>CM055122.1:357825805-358425805 GCA_029206835.1 Rana muscosa
AACAGCAGGCAGGTAAAGTCACCAGGTTGCATCCAGGATGGGAGATATATATGTCCTAGATTCAGGCTTTATGCCGATTTATACCACTAGGGGGAGTGCTGGGAGTCTTGCAGGGGAAGAGTTAATGAGCCCAGCTGAAGTAAGTGGGCTCGTTAAGGGCCTCTACAAGAACTCCCAGAATGCTAAGGGAGATGCTCCAACCTGGAACCAGATCTGTGTGGATAGTCTGGGGAGTGTGATCTCTGTGCGGTGAGCCAAAGCCTGTGTGGTTATTTCTTAGAACTTCTAAAAGCAGGGAGCTAGGGACTGGGATAGCACAAGGCTGTACCCAGTTGTTAGTTAGGGACACCAACGTGTGTAGTGAGCGGTCAAGTTGACCAGGATTTATTTTCCTGTTTCTTTTGTTTTTGCTGTATTTTTTTGTCTGTATTTAGTTCAAATAAAACCACACCCTTTTGTTTTCTCCTACCACTGTCTGCTGTGCCTGTTTTTGTGTGGTGAACCCATCCAGGGGGTCACACACACCCGCTGCTGAGTTAACCCCCTCACAGTTGGTGGAGAATGCAGGCAGTTTTTTTTTTAAAAGGCCAGCATGGAGGAGATACTGAAACAGCTGGCTGTAGCAAATGCCAATCAGCAGCAGACAAATGCAGGTTTGCAAAAGAGCCTTGTGGCTCAACAACAGAGCCTCGCAGCCCAGCAGCAGACAAATGCAACTTTGCAACAGAGCATCGCAGCCCAGCAACAAGCCCAGCAGCAATCTGAGGCCCGCTTCATAGACCTGTTGCAGAAGCAAGAACAGAGACTACAGCAACAAATAGAGACATTAATGCAGCAACGTCCGCAGACCAGTGAGGCAAGTAGTTCCGCTAATACTGCGTCCTTTGGGGTGAGTCATTTACTGACAAAAATGACTGGAGAGGATGATCCAGAGGTGTTTTTGACCACATTTGAAAGGACTGCTGAAAGGGAAAAGTGGCCTAAGGAGCAGTGGGCCGGACTGGTGGCCCCTCTGTTAACTGGTGAATCGCAGAAAGCTTACTATGACCTAGAGCCTGACCAAGCAAAAGACTATGTGATGCTAAAAAATGAAATAATGGCACGGCTGGGTGTCACCCTGGTCGTCCGGGCTCAGCGTGTGCATAACTGGACTTTTCGGCTTGGAAAACACCCCAGGTCTCAAATGTATGATCTCATTCACCTGAGCAGGAAGTGGCTACAGCCAGAGACTTTGTCCGCACCAAAGATTGTGGAACGTGTTGTGATGGATCGTTTCTTGAGAGCTCTTCCTACTGCCATCCAAAAGTGGGTAAGCCATGGAGACCCAGAAACGGCCGATAATCTTGTGGATCGTGTAGAGAAGTACTTGGCTACGGAAAACCTGACTGCCTCTTCCAGACACTCACGGACTTTCCACCCTAAGACCAGACCATTCCCAGTGGCAGGTAAGATGATTTCAAGGGGTGAGGGTGGAGAGAATGAGAGGGTGAGAGTTATACCTAATGTCTGGCGAGAAAAGCCTGGGAAGTCAGGGGCTCAAGAGGCAGCAAAAATAATTGTTTGCTACCGCTGCCGGCAAGAGGGACATATTGCAGCAAATTGCCCGGTTGTGAATGAACCCATGCAATGTGACTTTCTAAGGGACAGACGTCAGTCGCTGTTTGCGACAGTTGCATGCACTGCCATTCGGGGAACTGAGAAACATTTATGCAAAATGTGTATTAATGGTAAAAATGTTGTT
The DNA here is from genome assembly GCA_029206835.1 of Rana muscosa. Classification (NCBI taxonomy): domain Eukaryota; kingdom Metazoa; phylum Chordata; class Amphibia; order Anura; family Ranidae; genus Rana; species Rana muscosa. The sequence goes on from CM055122.1 coordinate 357,827,547, forward strand.
GTGTTGCTGGATTCAGGTAGCCTGGTGACACTGATAAAAGCTGAATTAGTCACTACAGAGGTCTCTGGGAATAACAAGGTAGCTGTTATTTGTGTGCAAGGGGACACCCGAGAGTATCCTGTGACTACAGTGTGTTTTGAGACCTCCAAAGGTAACCTCTCTCATCAGGTGGGGTTAGTGTCTCAGTTACCACATGATGCCATTGTGGGAAGGGATTTTCCAAAGTTTTGGGAACTCTGGGATTGTCCCGAGTCCCCCACTGGTGCCCCTATATACCAGGAATGTGATAGCCAGAATTTCTCTGAGAGTGGTGAGGACTCTCCAGAATTCCACTTGTCGGTATTGGCAGGGGAGACTCGAGAAACTGGGGAGGAGCCAACATCCTCAGACGAAATCATGCCGTCTGCTGAGTTTTCTGATCTCGAGGTTCACAAGGAAAATTTTGCCACAGAACAGTTAAAAGACCCCGCCCTAATAAAGGCACGGGAAAACGTAGTGAAAATAGATGGCGAGTTAGTGAACCCAGATGAGACCTGCACTTACCCGTACTTCATCGTGGAAAAGGACCTACTGTATCGGGTGGCTAAAATGGCAGAAGAAACCATTGAGCAGCTTGTGGTCCCCAAACCTTACAGGAAGTTGGTGTAAGAGTTGGCCCATGGGCACATTCTTGGAGGTCATCTGGGGACATAGAAAACCCGAGAGAGAGTATTGCAAAGATTCTATTGGCCTGGGGTCATGAAGGAAACAGAAAATTATTGTTCCTCCTGCCCTGTGTGTCAGAGGTCGGCACCGATGCCACATTTCCGTAACCCGCTCGTCCCTCTCCCCATCATTGAGGTCCCTTTGAGAGAATTGCAATGGATTTGGTAGGTCCGATAATGAAGTCCGCTAGGGGGCATCAGTACATTTTGGTTATATTGGACTATGCCACCCAGGATCCGGAAGCGATTCCGCTCCGAAGTACCTCAGCCAAAACCATAGCCAAAGAGCTATCTCTTGTTTTTAGCCGTGTGGGTATTTGTAAGGAACTGCTTACGGACCAAGGTACACCCTTTTTGTCCCGGGTTATGAAAGAGCTGTGCAAGTTGTTCAAAGTGTCACAATTGCGTACATCTGTGTATCACCCCCAAACCGATGGGTTGGTTGAAAGATTCAACAAAACCCTAAAACAAATGTTAAAGAAGGTGGTGGATAGAGATGGAAAGGATTGGGACTGTCTAATTCCCTATTTAATGTTTGCCATTAGGGAGGTACCCCAATCCTCTACGGGTTTCTCACCCTTTGAGTTACTCTATGGGAGACACCCAAGAGGGCTGTTGGATATTGCCAAGGAAACTTGGGAGAGTGAGAGTTCTCCCCACAGGAGTGTGATTGAGCATGTCGCCTTGATGCAAGATAGAATTGCACAGGTAATGCCAATCGTAAAGAAACATTTGGCCCAAGCGCAGTTGGCACAGCAGAGAGTGTACAACCGTGGGGCCAAGACCCGTACCTTTTCCCCGGGGGGATAGGGTATTGGTACTTGTCCCTACGGTTGAAAGCAAATTCCTCGCCAAATGGCAAGGCCCCTACGAGATAATGGAAAAAGTGAGTGAAGTGAATTACAAGGTCAGACAACCAGGAAGGCGGAAGCCCGAACAGATCTATCACATTAATCTGTTGAAAGCCTGGAGGGATTTGGAATCCCTAGTCGCAGAAACTTTGTCACCAGCTCAGTCTGATTGCGTGATTCCTGAGGTTGGAAAAGCAGTCACCTTGTCAAAACCCCAACAACAGGAAGTTAAGGAGTTTGTGCTTCGTAACAAGTAGGTTTTCTCTGAGCTGTCGGGACAAACGTCTGGGGTAGAGCATGATATTATTACCCCGCCCGGTGAAAGGGTGAAGCTAAAACCCTATCGGATCCCAGAGGCCCGACGGGAGGCAATACGTGAGGAAGTACAGAAAATGCTTATGTTGGGGGTGATAGAGGAATCCCAAAGTGATTGATCCAGTCCCATAGTGTTGGTGCCTAAACCGGATGGGAGCTGGCGATTTTGTAACGATTTTCGACAACTGAACAAAGTTACAAAATTTGACACCTACCCCATGCCATGTATAGATGAGTTGATCGACCGGCTGGGAACAGCCCGATACATGACAACCCTTGATCTCACAAAAGGGAATTGGCAAATTCCCCTGGCCAAATCGGCCAAGGAGAAAACCGCGTTTGTAACCCCAGATGGGGCGTTCCAATATAAAAGAATGCCGTTTGGATTACAGAATGCACCGGCAACATTCCAGCGGAAAATGGACCAGATACTGAGGCCCCATCAGAAGTATGCCGCGGCTTACCTGGATGATGTAATTATCTATAGCACAGATTGGGCCTCACATCTGCCAAAAGTGCAAGCAGTCCTAGACTCTATCCGGGAAGCTGGGTTTACGGCCAACCCCAAGAAGTGTACCATTGGACAGGAGGAGGCCAAATATCTTGGGTACACCATTGGGAGGGGAGTAATAAAACCCCAGGTCAATAAAGTCGAGGCCATACAGAATTGGCCACGTCCCAACAGCAAATAGCAGGTACGAGCCTTTCTGGGAATCGCTGGTTATTAACGGCGATTCATTCCCCACTTTGCTTCTCAGGCTGTGCCTCTAACCAACCTGACAAAAGGGAAAGAGTCTGTTATGGTTAAATGGACCCCAGAGGCTGAGGCAGCATTCCAATTCTTAAAAAAAGCCTTATGTAGCCAGCCAGTGTTGCACTCACCAGACTTCTCTAGGGACTTTGTCGTACAAAGTGATGCATCAGACGTTGGGTTAGGAGCAGTATTGTCCCAGGTCTGGAACGGGGAAGAGCACCCAGTCATTTACCTCAGCAGGAGATTGAAGTCCCATGAGGTAAATTACGCCACAATTGAGAAGGAGTGTTTAGCGGTGAAGTGGGCTCTAGATTCCCTTCGGTACTATCTGTTAGGTAGGCACTTTGACATGATTACTGATCATGCTCCTTTAAAGTGGATGGCTCAAAACAAAGAGACAAATAGAAGAGTAAATAGGTGGTTCCTGGCCCTACAGGAATTCAACTTTACAGTAAAGCATCGCCCTGGCGTTCAAATGGGGAATGTGGATGCTTTGTCTCGAGTACATGCATGCCTGATTGCGTGTGTTCCAACCCCAAGGTTAAAACAAGAGGGGGGGTATGTAACAGCAGGCAGGTAAAGTCACCAGGTTGCATCCAGGATGGGAGATATATATGTCCTAGATTCAGGCTTTATGCCGATTTATACCACTAGGGGGAGTGCTGGGAGTCTTGCAGGGGAAGAGTTAATAAGCCCAGCTGAAGTAAGTGGGCTCGTTAAGGGCCTCTACAAGAACTCCCAGAATGCTAAGGGAGATGCTCCAACCTGGAACCAGATCTGTGTGGATAGTCTGGGGTGTGTGATCTCTGTGCGGTGAGCCAAAGCCTGTGTGGTTATTTCTTAGAACTTCTAAAAGCAGGGAGCTAGGGACTGGGACAGCACAAGGCTGTACCCAGTTGTTAGTTAGGGACACCAACGTGTGTAGCGAGCGGTCAAGTTGACCAGGATTTATTTTCCTGTTTCTTTTGTTTTTGCTGTATTTTTTTGTCTGTATTTAGTTCAAATAAAACCACACCCTTTTGTTTTCTCCTACCACTGTCTGCTGTGCCTGTTTTTGTGTGGTGAACCCATCCAGGGAGTCACACACACCCGCTGCTGAGTTAACCCCCTCACAGTATATACACTCTGTGTGTGTGTATGTATGTATGTATGTATATATATATATATATATATATATATATATATATATATATATATATATATATATATATATATATATATATATATATATATATATAATATTTTTTTTCTGTTCTGTGCTATTATTTTTCTATGATATTCTTTTCTAGTATTTTCGATTCTATTCTAATCTTTTCTAATCAAATTCGATTTCATTCTATATGAATTTCAAATTTCAGAAAATGGTTATATACAGTTTAGTTCAAATGCGGTAGAATTATTTCGAATTTGATAGTTTTTTCGAATTCTGTAGATTTTTTTTTCGAATGCGGTCGAATATTTTCGAATGCAGTAGATTTTTTCTAATTCGAATACGAACCGAAACAAAACCCGAAAACGAATGTAACAAATGCAACGAATTTAACTAAACAAATTTAGTTAATTAACGAATCGAAACGAAACTAAACAAACCAACATTTTTCATCCTGCACATGTCTACAAGTGATGTGGCAAGTGACACGCTAAATACAAGTACACTGCTGCTCTCTCAGCTGCTGCTACTCACTCTGGTCTCACAAAATAGTTGAAATGGTTAATAATACTGTTTTTTGAGGTTAGGGAGGGTCCTTATGATGTTTCCTAACTAAACGCTTATGGACGCAAGACTTTGCACCAGCGTTCCGTGTACATGGGGCCTAAAAAAGGCTATGCCACTTACAGCTCAAAAATGCCATGGTGGGGGGCGTGGCTTGGACATGGCGGAGTGAGGTGGCTTTCTGTTAGAGCTCCCGACTCCTGACCTGCCATCTATAGCTGAAATGAACATTTGGCTAGCAAAACCAAGCCTGAAATGACATACAAGAGACGGAGGAAGACCAGGGGATCAAAATCTGCTAACCCAGAAGCATTGATCAGAAGATATCTTACAACGCCGGTTCCAACAGCAATCTCCCCTGCGGCGCCACGTGGTGAGAGAAGGCCGGGAGACCTACCCTCCACATCCATGGCTGCTTCACAGCAAAGCATTCCACACTCGTTAGAGGGGCTGCCCTCCCTTCTGGTACCTTCTCACGACAGTCAGGGTGGCTCTATGGCATCTGCAGGATCCTCGCAGACGGTCGCGGACATCAGGTCCCTACTATAGGCGCTTCCAACTAAGGCCTACATGGAGGGCCTCATGGCAAGAATGGAGGAGCAGCACCGCCGTGATTTCCAGGGGCTCCGCTCTGAAGTTCACACACTTGACGAACGAGTCGGACAGGGAGAAATGGAGAGGAGCGCTTTGGAACTCCGGGTCACCCAATTAGAAAAAGGCCAGGAGGCCTTCCAGGACAGGCTGGCTGAGGTGCAGCTCCAGGCCGAGGACCTGGAAAATAGGAGCCGCCACAACAACCTCTGGGTTCGGGGGTTGCCGGAGGCAACGGGTCCGGAGAACCTACTAGACACTATCCTGGCTATTTTCAGGCAGCTTTTAGGCCCGGAGGCTCCGGCCGCCTTGGAGTTCGATAGAGTCCACCGCAAACTGGGGCCGAAGCCGCAGGACCCTGACCGCCCTAGAGATGTCATTTGCCGCCTGCACCGATACGCACACAAGGAGCAAGTTCTCAGGGCAGCATGGACCAAGGATCGGATCGACTTCGATGGAGCTGAGCTGTCGATCTACTCAGATGTGTCTAGAGCAACGCTACAAAGACGGGCTATGCTGAAAGCACTTCTGGAACAGCTGCGGCGAGCTGAGGTGCCATATAGATGGGGATTTCCACTCCAGCTATCGATCAGGAAGGGGGGAACTTCCTTCACGCTGAGGTGTCATGCAGATCTCCCAGACATGTTCCTTTTCCTGGGCATGGAACCCTTCCACCTGGCTGATTGGCTGAAGCCGCTCTCGGCTAGGGATCCTCGCCAAGCTCCTAGGGCACCTGGACCGGGTCTGCCCCGCCGCTCCGCCAGGCGAAGGAGAGGCGACCAGCTGCCGGCTAGAGCCCGCGATAATGAGGCCTGAACTGCCAGACCTGCTAATGTGAGTGTTGCTGTTACGGGGTTGCACACACCGTGAACTGATGCCCCCCCTTTTCTTTTCTTTTTTTTTGCACTAGTTGCTGCTATGGACAGAGCTACGATGTTTCTGGTCCCGCTCTTTGGACAGCTACCTAATGCTGGCCCCCCTTCCCCTGCCTGGTATGTGCTGCTCTTGGTCGGGTTGGCCATGTGGGATAACCCCCGCTCTGGCAGATGTCGCCTAATGATGTTTCTTCTTCCCCTCCCCCCTGGTGATTGCTGCTCGCGGCCAAGCCTCAGTGACTATTTGCCCCCATCCCGGCAGAGACTTCTTCCCGCGTCTCTTCCTCTCACCCTCCCGGCTCTATGTGACTGTTAGCCACTCTTCGGTGAGGCCGCCCCGGAGCCGTCCCCCTCTCTCCTCCACCTGCTGACTTTTGTTTTGCACCCCGCTTCCGGAGCGGTGGCTAGGGATGGGCCCGGTGCTCGATTCGAACCCACGTTCGAATCGAGCACCGGGCGTTCGCTCGCTCGGCGAGCCCAGAACTATTTGGGCCGTTCGCATCATTGCTGGCTGATGATTGGCCAAGCATGCACTGTGACCCCGCATGCTTGGCCAATCACAGCGCCCGAAACTCGGAGAGCAATAATTGGCTACAGGCAGGACGCCTGTAGCCAATTACAGCTCAGGGGCTTTAGTACACGCCCCACCATTTAAAAGGCCGCCACGCCGTCGGCCCCGGTCACATGAGTTCCGGCTTTAGGAGAGATCAGTCTGCTGATTCTGTCTTTGCTTGATACTGAAAGATTTGCTCTTCTTTGCTAAACCATTGCTACCTAAGTCATTGATCGTTCATTGCTGCTGATTGCACAGTTAGTGTGTTATTAGCTGCTGCTGGGGATTAGTCTGGTGCGTGCTTACTGTTAGTACAGTATTGCAGTAGTACCAACCGCAGTGCTGTTAGCACAGCATTGCACCCCAACAGCACCCATAGGACTTCTAGTGTGTTAGTGGCAGCAAAGAGAGCTCCTATATTTTCTTCTCAGCAGCACCCATAGGACTTCTAGTGTGTTAGTGGCAGCAAACAGAGCTCCTATATTTTCTTCTCAGCAGCACCCATAGGACTTCTAGTGTGTTAGTGGCATCACACAGAGCTCCTATATTTTCTTCTCAGAAGCACACATAGGACTTCTAGTGTGTTAGTGGCATCACACAGAGCTCCTATATTTTCTTCTCAGCAGCACCCATAGGACTTCTAGTGTGTTAGTGGCATCACACAGAGTTCCTATATTTTCATCTCAGAAGCACCCATAGGACTTCTAGTGTGTTAGTGGCATCACACAGAGCTCCTATATTTTCTTCTCAGCAGTACCCATAGGACTTCTAGTGTGTTAGTGGCATCACACAGAGCTCCTATATTTTCTTCTCAGAAGCACCCATAGGACTTCTAGTGTGTTAGTGGCATCACACAGAGCTCCTATATTTTCTTCTCAGCAGCACCCATAGGACTTCTAGTGTGTTAGTGGCAGCAAACAGAGCTCCTATATTTTCATCTCAGAAGCACCCATAGGACTTCTAGTGTGTTAGTGGCATCACACAGAGCTCCTATATTTTCATCTCAGAAGCACCCATAGGACTTCTAGTGTGTTAGTGGCATCACACAGAGCTCCTATATTTTCTTCTCAGCAGCACCCATAGGACTTCTAGTGTGTTAGTGGCATCACACAGAGCTCCTATATTTTCTTCTCAGAAGCACCCATAGGACTTCTAGTGTGTTAGTGGCATCACACAGAGCTCCTATATTTTCTTCTCAGCAGCACCCATAGGACTTCTAGTGTGTTAGTGGCATCACACAGAGCTCCTATATTTTCTTCTCAGAAGCACCCATAGGACTTCTAGTGTGTTAGTGGCATCACACAGAGCTCCTATATTTTCTTCTCAGCAGCACCCATAGGACTTCTAGTGTGTTAGTGGCAGCAAACAGAGCTCCTATATTTTCATCTCAGAAGCACCCATAGGACTTCTAGTGTGTTAGTGGCATCACACAGAGCTCCTATATTTTCATATCAGAAGCACCCATAGGACTTCTAGTGTGTTAGTGGCATCACACAGAGCTCCTATATTTTCTTCTCAGCAGCACCCATAGGACTTCTAGTGTGTTAGTGGCATCACACAGAGCTCCTATATTTTCTTCTCAGAAGCACCCATAGGACTTCTAGTGTGTTAGTGGCATCACACAGAGCTCCTATATTTTCTTCTCAGCAGCACCCATAGGACTTCTAGTGTGTTAGTGGCAGCAAACAGAGCTCCTATATTTTCATCTCAGAAGCACCCATAGGACTTCTAGTGTGTTAGTGGCATCACACAGAGCTCCTATATTTTCATCTCAGAAGCACCCATAGGACTTCTAGTGTGTTAGTGGCATCACACAGAGCTCCTATATTTTCTTCTCAGCAGCACCCATAGGACTTCTAGTGTGTTAGTGGCAGCAAACAGAGCTCCTATATTTTCTTCTCAGCAGCACCCATAGGACTTCTAGTGTGTTAGTGGCATCACACAGAGCTCCTATATTTTCTTCTCAGCAGCACCCATAGGACTTCTAGTGTGTTAGTGGCAGCAAACAGAGCTCCTATATTTTCATCTCAGAAGCACCCATAGGACTTCTAGTGTGTTAGTGGCATCACACAGAGCTCCTATATTTTCTTCTCAGCAGCACCCATAGGACTTCTAGTGTGTTAGTGGCATCACACAGAGCTCCTATATTTTCTTCTCAGAAGCACCCATAGGACTTCTAGTGTGTTAGTGGCATCACACAGAGCTCCTATATTTTCTTCTCAGCAGCACCCATAGGACTTCTAGTGTGTTAGTGGCAGCAAACAGAGCTCCTATATTTTCATCTCAGAAGCACCCATAGGACTTCTAGTGTGTTAGTGGCATCACACAGAGCTCCTATATTTTCTTCTCAGCAGCACCCATAGGACTTCTAGTGTGTTAGTGGCAGCAAACAGAGCTCCTATATTTTCTTCTCAGCAGCACCCATAGGACTTCTAGTGTGTTAGTGGCATCACACAGAGCTCCTATATTTTCTTCTCAGCAGCACCCATAGGACTTCTAGTGTGTTAGTGGCAGCAAACAGAGCTCCTATATTTTCATCTCAGAAGCACCAATAGGACTTCTAGTGTGTTAGTGGCATCACACAGAGCTCCTATATTTTCTTCTCAGCAGCACACATAGGACTTCTAGTGTGTTAGTGGCAGCAAACAGAGCTCCTATATTTTCATCTCAGAAGCACCAATAGGACTTCTAGTGTGTTAGTGGCATCACACAGAGCTCCTATATTTTCTTCTCAGCAGCACACATAGGACTTCTAGTGTGTTAGTGGCATTACACAGAGCTCCTATATTTTCTTCTCAGAAGCACCCATAGGACTTCTAGTGTGTTAGTGGCATCACACAGAGCTCCTATATTTTCATCTCAGAAGCACCCATAGGACTTCTAGTGTGTTAGTGGCATCACACAGAGCTCCTATATTTTCATCTCAGAAGCACCCATAGGACTTCTAGTGTGTTAGTGGCATCACACAGAGCTCCTATATTTTCTTCTCAGCAGCACCCATAGGACTTCTAGTGTGTTAGTGGCAGCAAACAGAGCTCCTATATTTTCTTCTCAGCAGCACCCATAGGACTTCTAGTGTGTTAGTGGCATCACACAGAGCTCCTATATTTTCATCTCAGAAGCACCAATAGGACTTCTAGTGTGTTAGTGGCAGCAAACAGAGCTCCTATATTTTCTTCTCAGCAGCACCCATAGGACTTCTAGTGTGTTAGTGGCATCACACAGAGCTCCTATATTTTCATCTCAGAAGCACCCATAGGACTTCTAGTGTGTTAGTGGCATCACACAGAGCTCCTATATTTTCTTCTCAGCAGCACCCATAGGACTTCTAGTGTGTTAGTGGCAGCAAACATAGCTCCTGTATTTTCTTCTCAGCAGCACCCATAGGACTTCTAGTGTGTTAGTGGCATCACACAGAGCTCCTATATTTTCATCTCAGAAGCACCCATAGGACTTCTAGTGTGTTAGTGGCATCACACAGAGCTCCTATATTTTCTTCTCAGCAGCACCCATAGGACTTCTAGTGTGTTAGTGGCAGCAAACATAGCTCCTGTATTTTCTTCTCAGCAGCACCCATAGGACTTCTAGTGTGTTAGTGGCATCACACAGAGCTCCTATATTTTCATCTCAGAAGCACCCATAGGACTTCTAGTGTGTTAGTGGCATCACACAGAGCTCCTATATTTTCTTCTCAGCAGCACCCATAGGACTTCTAGTGTGTTAGTGGCATCACACAGAGCTCCTATATTTTCTTCTCAGAAGCACCCATAGGACTTCTAGTGTGTTAGTGGCATCACACAGAGCTCCTATATTTTCTTCTCAGCAGCACCCATAGGACTTCTAGTGTGTTAGTGGCATCACACAGAGCTCCTATATTTTCATCTCAGAAGCACCAATAGGACTTCTAGTGTGTTAGTGGCAGCAAACAGAGCTCCTATATTTTCTTCTCAGCAGCACCCATAGGACTTCTAGTGTGTTAGTGGCATCACACAGAGCTCCTATATTTTCATCTCAGAAGCACCCATAGGACTTCTAGTGTGTTAGTGGCATCACACAGAGCTCCTATATTTTCTTCTCAGCAGCACCCATAGGACTTCTAGTGTGTTAGTGGCAGCAAACATAGCTCCTGTATTTTCTTCTCAGCAGCACCCATAGGACTTCTAGTGTGTTAGTGGCATCACACAGAGCTCCTATATTTTCATCTCAGAAGCACCCATAGGACTTCTAGTGTGTTAGTGGCATCACACAGAGCTCCTATATTTTCTTCTCAGCAGCACCCATAGGACTTCTAGTGTGTTAGTGGCAGCAAACATAGCTCCTGTATTTTCTTCTCAGCAGCACCCATAGGACTTCTAGTGTGTTAGTGGCATCACACAGAGCTCCTATATTTTCATCTCAGAAGCACCCATAGGACTTCTAGTGTGTTAGTGGCATCACACAGAGCTCCTATATTTTCTTCTCAGCAGCACCCATAGGACTTCTAGTGTGTTAGTGGCATCACACAGAGCTCCTATATTTTCTTCTCAGAAGCACCCATAGGACTTCTAGTGTGTTAGTGGCATCACACAGAGCTCCTATATTTTCTTCTCAGCAGCACCCATAGGACTTCTAGTGTGTTAGTGGCATCACACAGAGCTCCTATATTTTCATCTCAGAAGCACCAATAGGACTTCTAGTGTGTTAGTGGCAGCAAACAGAGCTCCTATATTTTCTTCTCAGCAGCACCCATAGGACTTCTAGTGTGTTAGTGGCATCACACAGAGCTCCTATATTTTCATCTCAGAAGCACCCATAGGACTTCTAGTGTGTTAGTGGCATCACACAGAGCTCCTATATTTTCTTCTCAGCAGCACCCATAGGACTTCTAGTGTGTTAGTGGCAGCAAACATAGCTCCTGTATTTTCTTCTCAGCAGCACCCATAGGACTTCTAGTGTGTTAGTGGCATCACACAGAGCTCCTATATTTTCATCTCAGAAGCACCCATAGGACTTCTAGTGTGTTAGTGGCATCACACAGAGCTCCTATATTTTCATCTCAGAAGCACCCATAGGACTTCTAGTGTGTTAGTGGCATCACACAGAGCTCCTATATTTTCTTCTCAGCAGCACCCATAGGACTTCTAGTGTGTTAGTGGCATCACACAGAGCTCCTATATTTTCTTCTCAGCAGCACCCATAGGACTTCTAGTGTGTTAGTGGCATCACACAGAGCTCCTATATTTTCATCTCAGAAGCACCCATAGGACTTCTAGTGTGTTAGTGGCATCACACAGAGCTCCTATATTTTCATCTCAGAAGCACCCATAGGACTTCTAGTGTGTTAGTGGCATCACACAGAGCTCCTATATTTTCTTCTCAGCAGCACCCATAGGACTTCTAGTGTGTTAGTGGCATCACACAGAGCTCCTATATTTTCTTCTCAGCAGCACCCATAGGACTTCTAGTGTGTTAGTGGCATCACACAGAGCTCCTATATTTTCTTCTCAGCAGCACCCATAGGACTTCTAGTGTGTTAGTGGCAGCAAACAGAGCTCCTATATTTTCATCTCAGAAGCACCAATAGGACTTCTAGTGTGTTAGTGGCATCACACAGAGCTCCTATATTTTCTTCTCAGCAGCACACATAGGACTTCTAGTGTGTTAGTGGCAGCAAACAGAGCTCCTATATTTTCATCTCAGAAGCACCAATAGGACTTCTAGTGTGTTAGTGGCATCACACAGAGCTCCTATATTTTCTTCTCAGCAGCACACATAGGACTTCTAGTGTGTTAGTGGCATCACACAGAGCTCCTATATTTTCATCTCAGAAGCACCAATAGGACTTCCAATGTGTTAGTGGCATCACACAGAGCTCCTATATTTTCTTCTCAGCAGCACCCATAGGACTTCTAGTGTGTTAGTGGCATCACACAGAGCTCCTATATTTTCATCTCAGAAGCACCAATAGGACTTCTAGTGTGTTAGTGGCATCACACAGAGCTCCTATATTTTCTTCTCAGCAGCACCCATAGGACTTCTAGTGTGTTAGTGGCATCACACAGAGCTCCTATATTTTCATCTCAGAAGCACCAATAGGACTTCTAGTGTGTTAGTGGCATCACACAGAGCTCCTATATTTTCTTCTCAGCAGCACCCATAGGACTTCTAGTGTTTTAGTGGCATTACACAGAGCTCCTATATTTTCTTCTCAGAAGCACCCATAGGACTTCTAGTGTGTTAGTGGCATCACACAGAGCTCCTATATTTTCATCTCAGAAGCACCCATAGGACTTCTAGTGTGTTAGTGGCATCACACAGAGCTCCTATATTTTCATCTCAGAAGCACCCATAGGACTTCTAGTGTGTTAGTGGCATCACACAGAGCTCCTATATTTTCTTCTCAGCAGCACCCATAGGACTTCTAGTGTGTTAGTGGCAGCAAACAGAGCTCCTATATTTTCTTCTCAGCAGCACCCATAGGACTTCTAGTGTGTTAGTGGCATCACACAGAGCTCCTATATTTTCATCTCAGAAGCACCAATAGGACTTCTAGTGTGTTAGTGGCAGCAAACAGAGCTCCTATATTTTCTTCTCAGCAGCACCCATAGGACTTCTAGTGTGTTAGTGGCATCACACAGAGCTCCTATATTTTCATCTCAGAAGCACCCATAGGACTTCTAGTGTGTTAGTGGCATCACACAGAGCTCCTATATTTTCTTCTCAGCAGCACCCATAGGACTTCTAGTGTGTTAGTGGCAGCAAACATAGCTCCTGTATTTTCTTCTCAGCAGCACCCATAGGACTTCTAGTGTGTTAGTGGCATCACACAGAGCTCCTATATTTTCATCTCAGAAGCACCCATAGGACTTCTAGTGTGTTAGTGGCATCACACAGAGCTCCTATATTTTCTTCTCAGCAGCACCCATAGGACTTCTAGTGTGTTAGTGGCATCACACAGAGCTCCTATATTTTCTTCTCAGAAGCACCCATAGGACTTCTAGTGTGTTAGTGGCATCACACAGAGCATCTATATTTTCTTCTCAGCAGCACCCATAGGACTTCTAGTGTGTTAGTGGCATCACACAGAGCTCCTATATTTTCTTCTCAGCAGCACCCATAGGACTTCTAGTGTGTTAGTGGCATCACACAGAGCTCCTATATTTTCTTCTCAGCAGCACCCATAGGACTTCTAGTGTGTTAGTGGCATCACACAGAGCTCCTATATTTTCTTCTCAGAAGCACCCATAGGACTTCTAGTGTGTTAGTGGCATCACACAGAGCTCCTATATTTTCTTCTCAGCAGCACCCATAGGACTTCTAGTGTGTTAGTGGCATCACACAGAGCTCCTATATTTTCATCTCAGAAGCACCAATAGGACTTCTAGTGTGTTAGTGGCATCACACAGAGCTCCTATATTTTCTTCTCAGCAGCACCCATAGGACTTCTAGTGTGTTAGTGGCATCACACAGAGCTCCTATATTTTCTTCTCAGCAGCACCCATAGGACTTCTAGTGTGTTAGTGGCAGCAAACAGAGCTCCTATATTTTCTTGTCAGCAGCACACATAGTACCTATAGTGTGTTAGTGTCAGCACCCATAGGACCTACAGTGTGTTGTGAGCACACATAGGAGCTCTATTTTTTATACTATATACACTACCGACTACAATGGCTGGAAGACCGCCAAGGAGAGGCAGAGCGTGCCGAGGCAAGAACACAGGGCAGGCAGGCTCTGTTTCTAGAGACAACAGTGCTGGCCGTGGACGTGGTCGTGCATCGTCATCAGCACGTGGCCATGGGACACGCTTGTCTTTGTTTTCGGCAGCTGTACATGTGGAGCCGCATCATGCCGAAGGCTTGGTAGAATGGATGACCAAGCCCTCCTCATCCTCCTCATCCTCTCTCACCCAGGCTCAGGGTACTGGCAGAGCAGCTGCCAACGCGTACTCAATGGTATCATCAGCCACCCCTTCCCTAGACCCACCATGTCCTCCTGAGGAGTCCCCCGAACTGTTTGAGCACAGTGTTGGGTACATGCTCCAGGAGGATGCCCAACGATTCGAAGGCTCGGATGATGATACCCAGCTTGAGGAAGTCAGTAGTGTGCGCGCAGAGAGAGGGGATGCTGAAGGACAGCAATCTGGCAGTACTGTTCCACCAGCTGCAGCTTACTGCCAGGTTTGCTCTAGTGGTGAAGAGGGAGGGGATGATGAGGTCACTGACTCCACATGGGTGCCTGAAGGGAGAGAGGAGGAGGAGGAGGAGGAGGATGCGGCGTCACATGTCCAACGAGGCAGGATGCCCCCTGGAGGCCAGCTAGAGGCCAGCACAGCAACTGTACCACACCGCAGAGCTCCGCCTGTGCAGGGCGCTGCCTCTGCACGTTATCACAAAAGTTCTTTGGTGTGGGCCTTTTTTGAGACGAGTGCATCAGATCGCACCACTGCTATTTGCAATATTTGTCTCAAGCGTATCTTGCGTGGCCAAAACATCAGCCGCTTGGGCACCACAAGCATGAGCAGACATATGTCGACCTGCCATGCAGCTCGTTGGCAAGCACACATAAAAGACCCACACCAAAGAACAAAGCGGACCTCTCCTTGCTCCTCATCAGCTGGGATCTCCATCCCCACTATATCTTCAGTCCTCTCTGAAAGCTGCTCTGAGAGGACTGAAGGTGTAGAATTAGGTGTGTCACAACCAAGTACTTGCAGTACACCGACGTCCGATTGTAGCAGGCAAATTTCCCTGCCCCAGCTGCTGGACCGTCGAAAGAAGTATACTCCCAGCCATCCACATGCCCAGCGGTTGAATGCTAGCTTGGTTAAATTGCTAGCACTTCAACTGCTGCCTTTTCAGTTGGTAGACTCGGCCCCCTTCCGTGAGTTTGTTCAATGTGCGGTTCCTCAGTGGCAGGTTCCCAAACGCCACTTTTTCTCACGGAAGGCGATTCCGTCTCTCTACCGGCATGTGGAAGGCAATGTCCATGCCTCGCTGGACAGGGCGGTCAGCGGTAAGGTGCATATTACCGCTGACTCATGGTCCAGCAGGCATGGACAGGGACGTTATCTTTCTTTCACGGCCCATTGGGTCACTCTATTGGCAGCTGGGAGGGATGCAGGACAAGGTGCAGTAGTGTTGGAGGTTGTTCCGCCACCACGCCTCCAAAATGCTACTACTGGTTGTGACACACCTCTCTCCTCCAGCCCCTCCTCTTCTTCTTCCTCCATGTCCTCTTCGAGTGCTCTGTCCTCGGAACCAGCGGTGCTCCGTAGGCGTACAAGGGGCTACGCGAGTACGCAGGCAAAAAGATGCCATGCCGTGCTTGCGCTGGTGTGTTTGGGGGACAGGAGCCACACTGGGCCAGAGGTTCTGGCAGCTCTGCAGGGGCAGGCCAAGAGGTGGTTGACGCCACGCCAGCTTAAGCCAGGAATGGTCGTTTCTGACAATGGCACCAACCTCCTCTCTGCCCTGCGACAGGGGCAGCTCACCCATGTGCCCTGTATGGCTCACGTCCTCAACCTGGTGGTGCAGCGGTTCTTGGGCAGGTTCCCAGGCTTACAGGATGTCCTGAGGCAGGCCAGGAAAGTCTGTGTGCATTTCCGCCGATCTTATAATGCCAGTGCTCGGCTGACTGAGCTGCAAAAGGAGCTGAACCTGCCCAAGAACCGCCTAATATGTGACATGCCCACCAGGTGGAACTCAACGTTGGCCATGCTGCAGCGACTGCACACGCAGCAGAGGGCCATCAATGAGTACCTTTGCGACTACGGCACCAGGACAGGGTCAGGGGAGCTTGGCTTTTTTTCCCCACGCCAGTGGAGCATGATCAGGGATGCATGCACTGTCCTCTCACCATTTGAGGAGGCCATGAGGATGGTGAGCAGTGACAGTGCATGCATCAGTGACACTGTACCTCTTGTCCACCTGTTGGAGCATACGCTGCGTGGGATAATGGACAGGGCACTTGAGGCAGAACAGAGGCAGGAAGAGGAGGACTTCCTTGCCTCTCAAGGCCCCCTTTATCCAGACAGTGTTCCTTCTGTCCCACCCATCACACAGGAAGAGGATGAGGATGAGGAGGAGGAGGAGGATTGTGTGAGCATGGAGGTGGAGCCTGGCACTCAGCATCAGCAGCAGCAGTCTTTTAGGGATGATGTACAGTCCCAACAAACCAGTGGACTTGTACGTGGCTGGGAGGAGGTGGCTGGCGATCATGTCATCCTCAGTGACCCAGAAGACTCCGGACCGAATGCCTCAGCTAACCTATGCTGCATGGCCTCCCTGATCCTGCAAAGCCTGCGGAAGGATCCTCGTGTTCTTCGGATCAAGGAGAGGGACCATTACTGGCTGGCCACTCTCCTTGATCCACGGTACAAGGGTAAGGTTGCGGACCTTATCTTGCCGTTGCAGAGGGAGCAGAGGATGAGACATCTCAGGGAGGCCTTGCAGAAAGGTCTGTGCAACGCGTTCCCAGAAACTGGGAGGTTACAAACTCCTGGTCCTGGACGACGAGTTGCTGAGGCTTCGGTCAGTAGCAGAAGGAGCGGTGGGGAAGGTGGACGTCTGACCGATGCGTTCAGACAATTTTTTAGTCCGCAGCCCCAAGGTATGATCGGTTCCAGCAACCATCGCCAGCGTCTGATATACATGGTGCAGGAATACCTAGGGGCAAGGTCAGACTTGGACACCTTTCCCACCGAAAATCCTCTGGCTTACTGGGTCCTGAGGATGGATCACTGGCCAGAGCTTGCACAGTATGCAATTGAGCTACTGGCCTGTCCTGCATCCAGCGTTCTTTCCGAACGCACATTCAGTGCTGCTGGAGGATTTGTCACCGATCATAGGGTGCGCCTGTCCACCGACTCGGTTGATCGACTGACCTTCATAAAAATGAATCAGTCTTGGATCACCACCAGCTACCAGACACCTGAAGCGGATATAACGGAATAATTTATAATGTCACATCCCTTCAAGACTGCCTATGCTGATGCTGAGTGACTGTCCTGTTATGTTCACTGACTATCCTCTTCCTCCTCCTCAATGATCCATGCCACCACACCAGTGGCTAAGGCACAATTTTTCAGCCCCTGTATAACAGGGGTGTGTAATTACAATTTTTAAAAAAGATGCTTCGCAACAGGTGTGACTGCTGTGCTCCAAGTACAGTATCTGTGAGGGGTTGCAGTGTTGTGGCACCAGCACCAGTGCCTAAGGCACAATTTTTCAGCCCCTGTATAACAGGGGCGTGTAATTACAATTTTTTAAAAAGATGCTTCGCAACAGGTGTGACTGCTGTGCTCCAAGTACAGTATCTGTGAGCGGTTGCAGTGTTGTGGCACCAGCACCAGTGCCTAAGGCACAATTTTTCAGCCCCTGTTGGGGCGTGTAATTACAATTTTTAGGCAATGCTTTGCAACAGGTCTCATTGCTGTGCTCAGAGTACAGTATCTGTGAGGGGTTGCAGTGTTGTGGCACCAGCACCAGTGCCTAAGGCACAATTTTTCAGCCACAGGGGCGTGTAATTACAATTTTTTAAAAAGATGCTTCGCAACAGGTGTGACTGCTGTGCTCCAAGTACAGTATCTGTGAGGGGTTGCAGTGTTGTGGCACCAGCACCAATGCCTAAGGCACAATTTTTCAGCCCCTGTTTAACAGGGGCGTGTAATTACAAATCTTGATCTAATAGTTCACAGCAGGGCCCATTCCTGCGCCCACCAAGAGTAACTATGAGGGCCTACAGTCTTGTGGCAACACCGTCCACCACCACCACCACCACCACCACCAAAGGCCCAATTTTTCTGCCCTGTTCAACAGGTGCATGCAATTACAAATCTTGATCTAATAACTCACAGCAGGGCCCATTCCTGCACCCACCAAGAGTAACTGTGAGGGCTTACAGTCTTGTGGCAACACCGTCCACCACCACCACCACCACCACCACCAAAGGCCCAATTTTTCTGCCCTGTTCAACAGGTGCATGCAATTACAAATCTTGATCTAATAACTCACAGCAGGGCCCATTCCTGCACCCACCAAGAGTAACTGTGAGGGCTTACAGTCTTGTGGCAACACCGTCCACCACCACCACCACCACCACCACCAAAGGCCCAATTTTTCTGCCCGGTTCAACAGGTGCATACAAGTACAAATCTTGATCTATTAACTCACAGCAGTGCCCATTCCTGTGCCCACCAGTCTTGTGGCTACACCAACATCTAATAGGGCAAATTTCTGCAGAGTATATACGGCAGGCCCCTACTTTCAAACATCCAACTTACAAACGACTCCTACTTGCAAACGGCAAGAGAAAACAGGAAGTGAGAGGAAATCTACCCCTAGGAAGGGAAATTCTATCCTGTTAGATTTAATTTGGGAAAAAGGTATCTCCTCTCTACTGATGCTTTATCACCAATCCTTGTTTCAATTAAAACCCCACTTTTCCAAAAACATTTGTCATTGGGACGGAAAGTGAGGTGACATGTTCTGAACAGATGTGCAAAGACAGCAAATGTTACAGGGGTGATAACCCCTCCCTATGTTCTCCAAAAAGCTTAAAAACAGATTTTTTTGGGATGGAGCTACACTTCATAATGTACCTGTTCAGATTCTACTTAAGAACAAACCTACAGTCCGTGTCTTGTTTGCACCACCTATATACTGCTGTTCAGAGTATATAGGGTTGTAGGTATAGGGTTTTATTTTGGGTGCGGGGTCCCCCTTAATATCCATACAAGACCCAAAGGGGCTGGGGTGGGGGGGGGTGATGGGGTAGCCATGCCATTTTTCTCAAGGATTTTCAGCCATATGGCGGCCAGGACAAGACATGACATTAAAGCCGCAAGTGGTTTTAAATGGCTTCTTTTTTTCCTTTACAAATGTCATTTTGTGCAAGGACAGTTCTAAACACGGGAAACACATGCCACTTCACAGGCATACTTTAGACACCCCCCAGGTACCATATTTAAAGGAAAATTTCACTCTTTTTTTTCACTTTATGCATCATTAAAATGACTGTTCCCGAAAAAACGTTAGTTTTTAAAATTTCTTTTTGCATTGATATATGTCCCCTGGGGCAGGACCCGGGTCCCCAAACCTGTTTTATGACATTAACATGCATATTGGCCGTTGTAATTAGCAATTTTGATTTCGAACGTTCGCGTCCATTATAACGAATAGGGTTCGAAAATTCGCGCGAACTTTCGGTCCGTTCGAAGGTTCTGGTGCGAACCGAACCCGGGGGTGTTCGGCTCATCCCTAGCGGTGGCTTGGTGCTGGTCTCTCCCGAGCCCACCTGAGGACAAGCTGTAAAAGTGAGCCATGGACTTCCGCTTGATTGGATGGCAGATATCTGCAAGTATCTTTTGGGGAGTCCGGACTTTAGGGGTGGTTGGGTGTGGGGGTGGTGGGGAAAGCTGTGATATTGTGCCGTATGAACTGCCTGGGCTGGGGGTGGGATGTGGGTGAGGGTGGGGTGGGGTGCCATGTGGTCATACGTTGTTGATGTGGAGATGCTACTTACTGATGTATATTCCCTCCCCCCCTTCCTCGTTCCCTCCTCCTCCTCCTCATTCCCCCTCCTCCTCCTCCTCATTCCCCCCTCCTCCTCATTCCCCCCTCCTCCTCCTCCTCCTCTTCATCATCCCCCCTCCTCCTCCTCCTCCTCCTCCTCCTCCTCATTCCCCCTCTCCTCCTCCTCCTCATTCCCCCCTCCTCCCCCTCCTCCTCATTCCCCCCCTCCTCCTCCTCCTCATCCCCCCTCTCCTCCTCCTCATCCCCCCCTCCTCATCCCCCCCTCCTCCTCCTCATCCCCCTCCTCCTCCTCATTCCCCCCCTCCTCCTCTTCCTCCTCATTCCCCCCTCTCCTCCTCCTCCTCCTCCTCATTCCCCCCCTCTCCTCCTCCTCCTCCTCCTCATTCCTCCCTCCCCCCCCCTCCTCCCCCTCCTCCTCATTCCCCCCCTCCTCCTCCTCATTCCCCCCTCCTCCTCCTCCTCATCCCCCCTCCTCCTCCTCATCCCCCCCTCCTCCTCCTCATCCCCCCTCCTCCTCCTCCTCCTCATCCCCCACTCCTCCTCCTCATCCCCCCTCCTCCTCCTCCTCATCCCCCCTCCTCCTCCTCATTCCCCCCTCCTCCTCCTCATTCCCCCCTTCTCCTCCTCCTCCTTCTCATTCCCCCCCCTTCTCCTCCTCATTCCCACCTCCTCCTCCTCATTCCCCCCTCCTCCTCCTCATCCCCCCTCCTCCTCCTCCTCATTCCCCCCTCCTCCTCATTCCCCCCCTCCTCCTCATTCCCCCCCTCCTCCTCATTCCCCCCCTCCTCCTCATCATTCCCCCCTCCTCCTCATTCCCCCCTCCTCCTCCTCCTCATTCCCCCCTCCTCCTCCTCATTCCCCCCTCCCCCCTCCTCATCCCCTCCCATACTCTCTCCCCTCATCATACTTCTCCCTCCTCCTCTCCCCCTCCTCCCCTCTCCTCCCTTCCCTCCCCCGCCTCTCCTCTCCTTTCTCCCCTTCTCTCGCCTCCCCGCTCTTCACCCTCCCTCTATTTCCCCCTCCCCCTTCTCCTCCTTCTCTCCCCCCCTCCCCCTTCTCCTCCTTCTCTCCCCCCCTCCCCCTTTTCCTCCTTCTCTCCCCCTCCCCCTTCCCCCTCCCTTGCCTTTCCTCTCTTCTCCTCCCCCCTCCTTCCTCCTCTTTCCCCCCTTTTCCCCCTTCCTCTATCTTCCCCTCCCCCCCTGGATACCTTCCTTTTCCTCCTCTGTCCCCTTGATTTTTGCTCTACCCACTGTCTCCATCTCTGGAGCTGTGTGCTGCCCCCTTGACGGATCAGGGATACGCCACCTGAAGGTGCTGGCTCCTGTCCCCCATGTGTACTCAGGTGGCTCCCCAGCTTTCGGTACCGGTGTGTGCATCTTCCCCTTGGCCCCCCTTTTATTTTTTTGGTTGCTCGCCATTTATGTTTTCTTTCTGGGCCTTCTGGTTATAACTACTTGTGTTTTTTTTTTTTTTATTTGTTTTGTACCAAAATGTTCAAATGTTCATTTCATATATTAGAGCCATGTGATGGGTTACTGTGCTACTGGTTTGTCCTGGCTGGGGTTTGGCCTGGGGGGCGGGCTGCGCCGGGGCTTGGACATCCCATGTTGGATGCCGGGGCCGGCGTTGCTGGGCTGCTGGGCCATCCTCATCAGGCCACTTTGTCTTGAGAACCATCTGGCTATCTGTAACTTCTGAGGTGGGTCGGGTTAGGGAGCCTCCGACCCCTGTTGTGTTCAACCACTTTCCCCACATAGGGTCGCACCCGTCAAGTGACTCCTGCTCTAGGGTTACTGGGGTGCACTGAGACTAGGTCTCCCTTACGCTTGAGGCGTATTAGGTTTCTTTTTTCTCTCCTCTTCCTCTCTCTTCTGTGCTTTCCCTTCTAACTTCCCCCCTTTCCCCCCTCCTTTTTTTATTTTTTTGGGTGTTTGCCTCTTCTAGTCGCTATTATGCCCATGGGTAAAACAGAGCTGGTTTGTCTCATTTCTATGAATGTGAAGGGGCTGAACACCCCTGAGAAACGCTCCATGGTGCTAACCAATCTAAAACATATGAAGGCCCATGTGTGCTTCCTGCAAGAGACACATTTCCATGCTGATAAGCTACCAAGACTTCATGACCGCTTTTTCCCGACAGTGTACCACGGTTGCTCCTCTGATTCTAAGTCAAAAGGGGTGAGTATCTTGATTCAGGGTAGCGCCCCATGGCAGCTGGTGGACCAGTGGGGGGATGCGGAGGGGAGAGCTTTATTTGTGAAGGGGACGCTTGGGAGGTCCCTGGTGACTCTGGTCAATTTATACCTCCCAAATGCCAACCAGATTGCCTTCCTGGAGCCAATTATGACCAAATTGCTTGACTTTGCCGAAGGGATGGTGATTATGGGTGGAGACATGAACTTTGTCATGGACCCGATCCTGGACTCATCTAGGGGTGTTTCCCAAGTCTCTTACGCCTCACTTAAGCGCTTTAAGAAGAACTTTCATGCTCTCCACTTGGTGGATGTATGGCGTATTCTTCATCCAAGCCACAAAGATTTCACGTTCTATTCGCACCGCCGCGACTCTTACACCAGAATTGATATGTTCATGGTGCCTCAGGCGATTCTGTCCAGGGTCTCCTCAGCCTCTAATGGTTCTATTACCTTCTCGGACCATGCCCCAGTCTTTATAGACATCGATTTGGTTCGTCCCGCAGAGAAACAATGGTCGTGGAAGCTTAACGACTCATTGATTCAGATGCCCGAGGTGGTGGAGGAGGTCTCTAGAGAACTGAGACAATACTTCGCCACGAATGTAGACTCGGAGGTGGCCCCGACAATGGTATGGGAAGCCCATAAAAGTTACATTCGTGGCCTCTTGATCAGAATGGGATCACGCATCACGCATCAAGAAGGAGAGAGCGAAACAAATTGTGGACATTCTAGATAAAATCAGGGTCTTAGAAATGGCTCATAAACAATCCCTGGCTTCCCAGATCCTTCTTGAGCTGACAGCCCTGCAAAACCAGCTGCACTTCATGGCCCTGTTTAAAGCCAAAGCGGTGATCTCGAAATGCCGCCGTTCTTTTTACGAGCACAGCAACAAATGTGGTAGGATGCTGGCGAGGGCTCTGAGAGCTCAGAGGGCTCGTACCTTCATTCCTGAATTGATAAGTGACTCTCACAACACAATTCACACCACGGAAGGTATCGCGGAATTGTTCCGGGAGTATTATACTACTTTGTATAATCTCCCTCGTCCAACAACTGAGGAGGGAATACTGACTGAGAGGAGGAAGATCGGGCACTATTTGAGGAGGTCTGGTCTCCCCCGGATTTCGGGGGAGACCTGGAAAAGCCTCTTTCAGTGGAGGAGGTGACTTTAGCGATGTCGCGCATGCATTTAGGGAAGGCGCCGGGTCCGGACGGATATTCCTTTCTCTATTACAGGACTTTTGGAGAAGTACTGCTTCCGCATTTTCTCTCTGCGTATAACGCTACAGGGGAGGGGACGCCCCTCCCGGCGGACGCTTTGAGAGCACACATTGCCGTGATCCCGAAGGAGGGAAAGGATCCACTATGGTGCCAAAACTATAGACCGATCTTGCTGCTCAATGTGGATCTCAAGATATTCACGAAAGCAATTTCCATGCGTATGATCGACTTAATGCCACAACGAATCCACTCCGACTAGGTCAGTTTTGTTCCTACTAGAGATGCACGTGACAACACGACTAATGCCGCGTACACACAATCGTGATTCACGGCGGTTAAAAAACCGCCGTGAATCATGACATGAAAAATGAGGGAACAGCTTGTTCCCCCACACACGGTTGTTTTTCCCGTCATTTTTTCTCTTGTCGAGAAAAAACTACCGCGTGTGGGCTCCGTGGCAATGTTTCCCTATGGGAAAACTGCAGCGGAAAAAAAATTACCGGAAAAACGACGAGAAAAATTAGAGCATGTTCTAATTTTTCTCGTTGTTTTTAATGCCGTTTTTCACATCGGGAAAAATGACAAAAAGACCACACACGGTCGTTTTTCTTGTTGAAAAAAAAAATTCACTTTTCACGACGTGAAAAATGATCGTGTGTACACGGCATAAGGCAATCAACATGATCCACGCTGCAAGGACGTGTAAAACCCCTATGCTGCTCCTCTCGACGGGCGCCGAAAAGGCGTTCGACAGGGTGAGCTGGCCTTTCCTGTTTGAAACTCTCCGCTGTATTGGCCTGCAGGAACGCATGATGAATTGGATGCTGGTGATCTATTCTTGCCCATCGGCCCAGGTCAAGGTGAATGGCCACCTTTCTTCACCATTTCAGATAGCGAATGGGACGAGACAGGGGTGCCCTTTGTCGCCCCTGATATTCATCCTCACGCTAGAACCTTTCCTGCGTATCATCAGAGACAACCCGGACATTACGGGACCCTGCCTGGATGCCACCCTGTCCCCGAAGATTGTGGCTTTCGCAGACGATCTGCTATTCTTTCTGACCAACCCCCTTGTGTCCACTCCGAACTTGCTCAAGGAACTGAAGCTGTATGAGGAGGTGTCAATGTTTCGCATTAACTACCAGAAATCGGAGGCACTTGGGGTCGCCTTACCTCCTCCCTTAACAGATTTGCTCCAGGTTGATTTTCCTTTCAAATGGGCCATGTCCCATATCAAATATCTGGGTATCTTGTTACCCAGCAAGGCGGAGGAGATTTTCCCCCTCAACTTTCCTCCCCTTTTGGTAGCCGTAAAAAAAGACCTGCAAGAGTGGCAGCATGGCCTGTTTTCCTGGTTTGGCCGCTGCAGCATTGTGAAGATGAATATCTTACTTAGACTGTTATACCACTTTCAGGCACTACCCATACAGGTGCCGGCGTCCTTCCTGAGAGCAGTAAACAGAACGCTATTTCGCTTTGTGTGGGCTCAGAAGCCCCCGCGGTTGGCGCAGAAAATTCTCCGGCTGCCAAAGTTGAGGGGTGGGGTAGCCCTACCGGATGTTACTCTCTATCACACGGCATGTCATTTAACGCGTATTTTGGATTGGTGCCGTCACGGCCCTCTGAAACAGTGGGTGCAGATTGAACGATCCTTGACTGGGGCCCTGTCAGGGAAATCTTCCATCCAACAGCGCCAATCAGCGCCCAATGCGCACGCGCGGCGGAATGATGCTTCGGCGCGTGCGCGGGACAGCACTTCTACGTTCTCGGGTGCGCGCGCATACGCAGCGGCGCGTGCGCATGCGCGGCGGCGCACCAATAGGAATCTAGGCGGGCCTATTTAAAGAAACCCAGCTGCACTGACAAGTTGCTGGTTTGTCAGCTTCCCTGTGTACCCAAGACTCTGGAAAGCTACCTTGAAAATCTCCTTGTGACCCGGACTGGCTTGATTCCTCTGATCTCTCTTCTGGACCTGACCCTTGGCTTGTTATACGGACTTCTGCCTTCTCTTGTGTTTGACCCTCGGCCTGTGACTCGGATCTGCTGCCTGTCTACAATCCTTGACCTCCTGCTTGTACCTTTGGACTTCCACGTTTCCTTTGAACTCCTGCCTTGTTCCCGGTATTTTCTGACCTTGTTACTTTTTGCTGTGCTAGACCCCCAGCTGGGACTGTTACCTCTGCAGTTGCAACCCGGACTCAGCCTGCACCGGCTTCTATTGACTCTTGCTGTTTGAACTATACCGATCCAGTTAGTTCCTGCTAGAAGCCTGCTCTTCAGTCTACTCAGCACTACCGGACCGTCTACAAGTATCCACCACCTGCTGGTAACCGGTGCCGCTTCTCGCCATCCACTCCCTGTCTCACCTCCAGGGAGTGGAGTGCGTCAAGTCGCAAAGGTGAACCACTCTCGGCATCTCGGCCTCGGTAAGTACATACCTTAACAGTACAAACCAGCCAGATGTCTAAGGCCGACAGGGTGCGTTCACCGTTCGAGACCCTCTGTCAGCAGGTCACCGCGCTAACCGATGCGGTTCAGAAATTACAAGAAGGTTATGTCCAAATGGATGGCCGCTTTCAGCTACTTACCGTATATACTCGAGTATAAGCCGAGATTTTCAGCCCTCGGCTTATACTCGAGTCATAGAAATTTTTACATTGTAAATATTACCTGTAAAGAAGTTGCGGCTGCGGCGTCCATCGTTCAAATTCCGCGGCGTCCATCGTTCAAATTCCGCGGCCTCTTCCTGTTCCTTCCTTGATAGGCGAGTCTCAGCAGACACTCTCTGCCTATCACGAACGTTCTCTCATCCTCAGTTTTCCAGCAGACGTCTGTGATTGGCGGAACACCCAACACAGTGTCTGCTGGGAAAACTAAGGATGAGAGAATGATCGTGATAGGCGGAGAGTGTCTGCTGAAACTCGCCTATCAAGGAAGGAACAGGAAGAGACCACGGAATTTGAACGATGGACGCCGCGGAATTTGAACGATGGACGCCGCAGCCGCAACTTCTTTACAGGTAATATTTACAATGTAAAATAGGGAACAGCGAGCTAGGGAACAGTGGGGCATCGGCTTATACTCGAGTCAGTAAGGTTTCCCAGTTTTTTTGGGCAACATTAGGTACCTCGGCTTATACTCGAGTCGGCTTATACTCGAGTATATACGGTACTGGAGCTACAGGAGCAGCATCACCAGCTGCTACCGCTGCCAATATTGCCTCCACGTCTCAAAATCAGGCAAACCCTACCGTAGTAATGGCTACACCTGAACCCAGGGTCCCTTTGCCTGAAAGATTCTCTGGCGTCCGTAAGAAATATCGGGCTTTCAAAAACGCATGTTCTCTTTACCTCGCCCTTCAACCCAGGACTTTTTCTTCAGAAGTGGTAAAGGTGGGGTTCGTTATCTCCCTTATAACCGACGAACCTCAGGCCTGGGCCCATGGCCTGATGGAGCAAAGCAGCCCCATACTAGATTCCGTGGACACCTTCTTCGAGAGTATGGCGCAGCTGTATGACGATCCTCAGTGATCAGCCACAGCTGAGTCTGTTCTCCACAGTTTAACCCAGGGGAGAAGGCCGGTGGAGGACTACACGGCAGAATTCCGGAAATGGTCAGCTGACACTGGCTGGAATGAGACGGCCCTCAAATACCAGTATCGCCAAGGACTGTCTGAGGCTCTTAAAGACGAGCTGGCCAGGATTGGTGTTCCCACTACTCTGGAAGATTTGATCCAGTCTGTCACTCAGCTTGACAGACGCCTGCGGGAGCGGCGTTCTGAGCGTTTCCAGACTACCCGTCCGAACTGGACTTTGCCCCGATCAGCTCCTGCCTATCCACCCATCCCAGTTCCTACAGCATCTTCTCCTCCCGAGCCTGAACCCATGCAGCTTGGTCTGGTTCGTCCTCCCCTTTCTCCTGAGGAAAAGCAGCACAGGCGTCAGGCCAATCTGTGTCTTTACTGCGGGGGTACTGGCCATTTCCTTTGGAGCTGCCCAGTAAGACCTAGTAAGTGTACCCCCAAAGACACTTTGAACTACCAAGTTTCTGGCTTACCACAGACTTACGTTGTTCTTTCTATTTCTCTACAGCTACCAGCAGGAGTAACCCGCCTACTGGCGATTATTGATTCCGGAGCCTGCAGCTGCTTTCTGGACTCTTCACTTGCTTCCCAACTTCACTTTCCTCTGCAAACCAAGGACCGTTATCTTCAGGTTCGTCTGGCGGATGGATCCCTGCCCCGTTTAGGGGTAATTACGCAAGAAACAAAACCCGTCCTTGCTATCACGGATGCAGGCCACCAAGAATACCTCCGATTTGACCTCATCCCATCTCCCATGTTCCCCATCATCCTGGGCCTCCCTTGGCTGCAAGCACACGAGCCTCACATAAACTGGGCCAAAAGGGAAGTTAACTTCACTTCTTCGTATTGTTCCCAACACTGTCTCTCCGCACTTCCAACTGTCTGTGCTACTTTAACCCCTCAACCAGATAACCTACCACATGTTCCATCAGCATACTTGGAATTCCGGGACGTCTTCGACAAACAGCAGGCCGACCGCCTACCACCACATCGGCCCTACGATTGCCCCATTGACCTTCTGCCTGGCTCCAAAATTCCATTCGGCCGCATCTTTCCCCTGTCCGAATCTGAGTTGAAAGCCCTCAAGGCCTACATCGAGGAAAATCTGGAAAAGAAATTCATTCGCCCCTCTTCTTCCCCAGCCGGTGCCGGAATCTTTTTCGTTGAAAAAAAAGACGGGACTCTAAGGCCCTGCATCGACTATAGGGAATTAAATAAAATTACTATTAAAAACAGATACCCGCTGCCTCTCATCCCGGAGTTGTTCCAACGATTCCGATCAGCTCGGATCTTCTCTAAACTGGACCTTCGAGGGGCCTACAATCTCATCCGGATCAGGGCTGGAGACGAATGGAAGACCGCTTTTAGATCTAGGTTCGGTCATTTTGAATACTTGGTCCTGCCATTCGGGCTTTGCAACGCCCCAGCCACTTTCCAACACCTGGTCAATGACATTTTCCGTGAACACCTGGACGACTTCCTAGTAGTCTACTTAGACGATATTCTTATTTTCTCGTCCTCCCTTGATCTGCACCGGATCCATGTCATTAAGGTCCTCACTATTCTCAGAGAACATAGACTTTACCTCAAGGCCGAGAAATGTGACTTTGAGAAAACCACTGTGCAATTTCTGGGATTTATTTCTACCAATGGGGTCGCAATGGACCCGCAGAAAGTCAAAGCTATCCAGGAATGGCCAGCCCCAACAGACAAGAAAGGGGTACAACGGTTTATAGGTTTCGCCAAGTTCTACAGGAGGTTCATTGTGGGGTTCTCCTCTATTGTGGCACTTATAACCCAACTGACACACCAGGGCTACCGTTTCCACTGGTCACAGGAAGCCCAGGATGCCTTCGATGAACTAAAAAACGCATTCACATCAGCACCTGTATTGAAGCATCCAGATCCGCTACTGCCGTTTACTCTGAAAGTGGACGCTTCCGAGTCAGCCACTGGGGCCATCCTCTCTCAAAGGCAGGGCCCCAAATCCCTTCTTCATCCAGTAGCCTTTGCCTCTCGTAAACTAACTTCTCCGGAACGTAATTATGACGTCGGAGACCGGGAATTATTGGCTATCAAATTCGCCCTGGAAGAATGGCGATACCTTCTGGAGGGAGCCCCTCACCCTGTCATGATATTCACGGATCATAAAAATCTAGAATATCTGAGAACAGCAAAACGTCTACGACCCAGACAAGCCAGATGGGCCCTCTTCTTCACCAGGTTTAACTTCCATATTTCTTATAGGCCCGGTTCCAAGAACGTGAAGGCGGATGCACTCTCTAGGATCTTTCCCGAGACCTCTCAAGCAGAGGAACCAAGTACCATCCTATCAGCACAAAACTTTCTGCTCATCCCACAGGCTGATCTACTAACCTCCATAAAAGCTGCCTCTAAGCGTTGTCCTGACCAAGTAACCCCCTTCCCTAGAGAAGCGTAATGACTTGCTCTGGTCCCAAGGTAAAGTCTTCGTTCCTCTGGAAACGAGGCAACTGATTCTGAAAACTTTCCACGACCACAAACTAGCTGGCCACTTTGGAGCCCGAAAAACCATGGAACTAGTCTCCCGCTCCTTCTGGTGGCCTGGTTGGAGGCAAGATTGCAAGTCCTATGTTGCCTCCTGTACCCGTTGCCAACGGAATAAGGGACCCAAAACCAAGAGTTGGGGGCTACTCAAACCATTGCCTATCCCTGAACGTCCATGGGCAGATGTGTCCATGGATTTCATTGTAGATCTACCGCCCTCTGGAGGTTTTACCACGATTCTGGTCGTAATTGACCGCCTCTCCAAAATGGCACACTCCGTGCCCATGATCGGTACCCCCCTATGCTGCAGATACAGCCAAAGTCTTTTTTCAGGAGATAATTAGGCTCCATGGGGTGCCTAAGAGCATCACCTCTGACAGAGGCGTCCAATTCACGTCGAAATTCTGGAAGGAACTTTGCAAATCTTTAGAAGTCAAGATTTGCCTATCATCGGCATATCACCCCCAGAGCAACGGACAGACAGAGAGAACCAACCAAACTCTGGAACAATATCTCCGTTGCTTTTGCTCAGCCTCACAAGACGATTGGTCCTCCCTATTATCCTACACTGAATTTGCATATAACAACTCGGTGCATTCAGCCACCAGTCAAACTCCTTTTTGGGCCAACTTTGGCTTCCATCCTTCCTTCCTCCCTGACGACATTCCGGGGAGCTCTGTTCCTGCTGTTCAAGATCGGATAGCCTTTGTCCAATCTAATTTTCTGACACTTCAGGAAATTATGCAAAATGCCCAGGAATCTTACAAGAGACACTATGACACGGGTAGGAAGGAAAATCCAATCTTCAAAGTTGGGGAGGAAGTATGGCTCTCCGCCACCAACCTCAAATTGCCTATCCCTTCACGGAAATTGGGACCAAGATTCATAGGCCCTTTTGAAATCAAGCGAGTCATCAACTCTGTGGCCTTTGAATTGGCACTGCCTGACTCCTACAGGATACACCCGGTCTTCCACACGTCTCTGTTGAAACCGGTAGTCTCCAGCTCCTTCCCGGGAAGGGATGAGCCACCTCCTCCACCTGTGGAGGTTGATGGTGAAAACGAATACGTGGTGGAATCTATCTTGGGCTGCAGGAAAAGAGGCAGGCAATTACAGTATTTAATCAAATGGAAGGGGTATCCCCCAGAGGACAACTCTTGGGAACCATCTATGAACCTACATGCTCCCCGTCTAATTAGAGTCTTTCACCAGGAATGATGCTTCGGCGCGTGTGCGGGCCGGCACTTCTACGTTCTCGGGTGCGCGCGCCAACGCAGCGGCGCGTGCTCATGCGCGGCGGCGCACCAATAGGAATCAAGGCGGGCCTATTTAAAGAAACCCAGCTGCACTGACAAGTTGCTTGTTTGTCAGCTTCCCTGTGTACCCAAGACTCTGGAAAACTACCTTGAAAATCTCCTTGTGACCCGGACTGGCTTGATTCCTCTGATCTCTCTCCTGGACCTGACCCTCGGCTTGTTATACGGACTTCTGCCTTCTCTTGTGTTTGACCCTCGGCCTGTGACTCGGATCTGCTGCCTGTCTACAATCCTTGACCTCCTGCTTGTACCTTTTGGACTTCCACGTTTCCTTTGAACTCCTGCCTTGTTCCCAGTATTTTCTGGACTTTTTGCTGTGCTAGACCCCCAGCCGGGACTGTTACCTCTGCAGTTGCAACCCGGACTCAGCCTGCACCGGCTTCTATTGACTCTTGCTGTTTGAACTATACTGATCCAGTTAGTTCCTGCTAGAAGCCTGCTCTTCAGTCTACTCAGCACTACCGGACCGTCTACAAGTACCCACCACCTGCTGGTAGCCGGTGCCGCTTCTCGCCATCCACTCCCTGTCTCACCTCCAGGGAGTGGAGTGCGTCAAGTCGCAAAGGTGAACCACTCTCGGCATCTCGGCCTCGGTAAGTACATACCTTAACAGGCCCACTTGGACTCGTTGCCCTGGTGCCAGCCTCCCTTGCCAAAGGAGATTTCTGACCACCCCACCGTAGGGGTGACAATAAGGACAGCTTGGAAGGCTTTCCGCGTTCACTCGATCGCGCCGCCCCCATCCCCACTCACTCCAATAGTAGGCAACCCGGCTTTCAGTCCAGGTCTCAACGACCCTAGCTTCCTGGCGTTGAAACTGGTTGAAAGGTCTCAAGTGCGACACTTCCTCACAAACGACCAATGGCATACCCGTCGACAAATCCTAGAGGACCCTTCCCTGACTGGGCTCTCATTTTGGCAAAAAGTCCAGCTGTCCCACTACATCCACTCTTTGCCTTCTCCGAATACCTATGGGCGGCAGCTGACATCTTTTGAGTTGCTATGCCTGGACCTGTCCCCGTTGAGACATGCAATATCCCTGATGTACCAAATCCTAGTTTCTCCACCTCCGGACTTTAGGCCGCCTTATGTTACCAAGTAGGAGCGGGAGCTGGGCCTACAACTTATGGGGAAACAAGTGGACCGAATCATTCTCTTCGCTCAAAAAACTTCTTTCAGTGCAAGGCACCAGGAGATGGAATATAAACTTCTGTCCCGTTGGTACTACACTCCGGAAAAGATACACAAGATGTTCCCTCAGAGCATGGATATGTGCTGGAGGTGCGGGGAGGAGGTTGGTACGCTCCTCCGCGTCTTTTGGTCATGCTGCATCTTACAATCATTTTGGTCTGAGGTACACTGCATCGTCCAAAAGTTTACGGACAGGGAGTTGCCGATGTCTCCTGAGCTCTTCCTTCTGCACCACCACAAAATCCCAACTAAGGGCTATAGAAAGTCCATATTGCCGCTTCTGATCAATGCGGCAAAGGGATGCATCCCTCTGAATTGGAAGCAGACTCAGCCCCCGTTGGTGGCAGGTTGGTTGAACAAAGTGAAGGATATCCATGACATGGAGGACTTGATAGCAACGGAAAGGGGCCTAAGTGAGAAATTTTCTAAAACATGGTACTTTTGGCACGAATTTTACTTCTCTGAGGAATACGGGCTCCTAGTGGCTCGGTCCACCTGAGAGGATCGAATTTGACTGCTTCCCAGGTGGGGTGGCTGTGACTGGAGGATGGAAACACCCCTTCTCCCCCTCCCCCCTTTTTTTTTATCTCTCCCCTCCCCCTCTTGTACTCTTGCACTCCTTGCTTACTTTTCTCTTACTTTCTCAGTTTTTTCTGTAATACCAACACTAGAGTGTTGGCCTGTTCAAGCCTGTTTCTAACGGGCTTGACGTTTCCATCTTTATCTAAATCGGCTTTTGCCGCAAAAATACGGCCATGCGGGGGGCGGAGAGCTCCTGTAAGCCTGACACTTGTTGTGATCCCCACGTCTGACAACGGGCTCTATATCTTTACTGTAAGATCTACTCATGAGGTGGTGGGGAATGTTTGCTGTTTTTTGATACGCATCAGTATGCTCTCTGTATATCCACATGTCCTTTTCTCTTAAATAAAGAATTTATAAAAAATAAAAAAAACGCCATGGTGGGCATGAGGCCATAGGCTAACATGGGGAGTCGTTTTTAAGCTGCAAAAAACGCTCAAACAAGCAGCTGTAAAAACGTCCGTGTGCATGTAGCCTTATATTAACCACGTGCTTACTGGGCACTTAAACTCCCTTCCTGCCCAGACCAATTTTCAACTTTCAGCGCTGATGCACTTTGAATGACAATTGCGCGGTCATACAACACTGTAACCCAATGAAAATGTAATGATTTTTTTTCACACAAATAGAGCTTTCTTTTGGTGCTATTTGATCACCTCTGTGTTTGTTTTTTGTTTTTTTATATAAATACAAAAGACCAACTAAAAAAAAAAATTAGGATAATTTAATATTTAGTTCGAAAATTTAGAAAAAAGGTAATTTTTCTCCTTCATTGATATACACTGATGAGACTGCACTGATGGGCTGCACTGATGGGCACTGATAAGGTGGCATGGGTGGGCACTGAGAGGTGGCATTGCTAGTTGGCACTGAGAAGTGGCACTGCTAGGTGGCAATGATAGTTGGCAGTGATGGGCACTAATAGGCAGCACTGCTAGGTGGCACTGATTGGCACCAGTGGTGGGCATTGATAGGTGGCACTGGCAGTGGCTACTGATTGTCACAGATGACGCAGAATTGCCTCTTCCTCTTCGGATCCGATGTCCCTTGCACATAAGCCAGTGATTGCCTTTTTTATGCTCGCGCTGTCAGCACAAGGAGAAAACAAAAAGCATTACCGAACTATTGTTTACATCACGTGATCAGCTGTCATTTGCTGACAGCTGATCACGTGGTAAGGGGCAGGAATCGGCCCCTTACTCGGATCTGTGATCGCCCGAGTCTCAGTGACTTGGTGACCACAGCGCGCGCGAAGGGGAGGACGTCTATTAACGGACTCCCGGCAATTGAGGACCGTGCTGTGGCCGTCGATTAGCTATAGCGCTGATCTCAAGTGGTTAAAGAGGGTCTAAATGGGCCATTGACATGCATCACAATTCAACTTAGGAATGTGTCTTTGCAAAGTTAAACTAAATGAAATCCTTTCTTATTTTTGCTTGGGGATAGAGTGCAGAGGGATTAGAAGTCTGGACAGTTTTTGGGGATGTCTGCACCCCTGAGAGGGTGAAGACAAATCCCAAATTTGGCCACTTTATCCTTCCAAATAATTCACTTCCTGTCACATAGCCACACAGGGTAGGTAAATCCCTACCAATGTCTTTCCTTGGGGACACACAGGTCAATCTAAATAGTTTCCCCATTATTTACATTGCACTCCAGCATTTTGCTGGGTACACCCCAAATTATTAAGTATTTTGGACTTTGGGGTTTATTTACTAAAGGCAAATCCACTTTGCACTGCAAGTGCACTTGCTGGATATCCGAGGGGGACATGCAAGGAAACAGAAAAAAAAAACACATCTTTGCTTCTACATGATTGGATGTTAAAATCACCAGTGCTTCCCCTCAGATTTTCAGCAACTACACTTGTACTGCAGAGTGGATTTGCCTTTACTAAACCCCCAAACTACCTAATGATTTGGGGTGTACACAACAAAGTGCTAGAGTGCAATTTGCTTAATGGGGACACTAGTTAGATTGATCTGTGTGTCCCCAAGAAAAGACATTGGTAGGGTTTTACCTTCACTTCCTGTTTAGCTGTGTGACAGGAAGTGAAGCCAATTTTACTGAAAGGGACACAAAGCCCAACCTAAAAAAAAAACAAGCAGGGGTTCTAACACTTACTTGGTTTCCCTCAAAATGCCTACAATTAGAATAGTGTTGCCTTGAGGTATTTTTAAGTGCAGTGCTCTAAATCAGTGCTTCTCAAGTACCCCCAACAGGCCATGTTTGCAGGTTTTCCTTCATCTTGCACATGTGCTTTAAATCACAGTCAATGATTTTTTATTTTGGACAGCAATTATCGATAAGATAAATTCACAAAACATGTTCTGTACTTGGGGGTACTTGAGGACTGAGGCTGAGAACCACTGCAGTAAAAAGGAAAATTTAATATTTTTAATTTCCTGGTGACTATCCATGGCAGCACACAATCCATGCATATGCTACCATGAAGGCACCAGGTTAGACAAATCACACCTGTTTTGTTTTGACATGCCAATCAGCATAGTTAAGCTGCAGCTGTCACAAAACAAAAAAACAAACATCAAACTTTGCATCAAATTTTATTGGTCAACAAAACAGGACTTGGAAAAAACAAAGGGAAGCAAAATAAAAGACAAAAGGTAAATTTGAAACAGTCACATCTTGAGAAAGATTTAGAAAAATAATGCAGCACAGACAATTAAATCAAAGTGAACAAACGACACACATTAACAACATCAAAAATATTTCAGGGGAACATATCCCCCACGCAAAAAAATACAATCAACAAAATTAAAACAAACATCTGTTTTGAAAAGACATAACAAATAAAATGCATGTGTTACAAACTCGATAAGGACAACAAAATGTACTTTTTGCCGGCCGGCCACACAAACACACACACAATCTTGCCTCTTTTCAGGGCAAGGGAGAGAATGCTATCTGCAAGCTTTATATAACATAGGTTTGTGTGCTAATGAGGCAATTGAAAACACATGCACAGTCCATGAAACACCCAAAATGCAAGTTCACCCAATGTAGAGACTGAACTTCAAAGTGGGTACACCTGTTAAGGATGTCCTTCAATTACTAACCCAAAAAACATGCTCTCTGAGCATGCCCAGAAACATCCAGGTGCTGTTCACACACAAAAAGCACCAAAAAAAACTAGGTCCCTGAGCATGCTCAGACCAACACAAATGCAGCTAGCAGAAAAAAAGCCCCCCCCCCCCCCCACGTCCAAAATTAAGCACATCATCCGCAATGCTACAAAATTAGAGATGGGACAAACACCCCCCGGTCTGGGGGGCAAACAAAGAGCCTAACATGGGCAAAAGTTATACAACAAAACGGAAAATTGTATCATACTTACCAGTAATTTTCCTTTCCTGGTGCCTATCCATGGCAGCATACCTGTGATAGAGCTCCGCCTCGACTCCTCCTTCAGGACTAGTGAATAGCATAAATTAAAGGCATAGCCCCTCCCCCAACATTCTCTGTAATATAGAATACCGAGGGTGGGAGCGTATGCTGCCATGGATAGGCACCAGGAAAGGAAAATTACTGGTAAGTATGATACAATTTTCCGT
This sequence comes from Rana muscosa, assembly GCA_029206835.1. Lineage (NCBI taxonomy): Eukaryota > Metazoa > Chordata > Amphibia > Anura > Ranidae > Rana > Rana muscosa. Next base: position 357,863,600 of record CM055122.1, read on the forward strand.
TTTCCTGGTGCCTCCATGGCAGCATACCTGTGATAACTAACTAGCTGACATGGGTGGGATAATTGCTTAACAATAAATGTTTAATTATAAGAGGACATAGCAGCCTGAACTGCCCTCCTTCCAAACTCAACAGTTGTGAGCGCTCCTGGATCAATATGGTAGTGTCTGAGGAATGTATGGTGAGAAGACCAGGTGGCGGCCCTGCACACCGTCTCCAATGAAACATTAGCCCTTGCTGCCCAGGAAGCGGAGACTGCCCTTGTAGAATGAGCATTCACTCGGGATGGAGGCTCCATATTCTTCACCCTGTAGGCCTTCTGGATTAACTTTACAACCCAAGATGCCAGAGTTCTGATGGAAGCTTCTTTGCCCCTGTATTTACCGAACGGTACGATGAAAAGTCTCTCAGAATTTCTGAAGGGGCCGGTTGCTTCTAGGTAGGCCCTGAGCACTCTGGATACATCCAGTTCGTGACAAGACTCTGAATCCATGTCTGTAAACACTGGTAGTGCCCAGGGTTCCAACAGGTGGCTTGGAGTAGCAACCTTTGGTGTGAACCCCCAAAGGGGACGAAGTTCCACTCTGTCTGTGAAGAAGGAGATGTGGTTGTCACCTATCCCTAAAGAGTGAAGTTCCGAGATTCTTCTGCCAGATGTAATGGCTAGCAGGAAAGACGTCTTTAGTGTCAGGTTCCATATTGTTACTTGTTCCACTGGAGCAAAGGGATGGTCAGATAGAACTTCCAGGACTAGGGACAGATCCCACTTAGGAAATGATCGTCTGACAGGAGGGCGAATCTTCAATATACCTCTGAGGAAAGTGACTACTGAAGGATCCTCCGCCCATCTCTTATTTGTTGCAGCAGAGATTACTGCTACCTGCACTTTGAGAGAGCTCAGACCAAGTCCCAGATCAAGTCCTGTCTGAAGGAATCCTAGAACATGAGATGTAGAAGGAAGGATTGGATGAAATCCATTTTCGGAAACAAATGACAAGAACTTGTCCCATATTCTTGAATATATGGCATTAGTTGCTGGCTTCCTAGCTTTTAGAAGGGTTGTTATGACTCCTGGGGAACACCCTAGGGATTCGAACCTTCGCCTCTCAACCTCCAGATACGAAGATTCAACTTCTGAGGGTTTGGATGAACTAGACTGCTCTGCGACAGAAGTTGAGGGAAAGGAGGGATCTTGATTGGAGAGCCCACACTGAGGCACAATACGGAAGTACTGCCACCACCTGGACTGGCTCCCTGAGGAGCCTCAGGAGGAATTTGAATATTAATGGCCTGGGAGGAAAGGCATATGCCGTGGTGAACCTCCAGGGACATGACAGGGCATCCACTGCCTCGACTTGTGGATGCGGCAGCCGAGAGAAGAACCTGTCCAGCTTGGCGTTCTTCGGGGAGGTGAACAGATCTACCTGAGGGGGATCCCATATGTTGGCAATCTGAAGGAAGACATGGGGGTGGAGAGCCCACTCATTGTCCAGGAAGTTTCTGGATAAAGTGTCTGCTTCCGTGTTCAACCTGCCTGGCAGATACATCGCTCTGAGGTCCAGGAGGTTCTGCTCCGCCCAGAGCATGATCGGCTCTACCTCCTTGAGGAGTGACCTGCTGCGAGGGCCTCCCTGCTTCTGCAGATAAGCGACAGCTGCTCTGTTGTCTAGGCGTAGGAGTATTCTTTGGCCTCTGATTTGGGGTGCCAAAGAGGTCAGTGCCAAGAAGGCTGCCCTCATCTCCAAGATGTTGGATACCACTCCCTGGGTGGTGCATGCCCATCTCCCCTGTATTCTGGTTTGCCCGCAATGGGCTCCTCAGCCCTGGCTGCTTGCATCGGACGTAATTGTGATCCAAGGAAGGGAGCCCAGGTGATGAGGCTTGGAGAGGTTTTCCGGAACTGTCCACCAGTGAAGGCTCCTGCGTATTTTTCCCATCAGCAGGATCGTCTGAGATAGTCGTTGTTTCTTCCACTGCGCCAAAAAACCAGTCTGGAAATACCTCAAGTGCCAATGTGCCCAAGGAACCATGGGTATACAGCAAGACATTGTGCCAATGAGGCTCAGGCATTGTGAAGCCGTCAGATACGGGCTCTGGATGACTTTGATCATTCTCTGGATGACAATCCTTGCCTTCGGCGGTGGTAATGACACTGTCCCCTCCTGAGTGTCGAACATTGTGCATAGATTATCTGCTGTGTTGGCATTAGTTGACTCTTGTCGGAATTCACCAGCCACCCTAGCTCTTTTAGGGACTGTAGAAGAATGTCCCGGTGACATACCAACTGATCCGGATTGCTTGCTAGGAGTAGGATGTCATCCAAGTAGTGGTATATCCTCAAGCCCCTCTCCCGCAGGGGAACTAAAGCAGATATTAGTATCTTGGTGAACACCCTGGGAGAGGTGCACAGACCGAAAGGCAGGGCTTGAAACTGTAGGTGGGTCCGTCCCACTGCAAATCTCAGGTATTTTTGAAATGCAGGTAGAATTGGAACATGTAGGTACGCATCCTGCAGATCGACCAAAATCATCCAATCTGATGGCTGGACTGCCTGAATAATCGTCTGCAGGGACTCCATTTTGAAGCTTTCGGGGCGGATATACCGGTTGAGCCTCTTTAGGTCTATCACAGGCCTCCACCCCTCTGTCCTCTTTGGGACCAGAAATAGGGTGGAGTATAAGCCTGCGAAGCGCTCTGCCAAGGGAGCCGGAACAGCCGCCCCCTGAAGCTGGAGTGATGTTAGGAAGTTTTTCAGAGCTTGAGCCTTCAGTGGAGAGGATGGAATCTCTGTTCCTTTGAAAGAGTTCCGAGGTGGAGGGTGAGAAAAATTCCAAAAGTGCCCCCATTGAATTGTTGACAGAACCCAGGGGTTGTGGCAGCAGGTGGCCCAGACTGGGGTAAAAAAACTTTAGCCTGGCTCCCACCGGGAGTGCCTGGGTTCCTCTGGCATCAAAAAGACTGCTTCTGCTCCTGTGGAGCCGGAAGGGCTTTCATCTTCCTGTTCAAAAAGGATCCCAGAGTACCTTTCCAAGGTCTTTTGTTGTCTCTGGGCTGTCTCGACTGCCTAAAATCCCTTGGGTTTGACTGGCGGAACCTAGAGGAACCACCTCTGAATCTTCGCATACTTCTGTCCTGTGGAAGCATACCAGACTTCCCTCCTGACAGCCTGGAGATAGCTTTATCCATTTTGTCTCCGAATAGTGCTTTCCCATCAAACGGGATTTTGCACCAATTTTGTTTGGAGGATAAGTCAGCCATCCAGGGTTTCAGCCACAAGGCCCTCTTCGCCATCACTGAATGCAACATGGATCTTGCCGAGCACCTGATCGTGTCAATGGCCGCTACGCAGACAAAGTCTGCCGACAATCTAAGCTCTTCTAAGGCCTTAATTATATCCTCCATGGGCACATCCTGATGCAAAGCCATCTCAATATTATCTGTCCAAGATCTTATGGCATTTGATACTGATGTGAGGGCAATAGCTGGCTTACATGCTGCTTCCGCGGCTAAGTAGCTCCTCTTCAGCTCCAGGTCGATTCGCCTGTCTAGAGGGTCTTTGAAGGAAGTGGAATCCTCCATTGGTAGAGTAAGTTTTTTTGCGAGTCGCACCATGGACGCGTCTACCACTGGCATGGAGTTTAGTGACTGCGTTCCCGACTCTGGTAAGGGGTATATAGTTTATTGAACCGACCCCAAAATTATTTTTTTTTTTTTATCAGTCTTTGACCATTCCTTCTGAATGACTTGACTAATCTTGCCCATCAACGGGAAAAGAACCTGCTTCCTTTTGAGGAATGGGAAGTAGCTTGTAGACTCTTGGGGAGGCTATTCTGCGTCTTTCCAGGCGATTGCAGTTTTGACTGCCTGGATGAATGGCTTTACCAAGGAGAGACTGAAGCCAGAAGGTTCTGACTCTTCTCAAGAGTCCCCTGAAGAGTCTTCAGGTGGTGAATCTCTAGCTGGTCGGCCTGACAGCGGCAGAGGTGTACTGACTGCTGACGGACCAGGAAGATTAGGTTCTATATCCTGAACCAGGGATATCTGCTGAAGTGGTTGAGCGGGGACCGAAGCCAAAAGCTCAGAGAAGGAGTCCTTCATTGTTCGCTTGAGCAGATCTACAGCGTGCTGATTTTCTAGCTCGCGGTTGGACGCATAGTCCGTAAAACAGTCTTTACAGACCCCTCTGTCTGGTAGCGGTGTAGCCCCACATATCCAGCATCTCTTCTTCCTATAGGTCCTAGGAGAGGGGGGTCGATCACGTCCTCTGGATCTTGACCTCTCTGATCTACGACGTGAAGAATGGGTCCTACGCCTTGATGAGTGGGACCCCTTGGAGTGGGTAGGGCTACGGTGTAAGGAACTCACGCTAGACCAGTGAGCGCACTTTTTTTTTTTATACTCACGTATAGTTGGTCACATACCTAATAGAAGTGTGAGGATCTTTGCTGCGAGATGAATAACTTATTGCGGAGTTGGGCACAAGGATCAGCTCCAGAAATATAGTAAGAAAGGGAAAAGAATCAGGAGTTTTTGGCGTCACTTTTTTTTTTTTTTTTTAAATAAACATTTTTATATCGTCATCTGTTTTTATTTTTTATTTTATTTTTTAAACATAAACATTTTTATATTGTTATCTTTTTTTTTTTTTTAACATAAACATTTCTGATCGGCAACATTTTTTTTTTTGAGAAAATAAAAAGTACCTACCACAAAGCAGCATCAGAGAGACCTAGCAGGGCACAGCTGAGGAGACTGACAGCCATCCCTGAATCTGAACCTAATTAGGCTCAAGGTGCGTGGGCTAATCCCATAAACCACCATTTGGAATTGATTGAAAAAAGGGCAAATCTAGCCTTCTTTCCAGAATCCAAGATGGCCACCACTGAACCAAGCGTCTGTGCATGTGCAATCGCAGAAGATCCAGCGTCGCCCAGTACAGAGAGCCGAGAAACTACGGCTCTGTATCACTCCCGAATCGCGCATGCGCAGACGGCGGCGAGGACGCTGCGCCGTGACACTCTCCTACCTGGCGGGACCTACAGAGCACCTGTAGCCCCCCCGAACCCGGAAATAAGCACCACAATGTTGTTGCACAGAGAGACACCTGCCCTATCCAGTTTCACAGTTTTAAAGGAATAAAAAAGTAAGACAACAATCATTTTAAAGGCGCCTAACAAGCAAAGGAAAGGGGAGGGGAGGAGAAGAGAGGAAAAGAAAGGGGAAAAACACAAATGCCTGTAATAAAAAATGGAAACCACCAGCCTGGGAAGATGGAGCTGATCCTTTTGTGACTTCCACTGCATTCATCATGGATGTGATAGCAGACTGCGTTCCTGTGAGGAAACTCTGCGAAATGACCCCAACAGATCCACAGAGGGGTTCCCAGTCTTATCAGCGCTGTGAGCGGCCCAAGAACAGGGACTGCGCACGGGAAAGGCTAAACCCGGCGGACGCTGCAGACTGCAGAGGTATGGACATACTGCTACTCTTCACCAGCACAAGAAGGTATGAGGAAAAAAAGGAGAATGTTGGGGGAGGGGCTATGCCTTTAATTTATGCTATTCACTAGTCCTGAAGGAGGAGTCGAGGCGGAGCTCTATCACAGGTATGCTGCCATGGAGGCACCAGGAAATACCATTGCAGTCTATAGGAACTGACTTGTTAATTTTGCTAGTCCCCACTTGGCTGGCTTATCTTCTAGTTATTGGCCTTAAAATGGGTATGGGGGCCCAGGTCCCATCCTAAGGGACATATATCAATGTCACCAATTTGGACAACACCAAAAACAAAACAAGGAGAAATGCCTTTAAATATGCCAAATTGCTTAAGGGCCATTTCATACCACATGCAGTCCATTGCGTTTTTTATGCATCAAAAATGCATGGAAAGTTGGTTATATGGTTCTAAATGGCAGTGTTTGTATCAGTGCGTTCCAGTTCCACAAAAAAAGTAGAACATGCTGCATTTTACCTGCACTGGACTGTACTGGAACGCTGCAAAACGCATCAAAAACACACTGGAACGCACCTAAATGCACCAAAAATGCACTGGAACACACTTGTCCTTATCTATGGTTAATAAAAAAGAGGGGTGAAAAAAAGCACTGAACTGCATCAAAATCGTACCAAAAATGCACTGGAACGCATCAAAAACGTGCATGCAAAAAAGCACCTGGAACGCATCCGGATTGCGTTTCTTTGGTGTGAACTGGCCTTAAGGGACAGTTCACACCATAGAAACGCAGTCTGGATGCATTCCAGGTGCTTTTCTGCATGCGCGTTTTTTATGCGTTCCAGTGCATTTTTGATGCATTTTTGATGCAGTCCAGTGCTTTTTCCCCCTCTTTTCACTTAACCTCAACGGCCAGTTCACACCATACGCAGTTCCGTTCAGTTTCGTGCGCATTTTGTCTGCACTAAAAATGCATGCACAGTGTTTTCCATGTATTCCAATGGCTCTTGTTGGCTCTAGTACACACTAGACATGTGCACAACATAAAAATTTGTTTAGTTTGGTTTTGTTTCTGTTAGTTTCCGTTGATTCGTAACGATTCGTAAATTCATAAGACGTGGGTTATTGTATTCGGATTCTTTCGTATTTCCGTAAGGGTTATTTTTCCATTGATTAGTTTTTCCGTTAAGTCTAATTTTCGTTGATTCGAAATTCGTATTTTTCGTTATATTTTATATTCGGCCGCGTTCGTATTTTCGTAAGAACTATATTTTCGTTGATTTGCAATGATTCGTATTTCCGTGTCTAATTTCCGTTGATTGGAAAATTGTACTTTTATAGATTTAATTCCATCGTACTTTCGTTAGAATACATTTTCCGTTTATTCGAAACACTACTTGTCGTAATTTTGTAATTCGTACTTTCGTGAGATTGACCGGCTCATTTATTCGTACTTTCGTATCATTGTTTTCGTAGATTCGTAATCGGGGCATAATTCGTAATATAGAAACTAGATTCTAGACAGAGTATGCTTAAGAAACAAAGAATTTCTCTCTCACAAGTCACAACTTAACTCACAAATCCACCAAAACAGTGGCACCTACCCAACCACACCCTATCTGGACTCTGGATGGAATGCACTGCAGTCTAAGGCCCCTTTCACACGGGCGGACCGTATGTCCGTTTTTCACCCATCCATTTTCGGATGAAAAACTGACATACATGTATCCCTATGGGATAGCGGATGAACATCCGCTGACACCCGATCTCACCCGTGTCCGCTATGCTCCGTTTTTCAGGATGGAAAAATTTCTATTTTTCTATCCGTCTGCGGAGCGGATCGGATGAACACAGACAGACGGTCCGTGTTCATCCGATCCCCCATAGGGGAGAGCGGAGATCTGACAGGGCGGTCCCTGCACAGTGTGCGGGGACTGCCCAGTCATCCGCCGGCTCAGCGGGGATCAACGGAGCGATCCCCGCTGAGCAAGCGGAGGTTCACTGGGCGGATCATGACTGATCCATACCCGTGTGAAAGGGGCCTAACACAAAAAAAACACACAAGGGAATAAAAAACAAGCTCATTGGGGGAAGGGACAAGCTTATTGGCCAACGTCCAGAAATATTTCAGAACTAACGAATTTGTTGATTTGATTTCCGTTTTCCGAATATTCCTAATTTTTTATTTATTTTTTTCGTTAATTTTGATTTTCGTTATTTTAAATCTTTGTTCGGTATTTTCGTTGTTTTGATTTCCGTTTTCCGAATATTCGTAATTTCGAGTTTTCGTTGATTTTGATTTTCGTTAATTTGAATCTTTGTTTGGGATTTTCGTTGTTTCTATGTTTTTGTTTTTTCACTCTTAAGTATTTTTGCTGTTTCTAATTTAATAATTTAGTATTTTCATTGTTTTCCATATTCGTTCTTTTCCATAATTCGTTTTTCGTTGGTAATTTTAGTAAACCATTTGTTCATTCGTATGTTTACGAATTAACGAATTTTGACGAATAACGAATTCGTAACTAAACGAATTGCACATGTCTAGTTCACACCATACAGTCAGTTTACGGTCAGAAACTGACCGGAAACTGACTGCATGGTATAAACTAGAGCCAACTAGAGCCATTGGAATACATGGAAAGTACTGTGCATGCATTTTGTGCAGGAAAAAAAGCACACGGAACTGAACGGAACTGCGTCTGGTGTGAACTGGCCCTAATAAGGACAAGTGTGTTGCAGTGCGTCTTTGGTGCATTTAGGTGCGTTTTTGGTACGTTCCGGTGCGTTTTACTGCGGTCCAGTACAGTTCTGTACATAAAAAATGCAGCATGACCAATTTTTTTTCTGAAACGCACCGGAACGGATTGCAGTGGTGTGAACTATGCCATTGGCATTAATGTGATCAACTTTCTTTGCGTTTTTCATGCATCAAAAAACACACTGCACTGCATCCGGTGTGAACTGGCCCTAAATATCATACCTGGGGGGTGTCTATTGTATAGTATAGTACGATCCGCTTGCATTCGAGGTTCCCGCTGTTTGACGCTTCAGTTCTTCTGACATTTCTCTTCTGAGTCCGCGGCCACCCAGTGGCCCCGCCCCCCTCTAAACCACAGGTAAAGTCCCAGTGAAATCCATGTGCATCAGAGGGGGCGGGGTCACCGGGTGGCTGCGGAATCAGAGGAGAACTGTCATAAGAACTGAAGCGTCACACAGCGGGAAACTCGAATGCAAGCGGATCGTCCAGAGAAAGAAGAGGGGAACAAGAAGCCGGAGCAAGATGCAGACGAGAACACCGAAGGAAGAATGAAGATGAAGAACAAGATGGAGGAAGAAACCTGAATGGAGAAAAGAAGAAGATGGAAGAAGAAGATGGAAGAAGAAGAAGGAAGAAGATGGAAGAAAGAAGAAGACATTAATAAAGGAATTGTCAAAAACCGGCTTTTGTCATTTTTAAAATTTTTGACACTTTTTTTGTGAAATGGTAGAGGTACATTTGTACCCCATTACCATTTCACACAGGGGGGGCCTGGATCTGGGGGTCCCCTTTGTTAAAGGGGGCTTCCAGACTGCGATAAGCCCCCCGCCCGCAGACCCCCACAACCACCGGCAAGGGTTGTGGGGATGAGGCCCTTGTCCCCATCAACATGGGGACATGGTGCTTTGACGAGTCACAGACCCCCAAAGCATCCTCCCCATGTTGAGGGCATGTGGCCTAGTACGGTTCAGGAGGGGGGGCGCTCTCTCGACCCCCCCTGTTTTCCTGCGGCCTGCCAGGTTGCGTGCTCGGATAAAGGGTTTGGTATGGATTTTTAGGGGGACCCCACACCATTTTTTTTTAAGTTTGGCGCGGGGGTCCCCTTAAAATCCATACCAGACCTGAAGGGCCTGGTACGGATTTTAAGGGGAACCCCCATGCCATTTTTTGTTTAATTTGGCGTGGAGTTCCCCTTAATATCCATACCAGACCGGAAGGGCCTGGTAATGGAATTTGGGGGGACCCCCACGCATTTTTTTCAAAGACTTTCAATGACTTTTCTCTGTATTGACGGGAGCCGACAATTCATTATAGCCGCGAGTGCTTTTAAATTACTTTTTTTTTTTCCTTTAGAAATGTCATTTTGTGCAGAGACTGTTATATAATGGCAAGTTTAGAGGAGCGCCTGTTCAACTTATGCAAATGCATTTACGTGACTTGACATTTACTAAGATTTTCCCGGCGCAGTGAACCGGCGCATTTGAACAAACGCAATTGCGGCACAGTGCACAAATACACCTCTCACAGTTATAAACGTAATTGCAGGCGCAGCAGGCTGGTTCAGAAAAAGTTACTTTCTCATTCTATTTTGGTCATGTTTGTTACTTGGGCAGTTATCACTATACTTCCTCACATCACCCCACATCACCCCATAATATTGGCACTTCCAGCTTCTTTATAGTTTGATTTGAAGATGCCGTGCGCCAGGTCCATAGTGGCGCACTGAGCGCCTCCTCCTGTGCGCTGAGAACACTATCGTAAATGGGGAATAGTGCTGCGTTACCGGCACAAATGTTTCGTAAACAACACGTTGTGCGTGCCGATGCGCTGATACTCATGGCGCTAAGGGTTCGTAAATCAGCCCCAATGTTAGACATCAAAAAGTGCTGGAGTATGCAAGATAAGTGTACCTGTGTGGGATAACGGCTGCCAATGGTAGAAACCGCTGTCCAGAATGGAGTGAAGAGCAAAAAATGATGAGGGAATCCCAGCCATATCCGCCCTCCAATTTGTATCCCCGGAGGGAAACCGACGGGCTACGCCCCCAACGCCATGTGGGGATGGCAAGGCACGCTGAAGCAGAGGCTATGTATTAGGGATGGAGGTGCATCACTGGCGACACCAGACCTTTCTCCTGTTCTTGTATTGAACTCGGGTGGAAGACACCCAATTAGCCCAAACCTGGTCTGCTGCCGCCCTTGGCCACATTATTAACATCTAATTTACCTACCTACTTGTTTACCTGCCTAATTATTGCCTTAGCCAGTGTTTATTACATTTGCCATGGTCCCTTATGCTTTTCCTTTGGTGTCAGCGGCGATATGTTAACAAGGGAGGTTCACATATGTCCTGCTGTCCCCCCCGCCCCTCTGGATGGGTGGGGCCACCTGCATATCGGCACCATGTTACTACATTCATCGGGTGATGTCCACGTTGTGGCGTCATCCCATTTGGGTGTAGGTGTGCCATCTAAGATGGTCGTGGGGCGTCTGCGCATGCGTACCCCCACTCGGCAGCTGATATCTCTGCGTCAGCGTGCCTTGCTATCCCCTTATGGCGTTGGGGGCGTAGCCCACCGGATCCCTCCGGGGATGCAAATTGGAGGGTGAATATGGCTGGGATTCCCTCATCATTTTTTGCTCTTCACTCCATTCTGGGTAGCGGTTTCTACCAATGGCAGCCCTTATCTCACACAGGTACACTTATCTTGCATACTCCAGCACTTTTTGATGCCTGACATTGGGTCCTTCTCACACACATACATGTATTTTGTTGCACATATTGTAACCGTCCCCCTTCCCTTTTGCTCTAGGCATTCTTTTCTTAGATATCCCTTTTTTGGATTTTTCTTTCTTTCACGTTCCCTTACACTCCTCCTTGGGTCTCCATGTCCTGCTCCATCGTTAGGTTGGTGCATATATACATATATTTATATACCCAATTACGTTACAGCTGACATTTACAAACAAACTTTGTGAGACCTTCAGGGTTACACACTCCCACCCATGCCATGTCTGCCCTCCGTTTGTCCCCTGGTGTCGGTCTTGGCTGGTTTCTCCCCCTCAGCACCCATCCCATACACTTGTCGCTGCCGCCTTTTGGTATACAGCAATTTGGCACCTTGGCTCTGCAGATTGGTGAGTATGGGGTTCTATACCCCTGAGCCCCCTTTCACCATTTGCTTTAATATATAATATCTATCACTGTGTCACACATATCTTTGTGTTCAATTTAGATATCGCACACATGCATCGACCCCTGAGGAAGCGAGCCATGTCTCGCAAAACACGTCGGGTTACTTTGATGCCTGTGTCTACTGTATGCTACCAACTTGTACCAATTTTACTTTTATCATGTGCAATAATTTATGGGCCAAGCTACCGCTTACCATCATGCATGTATGTACACTACTTCTTGAATAAATGCTTTTACTGTATTTACTGCTGTTGTTTTTGGCCTGCTGTGACCACCCCATTTAAAGTCCCAGGGCGACCCTTTGTGTATTTGCTATGTATTAGGGATGGAGGTGCATCACTGGTGACACCAGACCTTTCTCCTTTTCTTGTTTACAACCACTTTAAGTTTATGAGTTTTCCCTGTTCTTTGACCCAACCACATGGTCATGAAAATATATATTAAATTTATCTTAAAGTGATTGTAAAGGTTTTTTTTTTTTTTTTAAATACCAAACATGTCATACTTACCTGCTCTGTCCAAGGGTTTTGCACAGAGTGGCCCCGATCCTCCTCTTCTGGGGTCCCTCTGCGGCGCTCCTGGCTCCTCCTCTTTTCGAGTGCCCCAACAGAGAGCCGCTTTCCATGGGGGACTCGTACGGGTCCGCTCCCGAGTCCTGCTGCTGCGTCCAGTGACACAGACAGCATAACTCGGGCCCGTCCCCCTGCTCCAGTGTTACTGGATTTGATTGACAGCAGCGGGAGCCAATGGCTTCTGCTACTATCAATCTATTCAATGAGGACCCAAGACAGCAGCTGGAGCTGCTGTGCTTGTCCCCGTTGCTGGAACAATCAGGCTCAGATAAGTAAAAGGGGGGGTCTGGGGGGTGCTGCACCACAGAAGGTTTTTTACCTTACAGTGGATGTAAACCCGATTCACGAAATTTGAGCTGGGCACATATATCTGCAGTATTTTGTTATCTCTCTTTAATGAGCTAGGTCCCGTAGCTCTCTCCTGAACTGTTTCTCTGTTATCAGCCTGATAACTCCTGACAAATTCTCAGACTTTTTAGACAAAAAGCAGCCTTAATCTTCGGTCCGGGGATGTTGCTAAAATAGATTAGCAGAGAGCAGGTCCTGTTACAAAACACCTCTGAGAGTCTCTGCCTATGATGAGAGGGGGTGTGCGCCTTTCCTGCAATCGGCAATGTTAGCTATCTTGGCTGTATGCCCAGACATCAGACTGTGTAAACCAGGAAGAGAAAATCTCCTAACACGATCTCAACTTTCTAAACAGTATATAACTGTGAAGACAGCAAATATACATGTAAAACCTATGTAGGGAGGTTTGGTTCATCCCTCTGTATCATCTGAGGCTATTCACTTCACTACATGTATGGAGGGTCATGCATTAAGATGAAAAACCTTGAGGCTGGGTTCACACCTATACGTTGCGTTTTTGAGCTTGGAGTTTTTGCCACTGTTATGAGGGGGAACTCCACGCCAAATTTTAAATAAAAAACCGGGATGGGTTCCCCTCCAGGAGCATATCAGGCCCTTAGGTCTGGTATGGACTTTAACGGGAACCCCTACGCCAAAAGAAACCGGCTCGGGGGTCCCCCCAAAGTCCATAGCAGACCCTTATCCGAGCACGCAACCTGGCAGGCCGCAGGAAAAGAGGGGGGGCGAGAGAGCGCCCCCCCACCCCAAAGCACCCTGCCCCCATGTTGATGAGGACAGGGCCTCTTCCCGACAACCCTGGCCGTTGGTTGTCGGGGTATGCGGGCGGGGGGCTTATCGGAATCCAGGAGCCCCCTTTAATAAGGGGGCCCCCAGATCCCGGCCCCCCACCCTATGTGAATGTGTATGGGGTACATCGTACCCCTACCCATTCACCTGGTGGAAAAAAATGGCAATAAAAACACTACGCAGGTTTTTTTAAGTAATTTATTAGTCAGCTCCGGGGGTCTTCTTCTGACTTAGGGGGTCTCTTCCGACTTCAGGGGTCTTCTTCCAACTTCGGGGGTCTTCTTCCAACTTCGGGGGTCTCTTCCGACTTCGGGGGTCTCCGGTGTCGTCTCCGCGCCCTCCGGTTCTTCTCTCCGGTTCTTTCTTCCTTCTGTCGGGCCTCCGCTATCTTCTTCCAGCTCTTTTGCTAGCGGGGGCCCGGTCTTCTTCGTCGCCTTCTTCCCTCTTCTCTCCTGGAGATGTTGACTCCTCGCTGTCTCCGGCTGTAATGCTGTGTTAGCGGAGCGCATTCACTTATATAGGCATGGGCGTGGTCACCGGGTGATGCCACCCAGTGACCCCGCCCCCATATAACGTCACAGTCCCGGGGAATGATGGGACTGTGACGTCATATGGGGGCGGGGTCACTGGGTGGCATCACCCGGTGACCACGCCCATGCCTATATAAGTGAATGCGCTCCGCGCACACAGCATTACAGCCGGAGACAGCGATGAGTCAACATCTCCAGGAGAGAAGAGGGAAGAAGGCGACGAAGAAGACCGGGCCCCCACTAGCAAAAGAGCTGGAAGAAGATAGCGGAGGACGGCAGAAGGAAGAAAGAACCGGAGAGCGAGAGAAGAACCGGAGAGCGCGGAGACGACACCGGAGACCCCTGAAGTCGGAAGAGACTCCCCGAAGTAGGAAGAAGACCCCCGAAGTTGGAAGAAGACCCCCAAAGTCGGAAGAGACCCCCGAAGTCGGAAGAAGACCCCCGGAGCTGACTAATAAATTACTTGAAAAACCTGTGTAGTGTTTTTATTGCCATTTTTTTTCCACCAGGTGAATGGGTAGGGGTACGATGTACCCCATACTCATTTACATAGGGTGGGGGGCCGGGATCTGGGGGCCCCCTTATTAAAGGGGGCTCCTGGATTCCGATAAGCCCCCCGCCCGCATACCCCGACAATAAGCGGCCAGGGTTGTCGGGAAGAGGCCCTGTCCTCATCAACATGGGGGCAGGGTACTTTGGGGTGGGGGGGCCGCAGGGCGCCCCCCCTGCCCCAAAGCACCCACCCCTCATGTTGAGGGCATGCGGCCTGGTACGGTTCAGGAGGGAGGGGGGCCGCTCTCTCGTTCCCCCCTCTTTTCCTGCGGCCTGGCAGGTTGCGTGCTCGGATAAGGGTCTGATATGGACTTTGGGGGGACCCCCACGCCGTTTTTTTCGGCGTGGGGGTTCCCGTTAAAGTCCATACCAGACCTAAGGGCCTGCTATGCTCCTGGAGGGGAACCCATGCCGTTTTTTTATTTAAAATTTGGCGTGGAGTTCCCCCTCAAGTTCCCTGTTCAGAACGCAACACATGTGCGAATCAGATGCGTGCCCATAGAACATATTGGGCCTGAATTCGCTCCTGAGCCGCACCGCAATGCCCAGTGCGAATGCACATATGTGAACCAGTCTCATTGGAATCAATGTATTTTATAATGTTATGCGAATTGGATGCGGTGTAAGCCGCAACCAATTCGCATAGGTGTGAACGGGGCCTGAGGGTTTACAACCCCTTTAACTTTCAGGTTTTAGATGGTGCAAAACGTGCTTTGTTACATTCCTGATATTTCTCTACATAATTGGTAAAGGGAAGGGCCAGGTATTGAGTAGAGTATGTGCTCTTACCTGTTTATCTTGTTTTTAGCAGCATTGACTAAACATTAATTGAGCAACACTGCTTAAAACTAAAAGCTGTTCCACACTTTTTCAAGGCACTGTATGTGTGATTTACAGTTGTAAATCACACATACAGTGCTTTGAAAAAGTGTTCACACCCCTTGAAATGTTCCACATTTTGTCATGTAACAACCAAAAACGTAAATGTATTTCTTTATGATTTTATGTGATAGACCAACACAAAGTGGCACATAATTGTGAAGTGGAAGGAAAAATGATAAATGTTTTAAAAATGTTATACAAATAAATATGTTAAAAGTGTGGCGTGCATTTGTATTCAGCCCCTCTGAGTCAATATTTTGTAGAACCACCTTTCGTGGCAATTACAGCTACACTTCTTTTTGGGTATGTCTCTACCAGCTTTGCACATCAAGAGACTGAAGCCTCTTACACACGACCGAGTTTCTCGTCGTTAAAAACACGTTGTTTTTCTCGACGAGATTCTTGTTAACCTTGACGAGTTTCTCGTCAAGCTTTCCATGCGTACACACTGACAATTCCAAATCTCATCGTTGTTCTGCGCGGTCACGTCCAGCACTTACGACGGCAGTATAAAGGGGAAGATCGATTTCCCTGGCGCCACCCCTTGGGCTGCTTTTGCTGATCTCGTGTTACCGCATGTGAAGTAAAAGTTTGGGAAGAGTCGATTTGCGCTTTTCAGTCTTCGTGCTTTCAGTTCGTTTTCTGCGGTTCAGTTTGTGCTTGTGGGTTCGTATCTTGTCTTTCAGAGCGTGTAGGCAGGTCGTATCTGTTTTACAGTGCGTTCTTGCCCGTTCGTTTCTGAATTTCAGTTCGTTCTTCATAGGCCTTGCTGTTCTAAAGTGCATTCTGTTCTGTACGTTCTGATAAGACGACCGTTTCCTAGCCATGTCGTGGGTACGTTCTCGTCATCGAGTTCGTGCTGTACGGGCGCTTGGTGTTGGTCTGCTTGTTTTGGACCAAGACGAGTCCATGAACGGGGTGAGGAGGAGTTCATGGACCAAGAATTGGTTGCTCCAGCGGGACCAATTCTGCCATATGCCTCTGCTGCGGGAGATCGTTGAGAATAATCCTGAGGACTACAGGAATTTTCTGCGGATGTCTGACCCCGTTTTTCAGCATCTGTTGGCTTTGGTGTCCCCCTATATTACCAGGCAGGACACCGTTATGCGGGAAGCCATCAGTGCTGAGCAGAGGCTCATCGCCACGTTACGTTACCTGGCGACAGGGAGAAGTCTTCAGGACTTGAAGTTCACGACAGGCATCTCCCCCCAGGCTCTGGGCCTCATAATCCCAGACACCTGTTCTGCCATTATACAAGTCCTGCAGAAGGACTATATTAGGGTAAGTTTTCTCCATTAACATCACATTTTATGTATTTCATGTATGCTAATTTATTGTATTTCTTTCATCCTTCCCTAATTACCATGATTGTAATATGCTGAGAATGTCCCCTTTGTCCTCATGCATGCTGGAAGTTTTTAAATGCCACTTTTTTCTCCTCCATGCATGTTTCCCTTTACTAACCTCTCCATCAGTGGCGGCTGTTGCTCCAAATGTTTGGGGGGCCACCCCCAAATTATATATATAAACTTCCTCCATTTTTGCGACTGTGCCTATTAAAACGCCACCAGTTTGTCCCCTCCAATGCATCCATTTTGCCCCCTCCAATGCAGCCAGTTTGCCCCCTCCAATGCAGCCAGTTTACCTCCTCAAATGCAGCCATTTTGCCTCCTCAAATGCAGCCAGTTTGCCCCCTCCAATGCAGACATTTTGCCTCCTCAAATGCAGCCAGTTCCCCCCCAGCCCTGCACTTACCTTCTTCTGGTCAGCCTTCTTCTCTCCTTGATGTCTTCTCCTGCCCTCGATGTTGCATCAGCCAATCATGTTACCGGTAAACAGACTTGGTGAACATGATTGGCAGAGGAGCCTGTCAGTGTTTACCCAAGGAATGCCCCCCCCCCCCCAGCTTCCCCTGGTTAACTTTTATGAAGCCAATTACATCCCTCAGGCTGTAATCGCCAAGCCTATTTGCCCCCTGTCTCTGATAGGCAATTTTCACCCCAAAAATGCCGCAGTTATTCATATGGCCGTCGCTCAACAGGGGGCCATCCACCTAAATAGTGGGCGGCATTGACAATACATAGGTTAATGCAAGGCATGAACCTATGTATTGTTCTGAGTGACGGGCGCAGGAGAGAGGGGGCAGTGCTCCAGCGCCCACTCTGGACGCACCGCCACTGCAATGCTATCCTGTGGCCAAACACATCTACCCCCCCCCCCAAATTTGGTTATAATGGACCATCAGAGGGGGTGATGAATATGATACTTGAGCCTTCCATTATACTTTTAAAAAACATATTAAACTGAGCTTTTTATTGATGTTGGCCTCGAATGTATTTTATTATAATCTGCTTGAAATGTTATGTGCAAAAGTACTAATATATTTTTATCTTGTTTGACTCCACAGCTTCCTTCCACGCCAAAGGAATGGCAGACTGTGGCATCGGAGTTTGCCACGCGGTGGGACTTCCCCAACTGCGGTGGAGCCATTGACGGGAAGCACGTCCGCATCGTGCCGCCACCCCGTTCTGGGTCCTACTTCTACAATTACAAGGGGTTTCATAGCATTGTGCTGATGGCGGTGGTGTCAGCACGGTATGAATTCCTCTATGTGGATGTGGGGAAGAATGGCCGGATGTCAAATGGGGGATCCTTCATCCAGACGGAGTTTGCCCTCCGTCTCCAGAGTGACGACCTTGCATTGCCACCGGATGCAGGGAATGTTGAAGGACTCCCCTTTGTTTTTTTGGCTGATGAAGCCTTCGGACTCGGACCGCACCTCATGAGGCCATTTCCCCAGAGGACCCTGACCCCAGAGAAGAGGGTGTTCAACTACGAAGAGTCGTCGAAAATGCCTTTGGGATAATGGCCAGCCGGTTCCGCCTTTTTATGACTCCTATTCACTTGGCGGAGTACAAGATAAACTATGTGGTTTTATGCTGCTGTGTGCTCCATAATTTTCTGAGCCGAAAATCCAGTAATTATATGGCCTCAATATAGCCTGAGGCAGGACTTTCCTATGGCAATACCCTGCCGGGCCTCGAATCTGCCCGTCCTGGCTTGCCCCCCCAAAATGCCCGTGAGGTTCGGGAGAAAGATATGGAATATTTCACGGGTAGGGGGGCAATTCCTATGCCAGGCCATGTGTAAAGATTCGTGGAGAAAGAACTCAATAAAAATCAGATTTAACCACTTGACCACTGGGCACTTAAACCCCCTTAATAACCAGACCAATTTTCAGCTTTCGGTGCTCTCACATTTTGAATGACAATTACTCAGTCATACAACACTGTACCCATATGAATTTTTTGTCCTTTTTTCACACAAATAGAGATTTATTTTGGTGGTATTTAATCACTGTTGGGTTTTTTATTTTTTGCGCTATAAGAGAAAAAAGACTGAAAATTCTGTAAAAAAATGTTTTTTTTTCTGTTCCGTTATAAAATTTTGCAAATTACTATTTTTTCTTCATAAATTTTGGCCAAAATTTATACTGCTACATATCTTTGGTAAAAATAAGTACAGATTGGTGCATATTATTTGGTCTTTGTGAAAGTTATAGAGTCCACAAGCTATGGTGCCAATATCTGAAAATTGATCACACCTGAAGTACTGACGGCCTATCTCATTTCTTGAGACCCCAACATGCCAGAAAAGTACAAATACCCCCCAAATGACCCCTTTTTGGAAAGAAGACATTCCAAGGTATTCAGAAAGAGGCATTGTGAGTTTTTTGAAGTTGTCATTTTTTCCCACAATTCTTTGCAAAATGAAGATTTTTTTTCTCTCTTTTTTTTTTCACAAAATTGTCGTATTAGCAGGTTATTTCTCACACACAGCATATGCATACCACAAATTACACCCCAAAACACATTCTGCTATTCCTCCCGAGTATGGTGATACCACATGTGTGAGACTTTTACACAGCGTGGCCACATACAGAGGCCCAACATGCAGGGAGCCCCTTCAGGCGTTCTGGAGCACCGAGGCCAATTCTGACATTTCTCTCCTACATGTAAAAATCATCATTTATTTGCTATAAAATTACATAGAACCCCAAAACATTATATATGTTTTTTTAGCAAAGACCTTAGAGAATATAATGGTGGTTGTTGCAACTTTTTATCTTGCACGATATTTGCGCAGCAATTTTTTTAACGCGTTTTTTACGGAAAAAAAATGTTTTGTGCTTAAAAAAAAAAAACAGTAAAGTTAGCCCAATGTTTTTGCATAATGTGAAAGATGAAGTTACGCCGAGTAAATAGAAACCTAACATGTCACCCTTAAAAATTGCACACGCTTGTGGAATGGCTCCAAACTTCGCTACTTAAAAATCCCCATAGGCGACGCTTTAAATATTTTTACTGGTTACATGTTTTGAGTTACAGAGGAGGTCTAGGGCCAAAATGATTGCTCTCGCTCTAACGTTCGCATAGATACCTCACATGTGTGGTTTGAAAACCGTTTTCATATGTGGGCGGGACTTACGTATGCGTTCGCTTCTGTATGCGAGCTCACGGGGACAGGGGCGCTTTAAAAAAAAAAAAAAATTTTATTGTTCATTTTACTTTATTTATTTTAGTTTGACATGTTTTTCCGCCCCAAATTTTTTTTTGATCACTTTTATACCTATTACAAGGAACGTAAACATCCCTTGTAATAGGAATATGGCATGACAGGTCCTCTTTACAGTGAGATATGGGGTCAATAAGACCCCACATCTCACCTCTAGGCTGGGAAGCCTGAAAAAACCCCCCAAAAAAACAACAATCCTGGCTTTGATCGTAGCGGTGAGTCGGTAGGAGCACCGGAGGGCGGCGGGGGGGGGGGACATCCCCTCTCACCTCCCGTAAGAATGATCAAGCGGCGGAACAGCCACTATGATTGTTGTTATGGTGTAGGGAATCGCCGGCTGAAAAAGCTAATATCTGAATGATGCCTGTAGCTGCAAGCATCATTCAGATATCCCCACACAAAGTCAAGGACGTCATATGACGGCCGGCGGGCGGGAAGTGGTTATTGCAGAGTATTGCCGGGCATTGCGGAGTATGGCAGGGCATTGCGGAGTATGGCAGGGCATTGCGGAGTATGGCAGGGCATTGCGGAGTATGGCAGGGTATTGCATGGGGTATTGCACAGGGGGTATTGCACAGGGTATTGCAGAGTATTGCGCAGGGTATTGCAGAGTATTGCACAGGGTGTATTGCGCAGGGTATTGCAGAGTATTGCGCAGGGTATTGCAGAGTATTGCGCAGGGTATTGCAGAGTATTGCGCAGGGTATTGCAGAGTATTTTGCAGAGTATTGCGCAGGGTGATGCAGAGTATTGTGCAGGGTATTGCAGAGTATTGTGCAGGGTATTGTGCAGGGTATAGCAGAGTATTGTGCAGGGTACAGCAGAGTATTGCGCAGGGTATTGCAGGGTATTGCAGGGTATTGCAGGGTATTGCAGAGTATTTTGCAGGGTATTGCGCAGGGTATTGCAGAGTATTGCACCAGGGTATTGCAGAGTATTGCGCAGGGTATTGCAGAGTATTGCGCAGGGTATTGCAGAGTATTGCGCAGGTTATTGCAGGGTATTGCAGGGTATTGCAGAGTATTGCGCAGGGTATTGCAGAGTATTGCAGAGTATTGCACCAGGGTATTGCAGAGTATTGCACCAGGGTATTGCAGAGTATTGCACCAGGGTATTGCAGGGTATTTTGCAGAGTATTGGCAGGGTATTTTGCAGAGTATTGGCAGGGTAATTTGCAGAGTATTGCGCAGGGTATTGCAGAGTATTGCAGAGTATTGCGCAGGGTATTGCAGAGTATTGCACCAGGGTATTGCAGAGTATTGCACCAGGGTATTGCAGGGTATTGCACCAGGGTATTGCAGGGTATTTTGCAGAGTATTGGCAGGGTATTTTGCAGAGTATTGGCAGGGTGTATTGCAGAGTATTGGCAGGGTATTGCACAGGGATGGCTGAGCAGGGATGGATGGATGGCTGGATCTGTGACTGCAATTGTCACAGATCCAGCCCACAGAGCTGCTGCTGCCATCCGCTCCCTCCCCCTCCCCTCTCACACTGTACCGATCGGTACAGAGAGGGGAGGGAGGAACCGGCGTCATCAAATGACGCCGGTCTGTTTACAAGTGATTGCTCCGTCATTTGACGGAGCGATCACGTGGTAAACGGCCGCTATCAGCGGCGATTTACCGCGATCCGCCGGGTCCTCACGGAGTTTCCCGTGTGCGCGCCCCAGGGGGCGCGCGGGAGCGCGATTCTGGGAGGACGTTATATAACATCCTCCCAGAGTTAAGCAACCACCTTGTCGACGTTATTTGTCGGCAGGTGGTTGCTAAGTGGTTAATCTTGTAACTTTTTTTGTTTCCTGTCTCCTAGTTTGTCTTAGTGCATTTGTAGTGCCAAGTGTATTTTCCTTTAGTAAATACCAACCATTTCACTATGAACCACAAAAATATACACAAATAAGGTTAGAGCGTATTTGAAAAAGAAGCTACACTTTTTTTTTTTTTTTCAAAAATTTTACTCTGTGCACACACATGGTAAATAGAACTTTTTTTTTTTTTTTTGGTTGGCCACAAACCGGCTTTTTTTTTTTTTACGAAAATACAAAACCATCTGTAGCATTCAACAAACTACAACATTGGATACCTCTTGGCAATATGAGACATTCAATTACCCAAAATCTGGCCGTCCTAATATGGGCTATTGGCACCCCTGGCCAAGCCAAAATTTGAATATGCACACAATTTGAAGTAATTTCCGATAGGGATTTTTGACTCCTGATCCCTATTGTCAACATGTGCTATCTGCCATCGGGGGTGATCAATGGACGTGTTTTGGGGGTGCAACCCCTTCTTCAGTTCACCTACTTGAGATACGAGGAAGGGGTTGCACCCCCATAAGACGTACATGGATATCCCCTGATGGCAGATGGCACATGTTGACACACTGTGTGCATATTCAAATTTTGGCTGGATTGATAGTCTAAAAGATAAAAAAAAGGGGGAAGAACAATCTCAAACAAAAAATGGGGGTTTTGTTGCCTTATTCCATTCTCCCCAAAACATCTAGGATGTCTTTAAAGGTTTGATCCATCACATGAATTCTTTGTTGCTTAATTCTGTCCAGTTCTGTGCTACATTCCATCACTTGCTGTATGATTCGTAGGGCACTGTCAGCAGAGAAACGTGTACTTTCTTTCACCACAACATTTTCATCCCCTATAAAAAAATACAAAAGGTATTATAACTCTGCAGGCCTACATCTCTTACCTGAAGCTGTGGTGACAGATACTGACCTGTTGTGGTGACCAGTTCCACCACGTCATCCACTTCTCCTTCCTGCACTTCTCCTTCCTCCACCTCTTCAACTTCCTCAACACCCTCAGGTTGTGGGTCTTGGTGAGGTTGGGGTTGTTTCGAAGCTGTGGGTTTCATGTGCTCCCTGGAGTGTTCTCCTCCCAGTCTTCTCTCCCCTATGAGAATCAAACAAAAGGTCTAGTTATCACACAGAAATTCTCAATAAAAAATAAAAACATGCTAAATTGCTTGGAAGTGGGGTACAAGTGTCTGTTTGGGCGGAATTTCAAGATGGACATTATTTTTTCACAATAATTTCTTTACTATTCACCTTTGGCTGTCAATTTTTATACATGGAGGCACCACAAAAATTCACTGATGCACCTGTGTGGGACACCCCAAAAAGGCGGTTCTGGTGGCCCACACTATAGTGCTCAAAAGTACAGATGTGGAACCAGCTGCTGAGTGTCCTCTCCTTTACACTGATTAAAGTTTGTATTTCATTCTCTTTACAAACACATCATCTAGCCAACAATGTAATAACAACTATTGAAGAAAAACAGGCAGATGTGTAAATTATTTTAACCCTGTAAAATCTATAAAAATCGAGGATAGTGGCCGAACGATGTGTCTGTAACGAACGATTACTGTGCCAAACCAAGTTCAAACTATGACATTTTGTAAGGTAGTACAATAGAAAAATGCAATAACATGGAGAAACATGCAAGTTGGGAAATACAATAATAGGAAAAAATGGAGAAAAAGTACTTACTTTTTTCAAGCATTCTCTTAATGCTCCTTAACTGCTCCGGCTCCCTCAGTTTGAGGTCTGACCACCTCTTTCTGAGCTGCTCATTTGATTGTTTCACCCCAAAATTCTTCTTCAGACTCTTCACGACTTTCTTCATGATTTTAGCCTTCCTTCGATTAGGTTTGCTATACGGCCCATGCTTTGCGTCATAATCCGACTTTAGCAATATGTCCATCTCTGCCATCTCCGCGTAAGACATATTAGATGCCTTGAATCTCCTCCTTGATCGTGACGTTTCCTCAGTCTCCGGGCTTGTCTCCTCCTCGTTATTTGAGGAATTAGCAGTCACCTGCTGTGAATCCGCCATATCTGTCTGCACGCCGAAAGAGAAGGGGCGGGGAAAAGATGTTACTTAGAACGTCATGGGCGGGCGACGTGTGCGGAGCGACGTGTGCATAGTTTTACGCATGCGTGGTGTATATATAGCAAACACACATGTGACTATACTACGTTCGGTGTGCGGAGAGAGGAGTAAAAGTGACGGACGTGCGAACGAAGGTATGTGATTTGTAGACTTTGAGAAATTGGTGGCCTATACTGTCTAGAGAATGTTGGAGGATATATATGGTGACTAAGATTTACAGGAGGTTAGACTGTGTGCCTCACATTATTTTTTATTATTTTTTTTTGGCTTGCAGACCCAAAATGAATGTCTTCATAAGTGACAAGGAATTCCTTGCGGAATTTATAGACCGGGTAAGGGAGCTGCCCGCTCTGTGGGAAACAAAAAACCCCATCCATAGAAAAAAAGGGGTAAGAAAAGCAGCGCTGGAGACCCTGCTCCCATTTGTGCATACCAAGGTGCCCACAGCAACAGCAAAACAGGTGGGCACTAAAATTGGGAGCTTGAGAGGCACATACAGGACTGAACGCTCTAAGGTCCTGGCTTCTCAGAGGTCAGGAGCAGCAGCAGATGATGTGTATGTCCCGAATTTGTGGTACTACAGCAGGATGTCCTTTCTGGATGACCACATTGAGGCAAGGCCATCACTGTCCACTCTTCCCCCCAGACTTCCCTGCAGCCAACCTGAGCCTTCTCTGGAGCAAGAGGAGGCAGCCATCCTGGAAGAAGCTGATTTGGACATCTGGAGCCAGGTATAGTATTAAATGAAAATGTATTGTGAAAAACTTAATGCAGGAAAAAGAAGTCAAGATGAAAATCCTAGATCTAGAGACATTAGTCTGCCATAAATTGGGTGCTAAATAGTCAATCTGATGTAGTCCTAAAAATATTTGTCTTTTCTCTTGATTTACATTCAAATTGCTACATTCATGATTTCAAATTTGTGTGAAAAGAATAAACCAAAATATTAAACTATGTCCCTTTTTCATACACAGGATGAAATCAGCCAGGAGGAGGGTCTGGAAACTGTCAGGCAGGAGGAGGCAGGGCCCACTGTGAGGCAGGAGGTGGCAGGGCCCACTGTGAGCCAGGAGGTGGCAGAGCCCACTGTCAGCCAGGAGGTGGCAGGGCCCAGTGGCAGACAGGAGGTGGCAGGGCCCAGTGGCAGACAGGAGGTGGCCGGCACGAGGAGAAGCACTAGATCTCAGGTGCCTCCCATCCGCCTTCCGAAAAGAAGCAGGAGGGACAGGACCACTAGTGAGGCAGCAATGGCCCTTATTAGAGAGGCACATGCCACCCTCCAGGAGCCCACATCCCCTGAAGAGGCCATTGCCGGCCTAGTTGAGGCCAAGTTCAAGGTGATGAGCATGGAGCAACGCCTCCTATGCGAGCCCCTGCTCATCACCTTGCTGAACAAGGGGGTGATGGAGAGAATTACCCCCAATACGTCCATATGTGAGGTCGCACAACTATCCCAACCTCAACCTCCTCCTCCACCTCCACCTTCTTCTTCTGCGCCACCCCCTTCTCCTCCACCTCCTCCTCCACCTCCACCTTCTTCTTCTGCGCCACCCCCTTCTCCTCCACCTCCTCCTCCACCTCCACCTTCTTCTTCTGCGCCACCCCCTTCTCCTCCACCTCCTTCTCCTCCTCCTAACAGGAGTACCCCTCCAGTAGCCCAGCCTCCAGCCACATGCAGAAGGAAGGCTGCAGAGAAGGCTTCAGGGAAGGCTGCAGGGAAGGCTGCCAAGAAGACGAGGAAGTGATGGCCTTGCTTCATTGTGGTCGGACAGAAGGCAGCCTGTTGTAGTACCACAGACTTGGGACATATATATCACCTGCTGCTGTTCCTGACCTCTGGGAGGCCAGCATCAGATTGTGCTCACAACTGTTGTGCTTCTCAAGCTCCCAATTTTAGTGTCCACACAGGGTTGATGTGTGCTCCGGGGTCCCATGTATGCACAAATGGCAGCAGGTTCTCCAGCGCTGCCTTTTATTTATTTTGTTCAAGACATGAATAAATGTTATTTTTTTTTAAGTTCATACTTGACTATGTGTTTTTATAATAATTATTTATTTCCCTTTGGAGTAAGCAGATACATTTGACCCCCCAAAAAAAGGGACAGATAACACCAAAAAAAATCATTAAAGGTGTTCTTTAAAAAATATAGGGTGTAAACTTGACACAACTAAATTTAAAAAATACAATGGGAGATCACTATCAAAACATTGACAAATTACAATTAACATCTGTCTAAAAAATATAAAACATTAAAATATTCTGAAGATCTTGCACGATATAATACAGCTAAATCTTCTTAAGAGCAGCATGAAAAAAGGTTTAAAATAGATAGTCATAACTCTGTGTGAATATCAGCAGCAAAACAAGTTCATTAGTTTTCATTATTGTAACATTCTAAAGAAGATTTAAATGCACAACATTTAAACGATGCAATAATTTACAGCGTGACGAATGTGCTATCTCCATTACGAAGGCTTGTTTTACCACAAGATGCGCTCCCGTCTCATACTTGATTCTGAGCATGCGGGCTTTTTGAAGAGCCGTAAAAGCATACACACGAACCATTTTCTCGTTGCAAAACAGGCCGACGAGAAACACGACAAGAAAATCTAGAATCCGGACGAGAAAATAGAGAGCAGGTTCTCTATTTTTCTTGTCGAGATTCACGGCAGTTTTCTCGTTGTAAAACCATACACACGAACGGTTTTCTCGACAATAAAGCTCTTGCGGCACTTTTCTTGTCGGTTTTGGACGAGAAACTCGGTCGTGTGTACGAGGCTTGACAGAGTGACATTTTTGCCCATTCTTCTTCTTTCTTTTCTATTCTTTTCAAGTCTTGCCACAGATTCTCAATTGGATTTAGGTTTGGACTTTGGCTGGGCCATTCTAACACTTGAACGTGCTTTGATCTAAACCAGTGGTTCTCAACTCCAGTCCTCAGGGCCCACCAACAGGCCAGGTTTGCAAGATAACTGAAATGCATCACAGGTGATATAATTTGCTGCTCAGGGATTGAAGTATTCTAGTCTGCATCTCACCATGGTAATACTTAAAATCTGGCCTATTAGTGGGTCCTGAGGACAGGAGTTGAGAACCACTGATCTAAACCATTCCATTGAAGCTCTGGCTGTATGTTTAGTGTCGTTGTCCTGCTGGAAGGTGAACCTCCACCCCAGCCTCATGTCTTTTGCAGACTCTAATGCCGCGTAGACACGACCGTTTTCATGATGAGAAAAATGCATTTTTTAAATTGGTCATTAAAACCGATCGTGTGTAGGCTCCAGAGTGTTTTTCGTGGCGTGAAAAATGGGCATTAAAAATTTTGAACCTGCTCTATTTTTTCTCGTCGTTTCTCACGTCGTCGTTTTTCTCATCTTGAAAAACGGTCGTGTGTACGCTTTAACGACGTGAAAAAAACGCGCATGCTCAGAAGCAAGTTATGAGACAGGAGCGCTCGTTCTGGTAAAACTAGCGTTCATAATGGTGATAGCACATTCGTCAAGCTGTAACGGACTGAAGAGCACGAGGCTGAAAAGCGCGAATCGTCTCTCACCAAACTTTACTAACACGAGGATCAGTAAAAGCAGCCCAAAG
Source organism: Rana muscosa (assembly GCA_029206835.1). Classification (NCBI taxonomy): domain Eukaryota; kingdom Metazoa; phylum Chordata; class Amphibia; order Anura; family Ranidae; genus Rana; species Rana muscosa. The sequence goes on from CM055122.1 coordinate 357,890,770, forward strand.
GGTGGCACCATCCGAATGGAACCTTCCCTGTATAGTGCCGTCGTACGTGTTGTCGTACGTGTTGTACGTCATCGCGCTTTTCTCAAGCATTTTTTTTCACGATAGTGTGTATGCAAGGCAGGCTTGAGAAGAATCACGTCAAGAAAAACTTTGTTTTTTTCAATGACATTAAAAACGGCCGTGTGTACGCGGCATAACAGGTTTTCTTCTAAGATTGCTCGGTATTTGGCTCCATCAATCTTCCCATTAACTCTGACCATCTTTCCTGTCCCTCCTGAAGTAAAGCATCCCCACAACATGATGCTGCCATCACTATGTTTCATGGTGGGGATGTGTGTTCAGGGTGTTATGCAGTGTTAGTTTTCTGCTACACATTGGGGCTGATTTACGAACCGTTTGCGCCATGAGTTGCGGTGCATCGCCGTGCGCAATGCAGTTTTGATATTTACGAAACATTTGCGCCGGTAACGCAGCGCTATTCCTCATTTACTATAGTGTTCTCGGCACACGGGAGGAGGCGCTCAGTGCGCCACTATGGACCTGGCGCACGGCATCTTCAAATCAAAATTAAAAGAAGCTGGAAGTGCCAATATAATGGGGTGACGTGGGGTGATGTGAGGAAGTATAGTGACAACTGCCCAAGTAAAAAATATGCCCAAAATAGAATGAGAATGTAACTTTTTCTGAACCAGCCTGCTGCACCTGCAAGTACGTTTATAACTGCGAGAGTTCTATTTGTGCACTGCGCATGCGCACTCGGCATTTGCGCTCGTTCAAATGCACCGGTTCACTGCGCCAGGAAAATCTTAGTAAATGTCAAGTCACATAAATGCATTTGCATAAGTTGAACAGGCGCACCTCTAAACTTGCCATTTTATAAGTGTCTCTGCACAAAATGACATTTCTAAAGGAAAAAAAAAGGCATTTAAAAATACCCGCGGCTGCAATGAATTGCCGGTTCCCGGCAATACAGATAAAAGTCATTGAAAGTCTTTGGAAAAAAAAAATGCGTGGGGGCCCCCCAAAATTCCATTACAAGGCCCTTCAGGTCTGGTATGGATATTAAGGGGAACTCCGTGCCGAATAAAAAAAAAATGTCGCGGGGGTCCCCCAAAATTCCATTACCATGCCCCTCAGGTCTGGTATGGATTTTAAGGGGAACCCCGCACCAAACTTAAAAAAAAATGGCGTGGGGGTCCCCCTAAAAATCCACACCAGACCCTTATCCGAGCATGCAACCTGGCAGGCCGCAGGAAAAGAGGGGGGGACGAGAGAGCGCCCCCCCCTCCTGAACCGTACCAGGCCACATTCCTTTATTAATGTCTTCTCCTTTCCCCGCTTCTTCTTCCATCTTCTTCTTTTCTCCATTCGGGTTTCTTCCTCCATCTTGTTCTTCCTCTGCTTCTTCCTTCGGTGTTCTCGTCCGCATCTTGCTCCGGCTTTTTCTTCCACGATTCGTTCTCTGGACGATCTGCTTGCATTGGAGGTTCCCGCTGTGTGATGCTTCTGTTCTTCTGACAGTTCTTCTCTAACTGAGTGCGGGGCCACCCGGAGACCCCACCCCCCCTCTGACACCACGGGGAAGGCCATAGGGAAGTCCCCGTGAAGTCCATGTGCGTCAGAGGGGGGCGGGGTCACTGGGTGGCCCCGCCCTCAGTCAGTTTGTCAGAAGAACAGAAGCGTCACACAGCGGGAACCTCCCATGGAGAAAAGAAGACCCCCTTAGGGCCAAATCACACCATAGAAACGCAATCCGGATGCGTTCCAGGTGCTTTTTTGCATGCGCATTTTTGATGCGTTCCAGTGCGTTTTTGATGCGTTTTGCAGTGTTCCCGTACAGTCCAGTGCAGGTAAAATGCAGCATGTTCTACTTAAATTTTTCTGGAACGGGAACGCACTGGAACAAACACTGCCATTTAGAACCATATAACCAACTTTCCATGCATTTTTGATGCATTAAAAACGCAATGGACTGCATGTGGTGTGAAATGGCCCTCAAGCAATTTGGCATATTTAAAGGCACTTCTCCTTGTTTCGTTTTTGGTGTTGTCCAAATTGGTGACATTGATATATGAAAAGTGTGTGTATAAATCCGCGCAATAGGAAAAAATCCAAATACCAATAGAAAATAGTAAATGGGGTTTGATACCCAGCAAGGGATTTACTAAAGCAGCTGCCTCTACGTATTTATTCCACCTTGGTGGAATAATTGAATGGATGGGGTTAAGAAGTAGGAGTGGCGCTACCTTAATAAATACATGAATCCTGAAGTGAGGGATATATAAACTTAAATAATAAATATATTAACAAATTGAACCTTATGAGTGATTATAAACAGAAGTGTCTTTGGTAAAGTGCATCCATGCCTAAAAACAAATGTGCAATCCTGCAATGATGCGTGCAATAAAAAGAAAAAATTGTGACAGAAAATGTAAAAATTCAACAAAAAATGCAAAAAGACCTGTCTGTGTAATGGTCCTAAGACAAAAAATATTCAATGATGAACAGTATTAATAGTGCATAAATTCAAAGTCCATATATGATAAGTGAATTAGTGTGATCTATGTATCACAAGTGCTGAGTTTCCAACGTGCTTAGTGCCAGGTGAAATTCTGTTGCTATGTTCCACACAGTGACCATATCAATCCGTGCTCTTATATGGCCCGCACTCACCGAATCCCCCATCCCCTCTTGGGGTGTAAAGCGTTCACAATGTAAGCCACTGTGCGGCACTCTAGCGATAATTCGTCCCCCTGTACTCCTGGTGATACCTCCAATGTTAGCCCATATATAGGAGAGTGTGATACCGTTTTATAAAAAATTATTAATTTATTGGTTAAAAAAGGGTACTCACATTTAGGCCAAATCAACAAAGCATTTCATGCTGACATGTACGATTTTCGTAAGTGTGTTGTGACGTTTTGTCTAGTTGCTTGACCGGTTTCATCGACCTGACGTCATCTGGAGCGTGCAGAGCGTCACTACCACTTCCTATTTATCACAAATCGTGTCCTATTCTTCTTACGGCGGCCATTTTGTGTGTGATATTGAGTACCGAAGTCCATATACACTAGTGTGTATGGACGGCGGCCATCTTTGGTGGGGTTTTGAAGACCGAAGTCTAGTGCGGCCTCCGCCGCCATTTTGTGTTAGATCTTGGAGACTGTAGCCTGAGACTACTTGTCAATTAGATTGTGTTCCAGCCGTGCAGTCGTAGGACGCGATGTGTTAGTATACTTGGTATAACAAAAATCAATGAAAGATACCATTTACTATAGTGTTAAAATTCCACGAAACAGACGCACATTTAAAAGGATAAATAGATGACGGAAGAGATTAGATAAATGTCCTAAAAAACGCTAATATAAGTTAATGTGACCTGCTTAATAGGACTAACCAGAAATGGGTTTTAAAACTGGAGAATGTTATGGGTAACATATAAAATGAATAGATTTTGTAAAATGGAGAGTGTTATGGGGAACATAAAAAGTTATATTGAATGTTAGAATGATTATAAAAAATAAATATAAAATATATAGTGTATAAAAAATACATATTAATAAGAAGATATATATAAAAATTAAGGGGCTAATGAACTAATATTGGTTTTATGCCCTTAGTGGTGGGAACAGGTGGAAGATATAGTATAATAATAACAAGTGAAGGATGGGATATAATATAGTCATCCTTTGTGGATAATAAAATGAATTTGTTGGGGGGTCCAGAGCATTGTGCACAAGTCGGTTTCTGAGGTTTTTTGCCTTTCTATAAATAAAAGAGGGTTTGGTGGGTATTATAGTTTTCAGAACTTTGTCCGATTGTAGGATAGGCCAATGATTCTTTATTATAGTTTCTAGGGCTTTGTGCTGTATGTTGTATCCCATTAGGAAGGCCGTATCCATATGTTTTTTCTTTTTCTTTTTCGGTACTTCTGTTGTCATTAGTTCTCTATTCATTTTCTTCACCTTTTCTTTCAGTGCCATCATGTCTTTCTTATTATAACCTTTTCCCATGAATTTATTTATAATAGAGTTTGCTTGGATTTCATAATCGCTGATATTACTACATTTTCTGTATATTCTCATTAACTGCCCCTTTGGGATATTACTTATTAGAATTTTCAAACACCTTAAAGGTTTCTATAAGTGTGGCACATGCCTCCCCTGTAGGGTGAGTAAAAAAACTAACAAGAAAATAGCAAACTTCACCTCCATGGCAAATGGATCAAGTTATAACATAAAGGAACTAATAACATGTAATAGCACTCATGTGACATATGTCATAGAGTGCCCATGTCAGAAGCAATATGTTGGAAGAACAACCAGGGAATTACACGTTAGGATTCGTGAACACATTACCAACATAAAAAATGGATTTAATAAACACAGCGTCTCGAGACATTTTAGGGATTATCACAATAGAGACCCTACATGCATGATGTTTTATGGGATACAGGTCACATTACCTTATATTAGCGTTTTTTAGGACATTTATCTAATCATCCTTTTAAATGTGTGTCTGTTTCATGGAATTTTAACACTAATGTAAATGGTATCTTTCATTGATTTTAGTTATACCAAGTATACTAACACATCGCGTCCTACGACTGCACTGCTGGAACACAATCTAATTGACAAGTAGTCTTAGGCTACAGTCTCCAAGATCTAACACAAAATGGCGGCGGAGGCCGCACTAGACTTCGGTCTTCAAAACCCCACCAAAGATGGCCACCGTCCATACACACTAGTGTATATGGACTTCGGTCCTCAATATCACACACAAAATGGCCACTGTAAGAAGAATAGGACACGATTTGTGATAAATAGGAAGTGGTAGTGACGCTCTGCACGCTCCAGATGACGTAAGGTCGACGAAACCGGTCGAGCAACTAGACAGAACATCACAACACACTTACGAAAATTGTACATGTCAGCATGAAATGCTTTGTTGATTTGGCTTAAATGTGAGTACCCTTTTTTAACCAATAAAAGAATAATTTTTTATAAAACGGTATCACACTATTTGGGATGCCTTCTCTCCTATATATGGGCTAACATTGGAGGTATCACCAGGAGTACAGGGGGACGAATTATCGCTAGAGTGCAGCACAGTGGCTTACACTGTGAACGCTTTACACCCCAAGAGGGGGTGGAGGATTCGGTGAGTGCGGGCCATATAAGAGCACGGATTGATGTGGTCACTGTGTGGAACATAGCAACAGAATTTCATCTGGCACTAAGCACGTTGGAAACTCAGCACTTGTGGTACATAGATCACACTAATTCACTTATCATATATGGATTTTGAATTTATGCACTATTAATACTGTTCATCATTGGATATTTTTTGTCTTAGGACCATTACACAAACAGGTCTTTTTGCATTTTTTGTTGAATTTTTACACTTTCTGTCACAATTTTTTCTTTTTATTGCACGCATCATTGCAGGATTGCACATTTGTTTTTAGACATTGATATATGTCCCTTAGGGTTTGACCTGGGCCCCCATACCCATTTTAAGACCAATAACTAGAAGATAAGCCAGCCAAGTGGGGACTAGCAAAATTAACAAGTCAGTTCCCATAGACTGCAATGGTATTTGTTGTATAACTTTTGCCCATGTTAGGCTCTTTGTTTGCCTTCCGGACCAGGGGGTGTTTGTCCCATCTCTAATTTAGTAGCATGCTGGATGATGTGCTTAATTTTGGACAGGGGGGGCTTATCTTGTGCTAACTGCATTCGCGTTGGACCGAGCATGCTCAGGGACTTAGCTTTTTTTGGCTGCTTTTTGTGTGTGAACAGCACTTGGATGTTTCTGGGCATGCTCAGAGAGCGTGTTTTTTGGGTTAGTAATTGAAGGACATCCTTAACAAGTGTACCCACTTTGAAGTTCAGTCTCTACATTGGGTTAACTTGCATTTTGGGTGTTTCATGGACTCTGCATGTGTTTTCAATTGCCTCATTAGCACAAAAACCTAGGTTATATAAAGCTTGCAGATAGCATTCTGTCCCTTACCCTGAAAAGAGGCAAAATTGTGTGTGTGGCCGGCAAAAAATAAATTTTGGTGTCCTTATCGAGTTTGTAACACATGTATTTTATTTGTTATGTCTTTGCAAAACAGATGTTTGTTTTACTTTTGTGGATTGTATTTTTTTGTGTGGTGGATATGTCCCCCATAAATATTTTTGATGTTGTTAATGTGTGTCGTTTGTTCACTTTGATTTAATTGTCTGTGCTGCATTATTTTGCTAAATCTTCCTCAAGATGTTGTGACTAATGTTTCAAATGTACATACATGTTATTTTTGCTTCCCTTTCTTTTTTCCAAGTCCTATTTTGTTGACCAAAAAAATTTGATGCAAAGTTTGATGTTTGTTTTTTGTTTTCTATGCAACAAATGTAACAGCTGCAGCTTAATTGGGCTGATTGGCATGTCAAAACAAAACAGGTGTGATTTGTCTAACCTGGTGCCTTCATGGTAGCATATGCATGGATTGTGTGCTGCCATGGATAGTCACCAGGAAATGAAATTGTGGGCATTTTGAGGGAAACCAAGTAAGTGTTAGAACCCCTGCTTGTTTTTTTTTTAGGTTGGGCTTTGTGTCCCTTTTAGTAAAATTGGCTTCAGAGGGGAAGCACTGGTGATTTTTAAAATCCAATCATGTAGAAGCAAAGATGGTGTTTTTTTTAGTTTTCCTGTATGTCCCCCTCGGATATCCAGCAAGTGCACTTGTAGTGCAAAGTGCATTTGCCTTTAGTAAATAAACCCCAAAGTCCAAGATACTTAATAATTTGGGGTGTGCCCAGCAAAATGCTGGAGTGCAATGTACATAATGGGGAAACTATTTAGATTGACCTGTGTGTTCCCAAGGAAAGACATTGGTAGGGATTTACCCTCACTTCCTGTGTGGCTATGTGACAGGAAGTGAATTATTTGGAAGGATAAAGAGGCCAAATTTGGGAGTTTTCTTCACCCTATCAGGGGTGCAGACATCCCCAAAAACTGTCCAGACTTCTAATCCCTCTGCACTCTATCCCCAAGCAAAAATGAGAAAGGATTTCATTTAGTTCAAGTTCAATTGTGATGCATGTCAATGGACCTGAAAAAGAAAAAAAAGAAAAAAAAGAAAAAAAAGAAAACCTGGAAAAAAAGGAAAGAAAAAATGCAGAAATAGCTACTGCCTCTGTTGCCATGGGTGAGCTAATGCCTGGGAGATATGCTGCAGATAGAGCTCTTAGTTAAGAGACAAACTGCTTGTCCCAAAAGATCCTACAGAAGGGACTCCCCACCTTATAAGCGCGTTTAGCTGCCCAAGAGAAGGGACCGCATCCGGGAGAGGCTTGAGCCCGGACGAAAGCTGCCAAATGCAGAAGGTAAGGACGTTCGACCAGAATTCACTGCCATGAGGTATGAGGGAAAAAAGGAGAATGCTGGGGCTGTACTAACCAACTCTTTTATAATATTCACTAGTCCTGAGGGAGGAGCCAAGGCGGAGCTGGTCACAGGTATGCTGCCATGGAGGCACCAGGAAAACAGTATTATTAACCATTTCAGCCATTTTGTGAGACCGGAGTGAGTAGCAGCAGCTGAGAGAGCAGTATTGTACTTGTATTTAGCGTGTCACTTGCCACATCACCTGCCACAAGTTGTGGATTGTCCACTTGCCATGTCACCTGCCACCTGCCACCTGCCACAAGTTGTGGATTGTCCACTTGCCATGTCACCTGCCACAAGTTGTGGATTGTCCACTTGCCACATCACCTGCCATGTCATCTGGCCACGTCACCTGCCACAAGTTGTGAATTGTCCACAATGCAATGCAAGCAATTCGTTTTTTTTAAATATATTTTTAATGGTTTTTCATAATTTACCATCATTTTTGAGTTTTTCAATGTAAAAAAATAGGTCACCTTTAAAATTGCTTATAAACGAAAAAGCGTCTAAACGCCGGTACCCGCGTTTAGCCGCGTTTGGCGTCTGAAACGTGGAAATCTTTGGCATCTGAACGCATTTCTTTTGCTTTCTGAAAATCTAGTGTAGCGGGCATTTAAATTTGGGGGGGGAGCATCTGGGTTATTCAACCCGGATGCACTAATTGTTAGAAAGTCTGGGAATCCCTTTTGGGGTTCTTGGAGGACTCTGGTGGTGCAAGGTTCCCTGCGGCCTCCAGGTGGCATTGTCGCCCTGGGCCGGAGTTGAACCTGCACCGCAGGACTGCTCCATTTTTGTCCTTTCCTGGCGCTGGTACAGTGGGGCGGGGAACCCGCTGTGACGCAAAGGGAGAGGGGATAAAAGGGACGGACGCCCTTACCACGGGGTTCAGCCGCGAGGGTCAGAGTCGGAGGAGGCGGCCGTGCCCAGGCACCTTCAGCCTGGGTGCTGGCATTCCAGGGTTCCAGGCCCAGGTGCCCTTGACCTGGCCGGAGCGAGAGATGGAGTCCATCCCAGGCACCTTAAGCCTGGGGCCCAGTAACTTTGACTGGGTTCTGCGAGGGTGGAGGAGTCCGAGGGGCCCTAAGGTGTTGGGACCCGTATCTGAGGTGAGGAGGCCGGGGAGTGTAACCCTTCCGAATAGTCCGGTACAGCATTAATCCGGTGACGGCGGGGCCTCTGGTAACTCTCTTGGAGGGATGTCTTCTCCCTGACAGGGGCTGCAACGTAGCAAAGGTAACTCCAGTTCCTGTTCATTAGAGTCGCTGTGCTTAGCAACAATTGGTGAAACCTCAACGGTTTAGTTTCTTTGAGGATTGTGCCTTGACCTACTCCCCACCAATACTGAACTGTTCTATGGGTCTCAAACTGTCTGCTCGCAAAGGACTATTTGTTTGCCGTTATGGAATAAATAAGTGTTGGACCTTATCAGTGTGTGGTACTCCATTTACTGGGAGAAAAGGGGGTTATCAGCATAACAGACTTGGCTCTGAGCGTATACACAGCCCAAAGGTAATCTGGTGCTGGCCTTCACCTCTACATGCTGTAATCTAGAGGACATGGGCCGTGGCGCACCTCGCTCTCCCCTTCAAGGTACCCCTAGACTGGAGCCAGAGTAACCGCTGAGAAGAAGAGAGAGGGTGAGGCCGCTACACTAGGTTAAACGCAACTGCCTAAGGGCCAGTTCACACCTTGGAAACGCAGTCCGGATGCGTTCCAGGTGCTTTTCTGCATGCAAGTTTTTGATGCAGTCCAGTGCTTTTTTCCCCCCTCTTTATTCTTAGGCCTCATGCCCACGGACATTTTAAAAAATGAGCTGTAAAGCTAGTACAGACGGCAGGAAAAAAGCGGAGTTTTTAACGCAATTTTTTTATCCGCGTTTTGCATTGAATTCACTGCACGTTTCCCCACGCTAGCTTTCAGCCGCGGGCGCCCCCCTGCCCCAAAGCACCCACCCACCATATTGAGGGCATGTGGACTGGTACGGCTCAGGAGGGGGGCGGGCGCTTGCTCGTTCCTGACCGGCCGGGCTTCATGCTCGGATAAGGGTCTGGTATGGATTTTGGGGGGACCCCCACGCCGTTTTTTTCGGCTTAGGGGGTTCTGCTTGAAATCAATACCAGACCTAAGGGCCTGGTATGCTCATGGAGGGGAACTCATGCCGGTTTTTTATTTAGAATTTGGCGCGGAGTTCCCCCTCATGATTCATATTAAACATAGGGAACAGTGAGTGCGAGGTGTACAGTACCCTATCGCCGAGAACCAGCGCAATGGGATCGCGTTGGAAACATTCTCGCGGGCAGGTACTGGCAAAGAAGCCTGTCCTGGAGGCGACTTCAAGTCACTCCAAGTCGCGCTGTGGTTCACGCTCAAGTCGTGTCCAAGTTGCCTCGCGCTCAAAGTCAGGTTGCCCCTGTGTGAACCGGCTTTCAAGGTTCTCCGCACACGAGTCGCCCTGCAAGTTGGATCATCATGATCTGACTTCTGGTGCGACCTCTATTCAAATCAATGGCCTCCCATAGGGAACCATTGATTTTGAATAGAGACAGAGAAACGTAGCTGATATTAATAAGAAATCCCTTACGCCGGTAGGATTTTTTATTTACTATCACATTGCGCGTTGGTTCATCCAGCACACCAATTAAGGTATGAACCGGCGCAGCGCAGTGTTCTTAGTAAATCACCCCCATTGCGTTTTGCTTTTAGGATAAAAAAAAATATTTTGGTTTCATCTGACCAGAGCACCTTCTTCCACATGTTTGCTGTGTCCCCCCATGGCTTCTCTCAAACGGCAAACGGGACTTCTTATGGCTTTCATTCAACAATGGCTTTCTTCTTGTCACTCTTCCATAAAGGCCAGATTTGTAGAGTGCTCGAATAGTTGTCCTGTGCCATACTCTTTCCATTTTTGGATGATGGATTGAACAGTTCTCCGTGAGATGTTCAAAGCCTGGGATATTTTTTTAAAACCTAACCCTTAGACAACTTTATCTGGACAAGAGAGAGACGAGACGAGCTGATGATAGAGTGGAGAGAGGGGAGGCCGCTACATAAAGTTTCATATAACGTAACAACAATTTTCCGTAGCAGATATACATTTTACTTAATTGAACATTTTTCTTAAGCTTACTATTGCAGGGAGTTCCAATGAAACGGTTAAAGGCCCCCAATCACAGATTGGATCCAGAAGTGCCCTGAGGCAAAAACACCTTCAGTTCCTATCCTCAGGACTCAAGTGGAACCAGGGGGTCCCAAAACGTGGCATCTTACCTCAGAGGTAGCCCTTTCTCTGATCCTTCTAATAGGTGGCGTCCTTTCAAAGGTTAGAAATCTGCAAAAGTTTGCAATGGGTCTCCCCTAAGTCATTGGTCTCACTGCTCATCAATAAAACATATTTGCATAACCAAGCATAAATTTAAGCCTCAGAACTTCAATTTCTTAACCTTGCAATTAGGGATGAGCTTCGAGTTCGAGTCAAACCCATGTTCGACTCGAACATCGTCTGTTCGCGCCAAATTCGAGTGGCGCGTCATGGCCCATAATTCACTGCGGCAGTGCATTGCTGGCTGATGATTGGCCAAGCATGCACTATGACCCGCATGCTTTGGCCAATCACAGCGCGGAAAAAACAGAGAGCCATAATTGGCCAAAGCCACAATTATGTCTCAGGGGGTTTAATACACGCCCCACACTATATAAGGCGGCCTGCGTGGCGGCCTTGTGTAGTGTGTTGTGGCTGTGGTTAAAGACAGACAGAGAGAGAGAGACAGTGTCATTTAATTTGATTTTGATAGAGCAGGCAGGCGAGTCAGTTAGCTGCAGTTACAGTGTGTAGAGGATATATATGCATGCCAGGTGTTGTATATATATTTATACAGTGTATTCAGTTTAGCTAGATCCGTTCCTGTTATTCTCTTCATAATATACTGACAGGCAGGCAGGTGATTGTGCTAGCTGCAGTATTTTCACTTAGTGTACTGTGTCCTTTGCACTGTGTACACCTAAAGCTTACCTGAATACAATTGCTGGTGTTCTCATACTAATACAGGCAGGGAGCTGCAGTATTTTGATTTAGTGTCCTTTGCACAGTGTGCACCTAAAGCTTACCTGAATACAGTTGCTGGTGTTCTCATACTAACACAGGCAGGGAGTTGCAGTATTTTGATATAGTGTCCTTTGCACAGTGTGCACCTAAAGCTTACCTGAATACAATTGCTGGTGTTCTCATACTAATACAGGCAGGGAGCTGCAGTATTTTGATTTAGTGTCCTTTGCACAGTGTGCACCTAAAGCTTACCTGAATACAATTGCCGGTGTTCTCATACTAATACAGGCAGGGCGTTGCAGTATTTTGATTTAGTGTCCTTTGCACAGTGTGCACCTAAAGCTTACCTGAATACAATTGCTGGTGTTCTCATACTAATACAGTCAGGGAGCTGCAGTATTTTGATTTAGTGTCCTTTGCACAGTGTGCACCTAAAGCTTACCTGAATACAATTGCTGGTGTTCTCATACTAATACAGGCAGGGAGCTGCAGTATTTTGATTTAGTGACTTTTGCACAGTGTGCACCTAAAGCTTACCTTAATATAATTGCTGGTGTTCTCATACTAATACCACAGGCAGGGAGCTGCAGTATTTTAAGTTAGTGTATGTGTCCTCTGCACAGTGTGCAACTAAAGCTAACTGAAGACAATTGCTGGTGTTCTCTTACTAATAATACTACAGGCAGGCAGTTGATTCTGCTAGCTGCAGTGTAATCAGTATATATATACATCCCAGCTTTGTGCAGCTACATCTCCCTGCAGGCCATTAGTATGTCTGGAAGGACAACAAGGAGAGGCAGACAGTCATGAGCCAATAAAAGGGGGCAAGCAGGCTCTGTGTCTAGAGGCAACAGTGCTGGTCGTGGACACGGTGCATCCTCATCAGCACGTGGCCGTGGGACACGCTTGTCCTTTTTTTCGGCAGCTGGTCGTGTTGAGCCGCAACATGCCGAAGACTTGTTAGTCCTCATCCTCCTCATCCTCTCTCATCCAGGCTCAGGGTACTTTGTCTGGCAAAGCAGCTGCCAAAGCGGCCTCTTCTCTGGGCTCAATGGCATCAGTCACTCCTTCCCTAGCCCCACTATGTCCTCCTGAGGAGTCCCCCGAACTGTTTGACCACAGTGTTGGGTACATGCTCCAGGAGGATGCCCAGCGTTTTGAAGGCTCCGATGATGGTACCCAACTAGAGGAAGGCAGTATCGTGAGCCCAGAGAGAGGGGGTGCCCAAGAAGGACAGCAATCTGGCAGTCATGTTCCCCCAGCTGCAGCATACTGCCAGGTTTGCTACAGTGATGAGGAGGGAGGGGATGATGACGTCACTGACTCTACGTGGGTGCCTGATAGGAGAGAGGAGGAGGAGGCACATCTCCAACAAGGCAGGATGCCCTCCAGGGACCAGCTTTAGGGCAGCACACTGACAGCATCACACCGCAGAGCTCCGCATGTGCAGGCCGCTGCTGTCTCTGCGCGTTATTCCAAAAGTTCTTTTGTGTTGTCCTTTTTTGAGACGAGTGCATCAGATCGAAGCGCTGCTATTTGCAACATATGTCTCAGGCGTATCTCGTGTGGCCAAAACATCACCCGCTTGGGCACCACATGCTTGATCAGACATATGTCGACCTGCCATGCAGTTCATTGGCAAGCACACCTAAAAGACCCACACCAAAGAACAAAGCGGACCTCTCCTTGCTCCTCATCAGCTGGGATCTCCAACCCCACTATACCTTCAGTCCTCTCTGAAACCTGCACTGAGAGGAATGAAGGTGTAGAATTAGGTGTGTCACAGCCAAGTACTTGCGGGCAATCTGCTATCGGTACACCAACGTCAGATTGTACCAGGCAAATTTCCCTGCCCCAGCTGCTGCACCGCCGAAAGAAGTTCGCTCACAGCCTTCCACATGCCCAGCGGTTGAATACTAGCTTGGCTAAATTGCTAGCACTTCAACTACTGCCTTTTCAGCTGCCAAAGCGGCCTCTTCTCTCGGCTCAATGGCATCAGTCACTCCCTCCCTAGCCCAGCCATGTCCTCCTGAGGAGTCCCCCGAACTGTTTGACCACAGCGTTGGGTACATGCTCCAGGAAGGAAGATGCCCAGCATTTTGAAGGCTCCGATGATGGTACCCAGCTAGAGGAAGGCAGTAACGTGAGCCCAGAGAGAGGGGGTGCCCAAGAAGGACAGCAATCTGGCAGTCATGTTCCCCCAACTGCAGCATACTGCCAGGTTTGCTACAGTGATGAGGAGGGAGGGGATGATGACATCACGGACTCTACGTGGGTGCCTGATAGGAGAGAGGAGGAGGAGGCACATCTCCAACAAGGCAGGATGCCCTCCAGGGGCCAGCTTTAGGGCAGCACACTGACAGCATCACACCGCAGAGCTCCGCATGTGCAGGCCGCTGCTGTCTCTGCGCGTTATTCCAAAAGTTCTTTGGTGTGGGCCTTTTTTGAGACGAGTGCATCAGATCGAAGCGCTGCTATTTGCAACATATGTCTCAGGCGTATCTCGCTAGTGGCGTCTCCAGCTTTCATATTTAGGGGGGGCACATGGGGGGACAGGGACAAAAGTAGGGGGGCCAACTATAAAATGCAATTGTTTATATATATATATATATATATATATATATATATATATATCCTGGGCCCTTTACTACGATCCCACAACGGACCCTTTCACATGTTCTGCAGTGAGCTCCCTTCCTACTATACTGGGGCCACCCAGGGTGGCAGAAAACAAGAGATATATGTCACCAGCACACCAAGAAAATATAAGGGTCCAAAGCAGTGGGAGAACTATCAGGCCTCATGCCCACGGACGTTTTTACAGCCGCGTTTTTGAGCGTTTTTTTACAGCTTAAAAACGCCTGTCCATGTTATTGTATAAATTTTTCGACCGTATTTTTTTTGAAAAAAAAAAACTAAAAACGCCGGAGATTAAAAACGCAATTGCGGCGTTTTTACGCGTTTTTTAACGCCTAACGCCGACGCTGCGGAACGCACTGGTCCTGGGTTTTTTTTACAGCTTAAAAACGCCTATGCTATTTGCAGCTCAAAAACGCCTAGGTGGGCATGAAGCTATAGACCAGTGGTTCTCAACCTTTTAGTGCAGTGACCCATGTTGTGGGGACCCCTAACAGTAAAATTATTTTCGTAGCGTGGGTTGTCAGCACCCAAGGCAAGACTTTATTTGCGCCCCTAACCCACGGACATTTAGCGCTCCCTGAGCTCCTCCACTCGTACAGTATTAAAACCCCTTATGGTATTGGTTTTATCTCTCGCTATCCTAATTTTTTGTTTTTTTCCCATCCCTCTCTCTAGCCTTCTTTCTTGTTTTTTCTCTTTTTTTTATTTAATATCTTTTTATTGTTTTTTTAACAACACATCACATATTTACAATACAGTATACAGTACAGTACATAGGACACATACACACTCTCAATATTTCCAAACAGTAACAAAAAAAAAAAGACAATACTCTACACTCCTATATATAAAAGGCCCGGCCATGAAATCTCCCAATGCCTAGGGGAATCAAGGCTGGGCGGGAGAGAGGGCAAGGAGTAATCAGAAATAGAAACAGAGCAGCGAGGAAGGGGGAGAGATGAAAAAAAAAACCCCTTCTACCTACTAACAAAAAGACAAGTATTAGAACCTGATATAGGCTATGTAAGTAAAAAAAAAAGTGTCAATTCCTATGTGTAGAGACAAAAAGTGACCAGGATGTGGAGGGGGAAGGAAAAAGAGGGGGGGGGGGGAAGGGAAGAGAATTAAGAAAAGAGGGGAGGGAAAGTGTCAATACCTATGTATAGAGACAAAAAGTGACCAGGTTGTGGAGGGGAAAAAAAAAAAAAAAGGGAGGGGAAAAAACTGCTTCATACTAACAAAAAGACAGGTATTAAAACCTGATATAGGCCAAATGAATGACCAAGTGCCAAAACATATGTGTATAGTCATAAAGTGAACAACCAAAAAAAAAAAAAAAAAAGCCATCTATCTACTAACAAAAATACTTATAAGTGATACTCTAATATGGGTACTCTTTAAAATGAGATAGTACCAAACACTTCTACTAATTAAAAGGGGGGGGAGGGAAGAGGATTAAGAAAAAGGGGGAGGGAGGGGAAGGGGGAGTAATATTATTTTTGAAACCACTTCTGGAACATTTACGTTCTAATGGAATCACTTATAGATGGGGTTTCCCGGCGTGCCTTATTGCCACCAAAAATGGTCGCTCACACACTCTTCGGTTCCCAGAGGAATTACCACAATTTCTAAAGGTCCTTGATCTTCCATCAATGGACCTCCCGGGTTGGCATGACCCGATCCCTAAGGTCTCATATATCCAGGACTCTCATTGGCAAAAACCTATTACTAAAAAAGGACGTTCTTCTACACGAGACATTGAACAACAACATAGATGAGTAAAGAGTATTTAGATCTACGTGTTTGTTCCCTCCCTGATATAACATGCTTTTAAGCTACTATGCTTAAACGAAATGTAATAAGATTTAGCAGTTAGAGAATATTGATTCTAAGAAGGTCTATTGCTTACGGTTTATTGAGCTATGTTGGAGTAAAAAGTATTTTTTATTTGGCATATTGCCAGTCGCACAGCTGAATGCGGGTGGAGCATAATGCCCCCAAGTGTCCTTCATACGACATGTTCCCCTCCCCTTTTTTCCTTTTGGGGCTGGAGAGAGCAGGTAGCCTTCGAGTAATTCTCGGTCCCGTCCTCCCTAGGGAGCTCTGGACGGCTGCCTGCCCTCCCTCACCCCACAGGGACCACCGCAGATATCTGCGTGACAAATTAAAATTTCCCACATGCGCCCCGATGGGCGTTACTGCTGTTTATGCAAATTTGTTTGTTTTCTGTGTTTTTGTCTCTCAATATATACCTGTTTTATTTTTATTCTTTCCCCCCCCCCCTCGAGGCCGGTACGCATGGAGAAATAGCCGCAGGAGTTACGCTCCACAGAGATGATGGCCACACTTAAATTCACCTCCTATAATGTTAGGGGTCTAAATGTGGCGGCTAAACGCCATCAGGTTACCCGTGAACTACGGAAGTTGTCTTCTTCCATTGTGTATCTTCAAGAAACACATTTAACCCATACGACACAGGTCAAATTGAATTCTGTATATTTTCCCCAGTGGTACTACGGTCTTTCAGATACGAATAAGGCTAAGGGTGTGGCTATCGGTCTTAGTGCTAGCGTACCTTTTCGCTTTTTAGATATGCAAGCGGATGACCATGGCCGTTTTCTTTTTATAAAGGGCTATCTGGGCACTACCCAATGTACCCTAGCAAATATATATTGTCCGAACCAAAATCAAACTATTTTCTTTTCTCAAACTCTCACTGATCTATCACATTTTGCTGAGGGATTAATTATACTGGCAGGGGATATAAACATGTCTCTAGACCCTGCTTTAGATACATCCCATGGTCGTTCTAATATCTCTTTTAAACGTCTGTCTACTGTTAAAAAAAAAACTAACAGACTGGCAATTAATAGATGTATGGCGTATTTTACATCCAAAAGAAAAAGACTTCTCTCATTTTTCGAAGACTCATCAGTCCTATTCCCGAATAGATAATATTTTTTTAGACCATCATCATCTTCCATTATTAAAATCGGCGGATATAGGCACAGCGACAATATCAGACCATGCACCTGTGTCGATGACTATGACCATGCCCACTCTGCCTCAACGCTCCAGTAATTGGAAACTTAATGATTCCCTTTTATCTAATGCAACAGAGGTTGCAACGTTTGCCTCACATATATCACAATACTTTAGAGACAACAAACCATCTGAAACATCTCCTGCTATTATATGGGAAGCACACAAGGCAACCATGAGAGGGCGATTTATAGAACTTGGGGCAAGGAAAAAGAGAGAGCATGGGCAACGTCTGGAGCAGGTTCTTCATCAAATAACTGAACTGGATAAACAACACAAACTTACTTTACATATATCCCATTTAGAAGCTCTTACGTTGAAGCGAGAAGAGTTGAAAAACCTGCTTAACTTAGACACAACTCAGAGATTTCAACGCTACTCGCAAAAACTTTATGAGTGGGGAGATAAACCCAGTAGACAATTAGCAAGATCCCTTAAAGAAAAACAGACTAGATCATTTATCCCTAAAATAAAATTATCTAATGGAAACATAGTCTATGCGACTCCCCATATTGCTAAAGCTTTTAGGGAGTATTATGCAGATCTGTATAAGGTGCAATGTGATTCTCCGTCTCTGACTATAAAGGAGAGACGTAGTCTCATGCTTGCATATTTAAAAGAAGCTAATTTGCCTAAACTTTCAAACTCAGCTCTCAGAGAGCTTGAATCAGAATTCTCGGTAGAAGAATTTCAGATAGCTCTGAAATCTTCACCGATAGGTAAAGCACCGGGACCGGACGGTTACACTACTCGATACTATAAAACATTTAGTGATGTTCTTTTGCCCCAGCTCACGACTTACGCCAACTCAATTTCACAGACTTCGGGATTACGCCCGGAATCTCTTACAGCTCATATCTCAGTTATTCTTAAAACAGATAAGGACCCCACTCAATGCAGTAGTTACAGGCCAATTTCCTTATTAAACGTGGATATTAAATTATACTCAAAGGTAATGGCTAACAGACTACTCCCTCTGGTACCTAGATGGATCTCTACAGACCAGACAGGTTTCATGCCATATAGAGAAGCCAAGGATAATTCTCTCCGGGCGATATCTCTTATACAACACGTTCAAAAGACGTCCCAGCCCACCCTATTTGTATCCACAGACGCAGAAAAAGCGTTTGATAGGGTGGACTGGGAATATTTAAAAATGACCCTGCAACATTTTGGGTTGGGACCCAAGATGCTCCACCGTATCACCTCCCTTTATACTAATCCTACGGCATAAATTCGCATCAACGGCACTTTGAGTGAGTCATTTCAACTATTTAATGGGACTAGACAGGGTTGTCCCCTGTCGCCCCTTTTATTTGCCCTCACACTCGAACCTTTTTTGGCAACTGTAAGACATAATTCAAATATACATGGGATTCAAGTAGAAAATAAAATACACAAATATGCGGCATATGCGGACGACATATTATTCTTTATCCAGCAGCCCCGCATATCGCTTCCTAATTTAATGACAGCCTTCTCCACGTTTCAGACACTTTCTAACTTTAAAATTAACCTTACTAAGTCTGAAATTTTAAATATTAATCTACCAGGAAGAGAGGCGGAAAGGTTAAAACCCCTCTTCCCTTTCAGATGGGTTCAATGTAGTATGAAATATCTGGGCGTGAATTTGACGTCTCATACCCAGTCCCTCTTTAAATATAATTATATTCCATTATTGAATAATATTAGAAAGGATCTACAAAAGTGGAGTTCGCTGACACATTCATGGCTGGGTAAAGTAAGTATAGTCAAAATGAATATTCTACCCAGAGTTCTTTTTTTTTTTCAAATGATCCCATTGGGTGTGCCCATAGGTTTTTTTTCATTAGTACAGACCATGGTCTCCCGCTTTATTTGGAAGAACAGCCACCCCAGAGTATCTAAGGAAGTGTTACTTCGCTCCAAGGAGGCTGGGGGGCTGGCCCTCCCAAATTTCAAGAGATATTACCAGGCTGTTATCTTATCTAGAATTGTTGAATGGAAATACGCTGCTAAATCCAAACTTTGGGTGAGTTTGGAATACGATTTGAGTAAAACAGATCTAGCAACTATACCCTGGTTACCACGCACACATAGGCACCTTGCCTCAAGTACCTCTATATTAACTACATCCACCCTTGATGTGTGGGATGCTTTACATAGGAAGATTTCATGGTCGTATGCTTCTCCTCTGCTACCGCTTTTGGAACATGATTATTTCTTACCCGGTCTATAATATCCGGGATATAAGACATGGTCGCCAGAAGGACCCCTTTTATTACACCAGGTCTTGCGAGCAAATGCTCCCAAGCCCCTTAAGGAAATCCTTGACCATAAGCCGATTACGTTTCTTGACAAATGGAGATACACCCAAATGCAGGCGTTTCTTAGAACTTTGTCTCAGCCGCTCAAAGGTATACAGGACCTAAACAGCATTGAGGAAGTTTTCAACTCAACGGAATTACCTGAACATAGTATCTCTGCATTTTATAAATCACTTAGTAAACTCCAAGAAGACACTTATCCTCCTTTCCTTGCTAAGTGGGAGACAGATTTGGAATCCTGTATCCCAGATAGTCAAAAAGATAAAGTTCTGCAGTTGACTCATATTTCTTCAATTGCATCTAAGTCGGCTGAGGTTAATTATAAATTGCTAACTAGATGGCACTATACGCCATCAAGGCTCCATCAGATGTTCCCCGCCAATTCCCCACTGTGCTGGAGGAACTGTGGGAACAGAGCAACCCACGCACATATATGGTGGTCGTGCCCACATATTCGCTCCTACTGGTTTAGCATTATTCGAATTATTCAACAAATAACCAATACTAATCTCCCTATGGATGCATGGACCATTCTTTTCCATGCTACTAAAGAACCTGTCAGAAAATATAAATGTTCTCTAGTACCATATCTGCTTAATACGGCCAAAGCACTAATACCTACCCTTTAGGGCCAACCTGAGACTCCATCCATGAAAAAGTGGTTCCAAAAAATATCAGAGGTCCATCTCATGGAAGATATTACCCATTATAACAAGGACACTTATCAACGACACATCTCAACTTGGACTCCGTGGATGGAGTTCAAGGACACCTCAACTTATAGGGAAATAATGGCACAACGCCACTAAGACTTAACCCATATATACTGGATAAGTTACTTGGAGTTTAAGATCGAGCTATTTGGGGTACTGATGGGCTTACTCCTTAAGAGACTATAAATTATATGGAGCAATATATATATCGCTAGACACCATGCATGCCGGCCTATTTTTCCCTTTTTCCCTTTTTTTTTTTTTCTCTTTCCTATTTTTCCTCTGTTCCTTTTCCCAATTATCCCCTCCCATCCCCCCTTCTTCCCCCCCACCTCCTTTTTTTTTTTTATATATTTGTATGCTCCGAGAGGGACCTTAAGTGAAGCTAAGATAAATTATACAGGAGAGAATAGTTAAATAACAATGAGGAAGGAGATACATACTGTAAAATTAACGAACACAGAGAGGAGGGGGGGGGTTTGTGTTGAGTGGACCCTAACACTAGACTTTTAGTTTGAGGTAGTTTTCGGAATCACTTCACCATAAAAGGCACTAATATTGGAGTTTCACTACATAAGATATTGGGGTGAGAATAAGGTGGCCCCTACTCCCCTCTCCTTTTCACCCCCCTCCCCACTTTTTTTTTTCTTCCTTTTTTTGGCAGAATTTAACACTAGGTTTTTAGTTAGTAGAAGTGTTTGGAATTATCCTATTTTTAAGAGCACCCATACCAGAGTATCACTTATAAGACACCGGGGAGAAAATAATATTACTCCCCCTTGTTTTTTCTCTTATTCATTCTCTCCTTTTTTCTTTCTTCCTCCCCCTCTTTTCCTCCCCCTTCCATGTATTCTCTATTTTTATTCTTTCTCTTACTCCTTGGTGGGGGGGAATGGGATGAGTGGCAGTGCTGGGGGGGGGGGGTTCTGATCACCCTTAGGTGCTCTTGATCAAGGTCATCTGCTGATCTGAGAACTGTAGTGGGGACTTTTAATGGCAACTCTAATCACAGGTCGTGTTACCCACTGTGTCTCCGACTTTGTGGTGTCTCATAGCAGTGACACCTATGCTGAAATCAGGAGATAGGGTCTCCTCCAGCCCTTCCCACCTCACATTCCTCACCAGTCAGTGGACCTCTAGTCTCTGCCCCCCCAGCCATGCCGTGAACTGAATGGGCGGCTGCGAAGAGGCTGAGTGGGCTCCAGGAACAGCCCAGCTGGGAAGCCGCAAAAAGGCTGGGAGAGCGATGCGGGCTTCAGGAACAGCCCAGGATTTGGTGACCCCTGGCAAATCATCATTTGACCCCTGAGGGGGTCCCGACCCCCAGGTTGAGAACCACTGCTATAGACTAACATGGACAGGTGTTTTTAATCTGTAAAAAACGCTCAAAAACGCGGCTGTAATAACGTCCGTGGGCATGAGGCCTCAGGGTTGTAAAGGTTGTCTTGCCACCGGGCCCTGGTGTTCTGCCACTGTGGGGTTCCCCAGCTGTCCTGTCCCTGCTATTGACAGCACTGGTCTGGCATCTGTCTCCTTGGCAGCGGCAGCAGTCTATTAGGACCTAATGCTGGTGACATTATAGGTGCATGCAGGGGAAGGCTGGCACTATTGGTTATAGAGAGCCGAGCCCCCAGCTGGTCACCTAGCAGCAGTAATGCTGTATAACCTTCTCTGTTGACATGCTGATCGGGATGTGATCCAGGTGATGCCCCCAGTCAGATCTAATAAACACAGTATTTATTAGCATCAAGAGTACAACCACATATATATAATCAACCGTATGTTCAGCAGCCATGTGGGCTCTATGCCTGTAAAGTGTGGGCTTTGATCAATAAAATCACTGATATTTAACACTAGGATTTGACTAGGAGCATCACCTGGATTGCATCCCGATCAGCATGTCAGAGAAGGCTCCACTGTTGCTAAGCAACCTGCAGGGAGCTCAACTGTCTACAACCAATAGATGGGCTCGGGTGTGTTTGAAATCCCACATGCCCAATCTCCCGCCAGGAAGCCGACACTCCACAGTGCTAATCACAGCCAGTGAGACATTTCCTGATCTGTGCATCTGCGGGCCGGGAAATGTCTCACTGCCTGTGATTAGCGCTGTGCAGTGTGGGCTTCCTGGCAGACTCTGGCATGTGGAATTTTGAACATGCCCAGCCCATCTCTAACAACAAATTGTGCTGGCCCTCCTGTATAATATCCGCAGTCTCTCTCCTGTATAATATCCGCAGTCTCTCTCCTGTATAATATCCGCAGTCTGATCGTCTCCTGTATAATATCCGCAGTCTCTCTCCTGTATAATATCCGCAGTCTCTCGCCTTTATAATATCTGCAGTCTCTCTCCTGTATAATATCCGCAGTCTCTCTCCTGTATAATATCCGCAGTCTCTCTCCTGTATAATATCTGCAGTCTCTCTCCTGTATAATATCCGCAGTCTCTCTCCTGTATAATATCCGCAGTCTCTGACCGTCTCCTGTATAATATCCGCAGTCTCTCTCCTGTATAATATCCGCAGTCTCTCTCCTGTATAATATCCGCAGTCTCTGACCGTCTCCTGTATTATATCCGCAGTCTCTCTCCTGTAAAATATCCGCAGTCTCTGACCGTCTCCTGTATTATATCCGCAGTCTCTCTCCTGTATAATATCCGCAGTCTCTCTCCTGTATAATATCCACAGTCTCTGACCGTCTCCTGTGTTATATCCGCAGTCTCTGACCGTTTCCTGTATAATATCCGCAGTCTCTGAACATCTCCTGTAGTATGTCTGCAGTCTCTGACCATCACTCTTTCCAAAACGCACTCCTGAACCTTGCACTCTCTACATAGCATCCTCTTGAGCCCTGCATCCAGCACCCACCTGCACTCTGCATGTAGCACCAGCATACAGGGGGCACACTGACCAACAAAATGCATGGCCAGTGGTTACCACCGGTTAACAGAGGACATAACAAATCAGGTAAATCAATTACCATGCAGCTAAAAATATCTCAAAAGCAATAAGAGAATCTTTTTAGCTGGTTCCCTCATCTAACGCGAATCAATAAAAAGCAAAAAATGCAGCGCTGCCCTACACTTCATCTATAAAATTGTACAAATGGACTTATAAGTGATATAGTAACACATATACCGTATTTAAAATCAGGGGAAAATCGTGGGTGCGTGTTATACGCCGATACTCCGAATTCCCCTGCTGAAAACGAGCGAGAGGAGCGAGCGGAGCCGAAGCCGAAGTACAATCGGCTTTACTCGGCTCCTCTCGCAGTCCCGCCCATCTCTGACTGCGCCGCTGACGGAGAAAGCCGAGTGTACTTCGCCTAGTCTCGGCTCCTCTCGCAGTCCTGCCTGTGACTGTGAGCAGACACGAGTCTAGGCGAAGTACACTCGGCTTTCTCCGTCAGCGGCGCAGTCAGTGGAGATGGGCGGAACTGCGAGAGGAGCCGAGTCCAGCCGAAGTACACTCGGCCCCGCTCGCTCCTCTCCACAGAAATCGGCGCCAAATTTTAAAAACCGCCGGGACTGACACGATCGCAAAGGCACTGGGCACGGCTGCAGATGGACAGATGGACACTGGGCACGGCTGCAGATGGACACTGGGCACGGCTGCAGATGGACAGATGGACACTGGGCAAGGCTACAGATGGACACTGGGCACGGCTGCAGATGGACAGATGGACACTGGGCAAGGCTGCAGATGGACAGATGGACACTGGGCACGGCTGCAGATGGACAGATGGACACTGGGCAAGGCTGCAGATGGACACTGGGCAAGGCTGCATGCTGCATTTAAATGTAAGTTTTTTTTCCTTGAATTTCCCTCCTAAAAGTTTTTTTCCTTAAAATTCCCTCCTAAACTTGGGGTGCGTGTTATACGCCGGTGCGTGTTATACGCCGATAAATACGGTAAATAAATATAAAGTGCACATCAACCAATGTATTGCAATAGAGTAGTGATGGTGTCACCCCCTCTGCAAAAATATTTTGAGAAATTGCAGAGCTTCAATGTGCAAATAGCGGTGACACCCCCTACATACAATAATAATAATAACAAAGACACAAATCAACCCATGTATTAGAACATAGTAGTGATGTTGTCACCCTCTCTGCAAGAGGTAATACATTTTTCAGAGCTGCAATGTGCTAATAGTGGTGAAACCACCTATATATAATCATAATAATAAAATGTAAAATATGTACATCAAGCGTACATTTTATTATTATCATTATTATGATTATATATAGGTGGCTTTACCACTATTTGCACATTGCAGCTCTGCAATATTTCTTACCTTTTGCAGAGAGGGTGACACCATCACTACTATATTCTAATACATGGGTTGATTTGCATCTCTGTTATTATTTTTGTATGTAGGGGGTTTCACCATTATTTGCTCTGCAAATTCGCAAAATATTTTTGCAGAGGAGGTTACATCATCACTACTAAATTGCAATACATTGGTTGATTTGCATTGGATATTCATTTATAGGTTTAACCATTTCACTTATAAGCCCATTTGTAGAAATGTATAAATGAAGTGTAGGGTTGTGCTGCATTTTTTGGCTTTTTATTGGTATACAGAGGCCAGGACCTACTGATCATCATTGGACGCCATGATGAAACTGTCACTTGCTGGCCACTCCCACAGGTGTGTGGTAGCGCACCGCATTAGTACCCTCAGTTTTACTTCAAGCACCACCATAGCACCCCAAAAAAACATTGTCTGGAGCCACCCCTGCCTGGATTGGATTTAAATTTTGTGACCTCATCCCTCCCAAGTTTTTCTCTATCTTCTCTTCATCACATTTGGTAGTCATATCCCAAAAAATTCTAAGAAGTATATATTTTTTTTTCATCTCATGGATCTCATGTGGGAAAGAACGTGTATATATCATACAATCATTCCATAAACACCACATACACTGCATATATCATTTGAGGAAAATATGCTTATAAAATAGTTTACCATTAGCCAATAAAAAAATAAAAATAAAATATGTCCCCGGATTTCATTTTAAAAATCTGGTCACCTTACTGTACATCAGCCCCATAAAGTAACCAGCACTGGGTTCCAATGTGCTGCTGCCGCTGCCATGGAGACAGAGACCAGCGCTGTGAATAGCCGGGACAGGACAGCAACTCTGGTTGTTCCAGCACTGGTCCACACTGGGAACGTTCCCCCATCCACCTATAATGTGTAGATGGGGAATTGGATCATTTCTTTTTTTTTTCATTCAACCTAATAATTGAATGAAAAAAGTGATCAATGTATGGGCTGCCTAAGGCTGGGTTCACACTGGTATGACACGACAGTCATACAACTTTCATCCTACTTTGCTCTGCGACATCAGTCCTACATTGATCCTACATTGGTCCGACATCCATCCGACTTTCATGAACAGGATACTACTTTGATCCGACTTTGTGCTAGTCTGACTTGTCCTTTGACCAATCAAAACAATCCCAGTGTGAGATAAATTCCTTTTACTGCTGCTGTAATCACCATGTCGGATGTCAAATGTCGGATGGTTAGGACAAGTATCCTACTTTGATCCGACTTCAATGATATTTAATGGGCTGAAGTAGGATCAATGGTAGTGCAGGGAGCATTTTCAAAGTCGGACCGACTTGTGTCGGACCAGTTAAGTCGGCTCTCATAGGGAAACATTGATTTTCACACGTCATGCGACATGAGCTCATGTCGGAGCGTTTGTCGGACCAGTGTGAACCCGGCCTAAGAGCTAAGACCAGACATGGACAGTTTAAATCTCAGCTGGATCAGCAGGAACTGGCTGAGATTTGAACCATCAATGAGCAGATTCAATTATGATTATCACTAGTGGTTGCTATAGCCACTAGTGATATTCACTGTTTGTTGGGAGAATACAATTGCTGGGCAGGAGGGTTATTCCCCTGTCACCACTGTCTGTGTTGATGGGGGAATTATGCAAGTTTCTTTCCTGCAATCTGTGGATGCAGGAAAGAAATGTGCACCGTATATTACCTGCCTAACTGAAAGTGAAAGTAAATTGTGAAGGTCTTAAAAGAACAGAAGAGGGGGAGGGAGACAGATGGGGGAGAGAAGGGATGGAGATAATGCAGTTCAGTGATTACAGTGTACTGCAGTGCACACACTTACCCACGGTCCAGGCTAGAATCTCAGGCATCAGTCACACACAGCCAGGAATGCTGCTGAATTTCATATTTCCCGCCCACACATCCCCTCTCTTCAGATACAGCACGCCGGGATAGTGTGAGCGGGACTGGAAGGCGGAGCTGTATTCCTCCCTGCTCGTATGTGAGGAGAGTGAGGAGGGGGTGGCTGGACTCGATGGGCTGTGAAAGAGTGCCAATGAGGATGCAGGGGAAGGAGCAGATCGGGTGGCTGTGGTTGTGTGAGCGCTCTCATTATGCAGTGTCAGCGAGCAGAGGGAGGGGGAGGAATCCCCCACAGGAGCTGACTGGGGATGCTCTCCCTCTCAGGAGAGACTGTTACCCCAGGAGCAGCCCGAGCAAAATACAAAAATGCAAAAAAAAATAAAAAAAAATTTTTTTGGGGGGGCACAGCATAATGTTGGGGGGGCCAGGGCCACCTCTGGCCCCCCCTAGGGACGCCATTGTATAATCTCGCATGGCCAAAACATCACCCACTTGGGCACCACATGCTTGATCAGACATATGTCGACCTGCCATGCAGTTCATTGGCAAGCACACCTAAAAGACCCACACCAAAGAACAAAGCGGACCTCTCCTTGCTCCTCATCAGCTGGGATCTCCAACCCCACTATACCTTCAGTCCTCTCTGAAACCTGCACTGAGAGGAATGAAGGTGTAGAATTAGGTGTGTCACAGCCAAGTACTTGCGGGAAATCTTCTATCGGTACACCAACGTCAGATTGTACCAGGCAAATTTCCCTGCCCCAGCTGCTGCAGCGCCGAAAGAAGTTCGCTCACAGCCATCCACGTGCCCAGCGGTTGAATGCTAGCTTGGCTAAATTGCTAGCACTTCGACTACTGCCTTTTCAGTTGGTAGACTCTGCCCCCTTCCAGGAGTTTGTGGAATGTGCGGTTCCTCAGTGGCAGGTTCCCAAATGCCACTTTTTCTCACGGAAGGCGATTCCGGCTCTCTACCGGCATGTGGAAGGCAATGTCTTGGCCTCGCTGAACAGGGCGGTCAGCGGTAAGGTGCATATTACCGCTGACTCATGGTCCAGCAGGCATGGACAGGGACGTTACCTATCTTTCCACGGTGCATTGGGTGACTCTGCTGGCAGCTGGGAAGGATGCAGGACAAGGTGCAGTAGTGTTGGAGGTTGTTCCGCCACCACGCCTCCAAAATGCTGCTACTGGTGATTCTGACACACATCTCTCCTCCACCCCCTCCTCTTCTTCTTCTTCCATGGCCTCTTCCTGTGCTTTGTCCTCGAACCAGCGGTGCTCCGTAGGCATTCAAGGGGCTATGCAAGTACGCAGGCAAAGAGATGCCATGCAGTGCTTGAGCTGGTGTGCTTGGGGGACAGGAGCCACACTGGGGCAGAGATTCTGTCAGCTCTGCAGGGGCAGGCTTAGAGGTGGTTGACGCCATGCCAGTTTAAGCCAGGAATGGTGGTTTCTGACAATGGCACCAACCTCCTCTCCGCCCTCCAACAGGGACACCTGACCCATGTGCCCTGTTTGGCTCACGTCCTTAACTTGGTGGTGCAGCGGTTCTTGGGCAGGTACCCGGGCTTACAGGATGTCCTGAGGCAGGCCAGGAAAGTCTGTGTGCATTTCCGCCGGTCATATAATGCCAGTGCTCGGCTGGCTGACCTGCAAAAAGAATTTAACCTGCCCAAGAACCGCCTAATCTGTGACATGCCCACCAGGTGGAACTCAACGTTGGCCATGCTGCAGCGGCTGCACACGCAGCAGAGGGCCATCAATGAGTATCTGTGGCAATATGGCAAAAGGACAGGGTCAGGGATCTTAGTTTTTTTTTTGCCACGCCAGTGGGTCATGATCAGGGATGCATGCACTGTCCTGGCACCATTTGAGGAGACCACGAGGATGGTGAGCAGTGACAGTGCATGCATCAGTGACACTGTCCCTCTTGTCCACCTGTTGGAGCACAGGAATAATGGACAGGGCACTTGAGGCAGAACAGACGGAGGAAGAGGAGGACTTCCTTACCTCTCAAGGCCCCTTTTAAGCAAGTCTCGGCAAGGATCTGGTGCTTCCAAGTCCAGAAGGTATACACAAAGCTGGGGACTTTTGCACCAGAGTATTAACAGACAGCTTTCCTGACCCAAACAAACTGGTACCTCTGGCCAGGATTTCACTAGTAGTAACTGGGGGTTCCACACTGGGTGATGTCTTCCCCGAGTCCATAGCTGCCCATTCAGAAAATGTGAAGGCCGAAGCAGTATCATCTCCATTGGCCCATAACATCTCCTGAGACAAGGTCTCAAACAAATCATCGTCTCCAGAAATGTCAGAGAGGGAGTTTATTTCAGAGTCCCGGTACTCCTCCGCGGGCATATATTTACAAACAGTCCCCATATGTGCACTTTCCCCAGATCTCTCACCCGTTCCTGTCGTGGACTTCTCAGGAATCAGACTTTCCTTTGGATCCGGTTCGGGTAGTCTTTGGGGTAGGCCTCGACCACGGCCGCAGGAGGCTTTCACATATCCCACCTTCTTTTGGACAGGTGCAGCGGGACCAAATGCAGCGGAGGTAGCAGTAGTGGAGGTAACAGCAGTAGCGACGTCCGCTGATGACTCCTCAATGGCGGTAACAGCACCATCTCCCTCCGAAATGGTCATTGTAGCAGATGTGGCAAGCGCGGGTCTAGCCGCAGAAATAAAAACCGCAGCCTCCTCGGTAGTGATGCCCATGGCCCAGTCCATCCGGTAGGCACCGGGTGGCATGGTGGGTTGCTCTACGGCAAACAGGTACTCCCCGCAATGTAGGCACCGAACAAATGGATGGGGGTTTACAGCCTGTCCTTCGCACCTGTTGCACAGCATACCCAATGCTACCACATCTCCAATCACGTAAAGTACGAACCGCCCATGCGGTTTCAACTGAATGTCAGTGTCCGCCAGCGTAGTTCCTGGCAGCATAGCACTTGTAGCGGTACCCACAGGAGACATCCTGGGCCCCATAGCAGACTGCAATACTGGAACTAGAGACATGGCGTTATTGCGATTCTCCGTTGAGTGATGGACACACATGTGGCGTCTCACGCAGCAAACAGGCGGGAACTCCTCCCACTTTTCTCCTCAGTCACGTAGTTTGCAGGTTTTTCCTTTCCGGGCTCCGCCCACAGCCCACGCGGCTAAGAAATGATCCGCAAATTAACCACTTTTTCAAAGAAATAACACAGTCCAGAGCCCTCTTTGTAGCACCGGCACCCTGTGAACAGTTGTGACCGGTAACGGCAAATCCCGGACTCGAGCCCCCCCTGTAGCACTACCCCTGTAGGAGCTACTGGTTATATTTTTGGGTCATGCCGTTACCTGTCTGTTCCACCGTATTCGTCATAGGGGTTCCATTGAAGAGTTTCTCACAGATGTCAGCACCAACACATGGGGGTGATTTACTAACAATAGTGCACTGCGCCGGTTCATACCTTAATTGGTGCACCGGATAAATCATTAATTGGGCGCGCACTGTGAAAGTAACTAAAAATCTCAGCGGCGCTTCTGTCTCTATTTAAAATGAATGGTTCCCTATGGGAGCCCATTGATTTGAATAGAGGTCGCACCAGAAGTCGGATCAAGACGATCCGACTTGAGGGGCGACTCGTGTGCCGGTTGACACAGGGGCAGAGGGACTTTGCGAGGCAACCTGGACACGACTTGAGCGTGAAGCACACGCTCAAGTCGTGTCCTGGAGGCAACTTGAAGTCGCCTCCAGTACAGGCTTCTTTGGCAGTACCTGCCCGCGAGAATGTTTCCAGCGCGATCCCATCGCGCTGGTTCTCGGCGACAGGGTACTGCAAGCCTCACGCTCGCTGTCCCCTGTGTTTGGTATGAATCATGAAGGGGAACTCCATGCCAAATTTTAAATAAAAAACCGGCATGGGTTCCCCTCCAGGAGCATACCAGGCCCTTAGGTCTGGTATGGATTTTAGGGAAACCCCCTACGCCGAAAAAACGGCGTGGGGGCCCCCCAAAATCCATACCAGACCCTTATCCGAGCACGCAGCCCGGCCGGTCAGGAAAGGGGGTGGGGACAAGCGAGTGCCCTGCGGCCCCCCCACCACAAAGCACCCTGCCCCCATGTTGATGGGGACAAGGGCCTCTTCCCAACAACCCTGGCCGTTGGTTGTCAGGGTCTGCGGGCGGGGGGCTTATCGGAATCTGGGAGCCCCTCTTTAATAAGGGGGCCCCCAGATCTCGGCCCCCCACCCTATGTGAATGAGTATGGGGTACATCGTGCCCCTACCCATTCACCTGGTGTGGAAAAAAAATTCAATAAAAAAAACTACACAGGTGTTTAAAGAAATTTATTAGGCAGCTCTGGGGGTCTTCTTCCGACTTCAGGGGTCTTCTTCTGACTTCGGGGGTCTTCTTCCGACTTCGGGTGTCTTCTTCCGACTTCGGGGGGTCTCTTCTTCTGCTCTCCGGTTCTTCTCTCGCTCTCCGGTTCTTTCTGCCTTCTGCCGGGCACCCCGCTATCTTCTTCCAGCTCTTTTGCTAGAGGGGGCCTGGTCTTCTTTGTCGCCTTCTTCCCTCTTCTCTCCTGGAGATGTTGACTCGTGGCATCATCTCGGGCTGAGATGTCACAAGGGGGCGTGGCCTCCAGATGACGTAATCCGGTTGCCACGCCCCCGCCGTTATTTAAGTAATGCAGGTAATCGGCAACGACAGATCAGCCGGACACAACATCGGAGGAGGGTCGTCGGCGGGAGCGGCGGCAGAACACCGGACAAAGAAGACAGAAGAGCGGAAGAAGGAGCAGGGGGAGAAGGAGAAGACCGGAGAATGAAGATGCGGGAGAAGATGGAGAAAGACCGGAGATAGAAGTGGAGAAGAAGTAGAAGAAGAAGATTATTAATAAAAGACTTGTCAAAATCTGTCTACTGTCATTTTTAACACTACACTACTTTTTTTTATGTGAATAGGTAGGGGTACAATGTACCCCATACTCATTCACATAGGGGGGCCGGGATCTGGGGGCCCCCTTGTTAAAGGGGGCTTCCGGATTCCAATAAGCCCCCCGCCCGCAGACCCCGACAACCACCGGGCAAGGGTTGTCGGGAAGAGGCCCTTGTCCCCATCAACATGGGGGCAGGGTGCTTTGGGGTGGGGGGCGCAGAGCCCCCCCTGCCCCAAAGCACCCATTCCCCCAAGTTGAGGGCATGCGGTCTGGTATCGTCCCCTCCCTTTCCTGACCTGCCGGGCTTCATGTTCGGATAAGGGTCTGGTATGGACAAAATCGCGGTAAAAATGTGGCAAAATCGCGGCACTTGCGTTTTGGATGCGGGTCCATTGAATTCTATTACATGCAAAATGCTGTTTTTTGCGGGAGAAAAAAAGTCTCCGACCCTTTCCAAAAACTCAGAGGCACAAAAATGCATTGATGTGAACATGTTCCATAGGAACCCATGTTAAAAAATTTCCCTAAATTTTTTCAAATTGCAAAATGCACAAAAAAACGCATTCGTGTGAATTGAGCCTTACAGCCCATTTTTTAAAACGTCCGTGGGCATGAGGCCTAAGAAAAAAGAGGGGGAAAAAAAGCACTGGACTGGATCAAAAACGCGCATTCAGAAAAGCACCTGGCACGCATCCAGACTGCGTTTCCAAGGTGTGAACTGGCCCTTAGGCAGTTGCGTTTAACCTAGTTTTTCAGAAAGCAAAAAAAGGCATTCAGACGCCAAAGATTTCCACGTTTCAGACGCCAAACGCGCCTAAAAGCGTTTTTTAAAGGTGACCTATTTTTTTACAATGAAAAACTCAAAAATGATGGCAAATGATGAAAAATCATTAACCACTTAACGACCGCTCACTGTATATATATGTCGGCAGAATGGCACCGACAGGCACAATCACGTACAGTGTACGTGATTGCCTTTGTACAGTTGGGGGGTCCGATCGGACCCCCCTCCTATACAGTGAGCGGTCGGTATTCGTTGGGGAGCGATCCGACATGAGGGGGCGGCCATTCGATTCCGGCCACCCCCCCCCCGTGATCGCTCCCGGCGAATGGAAATGCTCCCTCTGCTGTGTAATGTTTACACAGGCAGAGGAAGCAGGAGGAAGTGATGTCATCTCTCATGCGGCGCTCACATATACCGAGCGCCGTATGTGAAGACACACAGGTCAGTACACTAACACTACACTGACACCAGGACACATAGGCACACAAATCGCCCCCCCAGGCCCCCCCAGATCACCCCCCAGCCCCCAGTCACAGTGTCACTTTGCAGTGACCATTTATTTACTGATCACTGCAATCAGTAACAATTGTGACTGTAAAAGTGTCACTAAAGTTAGTTTTAGGTCCATTGTAGCCCCCTAACCCCCCCTAATAAAGGTTTAACCCCCTGATCACCCCCCAGATAACCCTTTCACCCCCTAGCACCGCCGTCGCTAAGCGATCATTTTTCTGATCGCTGTCTTAGCGTCGGTGATGCAGATCGGTAGCCAGTAATTTTTTTTAGGTTCGCCGCAGGTTTTTATAGCGTCGGGTACCCCCATAAATTATCTAATAAAGGTTTAACCCCCTTGATCGCCCCCCAGGTAACCCTTTCACCCCCTATCATCACTGTCGCTAAGCGATCATTTTTCTGATCGCTGTCTTAGCGTCGGTGATGCAGATCGGTAGCCAGTTATTTTTATTAGGTTCGCCGCAGGTTTTTATAGCGTCGGGTACCCCCATAAATTATCTAATAAAGGTTTAACCCCCTTAATCGCCCCCCAGGTAACCCTTTCACCCCCTATCACGACTGTCGCTAAGTGATCATTTTTCTGATGCAGATCGGTAGCCAGTAATTTTTTTTAGGTTCGCTGCAGGTTTTTATAGCATCAGGTACCCCCATAAATTATCGAATAAAGGTTTAACCCCTTGATCGCCCCCCAGGTAACCCTTTCACCCCCTATCACCACTGTCGCTAAGCGATCATTTTTCTGATCGCTGTCTTAGTGTCGGTGATCCAGGTCGGTAGCCAGTAATTTTTTTTAGGTTCGCCGTAGGTTTTTATAGCGTCAGGTACCCCCATAAATTATCTAATAAAGGTTTAACCCCCTTGATCGCCCCCCAGGTAACCCTTTCACCCCCTATCACCACTGTCGCTAAGCGATCGTTTTTCTGATCGCTGTCTTAGTGTCGGTGATGCAGATCGGTAGCCAGTAATTTTTTTTAGGTTCGCCGCAGGTTTTTATAGCGTCAGGTACCCCCATAAATTATCTAATAAAGGTTTAACCCCCTTGATCGCCCCCCAGGTAACCCTTTCACCCCCTATCACCACTGTCGCTAAGCGATCATTTTTCTGATCGCTGTCTTAGCGTCGGTGATGCAGATCGGTAGCCAGTAATTTCTTTTAGGTTCGCCGCAGGTTTTTATAGCCTCAGGTACCCCCATATATTATCTAATAAAGGTTTAACCCCTTGATCACCCCCCAGGTAACCCTTTCACCCCCTAGCACCACTGTCGCTAAGCGATAATTTTTCTGATCGCTGTCTTAGTGTCGGTGATGCAGGTCGGTAGCCAGTAATTTTTTTTAGGTTCGCCGCAGGTTTTTATAGCGTCAGGTACCCCCATAAATTATCTAATAAAGGTTTAACCCCCTTGATCGCCCCCCAGGTAACCCTTTCACCCCCTATCACCACTGTCGCTAAGCGATCATTTTTCTGATCGCTGTCTTAGTGTCGGTGGTGCAGATCGGTAGCCAGTAATTTTTTTTTGGTTCGCCGCAGGTTTTTATAGCGTCAGGTACCCCCATAAATTATCTAATAAAGGTTTAAGCCCCTTGATCGCCCCCTAGGTAACCCTTTCACCCCCTATCACCACTGTCGCTAAGCGATCATTTTTCTGATCGCTGTCTTAGCGTCGGTGATGCAGATCGGTAGCCAGTTATTTTTATTAGGTTCGCCGCAGGTTTTTATAGCATCGGGTACCCCCATAAATTATCTAATAAAGGTTTAACCCCCTTAATCGCCCCCCAGGTAACCCTTTCACCCCCTATCACAACTGTCGCTAAGCGATCATTTTTCTGATCGCTGTCTTAGCATCGGTGATGCAGATCGGTAGCCAGTAATTTTTTTTAGGTTCGCCGCAGGTTTTTATAGCGTCAGGTACCCCCATAAATTATCGAATAAAGGTTTAACCCCTTGATCGCCCCCCAGGTAACCCTTTCACCCCCTATCACCACTGTCGCTAAGCGATCATTTTTCTGATCGTTGTCTTAGTGTCGGTGATGCAGGTCGGTAGCCAGTAATTTTTTTTAGGTTCGCCGCAGGTTTTTATAGCGTCAGGTACCCCCATAAATTATCTAATAAAGGTTTAACCCCCTTGATCGCCCCCCAGGTAACCCTTTCACCCCCTATCACCACCGTCGCTAAGCGATCGTTTTTCTGATCGCTGTCTTAGTGTCGGTGATGCAGATCGGTAGCCAGTAATTTTTTTTAGGTTCGCCGCAGGTTTTTATAGCGTCAGGGCCCCCCATAAATTATCTAATAAAGGTTTAACCCCCTTGATCGCTCCCCAGGTAACCCTTTCACCCCCTATCACCACTGTCGCTAAGTGAGCATTTTTCTGATCGCTGTCTTAGCGTCGGTGATGCAGATCGGTAGCCAGTAATTTTTTTTAGGTTCGCCGCAGGTTTTTATAGCGTCAGGTACCCCCATATATTATCTAATAAAGGTTTTAACCCCCTAATTGCCCCTAGTTAACCCTTTCACCAGTGATCACCATATAAGTGTTACAGGTGACGCTGGTTAGTTAGTTTGCTTTTTATAGTGTCAGGGCACCCGCCGTATATATAACCCAATAAAGGTTTAACCCCCTGATCGCCTGGCGGGTGATATCAATTAGGTTTTAGCGTCAGAGAGGGTCTGCGTCACACCCCAGGCAGCGTCAGGTTAGTGCCAGTAACGCTAACACCCACGCGTGAAGCATACACCCCCCTTAGTGGTATAGTATCTGATCAGATCAATATCTGATCTGATCAGATCTATACTAGCGTCCCCAGCAGTTTAGGGTTCCCAAAAACGCAGTGTTAGCGGGATCAGCCCAGATACCTGCTAGCACCTGCATTTTGCCCCTCCGTCCAGCCCAGGCCACCCAAGTGCAGTATCGATCGATCACTGTCACTTACAAAACACAACACACATAACTGCAGCGTTCGCAGAGACAGGCCTGATCCCTGCGACTCCAGTGCTGTAGGAGGTGATTTCACCACCACAGTTAAAAAAAAAAAGCATATATGCCGAAGCATTGGGGCAGCAGGGGCGGAGGAGCGGAGGAGCGATTTTGCTCCTAATGCCGCGTACAATACGGTCGAAATTCCGACGGAGGCTTGCCCGTGGAAAAGTCCGATCATGTGTGTGCGGCATAACTTTTTTGCGAGAGGATGCCGCCATGCTTCGGCATATATAAATGGTGCATGTATGCCCATCATTAGAAGTGGGTGGATGAAGGGCGGTATTCTAATGGTGGGCATACCCACCGATCAATCTCTTTTTTCATTCAGCCAACTGGCTGCATGAAAAAAAAAGATTACAATACATGTCCAACAAGGACCAGCAACGTACTGGTATGTTGCTGGACTTTGAATGTTTATACCAGAATGATGCCTGTGGGTTTAGGTATCATCTTGGTATCATTCTTTTCAGCCAGCGGCCGGCTTTCATGTAAAAGCAATCCTAGTGGCTAATTAGCCTCTGGACTGCTTTTACAAGCAGTGGGAGGGAATGACCCCCCCCCGGATATAAAAAGCGCCATTGGGAAATTGGGAAAGCATTTTATCACACCGATCTTGGTGTGGTCAGATGCTTTGAGGGCAGAGGAAAGATCTAGGGTCTAGAAGACCCCAGTTTTTTCAAAATAGAGTACCTGTCACTACCTATTGCTATCATAGGGGATATTTACATTCCCTGAGATAACAATAAAAATGATAAAAAAAAAAAATATGGAAGGAACAATTTAAATATAAAAAAAAAGCAAAATGAATAATAAAAAAAAAAAAAAGCACCCCTGTCCTGCCCTGCTCTTGCCCAATGGCGAACGCAAGCATCGGTCTGGCGTCATATGTAAACAGCAATTGCACCATGCATGTGAGGTATCACCGCAAAGGTCAGATTGAGGGCAGTAATTTTAGCAGTAGACCTCCTCTGTAAATCTAACAGGGTAACCTGTAAAGGCTTTTAAAGGCTTTTAAAAATGTATGTAGTTTGTCGCCAATGCGCGTTTGTGCGAAATTTTAAAGCATGTCGTGTTTGGTATCTATGTACTCGGCCTAAGATCATCTTTTTTATTTCATCAAACATTTGGGCAATATAGTGTGTTTTAGTGCATTAAAATTAAAAAAAGTGTATTTTCCCACCAAAAAATGCGTTTGAAAAATCGCTGCGCAAATACTGTGTAGAAAAAAAAATGCAACACCCACCATTTTAATCTGTAGGGCCTTTGCTTTAAAAATATATATAATGTTTGGGGGTTCAACATAATTTTCTTGCAAAAAAATAATATGTTTTCATGTAAACAAAAAG
The DNA here is from genome assembly GCA_029206835.1 of Rana muscosa. Classification (NCBI taxonomy): domain Eukaryota; kingdom Metazoa; phylum Chordata; class Amphibia; order Anura; family Ranidae; genus Rana; species Rana muscosa. The sequence goes on from CM055122.1 coordinate 357,927,647, forward strand.
TGTCAAAAAGGGCTTTGTCTTTAAGTGGTTAGAAGAGTGGATGTAAGCTTCCTAATGTTGTGTATAAAATGCCAGAACAGTTCAAAACCCCCCCAAATGACCCCATTTTGGAAAGTAGACACCCCAAGCTATATACTGAGAGGCATGTCGAGTCCATGGAATATTTTATATGTTGACACAAGTTGCGGAAAAAAGACAATTTATTTATTTATTTATTTATTTTTGCACAAAGTTGTCACTAAATGATATATTGCTCAAACATGCCATGGTTATATGTGGAATTACATGTGTGAGACTTTTTGGGAGCCTAGCTGCGTACGGGACCCCAAAAACCAAGCACCGCCTTCAGGCTTTCTAAGGGTGTAAATTTTTGATTTCACTTCTCACTGCCTATCACAGTTTCGGAGGCCATGGAATGCCCAGATGGCACAAAACCCCCCCAAATGACCCCATTTTGGAAAGTAGACACCCCAAGCTATTTGCTGAGAGGTATTGTGAGTATTTTGCAGATCTCGCTTTTTGTCACAAAGTTTTGAAAATTGAAAAAAAAAAAAATTTATTTTCTTTCTTCATTTTCAAAAACAAATGAGAGCTGTAAAATACTCACCATGCCTCTCAGCAAATAGCTTGGGGTGTCTACTTTCCAAAATGGGGTCATTTGGGGGGGTTTTGTGCTATTTTGGCATTTTATGGCCTTCAAAACTGTGATAGGTAGTGAGGAGTGAAATCAAAAATTTGCGCCCTTAGAAATCCTGAAGGCGGTGCTTGGTTTCCGGGGGCCCGTACGCGGCTAGGCTCCCAAAAAGTCCCACACATGTGGTATCCCCGTACTCAGGAGAAGCAGCAAAATGTATTTTGGGGTGCAATTCCACATATAACCATGGCATGTGTGAGCAATATATCATTTAGTGACAACTTTTTGTAATTTTTATTTTATTTAATTTTTTTAGTCATTATTCAATCACTTGAGACAAAAAAAAATATTCAATGGGCTCAACATGCCTCTCAGCAATTTCCTTGGGATGTCTACTTTCCAAAATGGGGTCATTTGTGGGGGTTTTGTACTGCCCTGCCATTTTAGCACCTCAAGAAATGAGATAGGCAGTCTAAACTAAAAGCTGTGTAAATTCCAGAAAATGTACCCTAGTTTGTAGACGCTATAACTTTTGCGCAAACCAATAAATATACGCTTATTGACATTTACTAAAGACATGTGGCTGAATACATTTTGGCCTAAATGTATGACTAAAATTGAGTTTATTCGATTTTTCTTATAACAAAAAGTAGAAAATATCATTTTTTTTCAAAATTTTCGGTCTATTTCCGTTTATATCGCAAAAAATAAAAATTGCAAAGACAATCAAATACCATTAAAAGAAAGCTCTATTTGTGGGAAGAAAAGGACGCAAATTTCGTTTGGGTACAACATTGCATGTCCGCACAATTTACAGTTAAAGCAGCGCAGTGCAAAATTCTGACATCACCTCTGGTACTTTAGATACAAAATGGCCTGGGGCTTAAGTGGTTAAAAATATATATTAAAAAAACCCTGTAATTGCTTCCATTGCATTGTGGACAATCCACAACTTGTGGCAGGTGACGTGGCCAGGTGACATGGCCAGGTGACGTGGCAAGTGGACAATCCACAACTTGTGCCAGGTGACATGGCCAGGTAACATGGCAAGTGGACAATCCACAACTTGTGCCAGGTGACGTGGCAAGTGGACAATCCACAACTTGTGCCAGGTGACGTGGCAAGTGGACAATCCACAACTTGTGCCAGGTGACGTGGCAAGTGGACAATCCACAACTTGTGGCAAGTGATGTGGCAAGTGAAACGCTAAATACAGTACACTGCTGCTACTCACTCTGGTCTCACAAAATAGCTGAAATGGTTAATAATACTGTTTTTTTGAGCTTAGGGAGGGTCCTTATGATGTTTCCTAACTAAACGCTTATAGACGCAAACGCAATAAAACGCGGCATGCAAACGCGACAAAACGCGCGTTTATAAACGCCGGTTTCAACCTTAGTTCAGAAAGACTTTTCACCAGCGTCCCATATACATTGGGCCTAAAAAACGGCTATGCCATTTACAGCTCAAAAAGGCCATGGTGGCCATGAGGCCATAGGCTAACATGGAGAGCCGTTTTTAAGCTGCAAAAAACGCTCAAACAAGTGGCTGGAAAAACGTCCGTGTGCATGTAGCCTTATATTAACCACTTGCTTACTGGGCACTTAAACCCCCTTCCTGCCCAGACCAATTTTCAACTTTCAGCGCTGATGCACTTTGAATGACAATTGCGCGGTCATACAACAATGTAACCCAATGAAAATATAATCATTTTTTTCCACACAAATATAACTTTCTTTTAGTGCTATTTTATCACCTCTGCGTTTGTTTTTTGTTTTTTTGTATAAATACAAATGACCGACAAAAAAGAAAAAAATTGGATATTTTAACCACTTCAGCACTAGGCCTATTCTGGCACTTCTCTCCTTCATGTAAAAATCATTATTTTTTTGCTATAAAATTACTTAAAATCCCCAAACATTATATATGTTTTTTTAGCAGACATCCTAGGGAATAAAATGGCGGTCGTTGCTAATTTTTATATTACACGGTATTTGCGCAATAAATTTTCAAACGTCTTTTTTTTTTTTTTAAAAACGGTTTCATGAATTAAAAAATAACAAAACAGTAAACTTAGCACAATTTTTTTTTGTATAATGTGAAAGATGTTGTTATGCTGAGTAAATAGATACCTAACATGTCACGCTTTAAAATTGCGCACACTCATGGAATGACACCAAACTTCAGTACTTAAAAATTTCCATAGGTGATGCTTTAATAATTTTTACACGTTACCATTTTCGCATTACAGAGGAGGTCTAGTGCTAGAATTGTTGCACTCATTCTAACGCATGCAGGCGATACCACACATGTGTGGTTTGAATGGCATTTACATATGTGGGCGGGACTTACGTGTGTTCACTTCTGAGCGCGAGCTACCGGGGACAGAGGCGTTTTAATTTTTTTTTTTTTATTATTATTTTTTTTTACTACATTTTTTTTTTTTTTTTACACTTTTTTTACTTTTTTTTTTTTGATCAATTTTATTCCTATTACAAGGAACGTAAACATCCCTTGTAATAGGAATCTATTGTGACAGGAGAGAGATGCGGGGTCAATAAGATCCCACATCTCTCCTCCAGGCTGGAAAGCATGAGATCGGTAAAAAAAATTCACTGATCTCACACTGACGGCCGAGATCACGGCTTTATTTACATACAGGAACCCGGCGTGACGTCATACCGTCGTGCCCGGGCCTCCGACGGTCATAGAGATGACTGGTGACCATCTGGTCACCAGTCATCTCTATGCTTCCCATCCGGCACCGGCCAATTCGTTCTCCGGGCCCACTATGGCACGGGAGAGCCTGGGGAAGCACCAGATGGCGGCAGGAGGGGGGAACGTCCCCTCCCGCCGCCTAAAAGAACGATCAAGCGGCGGAACTGCCGCTATGATCATTTTTTATCATGCACAGAATTGCCGGCTGAATAGAATGATATCTGAATAATGCCTGCAGCTGCAGGCATCATTCAGATATCACCGCACAAAGTCAAGGACGTCATTTGACGGTGGGCGGTAGGGAAGTGGTTAATATTTAGTTAAAATTTTTTGAAAAAAGGTAATTTTTCTCCTTCATTGATGTACACTGATGAGACCTCACTGATGGGCTGCACTGATTGGCACCGATAAGGTGGCAAGGGTGGACACTGAGCGGTTACATTGCTAGTTGGCACTGGTGGGCATTGAGAAGTGGCACTGCTAGGTGGCAACGATAGTTGGCAGTGATGGGCGCTGATAGGCAGTACTGCTAGGTGGCACTGATTGGCACCAGTGGTGGGCATTGATAGGTGGCACTGGCAGGGGCTTCTGATTGTCACAGATGACGCAGAATTGCCTCTTCCTCTTCGGGCCCGATGTCCCTTGCACATAAGCCAGTGATTGTCTTTTTTTATGCTCACGCTGTCAGCACAAGGAGAAAACAAAAACCATTACCGAGCTTTTGTTTACATCACATGATCATCTGTCATTGGCTGACAGCTGATCACGTGGTAAGGGGCAGGGATCGGCCCCTTACTCGGATCTGTCATCACCCGAGTCTCAGTGACCACAGCGTGCGCAAAGGGGAGGACGTCTATTGACGGACTCCCGGCAATTGAGGACCGTGCTGTGGCCGTCAATCAGCTATAGCGCTGATCTCAACTGGTTAAAGAGGGTCTAAATGGGCCATTGACATGCATCACAATTCAACTTAGGAATGTGTCTTTGCAAAGTTAAACTAAATGAAATCCTTTCTTATTTTTGCTTGGGGATAGAGTGCAGAGGGATTAGAAGTCTGGACAGTTTTTGGGGATGTCTGCACCCCTGATAGGGTGAAGACAACTCCCAAATTTGGCCTCTTTGGCCTCGTACACACGGCCGAGATTCTCGTTGAGAAAAACATGTCGTTTTTTTCGACGAGATTCTTGGACAAGAAACTTGTCCCGGCCGAGTGTACACACGCTCGTTTCAAAGAACCCGCGGTTCTTTGAAAGGAGTGTACGCGGTGACGTCATCGACTACGTCGAGCATGCGCTCGTCATATTCGATGCCGTCGCCGCCATCTTGGTATACCCTACGTATGCCTAGGAAGCTACCGCGCATGCGTCAAATTCATTTCGAACATGCGCGGGCTTCCGGGCGGACAGGTAAGTGTACACACACTCACTTTTCTCGTCGAGAAACACGCCGAGGAGAATCTCGACGAGAAAATAGAGAGCAGGTTCTCTATTTTCTCGTCGAGGTTTCTTGTCGGTTTTCTCGACGAGAAACACGCTAGCAGCGTACACACGACCGATTTACTCGGCAAGACCTCTCTGCCAGCAAGTTTCTTGCTGGTTCTTGCCGAGAAAATCGGTCGTGTGTACGAGGCCTTTATCCTTACAAATAATTCACTTCCTGTCACATAGCCACACAGGATGTGAGGGTAAATCCCTACCAATGTCTTTCCTTGGGGACACACAGGTCAATCTAAATAGTTTCCCCATTATGTACATTGCACTCCAGCAGGTACTCCCCAAATTATTAGGTATTTTGGACTTTGGGGTTTATTTACTAAAGGCAAATCCACTTTGCACTGCAAGTGCACTTGCTGCATATCCGAGGGGGACATGCAAGGAAACAAAAAAAACACCATCTTTGCTTCTACATGATTGGATGTTAAAATCACCTGTGCTTCCCCTCAGATTTTCAGCAACTACACTTGTACTGCAGAGTGGATTTGCCTTTACTAAACTCCAAACTACCTAATGATGTGGGGTGTACACAGTGCTGGTCCAAGACATTGTGCTGCCTGGTACCAAGAATGAAATGCTGCCCCCCCCAAAAAAAAAAAAAAATCACGCCCACCAAAAGGCCCCCACATTCATAATTTTATATCATGATCAATTAAGAGGACCTGTCATGGCTCTATACATGTATATAGGAGAATAAAAGGACCCACGATCACTCCACAGAGAGCCAGAATGGGGATCTGTCAATTTAAACAGACAGATCCCCATTCTGACAGGGGAGGAGAGACAGATCTGTTGTTCCTAGTAATTAGGAACAGAGATCTCTCTCCTCCTTCAGTGAGTCCCATCCCCCAGTTAGAAACACCTCCCAGGGAACACATTTAACCCCTTCCCTGCCAGTGACATTTACACAGTAGTATTATAGCACAGATTGCTGTATAAATGTCACTGGGCCCAAAAATGTGTCAAAAGGGTCCAATCTGTCCACCGCAATGTCACAGTCTCGCTGAAAATTTCAGATCACTGCCATTACTAGTAAAAAAATAATAATAATAAAAATACCATAAAATCTATCCCCTATTTTGTAGACGCTATAACTTTTGCGCAAACGAATCAATATACACTTATTGTGGTTTTTTTTTTACCAAACATATGTAGAAGAATACATATTGGCCTAAACTGATGAAAAAATACCACCAACAGAAAGTTCTATTTGTGGGGAAAAAAGGACGTAAATTTTGTTTGGGTACAACGTCACATGACCGCGCAATTGTCAGTTAAATCGATGCAGTGCCGTATCGCAATTTTTTTTTATTGAAGTGCAGCTGTGGTCCACAGGTTTGCACCTATTCCTCTGGACCTGGCCCAAAGACAAATAGTGTATGGCACTGGCTCGCTTCCTCACGCCAGCCGTGGTCCACAGGCTAGGGCAGTATACAGAGAGGCTAACTGTGTAACTGCCTGTCTGTACGATGCTTTACAGGTTGTTACTAAAAATAATAATAAATGCACATTTTTGTACCTGCAAAAAGATCTGCATTTATTTTATTTTTTTACAAAGGTGGACTTGAACCTTCACACCTCAAATCGCCCCAATTCCTGTATTTTCAGGTCTCAGATCACCACAATTCTTTCACCTTCCCACCTCAGATCACCCCATCACTGTATCACCCTGAATGCCTGTTCCCCTCTGCACCTCTGTTCTCCTCAAACTCCCCCACACACATCAGTTCCTCTCTGTACCCCCCTGCACACCTGTCCCCCCCCCCACACACACACACACACACATATATCTGTTCCCCCTCTGTACCCCCCTGAACATCCGTTTCCCCCCCTCCCCACACACATATCTGTTCCCCCTCTGTACCCCCCTGCACACCTGCCCCCCCCACACACACACATATCTGTACCCCCTGCGCCCCCCCCACACACACACACATATCTGTTCTCCCTCTGTACCCCCCTGCACACCTGCCCCCCCCCCCACACACACACACACACACATATCTGTACCCCCTGCACACCCCCCCACACACACACACATATCTGTACCCCCTGCACACCTTTCCCCCCACACACACATATTTGTACCCTCTGCACACCTGTCATGTCCCCCCCCCACACATACACATATCTGTACCCCCTGCACACCTGCCCCCCCCACACACACACACACATATCTGTTCCCCCTCTGTACCCCACTGCACCCCCCCCCCCACACACACACATGTGTACCCCCTGCACACCTGTCCCACCCCCCCCCACACACATATCTGTACCCCCTGCACACCTGCCCCCCCCCACATATCTGTTCCCCCTCTGTACCCCCTGCACACCTGCCCCCCCCCACACATATCTGTACCCCCTGTACATCTGTCCCTCCCCACACACATATCTGTACCCCAACCGAACGTCTGCTCCCCCACATATCTGTTCCCCCTCCCCCCCACACACATATCAGTTCCCCCTCTGTACATAGTGCAATGCACTATAAACTGACAGCAGAGTACATTTTTTGTTTCTTGTGAATGGGTGCAGGCTGCAGCACTGAGCTTCCACTATACCTGAGCCAGCGAAGGTGGTGGCTTGCTGCCTGCCTGTCCTCCCACAACAGATCCCAGAGTGCCCAGGAGGAGGGGAGGGGGGCGGAATATTGCGGCAAGCCCGTAGTTACATGATGCAGGGCTTCCATATCATCTACCCCAGCTGGTTCCACTGATCATGCAGCATTTCCGGCCAGCTGCTCCTCATCCCGGCTCTCTCCCCCTATCTTTTCACTGCAGCTGCTAGGGCGGCACTGCAGGCTGGGGATAGAGTGGTCCGTCTGGCGTCCGGGATGTCTTCACAGCCACATAAGGCATGAATTTAAAAAATGCCGGGACCTTTCTCGGCAGAACACTGGCCCTGCTCGTAATCAGATAAGCAGCGGAATGGGCTAGCTGGCAGGCGGGCGGCAATTTGCCGCCCCCTTTAAAGTGCCGCCTGGGACCAAGGTACCATCGGGTCCCATGGTAGGGCCGGCCGTGGGTGTACACAACAAAGTGCTAGAGTGCAATTTGCTTAATGGGGACACTAGTTAGATTGATCTGAAGAAAAGACATTGGTAGGGTTTTACCTTAGGGTGTGACAGGAAGTGAAGCCAATTTTACTAAAAGGGACACAAAGCCCAACCTAAAAAAAAACACAAGCAGGGGTTCTAACATTTACTTGGTTTTTCTCAAACTGCCCACAATTAGAATAGTATTGCTATTTTTAAGTGCAGTGCTCTAAATCAGTGCTTCTCAAGTACCCCCAACAGGCCATGTTTTCAGGTTTTCCTTCATCTTGCACATGTGCTTTAAATCACAGTCAATGGTTTGGTATTTTGGACAGCAATTATCGATAAGATAAATTCACAAAACATGTCCTGTTGGGGGTACTTGAGGACTGAGGCTGAGAACCACTGCCGTAAAAAGGAAAATTGAATACTTACCGCTCTGTATTTTTCATTTCCTGGTAACTATCCATGGCAGCACACAATCCATGCATATGCTATCATGAAGGCACCAGGTTAGACAAATCACACCTGTTTTGTTTTGACATGCCAATCGGCATAGTTAAGTTGCAGCTGTCACATTTGTTGCATAGAAAACAAAAAACAAACATCAAACTTTACATCAAATTTTATTGGTCAACAAAACAGGACTTGGAAAAAACAAAGGGAAGCAAAAAAAAAAAAAAAGAGATGAAAGTAAATTTGAAACATTAGTCACATCTTGAGAAAGATTTAGCAAAATAATGCAGCACAGACAATTAAATCAAAGTGAACAAACGACACACATTAACAATATCAAAAATATTTACAGGTTTGTGTGCTAATGAGGCAATTGAAAACACATGCACAGTCCATGAAACACCAAAAATGCAAGTTCACCCAATGTAGAGACTGAACTTCAAAGTGGGTACACCTGTTAAGGATGTCCTTCAATTACTAACCCAAAAAACATGCTCTCTGAGCATGCCCAGAAACATCCAGGTGCTGTTCACACACAAAAATCACCAAAAAAAAACTAAGTCCCTGAGCATGCTCAGACCAACACAAATACAGCTAGCAGAAAATAAGCCCCCCCCCCCCCCCTCCAAAATTAAGCACATCATCCAGCATGCTACAAAATTAGAGATGGGACAAACACCCCCAAACAAAGAGCCTAACATGGGAAAAAGTTATACAACAAATACCATTGCAGTCTATGGGAACTGACTTGTTAATTTTGCTAGTCCCCACTTGGCTGGCTTATCTTCTAGTTATTGGCCTTAAAATGGGTATGGGGGCCCAGGTCCCACCCTAAAGGACATATATCAATGTCACCAATTTGGACAACACCAAAAACAAAACAGGGAGAAGTGCCTTTAAATATGCCAAATTGCTTAAGGGCCATTTCACACCACATGCAGTCCATTGCGTTTTTTATGCATCAAAAAATGCATGGAAAGTTGGTTACATGGTTCTAAATGGCAGTGTTTGTTCCAGTGCATTCCAGTTCCACAAAAAAAGTAGAACATGCTGCATTTTACCTGCACTGGACTGTACTGGAACGCTGCAAAATGCATCAAAAATGCACTGGAACGCACCTAAATGCACCAAAAACGCACTGGAACACACGCTTGTACTTATCTATGGTTAATAAAAAAGCGGTGAGAAAAAAGCACTGTACTGCATCAAAAACGTACCAAAAATGCACTGGAACGCATCAAAAACGCGCATGCAAAAAAGCACCTGGAACGCATCCGGATTGCGTTTCTATGGTGTGAACTGGCTAAGGGCCAGTTCACACCATAGAAACGCAGTCTGGATGCGTTCCATGTGCTTTTCTGCATGCGCATTTTTGATGCGTTCCAGTGCATTTTTGATGCGTTCCAGGTGCGTTTTTAATACAGTCCAGTGCTTTTTTCCCCCTCTTTTCACTTAACCTTAAGGGCCAGTTCACACCAGACGCAGTTCCGTTCAGTTTCGTGCGCATTTTTTCTGCATCAAAAATGCATGCACAGTGTTTTCCATGTATTCCAATGGCTCTTGTTGGCTCTAGTTCACACCATACAGTCAGTTTCCGGTCAGTTTCAGGTGCAGAAACTGACCGGAAACTGACTGCATGGTGTAAACTAGAGCCAACTAGAGCCATTGGAATACATGGAAAATACTGTGCATGCATTTTGTGCAGAAAAAAAGCACACGGAACTGAACTAAACTGCATCTGGTGTGAACTGGCCCTAATAAGGGCAAGTGTGTTGCAGTGCGTCTTTGGTGTATTTTGGTGCGTTCCGGTGCGTTCCAGTGTGTTTTCGGAACGTTCCGGTGCGTTTTTGATGCGTTTTACTGTGGTCCAGTACAGTTCTGTACCTAAAAAATGCAGCATGACCAATTTTTTTTTCCTTTCTGAAACGCACTGGAACGGACTGCAGTGGTGTGAACTATGCCATTGGCATTAATGTGATCAACTTTCTTTGCGTTTTTCATGCATCAAAAAAAACGCACTGCACTGCATCCGGTGTGAACTGGCCCTAAATATCATACCTGGGGGGTGTCTATAGTATGCCTGTAAAGTAGTGCATGTTTTCCATGTTTAGAAATGTGTTAGAAGTGCTATAAGTATCAAGAAATATAAGTTGTGCCTTCGTCCCATCAATTGTTGTATGGGGAGAAAGGGAGGCTTCAATGGACTATATCGGCACCATATGTAAAACTGATAGACAGTTCAAGGTATAAGTATAAAAAGGTTTTTTTTTTTACAAAAGTATTGAAAAAAAAGTTTTCACCATGTACACATTTATAGATAAATAGTTTTGTGACAATTGACCATTCATACCATTGTAAACAATGGGAAATCATACAGATATAGTTACATAGTATGCAGTGCTCAACATGTTTCGCGTTAATGATTCCAAGGGAATCCGCTTCTTCAGGAGCTAGATACAAATACTATTTTCAATGGATAAAAGCATGAGTTTTCACGTGACTATAAATAAAAAAGGACATAGTTAATATAAAATCTAAAAAATGTGGATATACATAATTAATTTCACAATAGAAAAAATAAATAAACAAAACATCATCTGAACCATAAACCCAGATTGCACCTAAATTCTCACCATGGGAGCTGGGCCAAATGGCCGAGACGTGGATCAAGGATCCAGGTGTGTTATCAAAGACATTTTATCAAGAGTCATCCCAAAATTGGCCAGACCAGACCAAAGGAAAGGGAGGCCAAGTAAAGACTAATGTATGGGGTGGGTGGTAGTCTCTATGATGTAAACATGAATATAACTAACCTCCTAGGAGAACACATCCAGAATCATCCCAGAAATAATAGGCGTATAAGATGAGAAAGGTAACAGGCTGGATAATAGACCCCTCTGGATATAGGGAGGTCTGTGAAAGATAGATAGTAGAGATTGTCTGTAAACACTCACCATATCTTAGTTGAATTAAATGAGATATATAAACTGATCATAAATGGAGATAAATCCATATGACCATGTAAGTACCTTTTAGTCGTATTTAAAAGAGTAATACGTGTAGATAAATGTAATATCTTAACAAGATGGTTTTTGGAGATCTGCTGGGACATATAGGTGAGGAATACTAGTGACCTGTGTGAAGAAGTCTAAAGTACAATTTATAGTCATGTGACAACTCATGCTTTTATCCATTGAAAATAGTATTTGTATCTAGCTCCTGAAGAAGCGGATTCCCTTGGAATCATTAACGCGAAACATGTTGAGCACTGCATACTATGTAACTATATTTGTATGATTTCCAATTGTTTACAATGGTATGAATTGTCGATTGTCACAAAACTATTTATCTATAAATGTGTACATGGTGAAAACTTTTTCTTCAATACTTTAGTAATAAAAAAAAAACTTTTTATACTTATACCTTAAACTGTCTATCAGTTTTACATATGATGCTGATATAGTCCATTGAAGATGGAAGAAGATGGAAGAAAGGAGAAAACATTAATAAAGGAATTGTCAAAAACCGGCTATTGTAATTTTTAACATTTTTGACACTTTTTTTGTGAAATGGTAGGGGTACATTTGTACCCCATTACCATTTCACACAAGTAGGGGGCCGGGATTTGGCGGTCCCCTTTGTTAAAGGGGCTTCCAGATTCCGATAAGACCCCCGCCCGCAGACCCCCACAACCACCGGCAAGGGTTGTGGGGATGAGGCCCTTGTCCCCATCAACATGAGGACATGGTGCTTTGGGGTCCAGACCCCAAAGCATCCTCCCCATGTTGAGGGCATGTGGCCTGGTACGGTTCAGGAGGGGGGGGCGCTCTCTCGTCCCCCCTCTTTTCCTGCGGCCTGCCAGTTTGCGTGCTCGGATAAGGGTCTGGTGTGGATTTTTAGGGGAACCCCCATGCCATTTTTTTTTTAAGTTTGGCGCGGGGGTCCCCCTAATATCCATACCAGACCTGAAGGGCCTGGTAATTGAATCTGGGGGGACCCCCACGCATTTTTTTTTTTCAAAGACTTTCAATGACTTTTCTCTGTATTGACGGGAGCCAATTCATTATAGCCGCGAGTGCTTTTAAATTACTTTTTTTTCCTTTAGAAATGACATTTTGTGCAGGGACTGTTATATAATGGGAAGTTTAGAGGAGCGCCTGTTCAACTTATGCAAATGCATTTACGTGACTTGACATTTACTAAGATTTTGCCGGTGCAGTGAACCAGCGCATTTGAACGAGCGCAATTGCCGCGCAGTGCACAAATACACCTGTAGCGGGGTCTCCGTTAAGGCCCCAGGACTACGTTACCCAAAACCCCGTTCGTCACCCAGAGTGCAGTTAGCCACCGCAGAGACTCATGGGGGGGGTTATTTAAGGAGGAGGCGAGGCGGGCTCGGCCTCTTTGGACACCGCGCTGCAAGCAAGAGTTTCTTCCTGGGCGGATCTGCTGCAGTGCAAGGCCTGAAGCCTGGGCCTTGCGCAACTTCCAAAGAGCCTTCCACCACACCGCGGAGCCTGGGTGGCATCTGACTTGTCAAATGAGGACATCAGTTGGATCGGGAACCCGATCGTTGCAGACGCTGTGTGCGGAGACACAGCAGGTGGAAGTCCCGGGCTGGGATCGCGCCCGGAGTGGTGAGCGAGCACTTGCTCAATCCAATAGACTTTACTGATTCTAGGCCTATAGACTGCCGTGGCTCACCGATTGTTTGCTTGTTGTTCCACTGGGGGGACCGGTAGCAGGACAGAGTTGAAGTGTCCCCCCCCCATCATAGTGTTCTTAGTGATTGCCAGTTGTGGATTACAAATACCATTCATCAAGTGCACCACCGAAAGTTTGCATGCGAAGAAATCCCCATAGAAAGGACTGAGATTTATTCTGGGTCAGGCCTGGCCAGGGTGGGGATATAGGATATTGTTTAGTGCGCCACAGGGCGTGTATACCATAATAGCTACGCGTGGTGGATTACCACGCAGCGCCATTATTGTGTGCTATATTGATTGCTGCAGGGCTCTGCAAGCCAGTTGTGTGTATTATATCCTGTTTCAACCTTTCCTTTTACAACCAAAGTAAACTGTTATATTTAATCTTTAACATTGGTGTGTTGTCCTACTGTAAGGAGGGTGCTTTTACCATACCCATTGATTATGACAATAATATAACCCCTAGACTAACTGTGCCAGAGTGGGTCGAGCAGATTGCCGGGGGTTGGTGGTGCTGTACACAGGGCCCGAAAACAAATCCAGCGGCTCTCTTAATTGGGGGTAGCGCTACACGTGGGGGCTCTCGATTCCGGGATCCTGTTGCAGCAAGTAACGCGCCAAAAGTACCAGCATGGACCCACTAAAAGTAGGACAGTGGTGTTAAACGGTCGGCACAGATCCAGCCGGGATAGTAGTTATAGAACTCCCAGGGATCTGGCAAGAAGAAGCAGTGAAGCAGCTAGTGATGTCACTGTCACGGTATCAGAAAGCATGGGTGGTGGATGTCTGGACGAATTCCTCACTGACCCACGCATTAGTAGAGTGGAAGGACGGAGTCCCAGAACATTTCAAGAATCCAAGTGTAGAAGCTATAGATGATCAGACTTATAGCCTAATACACGCGCTGCTGCTCAAGCCAGGATGACGGTTTCAGACACCGAAACTATCTCCATCACCCACCCCAAAAGCAGAAAAACAGGTGAAAAGGGAAAGTCCCGGGTCGCCATCTGCCACCCACGGTGCCGAGTTGTGCGCGGTCCTGGGGGAACTTGTGGCCCAGTGTAAGAAAGATCCTACAGATTACCAGATGTCAGGATACAGAAAACTTAGAATATTCTCAGGAAGGAAGCCTGTACCTTCGGGTGAAGAGGGGTTTGAGGAGTGGTTAGACGGTGCCACCCAGGCCCTAGAAGAATAGGAAGTCCCAGACCACAGAAAGAAGCAGAGAATTGCTGAGAGCTTGAAGGGGCCTGCTCTAGGGGCCATACGCAACCTCAAAATGAGTAAGACAGACTGTAATGCACAGGACTATCTGGACATTCTGCAGAATGTGTTCGGTGGAACAGAGAAAATCACTGAGCTCACTTATCAGCTGGAGCACTGCTACCAGAAGACAGGAGAGCAGCTGTCAGAGTTCATGAGGCGCCTGGATAAGATCCTGCATAAGATGATTCTTAAGAAGGGGATTGACCCACGGAAGGTGGATGAGGCCCGTGTTCAACAGGTGATGAGAGGATCTCAGCCCCTGGACCCCATCGCATTGGCGCTACGCACAAGACAGGACGGGAAGAGCCTGGAGTACCCTGACTTGATTCGAGTGGTCAGAGAGGAAGAAGCTATGCTGGAGGAGAAGAAGAGGAGCCTACCAGTTGAGTCGGTAAATCCTCCTCCAGTGATGGTCAGGACGGCCATGACCCTGGAAAGAGACTCAGAGGTGGATACCTTGAAGTCACAGATGTCCCAAGTATTGGGGATGCTGACCTCCCTGATGGAAAAGAAGTCAAGGGAACCAGAGAGGGAAAGTCCGAGGAAGGAGCTGTTTCCCAACACCTCAGCACCCGCATCCCTGGAAGATTGGGGGGATGTGATTTGTTTCAATTGTGGAGCAGCTGGCCATTTCGCCAAAGTGTGTGCCAGCCCAAAGAAAAAAAGATGAATAACCGCAAGCCGCCGGAAAACTTCAGCGGGCCCCGGTGAAGGAGTCAACCGGGTGCCCATCATCTCCAGTGAGCTCCAAACTGAATGAGAAGCACATGAAAAAAGAGTGGAGAAGACCCCTCAAAAGAAACGCAAGGTTCCTCAGAAGGAACGCACCCCAAAGAAAGAGAGTAGTGTCCCTCAGCGGGTAGTTACACCCATCAAAAGGAGGGAGATCAATGCATACCAGGCCCAAGAGAGACTTAAGTCCAAAGAGAAATGGAAGAAAGAAAGTAAAAAGGGAAAATGCAAAGATCAAAAGAAAGAGACCCCCTTGAAGCGATATCCAGAGAAGCTGGTGGGTCCCTCCCCGATAGTGCCAGTTCAAGTGGAGGGAGTCTACACAAGAGCCATATTGGATACTGTTGTACCGGGACTTTTATGACAAGCATTTAAGTCACCTACCCATCCAGAAGATTGAAGAGTTGGAGATATGGGGAATTGGGACAGAGAGTTTCCCTTATGATGGCTATCTGCCTATAAAACTGACTTTTGACCCGTCCATAGCCGGAAAGGCTGAAGTGCCCCCGACCGCCTGGAGCTAACAAGAGTTCCCTGATAATAGGGACGAACACGGATCTGGTCCGAAGACTCTTGGCCCCTCTGACAAGAAGAAAGACCCCACAGTCACTGAGATCCACCCAATGTTGAAGACAGCCTACCAACGACTGATCTTGGAACAGAAGGCCCCGGAAGAGGGGGTAGGGAAGGTCTGGAGGCTGGGAAGAAGGGGAATAGTGCTGCAGCCTGGTGAAGTAACCTGCTTGAAAGCCACAGTGAAACTCACTTGGGAGCAGCCTGGCCCCTTTGTCATGTTGGAACCCGACCCAAGGGAAGAACATTCGGGCTTAGAAGTAGTCCCAGAAGTGGTCCCGGTGAGGGCCCTAAAGAAGGCTCATTGTAAAGTGCCTGTGAGCGTCAGAAATACCACGGATGGTCCCATGGAAATCCCAGCTAGGCTGTTACTGGGCCGGGTGAGCCCAGCTACCCCAGTCGCTTCACCAGATGTGGAGAGGACAGATGGAGAAAGTACTGTGTGGGAGAAACTTTCCATGGAGAATCCAAATCTGCCCAGGGCTTGGAAAGAGAGAGCCAAGGCCCAGTTGACCAGGTGGCAAAGGATCTTTTCTCAAGATGAATTCGATGTGGAGTGTGCTAGGAGTGCCACCCATCGAATCCGCCTCCAGGAAGACAAGCCCTTCAGGGAGAGGGTTAGGTGTGTTCCGTTAGCAGACCTCGGAGACTTGAGGGAGCAGCTCGCCGAGCTCAAGCGAACAGGGGTGATTCAAGAATCTAGAAGTCCCTATGCCTCCCCTATAGTGGTGGTCCGGAAGAAGAATGGGTCACTGAGGCTGTGCATAGACTATAGGACCCTCAACAGGAGAACCATACCGGATCAATATACCACTCCAATGATAGAGGATGCCCTACAGAGCTTGTCTGGAGCCAAGTGGTTCAGTGTTATGGACCTCAAGAGCGGGTACTATCAGATCCCGATGCATCCAGAAGACAAAGAGAAGACGGCTTTCATAACCCCGGTAGGGTTCTTTGAATTCAACCGAATGCCTCAAGGTCTGTCTGGAGCTCCAGCCACCTTCCAACGTCTCATGGAGAAGACTGTGGGAGATATGAACCTCATCGAAGTCCTCGTATACTTGGATGACATCATTGTCTTCGGAAGAACCTTGGAAGAGCATGAAGAGAGGCTGGAGAAAGTTTTGAAGAGACTGAGTGAGGAAGGACTCAAGCTCTCACCTGAAAAATGCCAATTCTATGAGTCATCAGTTAACTATCTGGGGCACATAGTGTCTGAAGATGGGGTAGCCACAGACCCCGAAAAATTGGAGGCAGTCACCTCCTGGCCCAGGCCCACCACTGTGACAGAGCTCAGATCCTTTTTGGGGTTCTGTTCCTATTACAGGAGGTTTGTGGAGGGGTTTGCTCGGATAGCCAGGCCTCTGAATGAGCTGCTAAAGACGGAGGGGGAAGAGGATGACACAGGCCCCAGAAAGCCAGGGGGAGTCAGTCAAGGACCAGTGGAACGAGAAGTGTGAGAATGCCTTCCAGATGTTGAAGAAGACATTGACCACTGCCCCTGTCCTGGCCTACGCAGACCCTAAGTAGCCTTATGAACTTCATGTAGATGCCAGTCATGATGTTTTGGGGGGAGTGCTGTACCAGGAGCATGAAGAGCAACTGAGGCCTGTTGCGTATGTGAGCAGAAGTCTGACTCCCTCCGAAAAGAACTACCCCACCCATAAGTTGGAGTTTATGGCCCTTAAGTGGGCGGTAGTTGACAAGCTTAGAGACTATTTGTATGGGGCGGAATTCACAGTGAAAACAGACAACAACCCCCTCACCTATCTCTTCACCACAGCAAAGTTGGATGCCACAGAATATAGGTGGCTGGCGGCGCTGTCTGCCTTAAATTTCGGCCTGAAGTACAGACCTGGGGCTGGAAACCGAGATGCAGACGCTTTGTCCAGAAGATCTCATGTCCCCAATTGCAGTACAGAAGACTGGACCCAAGTGGCACCCGACGGGGTGCGGGCCCTCTGCCAAGGGGCTGAATTCCAAGCCAGTGGCGGCTCAAGAGCAGAAGAGATAGGGGTTACCATAGTAGGAGTTCCCAAGCAATACTGTGGAGTAACCCAACTGGGGGAGGATAACTTGCCAAAGCTGTCCAAGAAGGAGCTGAGATCCGACCAATTGGAAGACCCCATGGGGAGATTGGTCCTAGAGGCCCTGGAGAATCAGGACCTGAATAGACTCTTACGCCACCCTTCAAAGGAAGCTCGCCTGTTGAGAAAAGAGTGGGACAAGTTACAGGTGCATCAAGGAGTGGTCTACTGAAGGGGCCCCTCTGATGACCTAGAAGACAAATGGCAATTGTTTTTGCCTGAGAAGTACCGAGAGACAGTCCTGGTTGCTCTGCACGACAACCATGGCCACCTAGGGGTGGAAAGGACCTTCCAACTTGTTAGGGCCCATTTCTATTGGCCCTGCATGAGGGCTGAAGTTGAAGAATACTGCCACTCATGTGCACAATGCATCCAGAGAAAGACTTTACCTCATCAAGCTGCCCCAATGGGCCATCTGCAAAGTCAAAGCCCACTTGATCTGGTATGCATTGATTTTCTCTGCCTCCAACCCAACCTGAGTGGACTAGGAAATGTTCTGGTAGTAACCGACCATTTCACCCGGTATGCCCAGGCCTTTCCAACCAAGGACCAGAAGGCTTCCACCGTGGCCAAAGTGCTGATGGAGAAATACTTCGTACATTATGGGCTACCACAACGGCTCCATTCTGATCAGGGAAGGGATTTTGAAAGTTGATTGATCCGGAAACTCCTGGATTCTTTGGGGAACAAGAAGACAAGAACTACCCCCTATCATCCACAAGGTGATGCTCAGCCGGAGAGGTTCAACCGAACCCTGCTCAACATGCTGGGGACCCTAAGTAGTGAAAATAAGCAGCATTGGAGCAACCACATAGCGGCAGTTGTGCATGCATACAACTGCACCACCAGTGATGCTACAGGGTACTCACCCTATCGACTTATGTTCGGGAGAGAAGCAAGACTACCCGTAGATCCTTTGGCACTTCCATAGACCATTGTTCTGCTACTTCTCACAAGGGATATGTCGATAGGCTCAGACGTAATTTGAAATTGGCCTATGAACAGGCCCAGGCGGCCTCGGAGCAAAGGGGGGCCCGCAACAAGAAAAAATTTGACCTGAAAGTTAGGATTCAGGATTTGCAACCAGGAGACAGAGTGTTGCTATGGAACTTGGGGGTCCCTGGAAAACACAAGCTTGCAGATAGATGGAGACCTGAACCTTATGTCGTTTGCAAAAGACTGCCGGGCCTGCCCGTTTACAGACTTAAACCAGAAGGGAAGGTGGGACCTTTGAAGACCTGGCATCGGAACCACCTACTCCCACTAGCGGAGGCAGTTCGGATACCCCCTGTGACGGATTCCCCTGACCCAACTTCCATCCTGGATACTCCCAGACCGAACACTCGGTCCCAGACCCCTCAGATTGGGGATACAGAGACCTCGGAGATGAGTGAAGATGAGGGAGAAGAACTTGACTGGCTTTGGCCTTCACAGGCCCCAGGAACCTCTGCTATTGATCTTCCACCTGAGGAAGACACCATAGATCAGATGCTGAATGCAGAAGCTACTGAGTTCATTCCGTCCAGTCCTTGGTCAGATTCTTGGGAGAGTGCCTGTGACTTACTCCCAGGTGAAGATCCAAGGGAGTCTCTGTACCTCCCTGCCCCGGAGTCCAGTGCTCCCGAACCAGAAGTGATTCCTGAGTTGGTTCCAGAGGAGGAGCCTGTTCTAACAAAGAGCCCAAGAGGACAGAGGAAGCGAAGAGCCATAAAGCCTCCTAGAAGATTAACTTACCCACAGATGGGGAGAAGTGCGGAAGACACTGTGGTTACTGCCAGAAGGAGTAAGGAAGAGCCTGACCCTCCCACTGTTCATTTAGTGGGGGGCAACCCCAGCTCACTCTCTGGCACAGTTAGGCAGGACACTATTGATGGTGTGACCTGTGGGCAAGGGAGTTCACCGCCTCAGTTTTGGTGGGAATTTCCTCTGCCAACATCATACGAAACTTTGATTGATGTTGTACGTTCTGTGATTTAAGTTTATGTTATCTTTGGGGACCAAAGAGTTTAAGTGGGGGGAGTGTGTAGCGCAGTCTCCTTTAAGGCCCCGGGACTACGTTACCCAGAACCCCGTTCGGCACCCAGAGTGCAGTTAGCCACCCCAGAGACTCATGGGGGGGGTTATTTAAGGAGGAGGCGAGGTGGGGCTCGGCCTCTTTGGACACCGCGCTGCAAGCAAGAGTTTCTTCCTGGGCGGATCTGCTGCAGTGCAAGGCCTGAAGCCTGGGCCTTGCGCAACTTCCAAAGAGCCTTCCACCCCACCGCGGAGCCTGGGTGGCATCTGACTTGTCGAGTGAGGACATCAGTTGGATCGGGGACCCGATCGTTGCAGACGCTGTGTGCGGAGACACAGCAGGTGGAAGTCCCGGGCTGGGATCGCGCCCGGAGTGGTGAGCGAGCACTTGCTCAATCCAATAGACTTTACTGATTCTAGGCCTATAGACTGCCGTGGCTCACCAATTGTTTGCTTGTTGTTCCACTGGGGGGACCGGTAGCAGGACAGAGTTGAAGTGTCCCCCCCATCATAGTGTTCTTAGTGATTGCCAGTTGTGGATTACAAATACCATTCATCAAGTGCACCACCGAAAGTTTGCATGCAAAGAAATCCCCATAGAAAGGACTGAGATTTATTCTGGGTCAGGCCTGGCCAGGGTGGGGATATAGGATATTGTTTAGTGCGCCACAGGGCGTATATACCATAATAGCTACGCGTGGTGGATTACCGCGCAGCGCCATTATTGTGTGCTATATTGATTGCTGCAGGGCTCTGCAAGCCAATTGTGTGCATTATATCCTGTTTCAACCTTTCCTTTTACAACCAAAGTAAACTGTTATATTTAATCTTTAACATTGGTGTGTTGTCTTACTGTAAGGAGGGTGCCTTTACCATACCCATTAATTATGACAAAAATATAACCCCTAGACTAACTGTGCCAGAGTGGGTCGAGCAGATTGCCGGGGGTTGGTGGTGCTGTACACAGGGCCCGAAAACAAATCCTGCGGCTCTCTTAATTGGGGGTAGCGCTACACACCTCTCGTAGTTATAACCGTAATTGCAGGCGCAGCAGGCTGGTTCAGAAAAAGTTACTTTCTCATTCTATTTTGGGCATATTTGTTACTTGGGCAGTTGTCACTATACTTCCTCACATCACCCCATTATATTGGCACTTCCAGCTTCTTTATATTTTGATTTGAAGATGGCGTGCGCCAGGTCCATAGTGGCGCACTGAGCGCCTCCTCCCGTGCGCCAAGAACACTATAGTAAATGGGGAATAGCGATGCGTTACCGGCGCAAATGTTTCGTAAATACCAAAACTCCCGTTGTGCGCACCGATGCGCCGATACTCATGGCGCAAACGGTTCGTAAATTAGCCCCATAGTCTCTTTTCCAATGGTTTTACTAAAGAAAATATAATTTAGAGGGATGGAGGGTTAGGGGAGATTCAGGTACCTTGCTTTGCGGATTATGGATCACGGTACTTCTTAATCCAGAGGACAAACAGTTTCCACACTGGATATAGCAACCACCGGATAGGCCTCTCTCTCTGACCTAGCAGCCGGTGTGGTGCTCGGTCAAAAGTCTCTGCCACAGACTTGAAGAATACAAATAGTCTCTGCACAATCCTCTACCACAGGACTAAACGATACAGAACTTTTGGAAAGTTTAAGTACAGTCACACAGTACCAGTTTCTTTCAGCCAATCCGGCAATACTGTGAGGTAGATATGTAGAGATGCGTCCTCCAATTGAGTCTCCAGGCTCCTCCCGAGGCACCAGCCTTTTTGCTCGGTCCTCTCCTGGGAAAAGTCCTCCCCTGGTTTCTTCAATTGCTCGGCTTCTTCCCGCAGGCAAGACAGCAAGGACCACCCCTGATTAGTAGGCCCCAGAAACTCCTGGCCCTACTTCCAGTAATGAGGCCTCGGGCCAGGCGGCCCGAGGCAAGAAACTGCCACGGCACACTTTAGGCCAGGAGGGCCATCAGGTCAGAGCTTCCCGGAAAACGGTGTCTGTCCCTTACGTACCCTCTCCCAGAATGCACAGCGGGAGACCAATCCCACTGAGCGGTTTCTGGGCAAGAGGTACTCAATACATCCAACCTGCTGCATTTCCAACCTTGACCTGTGGTGACAGCGACACCCACAGTCAAGTGGAAATAATACGCAACACAGCTCGACTGTCAGGTCTCTCACTGTGGCCGTTCCGGTAGTCCCTGTGCAGGCACCCGCCTTGAGTATTACCTCTATAAGAGGTATGTCTGGTTCCCCCTGCTTCCCCAGCAATTTGGGGGCGATCCAATCCAATGCAGAGGTTTTCTCAACCAGGTTGAGATATATTTTGAGATGCTGCCCCAGGCGTTTCCCACGGACAGAAGCAAAGTAGGTTTCGTGATATCTTTGCTTTCTGAGAGAGCCTTGGCCTGGGCAAACCCTCTATGGGAGACGCAAAAACCCGTTGTCCTGAGTTACCCAGAATTCGTGGCTTCCTTCAAAAAGGTATTTGACGTTCCTGCACGCTCCGCTTCTGCTGCCAAGAGCCTCATGTCCATCAAACAGAGTACGAGAACTGTTGCCGATTACGCCATTGAATTCCGTACTCTGGCAGCAGAGGTTGCTTGGAAAAATGAGGCCCTCGTGGCTGCTTTTTCTCATGGTCTCTCGGATAACATCAAGGATGAGATAGCAGCCCGAGATATACCCACTGAGCTGGAGAAGTTGATCACATTTGCCATCCTCATTGACTCCAGACTCAGAGAACGACCCTCTGTTAAGGAGCGCTTGCGGAAGCCTCCTGTACGTTTGTCTCCGAGTTTTGCAGTCCCACCCTTTCCTCCCTCACCTCCCATGCCTCCTGGTACCGAGTCGGTCTGTGAAGATGAACCCATGCACTTGGGCTTCACGCGTCTCTCTGCGGATGAGAGAGCCCTTAGGAGGAGGGAGAGATTGTGCCTTTATTGTGGCCAGGCCGGTCACTTTTTGAAGTCTTGTCCTACCCGTCCAGGGAACGCCCGAACCTTGAGGTCCTGTCACGGACAGACCTTAGGTGGCATTGTTTCGTCTCCAGTTGCCCAGAAGGATAAGCCCCTGGTTTCGGTTACCCTGTCATGGGCTGAGTCGTCCATCGAGATACAGGCTTTAATTGACTCTGAGGCTGCAGGCCTGTTCATTGATGCTGCCTTTGTATCTAAGCACTCGATTGCGCTGCAGCTGCGTGACACTCCACTTGCCACTGAGGCTCTTGACGGGAGACCTCTACAGCCTGCTCATGTGACTCATGAGACTGTTCTGTTGTCCATGGCCGTAGGGGCTCTTCACCATGAGATAATCCAATTCCAAGTTATTTCCTCACCTAAGTTTCCGCTGGTTATTGGTTATCCTTGGTTACAGAGGCACAACCCGTCTTTTGATTGGCTCCGTGCTGAGGTTCTGTCCTGGACAGTGCAGTGAGAGATGCTTCCAGAAGGTAGCCAAGGTCCTGTGCATCTCTTCACTCTCCTCCCTGCCGGAGGAGTACCGCGATTTTAGCGATGTCTTTGACAAAGGTAAAGCCGGTACGTTGCCTCCACACTGGTCGTATGATTGCGCAATTGACCTTCAACCTGGTGCCATTCCCCCTCGTGGCCGGGTTTACCCTTTGTCGGTCTTGGAGGATAAGGACATGGAGGAGTATGTTGCAGACGCACTCGAGGTTTCATCTGCAAATCCTCATCTCCTGCTGGTGCTGGTTTCTTTTTTGTGAAGAAGAAGAGTGGTGAACTGAGACCTTGTATCGATTATAGGGGTCTCAATCGTTTCACCATTAAGAATGCCTATCCGATCCCGTTGATTACGGAGTTATTTGACCGCCTCAAGGGAGCAACGGTCTTCATGAAGCTTGATTTGAGAGGGGCATACAATCTCATCAGGATTAAGGAGGGCGATGAGTGGAAAACTGCCTTTAATACCAGAACAGGTCATTATGAGTATCTTGTAATGCCTTTTGGCCTCTGTAATGCTCCGGCAGTTTTCCAGGAGTTTATTAACGATGTCCTCCGAGATTTGTTGCAGTTATGTGTGGTGGATTATCTCGACGATATCCTCATATTTTCCAAGTCCCTGGAGAGCCACCACACAGATGTCTGTCGAGTGCTTCAGAAACTAAGAGAGAACAATCTCTATTGTAAACGGTAGAAGTGTGAATTCCATCGTCAACAGGTTAAATTCCTGGGTTATGTCATTTTCACTGCTGGTTTTTCGATGGACCCAGAGAAACTTTCTGCAGTCCTACAGTGGCCTCGAACCGTGGGTTTACATCCTCTGCAGGGCTTTCTTGGCTTTGCCAACTATTATCAGAAGTTTATTCGTAACTTATCTTCTCTGGTCAAGCCTCTGACTGATATGACCAGAAAGGACGGAAACCCACAGAGTTGGTCTCCAGAGTCCATTAAGGCTTTTGAGAGTCTTAAGACTACCTTTGTTTCTGCTCCTGTGTTGGCACATCCTGATCCCACATTGCCTTTTATCCTTGAAGTCGATGCTTCTGAGACTGGAGTTGGCGCCCTTCTGTCTCAACGTCCTAGCTCTGACAGCGCTATGCATCCGTGTGGCTACTTTTCCAAGAAATTGTCACCTATGGTGTGCAATTACGAGATTGGTGACCGAGAGCTTTTGGCGATCATTTTAGCCCTGAAAGAATGGACACATCTCCTCGAAGGTACCACTGTGCCGGTTCTCATTCTTACTGACCATAAGAATCTCACATTCTTGTCGGAGGCTAAGCGCCTCTCTCCCAGAAGGGCACGATGGGCTCTTTTCTTGTCAAGTTTCAATTACATTGTCTCATTCTTACCCGGTACTAAGAATGTAAGGGCTGACGCCTTGTCACGACAATTTTCCTCCACTTCCAAGATGGAGTCGGTTCCGGTTCCTGTGATTCCTCCTGATTGTATTCTGGCTACGGTTCGCACCAGTCCCACTTCTCCTTTGGGTGACAAAATTCTGGCTGCTCAGGTCGATGCCCCTCCTGAGAAACCTTGTGACCACTGCTTTGTTCCCGAGAGTCTCCGTACTGCCGTGCTCCAGACTTACCATTCTCCCAAGGCTGCTGGCCACCCTGGGAAGAATCAACTCTTTTGGGCCATTTCCCAACAATTCTGGTAGCCTAGTCTACGTGCCAATGTAGCCACCTTCGTAGCTGCCTGTTCCGTGTGTGCTCAGAGTAAGACTCCGCGACACCTTCCAGTGGGCCTCCTACAACCCATACCCAATGGAGAGAGGCCCTGGACCCACCTGTCTATGGATATCATTGTGGAGTTACCCAACTCCCAGGGCAACACAGTTATCCTCATGGTGGTAGACTGGTTCTCGAAAATGTCTCACTGTATTCCACTTAAGTTGCCTACGTCTAAGGAACTGGTTTCCATTTTTGCTCGGGAGATCTTTCGCTTACATGGCCTACCCAAGGTCATTGTCTCTGATAGGGAAAGTCAGTTTTTGTCCCGGTTCTGGCGAGTCTTTTTTACACAGTTTGGAATTCAGCTTGCTTTCTCCTCTGCGTATCACCCACAGTCTAATGGGGCCGCAGAACGAGCCAATTAGTCCTTGCAGCAATTCCTGCGTTGCTATATTTCTGACCATCACAACAACTGGTCAGACCTCTTACCATCTGTGGAGTTTGCTCACAATAGCGCTCTGAATTCTGCTTCCCGTTTGTCCCCGTTTATGGCGAATTATGGTTTCCAACCTTCCATGTTGCCTGACTTGTTTGTTCCTCAGAGTATTCCTGCGTTAGAGGAACATCTCCGTGGTCTTCGTTCTACTTGGGTACAAGTCCAGGAGGCTTTGCGACAGGCTAACAAGAGGTACAGACTCCATGCTGACCGCAGACACCTGCCTGCGCCTTCCTACCAGGTTGGGGACAGGGTCTGGCTGTCATCTCGCAACCTCCGACTTCGTGTTCCTTCTCTGAAGTTCGCACCTCGGTTTATTAGGCCTTTCCGTATTCTTCGCAGGATAAACCCAGTGGCTTACGCTTTGGACCTTCCTTCCAGTATGCGTATCTCTAATGTGTTTCATGTCTCCTTATTGAAACCTTTGGTCTGCAACCGTTTTACCACCTCAGTGCCACGTCCTCACCCTATACAGGTTGAGAACCATGAGGAGTATGAAGTACAGTCCATTATTGACTCCCGTAGGTTCCGTGGGCGCATTCAGTACCTGGTGCTTTGGAAGGGGTACGGTCCGGAGGAACGCTCTTGGGTCCCATCCTCGGACGTACATGCCCCTGTCCTCCTCCATGATTTCCATAGACGTTTTCCCTTCAAGCCCGGTGGTCCTCCGAGGGGGAGGGGTCATTGAGGAGGGGGTAATGTCAGGGCTTCCTTCTCTTTGCTGGCAGCTCAGCTGTCAGCTAATTGCCAGCTTCCATCTCTCCACAGTGATCCACCTGTTGATGATCCGCTCGTCAGCTCTGGCTACTTAAGGACTTTCAGTTCATTTTCTCTTCACCTTCGCCTGTGTTAACATCACAAGAGACTTTCTCCTGCGTTCCAGTTGAAGACCTGCTTGACTGTCATCCCCTCTGGCTATGGATCCTGCTTGCTGTTCTACTACCTTTATCGCTGGCTCTTGGACTTTGGCTTGGCCGACTACCCGATCCGGTTACTGAACTCTGGCTATGTTTTGACTATGCTTTCTCTGTTTACCTTTTTATTATTTATTATTAAAATAGTGTGATTTAACTGTACTTCTATCTTAGTCTGATTCTTGGTTTCTGACATGGACTGGAACAGAAAACAGGAATTTACATAATTATTCTGAGCTAAACTACAGCTCAGACAACTACATTTACAAATAGCGCCTACCCAATAGGAGTAGGGAACTACATACATATTAGAAATGTTAAAAATTACTCAAAAAACTGTTTAAGTCAAATTCAACATTCCACCAGGTGTGAGTGTCCTTAACCACTTGCCTACAGGGCACTTTCACCCCTTTCCTGCCCAAGCCATTTTTCAGCTTTCAGCGCTGTCACATTTTGAATGACAATTGTGCAGTCATGCAACACTGTACCCAAATGACATTTTTATATTTTTTTCCCACAAATAGAGCTTTCTTTTGGTGGTATTTGATCACGTCTGCGGTTTTTATTTCTTGCGTTATAAACAAAAGAAGAGGGGCAAGTTTGAAAAAAAACACAATATTTTTGCTATAATAAATATCCATTTTTTTTTTAAACACATTTTTTCCTCAGTTTAGGCTGATACGTATTCTTCTACATATTTTTGGTAAAAAAAAAAAAATCGCAATAAGCGTTTATTGATTGGTTTGCGCAAAAGTTATAGCATCTACAAAATATGGGATAGATTTATAGCATTTTTATTATTTTTTATTTTTTACTAGTAATGGCGGCGATCAGTGATTATTATCATGACTGCGATATTGCGGCGGACACATCGGACACTTTTGGCACATTTTTGGGACCATTCACATTTATACAGCAATCCCTGCTATAAAAATGAATTGATTACTGTATAAATGTGACTGACAGGGAAGGGGTTAACACTAGAGGGTGAGGAAGGGGTTAAATGTGTTGCCTGGGAGTGATTCTTACTGTGGGGGGAGGGGACTGACTGATGGAGGAGACCGATGGTTGTCCCTATGTACAAGGGACACGCCATCAGTCTCCGAGAATCTCCCTGACAGGACGTGGATCTCTGTGTTTACACACAGAGATCCACGCTCCTGTTCAGTTACTGGGCAATCGCGGGTGCCCAGCGTCGCAACGGGCGCGCGCACCCCCTAGTGGATTCTGAAGGCGCAACGTCATATGACGTCCAATCAGAATAATAGAGTCTTCCGCCCACCGTCATTTGACGGTGGGCGGTGGACAAGCGGTTAAAGTGTGTATCCATTTGGATTCCTTTTGACTTATTGTTCTTATCTTGTGGCTGCCTCTCCATGAGCCTTTAAATTTCTCTATACCCCAGAATTGGAGATGTGTGGGATCTTGGTTTTGTACTTGTGCATAATGTCTCGATACAATGTGTTTGGGAATTCCATTTACAATGTTCTGCACATGTTCTTTTATTCTTATTTTTAGTGCCCTTTTGATTCTATGTACGTACTGTAGGTTACAGCTACACTGACGTACATACACTACTCCCTCCATGTGGCAGCCTATAAAGTCCCTTATGTTGTATGATTGACCTGTGTTGGTTGCCACAAAGTCTGTTCTCTAATATTAGACATGGTGCGTCCTGATGGTGCACGTTTCGTTTTATTCTGCAGCATCTCATTTCTATCCATCTCATATACATGTTGTATTTGTTTTTTAATCCATGAGTTATCGTATCCCTTCTCTTTAAACCTTCTTCCAATCAGTTCTGCCTGTGTGTTGAAATCTTCTTCTTTGGCACAATTTATTTTTATTCTTATCAGTTGTCCTTTTGGGATAATGACAACTCTATAATGACAGGTAACTGTTGGTATCAACTGTTTTGAAAAAGGTTTTAGTGATAATTTTATCGTCCTCCACCTTCATACTTAAGTCCAAAAAGTCAACAGTTTTTTCATCAATCTTCCATACCAGACGTATGTTTTTATCATTGTTGTTAAGTTTTTGTAAGAAGTTTTCCAATTTGTCTCTGCTGCCATTCCATACGATAATTAAATCATCAATGTACCTTTTTTATAAGATGAGTTCCGTAGGAGTAGCATACAAAATAATTCCGCGCTGCCCTCTGGATAAGCTGCTAACACGACAATTAGACAAATAGCAATAATGTGGAAACAAAAAGTGTAGCGCTAATCAAAATGAATAATGAAAGAATGTCAATAGACATAAATGGGTGAAGTGCTCAAATAGTGAATATGAACAATAAAAATATAAATGTCCTCATAAATGTACATAAAATATCTGTATATAGGATAACTTAATACAAGTGAAAACTTGTGCAAATGTGTGTCCTTGAGGTGACCAAATTTCAATATTGGTAAAGTTCAAAACTTGGTGAGAGCTTTAAACGAAAACAAAGGTGAGGAAGGTGAAGAAATGAAGAGAACCACCACCGATAGGGAGGGCTGGACTGGGACAAAAATTTGGCCCTGGACTTCATCCAGACCAGCCCACTTTAATTTTGCAAACAGGCACAAAAACATTAATTCATCAGTGACCATGACCAGCAGTGGCAGTACATTAATTCATTCATGCCTGTAGCCCTCTTTTATTGCAGAAATACTACAGGCGAGCATCAGAGACTGCAAAATGTACTACAGGCGAGGGTCAGAGACTGCAGACATAGTACAAGAGAGGGTCAGAGACTGCAAAACGTACTACAGGCGAGGGTCCGAGACTGCAGACATGATACAGGAGATGGTCAGAGACTGCTGACATGATACAGGAGATGGTCAGAGACTGCTGACATTGTACAAGTGTGTCCTAGGCTAGCAGTGAACAGTGTGGAAAAACATTGTAAACAGGAGTTAACAAGATATAACAAAGTGCCAAAAAAAAAAAAAACTTTGCCAACAGTAATTTCTCAAGCACAGGAGGACAGTAAATGGTTAACAGGTCTGTAAAGCTCCCAGCCTGACCAGCTTATGCCTTCATAAGATAACAAGGAAAATGTCAAACAAATCAGGGATGGTTGGCACAGGACTCTGGCACAAATAGCTATATAGAAACAGCTGAAGTTCCAGCTTCTTGCAGAAAGCTAATCAGCATTCTCCTGTCCTGTGTTCAGTGTAAATAAAAACAGATAAGAAGCAGTGTGAGAAGATGGAGGGGAAGTCATCCCTCGATCAGTGTGTTCTCCTTCTCCTGTGCTGTGTGTAGAATATGCAGTGATCACACTGATCCCCTCCGTCTTCTAACACTGCTTCTTATGTGTTTTTATTTACACTGAACACAGGACGGAGAATGCTGATTAGATTTCTGTAGCCAGCATTGTTTGATCTCATACCTTCTTCATGTTCAGGTATGTCGGATCCACTGCATCCCGCCCTGCTCTGGCCACTAGCCTCTTCTGGTCAAATGTGGTGGGCTGGATAATCTGATTGGCTAAAGAGGTGGTGGGAGGCAGAGCAACTTAGCAGTCACACCCTCCCACTCAGAGGAGCAGCGCTATTGGCTGCCTGCCCTGTTACACACAGATATCCCTCTCCCTCCAGCATGTCAAAGCCGATGGGAGGGAGAGGGGCGGGAAGCTGCACACCACGACGCAAGGCTACCACCCGCCGCTGGTAGCCTTGCGGGTCCTGTCCGGGTCCCCTATCAGCGGCTCTGCCGGAAGTTTGAGGGGGGCGACAAGGAGGAGGAAGAGATAAGGCAAGGGTCAGCTGCGTTCTAGGCGGCTGCCTAGTGGGAGCACCGGCCCTGTCCACACAGACAGACTCAGAGAAAGGTAGAGAGACGAGTGACACTGACAACCGGCCCACTGAGCCATCGGTCCACCGGGAAACTCCCAGTAGTCCCGATGGCCAGTCCATCCCTGTCGATAGGTAAGGAGCTTACCAGATAGTTTTAACCCGAGAGAACATATGTTCAATGGGTCAAACGGGCTTTGTGTGGTGGAACCACGGTGGAGCCTGGACAATCTTATATACTGCAAGTTGCTGTGCTGGAAGTGGCCAAACGTCAGCGGAGAGGAATAAACCACAAAAGAAAGGTGACTTCTTAGCAGATAATTTCATATGCAGTAGTGGTCCGGGAGATTCCCAATGAATATGGACGGGTATGTATCATAAAGTGGAAAAAATAAACGGCCACATAGCCTAACTCTGTATTATGTATCAAAATTTAATGTAGTAAGAACACTTACATTTATGTTGATATAAAAGCGATTTGCAAAGAAATGTGGCAACAATGGAGTTCTCCCGACGCATTTCGTCTCCTAGGACATCATCTGGGGTGTCCCTCTACTGTTACCCCCCTTGTATTTATAAGAAAAATTACCCCAATTATGAGAGTTCATCCCCGGCAGCACTGTCAGTGTGAATGGCTTTACTTCCTGTATTTCCCAAGATGGCCGACCAGTGTGCGTTCCACGCCTCCATCTGGGTGCATCTGACAGTGCCAAGCCTCGTTTTGGTCTCCGGTGTCACGTGACCTGCTGTTTGCGCGCCAGGACTCTGTCTCAATGCTGATGATATATCCAAGCCTCGTCCTGGCCGCGGGAGACACGTGACACGCTACTGTGTTCCGAGCCTCGCTCCCAGAAGACAAAGTGCGTTCCAAAACGTGGCCATAATGGATACAGCCCCTGATCTACATTCATGTTGCAGCCTACCAATCAGGAAGGCAGAGGGAATGGAGGGGATATATCTTAGATGGGTCTCTAAAACGAATGTATTGCCACTCTTGAAAATGAACAACATAATATTATAGGAAATATGCTATATTTTTGAAAATAGAAATAAACCCCTATGTTACTGAAGGGAAAAAGTTAACAACCAGGTAGTAGTATATGAAAAAACATTGACCAGTCTGGTTGAGAAATGAATGAAATGCTAATTTTAAATATTTCATGGAAACTATCTGAAAAAATTATTTTAAAAGAATTAAAAAATTTATTTAAAAATGACTAAGTGTCCCGGAAAACAAATTCAACCGCGTTCATAGGTGGAAAACCACACAAATGCAGATGTAAACACATAGAAATACCCGTGAGATGAACTCTCGTGTGGATCATTTACAATATGGTTTGCCTATGGTGTGTAGACAGTGAGTTAAATGAATAAAATGACATATTGTCATGTACGGAAAGTATATATAGTATAAAAATACATAATATAGGAATATGCTAGAAAAAGAATAAAAATTGAGAATTAAAAAATTTAAAAAATTGTTTCCTAAGAGTGTTTTCATATACTGCTTGTTCTTCCCACTGCGCCATAAAGGCGTTGGCCACACTAGGGGCAAATTTTGCTCCCATAGCGATGCCTATGGCTTGCTTGTAGTAGGTTTGGTCATGCCAGAAATAATTATACTTCAAGCAAAATTCCAAACATTTGATCAAATACTTCCTCTGTTTGCAGATCAGATTACTATGCTTCCTAAGTAGCCATTTGGAGGCATGGCAAGCATCATGGTGTTGTACGATGGTAAATAATGATGTAACATCCGCGGTGGCGAGTAGAGTTCAACCTTCTAATACTGGTACTGTGTTTAGTAATTGAAGCACATGCTTAGTATCTTTAAGGTAGGCTCGTGTACTTTGGACTGCTGGCTGTATGAAATGATCTATGTATTGTCCCTTCCTAGATGTCAAAGACTCTATTCCATTGACTATGGGTCTTCCAGGTGGGTCCTCTTTACTTTTGTGAATTTTTAGGACTGTGTACATCACAGGGATCCTACATGTCTCTGGTATGAGATACCTGGATTCTTTCTTATTAAGGATTTCTTTCTTTATTCCCAGATTGACCGGTAGTTCTAGTTCTTTTTTGTAATTATTTGTGGGGTTGCCCAACAATTTAATGTATGTTTCCTCTTCTTGTAGTTGTCTTCCTATTTCCCTCAAATATTGTTCTTTTGATTGTATGACTACTGCACCCCCTTTGTCCGCAGGGCGGATTACAATGTCATTTATTTCAGTCAGTTGTCTTATGCCTTTCTTTTTTTAATTTTTATTTTTTTTTTAATTTCTATATTCTTTATTGTTTTTCCATAGTGCATAACATTTTTATAGACGTACATACATTTATTTTACCACTATTTTACATAAAGTGCTTTAATATAATGTTCTACCATTGTCCCCTTTCCCTCCCCCTCCCCCCCCCCCTAATCTTTCTTCACACTCCAAAAAAAAAGAAAAAAGTAAGGACCAAAAATGCATTCTACCACTCTCTAGTACTATTACAGGGATCTGTTTTTATTTTTGCTTTCATTTTGTTTTTGTTTTTCCCCTCTTCCTTCTCTCTCCTTTCTTTCCCCCTTCCCTTCCTTTCTTTTAATCTTCCGACATGTTCAACTTCTTTATCTAGAACCCATAGCTTCTCTTTCTCCCTATCCTCTATACGCCCTTACTATCTCAACAGCCCGGTTTCCACATTTGGATCTATTCTTTACTCTTCTCTCTACTGCCCCAGTTAGGGCGGGCACCCCATTCTTCTCAGCCAGGGATCCCACATCGTTTTAAATTTTTGTAGTTACCACGTCTAGTCAAAACTACTTTTTCCTTCCACACTGTCGCATTTATTACATTGATCCACTCTGCTGATGTCGGTGCTTTCTGTGATTGCCAGTTTTGTGCTATCACCTTCCTGGCCTGAAACAGGCACCTCATTACTACTTCCAAGATGTCTTTTTGCCCGTATCCCTCCTCTATACAACCTAATAGGCACACCCTGGCCTCCGGTTCCAGAGTTATCCCAAAGGTCGTATTTATGATGTTCAATATCTTAACCCAATATCTATGCAACTTTGGGCATCTCCACATCATGTGTATGAGGTCCCCTGTATCTTGACATCTAGGGCACTTATCATCTAGTCTCCCTCCAAATATATGTAACCTCTTTGGGGTATAATAGACTCTGTGCACTAAGAACAGATGTGACACTCTCTGCGATGGGGAGAGTGACACCGATGTCCCCTGTCCCAGTATCCGTACCAATTGCGCGGTTGTCATAGGGCCTATATCCTCCTCCCATTTTGCTTTATTTTTACCCAGCCTATCCTTAGGTATAAAGCCGCCCCTAATCTGTGAGTATAATTCTGAGATAAGGGCTTTTGATGTTTCTGTCTTAATTAACCGTTGAAGGTGGGGAATTTTTTGCCAGCTCACCGGATATGTTTTGAATTGGGTTTGAAGTGCATGTCTTATCTGCAGGTACGTATAGAACAAGGAGTTTGGGATAGCATACTCTCTACTTAATTCTGAAAATGCTTTCAGTGTATTACCTTCATATAGCTGCACCAGTCTAGTTATACCTCGCTTTTCCCATTCCTTTAACTTTCCCATAGCTTGAATTTCTGGTAGGTATTTATTTTCCCAGAGAGGGGAGTATTCCGTTAACCCTTTGTACCCCATGGCTTGTTTACCTGCCCGCCATGTTCTTATGACCATCTTTAATGTAGGGTTCTTCACGGGAAAGGAATCAGCCTCCAAGTTTTCCATTATGGTGTTATGTGGGGCCCCCATTAGCATCATTTTCCCGCTGGCCCCTCCTCCTCCCTTTGTCATACACCCCCCCAGGTGCTGTAGCTGTGCCGCTAAAAAGTAACTGTAAGGGTGTGGAATAGCCAGCCCTCCCTCATTTGTTGGCAGCTGTAATATTTGGAGACTGATTCTTGCCCTGCCCTTCCTCCAGATTAATTCCCTGAAAAGGGTCTCTATTTTTTTAAACCAAACTTTCCCAATCCATACTGGGGCGTTGTGGAGCACATAAAGTAATTGTGGCATCCAAATCATTTTAATAAGATTACTTCGTCCGGCTACTGATAGGGGAAGACGTTCCCAGATATCGGCCTTTTGCTTAAACTTAACCAAAAGTGGTCTTAAATTATTATTAATGTATTGTTCTGGGTCACGTGTCACCACTATTCCCAGGTAATCCATTTTTTCCACCACAAATGACTAAGTGTCCCCGTTCATAGGTGGAAAACCACACAAATGCAGATGTAAACACATAGAAATACCCATGAGATGAACTCTCGTGTGGATCATTTACAATATGGTTTGCCTATGGTGTGTAGACAGTGAGTTAAATGAATAAAATGACATATTGTCATGTACGGAAAGTATATATAGTATAAAAATACATAATATAGGAATATGCTAGAAAAAGAATAAAAATTGAGAATTAAAAAATTTTAATTTTTTTTCCTAAGAGTGTTTTCATATACTGCTTGTTCTTCCCACTGCGCCATAAAGGCGTTGGCCACACTAGGGGCAAATTTTGCTCCCATAGCGATGCCTATGGCTTGCTTGTAGTAGGTTTGGTCATGCCAGAAATAATTATACTTCAAGCAAAATTCCAAACATTTGATCAAATACTTCCTCTGTTTGCAGATCAGATTACTATGCTTCCTAAGTAGCCATTTGGAGGCATGGCAAGCATCATGGTGTTGTACGATGGTAAATAATGATGTAACATCCGCGGTGGCGAGTAGAGTTCGACCTTCTAATACTGGTACTGTGTTTAGTAATTGAAGCACATGCTTAGTATCTTTAAGGTAGGCTCGTGTACTTTGGACTGCTGGCTGTATGAAATGATCTATGTATTGTCCATTCCATTGACTATGGGTCTTCCAGGTGGGTCCTCTTTACTTTTGTGAATTTTTAGGACTGTGTACATCACAGGGATCCTACATGTCTCTGGTATGAGATACCTGGATTCTTTCTTATTAAGGATTTCTTTCTTTATTCTCAGATTGACCGGTAGTTCTAGTTCTTTTTTGTAATTATTTGTGGGGTTGCCCAACAATTTAATGTATGTTTCCTCTTCTTGTAGTTGTCTTCCTATTTCCCCCAAATATTGTTCTTTTGATTGTATGACTACTGCACCCCCTTTGTCCGCAGGGCGGATTACAATGTCATTTATTTCAGTCAGTTGTCTTATGCCTTTCTTGATGTGTATCGGGTCAGACTTATTCTTAAGTTCCAGAGATTTAAGATCTTGTAGAACTAATTTTTTGGAGACATCAATATGTTGACTGTCCGGCACCTGTGGATTGTATACCAAGTTATTTCGTAAAGTGCTGTGTACTGGCTTTCCTGATAGTTCAGCAGGTATACTCTGTTTTTGAAATGGGTTGTTTAAAATATATTTTTTAATGTTGAATTTTCTTATGGATTTCTGTATCCCAATGTAGGTATCGAATTTATTTAGATTTTTTACTGGTGCATGCTTCAGTCCCTTATCAAGTACTGAAAGTTCCTCGGTGGTAAATGCTATGCCACTCAAGTTCACAACATTCTCTCCTATCATTCTCTTTTTCTTTTGGAGTCTCTTTCCTGCTCTGTTTCCTCTCTTCGTTCTGGACTTGATCTTGATCTGTCTTCTTGAGGTTGACTCCTGGGTGAGCGGTAAGAATCTTGTGTCTGTCTCCGGGGAGAGAGATCCCTCCTCTCCCCGTATAAAAAAGGGCGCTGTGAGTCATAATAATGTTGATTATGATAGTACCGTTGATCATTACTGTATTGGTCATGATAATTTCTGATGGGGTCAAACCTGTTTTGTGTTAATATTGGTGATCTGTTCTGTCTATAATATTCTTGTGACTGGGGAGGTCTTCTATTATCTCTTTGATTTCTGTCATTCTGTTGCCAGTTGTTATATGGTTTCTTAAATGGTTTCTTGAAGGGTTTTTTTCATTGTTTCTTTGGTGTCTGTGGCAAATAATTTCCATTATTGCGTTGGTCATATTGTGGTCTTCCTGTTTCTATGTATGTTTCTTGATCCTCCCATCTTGGTGCGCTTCGTGCGTACAACGTGGTATGGTCTTGTATTTTGACTTCTCTTACTGGTGTTGAGTAAGTAGAGCTGGGTTGTACTTGTTCTACCTTTTGTTGCCATTTGAAGACGTGGTCGGCTTTATGGTCCGCCAGATCCCGCTGGTATTTTTAGATTTTTCGTTGTTGTTCTTCAAGGTCCTTTGCTACTAAATCTTTATTCAGTTGTGCGGCGAGTTTGTTGAAGTCAGTGGATTCTTTGTGTGGTTCTAATTTAGTTTTAATCTCTACAATTTGTTGCTGTACCATTCGGGCCTTCTTTTGTTTCCTTTTCAATAGGAACTTGACCCCCATAACACTTTTTTGTTATGGAAGAATTCAAACCACTCTTCCATTGATTCCTTATCCACTAATCCATCATTGGGGGGTAATTCCCACCTTAGTCTTCTAGGGACAATGTTTTCTTTTATATATTGGTCAAAAGTATTGACATTCCACCATAGGTTTACCTTTTTTTCCATAAGGTGCCCTAGCTTTCTGGTTAAACTTTCTAAATCCATATTGCGTGTTTTATTTTGTGAGTTGAAAACCTCCTCTATATTAACATTCCTATTCTCCATAAATGTGAATACATCCATCGTGGCAGCAAAAGTGGGTAAGTGAATAAACACATGTAAAAATAAATGAATCTTTTGCGCTACTTGAGTAGATAGTGAATGTGAATAAACAAAAAATGAGTGAGATACTAATCCAAAGCTGCAAAATCTAGCAGTGTTCACTATACACAAAGAAGTAATAAATGTTGAAGTGATCTTGCGCTAAAGAAACATCACTAAAAACAACACCCTAATATATAAGTGAGTGTGCAATATGAAATAAATGGTAAGAAAAATGCTAAATGACCATCAAACAATTATACAATTGAAAGGTTCATTCAAAACAAAAATAGGATATTGAATCAGTGGAAAATTTTAGAAAGTTGACTCGCTGTATAGGAATGATTCTATACTGTGAGAGATTAGTCCTATATGTTACAGTAGGTGCCGCCGAGGAGTGCCGAGATGTCGACAGCAGGGTGGCGACACGTGTCGTGCTCGCTGCAATGGCGAGGAGACGCGACACTGTATTGAACGGGGATCCGACACGGATTCCCGCCAATACCAGGCACTGCGTTTGGTATGAATCCTGAGCGGGAACTCCACACCAATTTTTAAAGAAAAAAACGGCGTGGGTTTCCCCTCCAGGGGCATACCAGGCCCTTGGGTCTGATCTGGATTTGAAGGGGAACCCTACGCCGAAAAAACGGCGTGGGGGTCCCCCTCA
Organism: Rana muscosa; assembly: GCA_029206835.1. NCBI lineage: Eukaryota > Metazoa > Chordata > Amphibia > Anura > Ranidae > Rana > Rana muscosa. Next base: position 357,965,038 of record CM055122.1, read on the forward strand.
AGATCCAAACCAGACACTTATCCGAGCACGCAACCTGGCAGGCCGCAGGGGAAGAGGGGGGGGACGATAGAGCGCCCCCCCTCCCTCCTGAACCGTACCAGGCCACATGCCCTCAACATGGGGGGTTTGGTGCTCTGGGGCAGGGGGGCGACCTGCGGCCCCCCCACCCCAGAGCACCCTGCCCCCATGTTGATGAGGACAGGGCCTCTTCCCGACAACCCTGGCCGTTGGTTGTCGGGGTCTGCGGGCGGGGGCTTATCGGAATCCGGGAGCCCCCTTTAATAAGGGGGCCCCCGGATCCCGGCCCCCCACTATGTGAATGAGTATGAGGTACATCGTACCCCTACCCATTCACGTGGTGGAAAATAGATGGCTATTAAAATGGATGACCTGATTCCCTGGGGGGTCTTCCCTTAGGGATATTCCATGGTGTGGTTAATGGATCAAATACAGTGTACTCAAAAAACTGTTTAAGTCAAATTCAACATTCATTCCACCAGGTGTGAGTGTCCTTAAAGTCTGTATCCATTTGGATTTGGTATACCATCCACAGGTGTCGGACAGTCAACATATTGATGTCTTCAAAAAATTAGTTCTACAAAATCTTGAATCTCTGGAACTTAAGAATAAGTCTGACCCGATTCACATCAAGAAAAGCATAAGACAACTGACTGAAATAAATGACATTGTAATCCGCCCTGCGGACAAAGAAGATGCAGTAGTCATACAATCAAAAGAACAATATTTGAGGGAAAATAGGAAGACAACTACAAGAAGAGGAAACATACTTTAAATTGTTGGGCAACCCCACAATTAATAAAAAAAAAAGAACTAGAAATACTGGTCAATCTGGGAATAAAAAAAGAAATCCTTAATAAGAAAGAATCCAGGTATCTCATACCAGAGACATGTAGGATCCCTGTGATGTACACAGTCCCAAAAATTCACAAAAGTAAAGAGGACCCACCTGGAAGACCCATTGGGGGTGATTTACTAAGAACACTAGGCTGCGTCAGTTCATACCTTAATTGGTGCACCGGATAAATCATTAATTGGGCGTTTGAACCGGCGGCGCAATGTGATATTTTTATTTACTATCAGCGGCGTTTCTGTCTCTATTCAAAATCAATGGTTCCCTATGGGAGCCCATTGATTTGAATAGAGGTCACACAAGAAGTCGGATCAAGATGATCCGACTTTCCCAAGGCTCTAATTAAATGTAGGGAACGATGGGCAGCCGAGGTACCAGACATTCCAGCTTTGAGATATCGGTTGGGATATCGGTTGGAATTTCACATTGTTTCAGAGATTCACTGTTTTCAATCACATTGGGTTGCGCTTTTTTGATTTCTTTTTTCCATATGTTTTGAGTCCTTTTCAGGCTAATTGAATAGCAGAACCCGCCCGTCAGGTGAAGGTCATAACATTCACCCTTCTCTCACACATTTAGAGCATCACACTTAATTTGTGTTTCAACACACTTAAGTTTTAATTTTTTATTTAATTTCGTCACTGTGTAAGGCAGCGCTGGATTTTTCCCATTTACTATTTGATCTTTCCAGAAAAGCATTATCTAGCAGCTGCCGATTTTGGGAGTTTTAAATTCCTTTCACATTATAATAATAATTTTTGTGGTAAATTCTCTCTAGTAATATGGATATCTTTGAATATCATAAAAATAGGAGAATCAACCCGGATGAAGTCTTTAATCAGACTAGTACTGAGACAGACAGTATCCGTGGTATTTTTATGGGACTCAAAAATGTTTTGGTAGCAGAGTTGCACACGTCCTGGGACATAATTTTTTTGGAGTGATATCTCCAGGAAAAAATTATCCCTAGAATCCTTAGATGGCATGTCTATCCAGATAAGGAGATAAACGAATGGTTTTTGTACTTCAATGGAGTGGGTTTGGCCTTTTTGGATCTTTTGGTCAACAAAAAAAGGGCCAAAGTCGCTAAATTACAACAAGAAATTAGTGAAATTAAGGAAAAGCTCATTCCTATGAGTAAGGAGGGGCTTTACCAAGTCTACACTAAAGAACTAAGAGAAATAATGGCAGAGGAAGAGGAAGAGCAGAGAATAAAAAAACGAAAGAAATGTTTTTAAATGGCAAGAGATCTTCAAGGAAATGTACATACAGCCCTCACAAACTGCCAGTATGGACAGTAGTGATGGTACTTGTGGTCCACCATTGCCCCAGCCTGTGGAGATTTCCAGACTTGATGCTGTTATTTCATCCCCAAAACGAAGGGATTTGGGGCCAACAGGTGGAGGGAACAATCGGGGACCACAACAACCAAAAAAGAGGGTAGACCATCAGACCAAACCAAATAATGGATGGTGGAATCCTCAACAAAAATCCCCATGGCAATCAATATTTTAAGCCTAATCAGAGTAGGAATCGGGGGGATAATTCATATCCAGGTACTTTTAGAGGGAATAGACCCCCCACAACTCCAAGAAACCACCATAATACATATTCCTACCCTCAGGGAAGACAGCCCAACATGGAATATAATGGAAGATACGAGGACCCTTCCCAAAGAAGACCCCAAGAACAATACTATAGAGATGAATCATTCTCATCTCCAGGGGCCTCATGGAGATATGAAGTCCCTGTAGATAATAGGTATGGTTCCCTACAGGATTATTATGAGGATGTAGATGATTATGTAGGATATCAACCTGACTCTCTGGGACCACCCAGAGATAATGAGAGATTTGCCCGCCCGACGGGGGTTCCCCCAGGAGCAGCCCCATTAAGAACTAAGATTAGCAATAATTTTTTGGGGAAAGGCCAAAGCAAAAAAGGAAGGTTAAGAGAGGATGCCGGGGAGGGAGGCGGTACCACTCCAAAAAAAAGGAAAATCTAAACTGTGCCGGCATCTTTAATCTGAGTGGTGAACAACTAACAGACTCAGAGAAAATCACTCTAAATCAGGGTCTCAAATTTGCCCCTAATAAATCTCTAAATAAATTTCATACGTTTTTGGACGTTCAGAAATATATTAGACGATTAAATATTAAGAGACATTTTCTATCTATTTCGAATGATCACCAAGCTGTTAATACAGGGAATGTTCAGACAAAGGGTACAGGTCTTAGGAATGCTTCATTGTTCAATCCTCCCAGTAAACCCGCCCCCAGTGTTACTGTGTTTAAAGATTTAGTCCTGAAGGACTTGCAAAATGCCCGTTTTCGTAAAGCTACTCAGGAAAATATTCAGCAGGGTATAGAGTCCTTATGTTCAAATAAAAACTTAATTATCAGACCAGCGGATAAAGGGGGGGAGGGGGATTGTCCTGCTAAAGAAGCAGGACTATCTTGAACAAATGGATCATCTCTTATCGGACAGAGAGACCTATATCCTTCTTAAAAAAGATCCCACCAATGCATATAAAAAATTGCTCAAGAGTATAGTACAAGAGGGATATGGGAAGGGCATCATAGATCTTAAGGAGCAGGAATATCTAATTCCATTGGTCCCTAAGATGCCTATAATATATTACGTTCCTAAAGTCCACAAGGACCCCATCCGCCCACCAGGTCGTCCCATAGTGAGTGGAATCGACTCCCTCACATCTCGGATTGGGAAATTCATAGATTTTTATCTTCAACCGTTGGTATCTAAGACACCTGTCTTTTTGAAGGATTCCACTCAAATTATTAATGAAATCTCCCAGTTTAAAGCGGGGCAAGACGTCCTGCTAGTTACAGCGGACGTCTCCTCAGTCTACACCATCATCCCGCATGAGTTGGGATATCATGCTGCTGAATATTTCCTAACTAAAGACTGTTCACTGAGGAAACCCATCCGGGATTTCATATTGGGACTTTTACGTTTCGCTATGGAACATAACTACTTTTATTATAACGGACAGTACTATCTACAACGAACGGGAGTGGCGATGGGGGCTAAATTCGCCCCCAGCGTCGCTAACCTCTTCATGTCATTGTGGGAGAATGACAACCTACTAACGGGGAAAGACTCCTAACTGATTTTTTGGAGGCGCTATATCAATGCTGTATCCTGGCCTAGGCCAACAAGGCCCAGGCCTAGGGCAGCACTTTGCAGGGGGCAGCACGGAAAAAGTCCCCGCCGGATTGTGCTACACTGTTAGTGTAACGCAAGCTGCATCTAATTTTTACTGTCCTATCAGTCTGGACCATTCCTCACTGTGCTATATGTTTTCTGCTGTACCATTGGCATGGTTATAACTTCTTAGTCCTCTCCATAAAATTATCAGAAATTTGTGCTTAAAGTAGAATTATAGGCAAAATAATTTTTTCCATTTTGCATACAGTAAGGGAGGGTTATAGCCCCAGTCAGTTTATTTTTTACCATCCCTGACCCATTGCAGAGATTTCCCTTCACTTCCTGCCCCATAGCCAAACAGGAAGTGAGAGGAAATCTATGCAAATTAAGGGAATCCAATGTCCCCCCCCCAGGCCCTAAGAACTAGTGTCCCCACTCAAAAATTTCAGGGTGGGTCTTAAACACAAAGGGGTGTGGCCTTGACAGGAAAGGGGTGTGTCATATTTAAATTAGGGGGTGCACGAGTTTAGTCAGGCCTAGGGCAGCACAAAACCTAAATACACTACTGCGCTATATAGACGACGCCTTCTTCCTTTGGAGAGGGAATGCAGAGTCGCTACATATATTTATGTCCCGATTAAATACTAATCATTGGGGCATCAAGTTCACCTATGAACATAGTAGTTTGTCGGTTAACTTTTTGGACTTGGTCATTTTTAAGGAGAATGACCAACTTTCCACTAAGAGTTATTTTAAGCCGGGTGATCGTAATGGGTATATCCCGATCGGGAGTTGCCATCACCACAATTGGTTGAAGGCAGTTCCCAAAGGACAGTTTCTAAGGATGCGCAGGAACTGCTCATCATTAGAGGATTATCATACACAGGCGACCATCCTCAATGACCGATTTAAAGAAAAGGGATATGATCCCGCAGTCCTAAATAAAGAACTAACAGATGTCTCCCTTCGAGATAGAAGTAGTCTACTAGCTCCTAAAGTTAAAAATATTCTGGCAAATAACAAATTTGAATGGTCCTTTTTCACTACATTTTCCTCTCAATACTGGTGGGTCAATAAGATTTAAAAAAAAACACTGGGATGTTCTGAAAAATGACAGGATCTTGGGACCAAAATTGCCGGATAAACCAAATATCATTTATAGAAAGAATCAAACTTTGAAGGATACTCTGGCTCCTAGTATGGTTAACCCTCCGGAAAAGATAAGTATGTTACCAAATTTGAAAGGTTTTTTCCCTTGCAAAAGGTGTAAAGTTTGCAAAACCTCAAAAACCATCAAAACTTCTTCCTTCACATCTCATGTTACATCTAAGGAATATAAGATAAAAGAGTTCATCACCTGCAATACAGTAGGGGTTATTTATCTGTTGAGATGTCCATGTCATCTGCAATATATAGGAAGGACTACAAGACCACTTAATGTCAGAATTGGTGAACATTTGTCTAACATTAGAAGAGGCTTTGTAGGACACAGCGTGTCCAAACAATTCCGCCTATTTCGCCAAAGGGTTCCATCCCTTTTGGAAGTCATTGCTATAGAAAAATATATTCTCCATTGGCGGGGTAGCAATTTGAAAAGGCAAATTTCCCGGAGAGAAACTAGATTAATCTATGACATGCAGTGTTATAGCCCTTGGGGGCTCAACATTGAATGGGACATAAATTGTTACATTGACAACCGATGATTACTTTTTTTTTTTTTTTTTTCTCCCATTTATTAGTTCTTTTACATATACATTTTAGGTTTGAGATTATCAATGCTGCCTTGTAAGAATGTATTCATACTTATGAGATTACCAACGCCATAGATCCGTTAGCAGATGGACAGTGGATTGGATTGTCAGCAGCATTTATATACATCTAGATACAATTAATTGGTAGAATTCTATAGTACATTTCCTTCCTTTACCAAGCTGACATTTTTGATATATGTATCAGCAGAAGATGTGACGTTGTTTCCTTTAGATAAGGGCACCAGATCCCTTCTTTATTCTGGCGTCATTTTCTCTAGGGAATATTTACGCCGCACTTTTTTCCTTGGTCTTTTTACATAACCTTAATTTGGTTATATTAAACATTTTATACAATTTTTATTTGTGATGGGATAAATTTATATGTTTACAGGCAATTTTATTAACTTTTGATAATGTGCCGAGACCCTATTTTATGATTCGTATATTATATGAATCATAATGGTGGTATGATGCACTCACTGCGATAGAGCATACATAATTTTGTTGTGAAAATCAATGTATCTTAAATATTATTTGCCATGTGTTTTGCTCATACTCTCACCAGATCTCAGTGCCTGCTGAATAATCAGCACCATTCGATTGCTGTTGGTTATTTTATTAGCCAACTGTGTTTGATTTTGTTAGCCAACTGTTTTTGGTTCAGCAGTGTGAGTGACATGGGTTGATTTAGTTATTAATTCACTTCCTGTGTCACTCCCACATCAAGAGGTATTTAAATGTGGTGATGGGCGTCGGAACTTCAGCCTCTGTTCCCAGTAGAATCCTTGTACGGGGAAACATGTAGGGTGGAGCCACAAGTCTCTGACACCATCACGTTCCAGCCAGCTGGTGCTAACCGTGGCTGTTTTTGAAAATTTGTCTGTGTTCCATGGATGTCAGTGTTTTATGAAGCCTGTGCAATAAATTAGTTTTTTATGAAGAAATACTGCATTATGAGGATTTTATCTTCTTCCTTCTCATTGGTAATTGACTGCTGACTTCTGGATGCTGATCTCCACTTGCTGTATGTGGAAAAGGTGAGTTATATAAAACACAATACTCACCTTACGGCAAGCGAAAGATTTTGAAGTGCCCGCAGTCTGTGGGATTCAGTGCCAAAGTGACCGCTTCCGGATTTCCCAATCGATCCATGTGTGGTGAACACCGAGAACAGATCGAGTGAAGGCAGGTCGACCTAGTCCTGAGCCCAATATCATCTTATATCTGGTAAGCAAGCCATTTACTTACTATTGGATGTGAAGCTTATACTATCAACCTGTCTGAGTATTACGCCTTCCGCCGCATAGGAATTCCTTCACGGCAACAATCCTTTATATGTCATCTTTGGACTAGTCTCCCATAGATATTACATCATATGGACTTTTATCAATTGAGAGTTTTATGCCATAAGTTTTATTTTTTATTTTTATTTTGATCAATTTATCTTTTTCCATTTTTATATGTTTGTTTCACTTATATTCCAGCTTTGAGATATCGGTTGGGATATCGGTTGGAATTTCACATTGTTTCAGAGATTCACTGTTTTCAATCACATTGGGTTGCGCTTTTTTGATTTATTTTTTCCATATGTTTTGAGTCTATTTCAGGCTAATTGAATAGCAGCACCCGCCCGTCAGGTGAAGGTCATACCATTCACCCTTCTCTCACACATTTAGAGCATCACACTTAATTTGTGTTTCAACACACTTAAGTTTTAATTTTTTATTTAATTTCGGCAGCGCTGGATTTTTTCCATTTACAATATGTGGGAACAACCATTTCAGAATCTAGTGGCAGCAAGGGATAGGCTTATCCAGTTTAAATTCTTGCATAGAATATATTATACCCCCGCCAGATTGGCCACAATATACCCATCCGTTTCCTCAGAGTGCTAGCGGTGCTCTGCCACCCCGGCAGACACGCATCATGTGTTCTGGAGCTGCCCCCAGATCCGCCAATTCTGGTATAGCAGAGGTGCTGCAAGTTCCGGTACCATTAACTATAGAGGTGTGTCTCCTGGGGTTGGTAGACGAGGTAGTCCTATCAAGGGCACACAGAACCTTACTTACAATACTACTATTTTATGGAAAGAAGGCCATTCTACTAAAGTGGAAAAAAATGGGGGCTCCTGAAATAACCTTTTGGAAAGGATTGGTGAACGCAATGCTCCCGCACTACAAAGCCACATATAGGGCTAGAGGGTGTAGTAAAAAATTTGGAAAAGTATTGAGAGCATGGTATGAGTCTGATCAAACAGTGTGATGGGTTAATCTTAAGCTGAAAGGATGGGAGGGTCCGATATGTAGCCAACATGTATTATACCCTGGAGCAAGAGTAAATGACAATTATTTTGGGTGATTAGAGAAGTGAAATGGCTTGCATCCCACAAATAATATAATTTTCGTTGGAGGGAAGGGAACTGAGAACGGGGAGGGGGGCAGGGGGAGGTTATACTTGCTGTAGCTGTCGGTTGGATAGCATTGTTAATGTTGTTAGACTTACCGGCCATGTTGGCTGACTGTTTAGTTTGGTGTTGTGCCAAGCTGTGTATGTGTTGTATGTCAAAAATTTTCAATAAAAAGAATAAAAAAATAAAATAAAAAAAAAGATGATCCGACTTGCGGGGCGATTCGTGTGCCGGTTCACACAGGGGCAGTGTGAATTTGCGAGGCAACTTGGACACGACTTGAGCATGAACCACAGCGCAACTTGGAGCAACTTGAAGTCGCCTCCAGGACAGGCTTCTTTGCCAGTACCTGCCCACGATACTGCACACCTCGCGCTCGCTGTCCCCTGTGTTTGGTATGAATCATGAGGGGGAACTCCACGCCAAATTTTAAATAAAAAAAAAACGGCATGGGTTCCCCTCTATGAGCATACCAGGCCCTTAGGTCTGGTATGGATTTCAAGGGGAACCCCCTACGCCGAAAAAACGGTCCCCCCAAAATCCATACAAGACCCTCATCTGAGCACGCAGCCCGGCCAGTCAGGAAGGGGGTGGGGGCGAGCACCCCCCTCCTGAACCGTACAAGGCCGCATGCCCTCAATATGGGGGGTGGGTGCTTTGGGGCAGGGGGATGCCGTGATGCCCCCCCCACAAAGAATCTGGTCCTCATGTTGATGGGGACAAGGGACTCTTCCCGACAACCCTGGCCGTTGGTTGTCGGGGTCTGCGGGCGGGGGGCTTATCGGAATCTGCGAGCCCCTTTTAATAAGGGGGCCCCCAGATCCCAGCCCCCCACCCTGCGTGAATGAGTATGGGGTACATCTTACCCCTACCCATTCACCTGGAGGAAAAAAAAATGTCAATAAAAAAAAACACACTACACAGGTTTTTAAAGACCCCCGAAGTTGGAAGAAGACCCCCGGAGCTGCCTAATAAATAAAAAAAAACACTACACGGGCTTTTAAAGTATTGACATTTTTTTTCCACCAGGTGAATGGGTAGGGGTACGATGTACCCCACACTCATTCACATTGGGTGGGGGGCCAGGATCTTATTAAAAAAGGGGCTTGCAGATTCCGATAAGCCCCCCGCCCACAGACCCCGACAACCAACGGCCAGGGTTGTTGGGAAGAGGCCCTTGTCCCCATCAACATGGGGAAAAGGTGCTTTGGGGTGGGGGGCGCAACCCCCCCATGTTGAGGCCATGTGGCTTGGTATGGTCTAGGAGGGGGGGGCACTCGCTCGCCCCCTTTCCTGACCTGCTGGGCTGCGTGTTCGGATAAGGGTCTGGTATGGATCCTGGGGGAACCCCCACGCCATTTTTTTTGGTGTGGGGGCTTCCCCTCAAGATCCATACCAGACCGAAGGGTCTGGTATCGTCTTGGGGGAAACCTCATGCTAATTTTTTCCCCCTTTTTTCCCCCTTCACACGAGTCGCCCCCCAAGTTGGGTCATCTTGATCCAACTTCTGGTACGACCACTATTCAAATCAATGGGCTCCCATGGGGAACCATTGATTTTGAATAGAGAGAAAAATGTGTCTGAAAGCTAGCGCGGGGAAACGTGCATTGAATTCAATGCAAAACGCGGAAAAAAATTGTGTTAAAAACAGTACTAGCTTTACAGCCCATTTTTTCAAATGTCTGTGGGCATGAGGCCTAAGAAAAAAGGGGGGGGGGGAAAAGCACTGGACTGCATCAAAAACACGCATGCAGAAAAGCACCTGGAACGCATCCGGACTGCGTTTCCAAGGTGTGAACTGGCGCAGTTGCGTTTAACCTCATTTTTTCAGAAAGCAAAAAAATGCGTTCAGGCGCCAAAGATTTCCACGTTTCAGACGCTAAACGCGGTACCAGCGTTTAGCCGCGTTTTAGTTTATAAGCGTTTTTAAAGTTGACCTATTTTTTTACATTGAAAAACTCAAAAATGATGGCAAATGATGAAAAACCATTAAAAATATATATAAAAAAACTGTAATTGCTTGCATTGAATTGTGGACAATCCACAATTTGTGGCAGGTGACGTGGCTAGTGACGTGGCAGGTGACGTGGCCAGGTGACATGGCAAGTGGACAATCCACAACTTGTGGCAGGTGACGTGGCAAGTGGACAATCCACAACTTGTGGCAAGTGACACACTAAATACAAGTACACTGCTGCTCTCTCAGCTGCTGCTACTCACTTTGGTCTCACAAACGGGCTGAAATGGTTAATAATACTGTTTTTTGAGCTTAGGGAGGGTCCTTATGATGTTTTCTAACTAATCGCTTATAAATGCATACGCGGGGAAAACGCACATTTATAAATGCCGGTTTCAACCTTAGTTCAGAAGACTTTGCACCAGTGTCCCATGTACATGGGGCCTAAAAATGGCTGTGCCATTTACAGCTCAAAAACGCCATGGTGGGCATGAGGCCATAGGCTAACATGGAGAGTCGTTTTTAAGCTGCAGAAAACGCTCAAACAAGCGGCTGGAAAAACGTCCGTGTGCATGTAGCCTTATATTAACCACTTGCTTACTGGGCACTTAAACCCCCTTCCTGCCCAGACCAATTTTCAACTTGCAGCGCTGATGCACTTTGAATGACAATTGCGCGGTCGTACAACACTGTAACCAAATTAAATTTTAATCATTTTTTTCATACACATAGAGCTTTCTTTTGGTGCTATTTGATCACCTCTGCGTTTGTTTTTTCTTTTTTTCTATAAATACAAAAGGCAGACAAAAAAAAAAAAAATTAAGATATTTTAATATTTAGTTTGAAAAAAAGGTAATTTTTCTCCTTCATTGATGTACACTGATGAGACTGCACTGATGGGCACCGATAAGGCAGAAAGGGTGGGCACTGAGAGGTGGCATTGCTAGTTGACACTGAGAAGTGGCAATGATAGTTGGCAGTGATGGGCACTGATAGGCAGCACTGCTAGGTGGCACTGATTGGCATCAGTGGTGGGCATTGATAGGTGGCACTGGCAGTGGCTACTGATTGTCACAGATGATGCAGAATTGCCTCTTCCTCTTCGGGCACGATGTCCGTTGCACATAAGCCGGTGATTGCCTTTTTTTTATGCTCACGCTGTCAGCGCAAGGAGAAAACAAAAACCATTACCAAGCTTTTGTTTACATCACGTGATCAGCTGACATCTGATTACATGGTAAGGGGCAGGGATCGGCTCCTTACTCGGATCTGTGTTCACCCGAGTCTCAGTGACTCGGTGACCACAGCGCACACGCGAAGGGGAGGACGTCTATTGACGGACTCCCGGCAATTGAGGACAGTGCTGTGCCCATCGATCAGCTATAGCAATGATCTCAAGTGGTTAAAGAGGGTCTAAATGGGCCATTGACATGCATCACAATTGAACTTAGGAATGTGTCTTTGCAAAGTTAAACTACATGAAATCCTTTCTTATTTTTGCTTGGGGATAGAGTGCAGAGGGATTAGAAGTCTGGACAGTTTTTGGGGATGTCTGCACCCCTGATAGGGTGAAGACAATTCCCAAATTTGCCCGCTTCATCCTTCCAAATGATTCACTTCCTGTCACATAGCCACACAGGTAAATCCCTACCAATATCTTTCCTTGGGGACACAAAGGTCAATCTAAATCAGGGGTCTCAAACCTGCGGCCCTCCAGCTGTTGCGGAACTACAAGTCCCATCATGCCTCTGCCTATGGGAGTCATGCTTGTAACTGTTTAGCCTTGCAATGCCTCATGGGAATTGTAATTCTGCAACAGCTGGAGGGCCACCAGTTTGAGACCCCTGATCTAAATGTTTCCCCATTCGGTAAATTGAACCGAAGCATTTTGCTGGGTACACCCCAAATTATTAGGTACTTTGGGGTTTATTTACTAAAGGCAAATCCACTTTGCACTACAAGCGCACTTGCTGGATATCCGAGGGGGACATGCAAGGAAACAAAAAAACACCTTCTTTGCTTCTACATGATTGGATGTTAAAATCACCAGTGCTTCCCCTCAGATTTTTAGCAACTATACTTGTACTGCAGAGTGGATTTGCCTTTACTAAACCCCAAACTACCTAATGATTTGGGGTGTACACAACAAAGTGCTAGAGTGAAATTTGCTTAATGGGGACACTAGTTAGATTGATCTGTGTGTCCCCAAGAAAAAACATTGGTAGGGTTTTACCTTCACTTCCTGTTTAGCTGTGTGACAGGAAGTGAAGCCAATTTTACTAAAAATGACAAAGCCCAACCTAAAAAAAAACAAGCAGGGGTTCTAATACTTCGTTTCCCTCCAAATGCCCACAATTAGAATTGTATTGCCTTGAGCTATTTTTAAGTGCAGTGCTCTAAATCAGTGCTTCTCAAGTACCCCAACAGGCCATGTTTGCAGGTTTTCCTTCATCTTGCACATGTGCTTTAAATCAGTCAATGGTTTCGTATTTTGGACAGCAATTATCGATAAGCTAAATTCACAAAACATGTCCTGTTGGGAGTACTTGAGGACTGAGGCTGAGAGCCACTGCCGTAAAAAGGAAAATTGAATACTTACGGCTCTGTATTTTTCATTTCCTAGTGACTATCCATGGCAGCACACAATCCATGCATATGCTATCATGAAGGCACCAGGTTAGAAAAATCACACCTGTTTTGTTTTGACATGCCAATCAGCATAGTTAAGTTGCAGCTGTCACATTTGTTGCATAGAAAACAAAAAACAAACCTCAAACTTTGCATCAAATTTTATTGGTCAACAAAACAGGACTTGGAAAAAACAAAGGGAAGCAAAAAAAAAAAAAAATACATGAAAGTAAATTTGAAACATTAGTCACAGCTTGAGAAAGATTTAGCAAAGTAATGCAGCACAGACAATTAAATCAAAGTGAACAAACGACACACATTAACATCAAAAATATTTCAGGGGAACATATCCCCCACGCAGAAAAATACAATCAACAAAAGTAAAACAAACATCTGTTTTGCAAAGACATAACAAATAAACTACATGTGTTACAAACTCGATAAGGACACCAGAATGTACTTTTTGCCTGCCTGCCTCACACAATCTTGCCTCTTTTCAGGGAAAGGGAGAGCATGCTATCTGCAAGTTTTATATAACATAGGTTTGTGTGCTAATGAGGCAATTGAAAACACATGCACAGTCCATGAAACACCCAAAATGCAAGTTCACCCAATGTAGAGACTGAACTTCAAAGTGGGTACACCTGTTAAAGTGGAGCTCCCCTGGAAAAAAAATATTAAAAGCCAGCAGCTACAAATACTGCAGCTGTTGACTTAATATTAGGACACTTACCTGTCCTGGAGTCCAGCGACGTCGGCAGCAGAAGACGAGCAATCGCTCGTCACTCTGCTGCCCCCACCGCCATCCTCGGTGAGGGAACCAGGAAGTGAAGCTGCCCGGTTCCCTACGGCGCATGCGCGAGTCGCGCTGCGCCGTTCTCACTGGTCCCCGTTGTGTTCTGGGAAAAACTCGGCTCCCAGAACACAACGGGTAATCTGCGGGAAGTGACGTACTACCCGCAGAATACATTTAGAAAGGACTCCCGGAAGTGGGTGCAAATACCTGTCTTAGACAGGTATCTGCACCCCCCTCCCCCCTGAAAGGTGCCCAATGTGTTTTTGGTACGTTTTTAATGCAGTCCAGTGCTTTTTTTCACCCCTTTTTTTTATTAACCTTAGATAAGGACAAGTGTGTTCCAGTACGTTTCAGTGCGTTTTTTATGTATTTTACAGCGTTCCAGTACAGTCCAGTTCAGGTAAAATGCAGCATGTTCTACTTTTTTTCTGGAACTGGAACGCACTGGAACTGCAAGCACTGGTGTAAACTATGCCATTGAAAACCATATAACCTACTTTCTATGCGTTTTTGATGCAGAAAAAAAACGCACTGGACTGCATGTGGTGTGAACTGGCCTTAAGGGACAGTTCACACCACATGCAGTTCCGTGTGCATTTTTCTGCACTAAAAATGCATGCACAGTGTTTTCCATGTATTCCAATGGCTTTTGTTGGCTATAGTTCCCACCATGCAGTCAGTTTCCGGTCAGTTTCCGGTGCAGAAACTGACCGGAAACTGACTGCATGGTGTGAACTAGAGCCAACTAGAGCCATTGGAATACATGGAAAATACTGTGCATGCATTTTGTGCAGAAAAAAAGCACACGGAATTGAAAGGAACTGCGTCTGGTGTGAACTGGCCCTAATAAGGACAAGTGTGTTGCAGTGCGTTTTTGATGCGTTTTACTGCGGTCCAGTACAGTTCTGTACATAAAAAATGCAGCATTTTTTCCTTAGTGGAACAGACTGCAGTGGTGTGAACTATGCCATTGGCATTAATGTGATCAACTTTCCTTGCGTATTTCATGCATAAAAATAAAAAAACGCACTGCACTGCATCTGGTGTGAACTGGCCCTAAATATCGTACCTGGGGGGTGTCTATAGTATGTCTGCAAATTAGCGCATGTTTTCCATGTCTATAACAGTCCGAGAGCAAAATGACATTTCTAAAGTAAAAAAAAATCATTTAACCACTTAAGCCCCGGACCATTTTGTAGCTAAAGGACCAGAGCTGTTTTCAGAATTTTGCACTGCGCTGCTTTAACTGTAAATTGTGCGGACATGCAATGTTGTACCGAAACGAAATTTGCGTCCTTTTCTTCCCACAAATAGAGCTTTCTTTTAATGGTATTTGATTGCCTCTGTGATTTTTATTTTTTGCGATATAAATGGAAAAAGACCGAAAATTTTGAAAAAAAATGATATTTTCTACTTTTTGTTATAAGAAAAATCGAATAAACTCAATTTTAGTCATACATTTAGGCCAAAATATATTCAGCCACATGTCTTTAGTAAAAAAAATGTCAATAAGCGTATATTTATTGGTTTGCGCAAAAGTTATAGCGTCTACAAACTAGGGTACATTTTCTGGAATTTACACAGCTTTTAATTTATGACTGCCTATCTCATTTCTTGAGGTGCTAAAATGGCAGGGCAGTACAAAACCCCCCAAATGACCCCATTTTGGAAAGAAGACATCCCAAGGAAATTGCTGAGAGGCATGTTGAGCCCATTGAATATTTTTTTTTGTCTCAAGTGATTGAATAATGACAAAAAAATAAAAATTACAAAAAGTTGTCACTAAATGATATATTGCTCACACATGCCATGGTTATATGTGGAATTGCACCCCAAAATAAATTTTGCTGCTTCTCCTGAGTACGGGGATACCACATGTGTGGGACTTTTTGGGAGCCTAGCTGCGTACGGGACCCCGAAAACCAAGCACCGCCTTCAGGATTTCTAGGCACAAATTTTTGATTTCACTCCTCACTACCTATCACAGTTTCGAAGGCCATAAAATGCCAAAATAGCACAAAACCCCCCCAAATTACCCCATTTTGGAAAGTAGACACCCCAAGCTATTTGCTGAGAGGCATGGTGAGTATTTTACAGCTCTCATTTGTTTTTGAAAATGAAGAAAGAAAATATTATTATTTTTTTTTTTTCAATTTTCAAAACTTTGTGACAAAAAGCGAGATCTGCAAAATACTCACCATACCTCTCAGCAAATAGCTTGGGGTGTCTACTTTCCAAAATGGGGTCATTTGGGGGGGTTTTGTGCCATCTGGGCATTCCATGGCCTCCGAAACTGTGATAGGCAGTGAGAAGTGAAATCAAAAATTTACACCCTTAGAAAGCCTGAAGGCGGTGCTTGGTTTTGGGGTCCCGTACACGGCTAGGCTCCCAAAAAGTCTCACACATGTGGTATCCCTGTACTCAGGAGAAGCAACAGAATGTATTTTGGGGTGTAATTCCACATATGCCCATGATATGTTTGAGCAATATATCATTTAGTGACAACTTTGTGCAAAAAAATAAAAAAATAAAAATAAATTGTCTTTTTTCCGCAACTTCTGTCAACATATAAAATATTCCATGGCCTCGACATACCTCAGTATATAGCTTGGGGTGTCTACTTTCCAAAATGGGGTCATTTGGAGGGGTTTTGAACTGTTCTGGCATTTTATACACAACATTAGGAAGCTTACATCCACTCTTCTAACCACTTGAAGACAAAGCCCTTTTTGACACTTTGTTTACATGAAAACATATTTTTTTTTTTGCAAGACAATTATGTTGAACCCCCAAACATTATATATATTTTTAAAGCAAAGGCCCTACAGATTAAAATGGTGGGTGTTGCATTTTTTTTTTCTACACCGTATTTGCGCAGCGATTTTTCAAACGCATTTTTTGGGGAAAAATACACTTTTTTACATTTTAATGCACTAAAACACACTATATTGCCCAAATGTTTGATGAAATAAAAAAGATGATCTTAGGCCGAGTACATAGATACCAAACACGTCAAGCTTTAAAATTTCGCACAAACGCGCATTGGCGACAAACTACATACATTTTTAAAAGCCTTTAAAAGCCATTACAGGTTACCACATTAGATTTACAGAGGAGGTCTACTGCTAAAATTACTGCCCTCGATCTGACCTTCATGGTGATACCTCACATGCATGGTGCAATTGCTGTTTACATATGACGCTTGCGTTCGCCATTGGGCAAGAGCAGGGCAGGACAGGGGTGCTTTTTTTTTTTTTCTTTTTTTTTTTTATTATTAATTTTGCTTTTTTATTTTATTTTTAAATTGTTCCTTCCAAGTATTTTTTTTTTTTATCATTTTTATTGTTATCTCAGGGAATGTAAATATCCCCTATGATAGCAATAGGTAGTGACAGGTACTCTTTTTTTTGAAAAAACTGGGGTCTATTGGACCCTAGATCTTTCCTCTGACCTCAAAGCATCTGACCACACCAAGATCGGTGTGATAAAATGCTTTCCCAATTTCCCAATGGCGCTTTTTATATCCGGGGGGGGGGACATTCCCTCCCACTGCTTGTAAAAGCAGTCCAGAGGCTAATTAGCCACTAGGATTTCTTTTACATGAAAGCCGGCCGCTGGCTGAAAAGAATGATACCAAGATGATATCTAAACCCGCAGGCATCATTCTGGTATAAACATTCAAAGTCCAGCAACATACCAGTACGTTGCTGGTCCTTGTTGGACATGTATTGTAATCTTTTTTTTTCATGCAGCCTGTTGGCTGAACGAAAAAAAAAGATTGATCGGTGGGTATGCCCACCATTAGAATACCGCCCTTCATCCACCCACTTCTAATGATGGGCATACATGCACCATTTATATATGCCGAAGCATGGGGGCATCTTCCCGCAAAAGTTATGCCGCGTACACATGGTCAGACTTTTCCACGGGCAAGCCTCCGTCGGAATTTCGACCGTTTTTTTTAACTGTGGTGGTGAAATCACCTCCTACAGCACTGGAGTCGCAGGGATCAGGCCTGTCTCTGCGAACGCTGCAGTTATGTGTGTTGTGCTTTGCAAGTGACAGTGATCGATCGATACTGCACTTGGGTGGCCTGGGCTGGACGGAGGGGCAAAACGCAGGTGCTAGCAGGTATCTGGGCTGATCCCGCTAACACTGCGTTTTTGGGAACCCTAAACTGCTGGGGACGCTAGTATAGATCTGATCAGATCAGATATTGATCTGATCAGATACTATACCACTAAGGGGGGTGTATGCTTCACGCGTGGGTGTTAGCGTTACTGGCACTAACCTGACGCTGCCTGGGGTGTGACGCAGACCCTCTCTGATGCTAAAACCTAATTGATATCACCCGCCGGGCGATCAGGGGGTTAAACCTTTATTGGGTTATATACGGCGGGTGCCCTGACACTATAAAAAGCAAACTAATTAACCAGCGTCACCGTAACACTTATATGGTGATTACTGGTGAAAGGGTTAACTAGGGGCAATTAGGGGGTTAAAACCTTTATTAGGTAATATATGGGGGTACCTGACGCTATATAAAAACCTGATGGCGAACCTAAAAAAAAATTACTGGCTACCTATCGGCATCACCGACACTAAGACAGCGATCAGAAAAACGATCGCTTAGCGACAGTGGTGATAGGGGGTGAAAGGGTTACCTGGGGGGCGATCAAGGGGGTTAAACCTTTATTAGATAATATACGGGGGTACCTGACGCTATAAAAACCTGCGGCGAACCTAAAAAAAATTACTGGCTACCGATCGGCATCACCAACACTAAGACAGCGATCAGAAAAACAATCGCTTAGCGACAGTGGTGATAGGGGGTGAAAGGGTTACCTGGGGGGCGATCAAGGGGGTTAAACCTTTATTAGGTAATATATGGGGGTACCTGACGCTATAAAAACCTGCGGCGAACCTAAAAGAAATAACTGGCTACCGATTGGCATCACCGACGCTAAGACAGCGATCAGAAAAATGATCGCTTAGCGACGGCGGTGCTAGGGGGTGAAAGGGTTATCTGGGGGGCGATCAGGGGGTTAAACCTTTATTAGGGGGGGTTAGGGGGCTACACTGGACCTAAAACGAACTTTAGTGACACTTTTACAGTCACAAATGTCACTGATTGCAGTGATCAGTAAATAAATGGTCACTGCAATCAGTGACACTGTGACTGGGGGCTGGGGGGTGATCTGGGGGGTGATCTGGGGTGTCTGGGGGGGCCTGGGGGGGCGATTTATGTGCCTATGTGTCCTGGTGTCAGTGTAGTGTTTTGTGCACTAACCTGCATCTTCTCCTGTGCGGCACTCGGTATATGTGAGCGCCGCAGGAGAGATGACATCACTTCCTCTGCCTGTGTTTACATTACACAGGCAGGGGAATGATTCGATTCGCTGGGAGCGATCGAGAGGGGGTGGCCGGAATCGAACGGCTGTCCCTCCATCCCCGATCGCTCCCAAAGGAATAACGGCCGCTCACTGTAAAGAAGGGGGGTCCGATCGGACCCCCCAACTATACAAAGGCAGTCACGTACATATACGTGATTCTGCCTGTCGGTGCCATTCTGCCGACGTATATTTACAGTGGGCGGTCGTTAAGTGGTTAAAAAGTGCTCGCGGCTGTAATGAATTACCGGTTCCCGTCAATACAGAGAAAAGTAATTGAAAGTCTTTGAAAAAAAAATGGTGTGGGGGTCCCCTAAAAATCCACACCAGACCCTTATCCGAGCAGGCAACCTGGCAGGCCACAGGAAAATAGAGGGGGGCGAGAGAGCGCCCCCCTCCTGAACCGTACCAGGCCACATGCCCTCAACATGGGGAGGATGCTTTGGGGTCTGGATCCCAAAGCACAATGTCCCCATGTTGATGGGGACAAGAGCCTCATCCCCACAACCCTTGCCCGGTGGTTGTGGGGGTCTGCGAGCGGGGGGCTTATCGGAATCTGGAAGGGGACCCCCAGATCCCGCCCCCCCGTGTGAAATGGTAAGGGACTTTCCCTGTGGCGTCATAAGAACTGTCAGAAGAACAGAAGCGTCACACAGCGGGAATCTCCAATGCAAATGGACCGTCCGGAGAAGGAAGCGGGGAAGAAGAAGCCGGAGCAAGATGCGGACGAGAACACCGATGGAACAAGCAAAGGAAGAACAAGATGGAGGAAGAAACCCGAATGGAGAAAAGAAGAAGATGGAAGAAGAAGATGGAAGAAAGAAGACATTAATAAAAGGAATTGTCAAAAACTGGCTATTGTCATTTTTAACACTTTTCTTTGTGAAATGGTAGGGGTACATTTGTACCCCTTACCATTTCACACAGGGAGGGGACCGGGATCTGGGGGTCCCCTTTGTTAAAGAGGGCTTCCAGATTCCGATAAGCCTCCCGCCCGCAGACCCCCACAACCACCGGGCAAGGGTTGTGGGGATGAGGCCCTTGTCCCCATCAACATGGGGACATGGTGCTTTGGGGTCCAGACCCCAAAGCATCCTCCCCATGTTGAGGGCATGTGGCCTGGTACTAAGTTTGGCGCGGGGTCCCCTTAAAATTCATACCAGACCTTAAGGGCCTGGTATGGATTTTGAGCGGGACCCCCACGCCATTTAATTTTAATTTGGTGAGGAGTTCCCCTTAATATCCATACCAGACCTGAAGGGCCAGGTAATATAATTTGGGGGACCCCAACACTTTTTTTTTTCAAAGACTTTCAATGACTTTTCTCTGTATTGACGGGAACCGGCAATTCATTACAGCCACGAGTGCTTTTAAATTACTTTTTTTTCCTTTAGAAATGTCATTTTGCGCAGAGACTGTTATACAATGGCAAGTTTAGAGGTGTGCCTGTTCAACTTATGCAAATGCATTTACGTGACTTGACATTTACTAAGATTTTGCCGGGGCAGTGAACCGGCGCATTTGAACATGCGCAAATGCCGCGCAGTGCACAAATAGACCTCTCGCAGTTATAAACGTACTTGCAGGCGCAGCAGGCCGGTTCAGAAAAAAGGGATTTTTATAACAGCTTACCTGTAAAATCCTTTTCTTGGAGTACATCACGGGACACAGAGCGACTTAGTCATTACTAATGGGTTATATAGATACCTTCAGTTTTGTAGCAAAGCAATAAGTGTCCCAAAAAGAGGGGTGGGAGCTCTGTGTCCCGTGATGTACTCCAAGAAAAGGATTTTACAGGTAAGCTGTTATAAAAATCCCTTTTTCTTTTTCGTACATCACGGGACAGAGAGCGACTTAGTCATTACTAATGGGACGTCCCAAAGCAATGCCAAATGAGGGGAGGGATACACTATACATAAGCTGGGCACCATCAGGCATGAGGATCTTTTGCGGCCTGCAACACACTGCGCCCAAAGGCGACATCCTCCTGACTTCTAACGTCTACCTGGTAGAATCTAGTAAACGTGTGTACTGAAGACCATGTTGCGGCCTTACAGACTTGAGCCAGGGAGGCCTGGTGATGCACTGCCCATGAAGTTCCAACTGCTCTTGTGGAGTGCGCCCTAACTTTGAACGGAGGCGGTCTCTTTCTCAAGCCATAGGCTTGTATTATGACCTGTCGAATCCACTTGGCTAAAGTAGATTTTGATGCTGCCTGACCCTTTCTGGGGCCTTCCGGCAGAACAAACAAAGTATCCGTTCTACGAATCTGAGCAGTGGCTTTTAGATAAGCTTTAACTGCTCTTACTACATCCAAAGAATGCAATAACTTTTTCTCTACCGAGCTAGGTTTGGGGAAAAAAGAAGGAAGAACCACATCTTGGTTCAAATGAAACCTCGATACAACCTTAGGAAGAAAGGCTGGATGAGGACGTAATACTACTCTGTCCTTATGGACAACCAGATATGGCTCCTTACAGGACAAGGTGGCTAATTCCGATACTCTTTTAGCCGAACAAATCCTCTTGTTCTTAACCGGTAAGAGTGAACTTTTACCGGCAGAAATATTCTGGATATATTTGTCCAGATCTTCTCCAAATAAGCGTTCTCCATGAAATGGGAAGCTAACCAGCAATTTCTTACAGGGAGCTTCAGCAGACCAGTTTTTGAGCCATAGAAGCCTACGCATATGTACTACAGACAGCGTAAAGCGGGAGGCCTGTTGGATTGTATCCTTTATGGCGTCCACCGCAAAACACAAGGCTCTAGGTAGGTCAGCTAGGGCAAGAGCCTGCTGATCTGGTAAGTCTCTTAAGACTTGTTTCAACTGATCTTTCACCGCTTGGCAGACTCCAATCGCTGCTACTGCAGGTTGTGTCACCATGCTTGCTGTAGAGAAAGCAGATTTTAGTAAAGACTCCAATTTTTTATCTATTGGGTCTTTGAACATTGGAACATTATCTACTGGACATGTCAGTGATTTGTTCACACAAGAGATGGCTGCGTCCACTGTAGGGACCCTCCATTTTTTTATGAACTTATCCTCCATGGGATAGATCACTGGAAATCTCTTGGGGGGAGTAAATATTTTATCAGGATGCTCCCAATCCTGGTAAATAAGCCCTTCCAATAAAGGGTGGATTGGGAAGGAACAGACAGCCTGGGGAGCTTTCAGCGACCCCAGCGAGGAAACCGTAGTGGTTGATGGTTCCGCCAGAGGCATTTTAAATGCTGATCGGACCATGTTAGTCAGAGACTGAACCCATAATCTTTCAGCCTGAGATGCTGAGAAAGGTTCTTCCACTGCTGATTCCTCTATAACTGAATCAACCTCATCCTGATCCCCTTCAGGTAGGTCGATCTCTGTGTGGGGCTGTTCCTCCACTAACAGGCACTCTGAAGGAGGAGACGGAGATCGGACGCGCTTTCCCTGTGACAGGGAAGCAGCGATCAATGCTGTTAATCTCTCTTCCAATCCTCCCAGAGTTGAGGATAAAACCTCCTCTGTTATATATACAGGAGCAGGTGGACTGGGGACAGCCGCAGCACCAGGCACTCCTGCGGGGTTCCTACGGATACTGACCTCTGAATTTTCAGGGGAGATTGGTGCAGTACAAGCATGCCCAATATCCTCAGAGCCCGATGGAGACCCCTTTGGCTTCCTGGAAGACTTATTTCCGGAGCGTCTGGACGACATATCCTTTAAGCACAAAGCTGAGGTATTCCCGTCGTCATACACCAATTTTGCTGGTAATAGTCTAACACAGTTGCTGCTATATACCAGCTGGTGTCCACTAAAGTGCCTTTCTATGGGGATGCCTGCATCAACCGCCTCTGTGTGCCACCGTTTTGTTGCTAGCTCTGTTTGCATCCAGCTGACACTTGTACTGTGTCTTTTATACATGCTGGGACGCCTGCACATGCGCAGAAGCGCCGCGGCGCGCATCGAGTGTCATCCACCCGCCCCGCCCCTTTTTTTTTCATAGGAGGCGCGTGCACGCGCCCGTGCACCATTGGCGCCCTTTTCGAAACCAAGCAGGGACTAGGAGCCAGGGCCCTTTTTGCCGGAGGGCCTGTGCGGTGGATGAGCGCAGCAACAGGGCAGAGGAAGTGGATTCCCACAGAGAACTTACCAACTGCCTGGATCTTTTGACTTGAGAAAACCAAAGATCCACATGACAAGAAAAAATGGACCACAGCGGCCTCTAGTGGTTTAACACAGGTACCGCGGTCCTCTTTTTTTTTTTTTTTTTTCTTGACTACTATTAAAATTTTACATTTTCCAGTAGTTACAGGCATACACAGATATTAGCGGGAATACCGTTAGGTAACAGACAGAAAGACAAATTAGGCTTGGGGTCCCCCAATAGAACCAAGTTCCTGGGGGCCCCCACTTACCTGTTCCCCGCCGCAGGACTCTGTTTGGTCCACAGAAGCCCAAACTTCACCTATCACGGCAGGCATTGTAATTAAACCTTCAGGGACCGGGTTCCCAAGGATTCCACTCCCCTGGACCTGTATAGCACCCTGCACAGACAACATCTTGGTCGTGGGTATGACCAGAGCTCTGGATCCCAGGGTCCAGCCCTCCTAAGAGAGGCATTACAGGCAAAACCTTGCTCTTCTGTTGCAAGGCCCGGGTACCGACCGTTTAGCTATGAAGCTTTTTTGGTGGGATCCGGAACAGCTTACTAAGGCCCGTAAAATAACCTGTACGCAAGCCCAGTGAAAACACATGTTACTCTTTGGCCAACACCTTAGACACTGGCAAAAAACTGAGGTGCTCCCGGATGGGAGGGGCTTATATAGGGGAGGGTACTTCCGGTTTTGGAAGTTGCCAGTGCGAGCACCTGAAGGTATCTATATAACCCATTAGTAATGACTAAGTCGCTCTGTGTCCCGTGATGTACGAAAAAGAAAGGTTACTTTCTCATTCTATTTTGGGCATATTTGTTACTTGGGCAGTTGTCACTATACTTCCTCACTTCACCCCACATCACCCCATTATATTGGCACTTCCAGCATCTTTATATTTTGATTTGAAGATGCTGTGCGCCAGGTCCATAGTGGCGCACTGAGTGCCTCGTCCCATGCGCCGAGAACACTATAGTAAATGTGGAATAGCGCTGTGTTACCGGCGCAAATGTTTCGTAAATACCAAAACTGCGTTGCGCACGCCGATGCGCCGCAAGTAATGGCGCAAACGGTTCGTAAATCAGCCCCATGTAGGATGGGACAATACATAGATCATTTCATACAGCCAGCAGTCCAAAATACGCGAGCCTACCTTAAAGATACTAAGCATGTGCTCCAATTACTAAACACAGTACCAATATTAGAAGGTCGAACTCTACTCGCCACAGCGGAGGTTACATCATTATATACACCATCGTACAACACCATGATGCTTGCCATGTCACCAAATGGCTACTTAGGAATAGGGATGAGCCGAACACCCCCCAGTTCAGTTTGCACCAGAACTTGAGAACAGGCAATAAATTTGTTCGAACATTTGGACACCGTTAAAGTGTATGGGACTCGAACATGAAAAATCTAAAGTGATAATTTTTAAGGCTAATATGCAAGTTATTGTCATAAAAAAGTGCTTGGGGACCCGGGTCCTCAATGCAAAAAAAAGATTTAAGAACGTCCGTATTTTCGGGAGCAGTGATTTTAATAATGCTTAAAGTGAAACAATAAAAATTTTGTACCTGGGGGGGTGTCTAGAGTATGCCTGTAAAGCAGCGCTCATTTCCCGTGCTTAGAACTGTCCCTGCACAAAGTGTAATTTCTGAAGGAAAAAAAGTAATTTAAAAGCACTCGCGGCTATAATGAATTGTCGGCTCCCGGCAATACAGAGAAAAGTCATTGATAATAAAAAAAATAAAAAATGCGTGGAGGTCCCCCCAAATTCAATTACCAGGCCCTTCAGGTCTGGTATGGATATTAAGGGGAACCCTGCGTCAAATAAAAAAAAAATTGGACATGGGGTTCCCCCCAAATATCCATACCAGACCCTTTATCCGAGCATGCAACCTGGCAGGCCGCAGGAAAAGAGGGGGGACAAGAGAGCGGCCCCCCCTCCTGAACCGTACCAGGCCACATGCCCTCAACATGGGGAGGATGCTTTGGGGGTCTGTGACCCCTCAAAGCACCATGTCCCCATGTTGATGGGGACAAGGGCCTCATCCCCACAACCCTTGCCCGGTGGTTGTGGGTGTCTGCGGGTGGGGGGCTTATCGGAATCTGGAAGACCCCTTTAACAAAGCCAGTGACAGCTCTTAAGTAGCTGAGGGTGGGGCCACCCATCACGTGACCTTGTTCCCCTCTGACGCAAGGGGAAACCCGGGCTTCCCCAGTGACGTGCGGGTGACCCCGCCCCCCTCTGATGCAACGGAAACCTGCTGGCTGAAGCCGCGTCATTCCCGGGGTGTCTCCGCTCCGGTAAAGAGTGCTGTTCCTCGCTGCGCTGGACATCATCATTGGAGCCTGGACCCTGGAGAGGAGAGATCATCCAATCTCTGGACCCCGGAGAGGAGATCACCTATCGCAGGATACCGAGAGTGGATTACCAAGGGTCTTTTCCCAACGGTGTCTGTTTTTTTTACACTTTCTTTGTGATATGGTAGGGGTACAATGTACCCCTTACCAATTCACATAGGGGGAAGGCTGGGATCTGGGGGTCCCCTTTGTTAAAGGGGTCTTCCAGATTCCGATAAGCCCCCTGCCCGCAGACCCCCACAACCACTGGGCAAGGGTTGTGGGGACGAGGCCCTTGTCCCCATCAACATGGGGACATGGTGCTTTGAGGGGTCACAGACCCCCAAAGCATCCTCCCCATGTTGAGGGCATGTGGCCTGGTACGGTTCAAGGGGGGGTGCTCTCTCGTCCCCCCTCTTTTCCTGCGGCCTGCCAGGTTGCGTGTTTGGATAAAGGGTCTGGTATGGATTTTTGGGGGGGAACTCCACGCCATTTTTTTTTAATTCGGCGTGGAGTTCCCCTTAAAATCCATACCAGACCTGAAGGGCCTGGTAATTGAATTTAGGGGGACCCCCACGCATTTTTTTTTTCCATCAAAGACTTCTCTGTATTGCTGGGATTCGACAATTCATTATAGCCGCAAGTGCTTTTAAATGACTTTTTTTCCCTTCAGAAATTACACTTTGTGCAGGGACAGTTCAAAGCATGGGAAACGAGCGCTGCTTTACAGGCATACTCTAGACACCCCCCAGGTACGAAATTTAAAGGAATATTTCACTTTTATTGTTTCACTTTAAGCATTATTAAAATCACTGCTCCTGAAAAAAACAGCCGTTTTTAAAACTTTTTTTTGCATTGATACATGTCCGAATTCATTATAGCCACTAGTGCTTTTAACCACTTAAGCCCCGGACCATTTTGGCTGGTTAAAGACCAGGCCCCTTTTTGTGATTCGGCACTGCGTCGCTTTAACTGACAATTGCGCGGTCGTGCGACGTGGCTCCCAAATAAAATTTACGTCCTTTTTTTCCCCACAAATAGAGCTTTCTTTTGGTGGTATTTGATCACCTCTGCGGTTTTTATTTTTGCGCTATAAACAAAAATAGAGCGACAATTTAGAAAAATAATGCAATATTTTTTACTTTTTGCTATAATAAATATCCCCCAAAAATATATAAAAATATTTGTTTTCCTCAGTTTAGGCCGATACATATTCTTTTACATATTTTTGGTAAAAAAAAAAAACGCAATCTGCGTTTATTGGTTTGCGCAAAAGTTATAGCGTTTACAAAATAGGGGATCGTTTTATGGCATTTTTATTATTATTTTTTTTACTAGTAATGGTGGCGATCAGTGATTTTTTTTCATGACTGCGACATTATGGCGGACACATCGGACACTTTTGACACATTTTTGGGACCATTGTCATTTTCACAGCGATCGGTGCTATAAAAATCCACTGGTTACTGTGAAAATGACACTGGCAGTGAAGGGGTTAACCACTAGGTGGCGCTAAAGGGGTTAAGTGTACCCTGATGAGTGTTTCTAGCTGAGGGGGGGGGTTGGGCTCTGTGTGACGTGACACCGATCTCTGCTCCGAGTACACGGAGCCGAGATCCGTGTCATTGTCACTAGGCAGAGCAGGGAGATGCTTGTTTACACAAGCATCTCCCTGCTCTATGCCTCTGTGAGACGATCGCGGGGATTCCCGCAGCGATCGAATCCGCGGTCCGACTCAAGGGGAAGGCAGCAGGGTCGCGAGTGCGCCGCACGCGACCCCCACGTCAGGCAGTTAAAGGGGACGTACAGGTACGTTGATGTGCCTGTACGTGCCATTCTGCCGACGTATATCTACAGGAGGCGGTCGGCAAGTGGTTAAATTACTTTTTTTCCTTCAGAAATTACATTTTGTGCAGGGACAGTTCTAAGCACGGGAAACAAGCGCTGCTTTACAGGCATACTATACACACCCCCTAGGTACGAAATTTTAAGGAATATTTGACTTTTATTGTTTCACTTTAAGCATTATTAAAATCACTGCTCCCAAAAAAACTGACGTTTTTAAAACGTTTTTTTGCATTCATACATGTCCCCTGGGGCAGGACCCGGGTCCCCAAACACTTTTTATGACAATAACTTGCATATAAGCCTTTAAATTTAGCACTTTAGATTTCTCCCATAGACTTTTACAGGGTGTTCCGCGGCTTTTCGAATTTGCCGCGAACACCCCAAATTGTTCGCTGTTCGGCGAACGGGCGAAAAGGCAATGTTCGAGTCGAACATGAGTTTGACTCAAACTCGAAGCTGATCCCTACTTAGGAAGCATAGTAATCTGATCTGCAAACAGAGGAAGTATTTGATCAAATTTTTGGAATTTTGCTTGAAGTATAATTATTTCTGGCATGATAAAACCTACTACAAGCAAGCCATAGGCATCGCTATGGGAGCAAAATTTTCCCCTAGTGTGGCCAACGCGTTTATGGCGCAGTGGAAAGAACAAGCAGTATATGAAAACACTCCTACGGAACTCACCTTATACAAAAAGTACATCAATGATTTAATCATCGTATGGAATGGCAGCAGAGAAAAATTGGAAAACTTCTTACAATAATGATAAAAACATACGTCTGGTATGGAAGATTGATGAAAAAACTGTTAACTTTTTGGACTTAAGTAAGAAGGTGGAGGACGATAAAATTATCACTAAAATCTTTCAAAACAGTTGATACCAACAGTTACCTGTCATTAGAGAGTTGTCATCACAAACCATGGCTTTATAATATCCCCAAACGACAACTGATAAGAATAAAAAGAAATTGTACCAAAGAAGAAGATTTCAACTCACAGGCAGAACTGATTAGAAGAAGGTTTAAAGAGAAGGCATACGATAACTCATGGATTAAAAAACAAATGAGATGGATAGATGGTACAAATGTACATGAGATGGATAGAAATGAGATGCTGCAGAATAAAACGAAACATGTGCACCATTAGGACGCACCATGTCTAATATTGGATTACAATGTGCAACACAAAGAAGTAGCTAAATTGGTACAACGGCACTGGCACATTTTAAAAAACGATAAAGATTTGAAACATATTCTCCCAGATAGACCTAAAATTTACAAAAGAGCACCCACATTGAGGGACATGATGGTAAAATCAGTTGTTGCCCACCCCCTAAACCGAGTTACACATTTTTTTAATGAGAAATGTTTCTATCCCTGTAGGAATTGCTATGCTTGCCAACACGCTAAAAAATTCCAAGGGAAGAGAACAGACTTTGTGGCAACCAACACAGGTCAATCATACAACATATGGGACTTTATAGGCTGCCACACGGAGGGAGTAGTGTTTGTACTCCAGTGTAGCTGTAACCTACAGTACGTAGGTAGAACCAAAAGGGAACTAAAAGTAAGAATAAAAGAACATGTGCAGAACATTGTAAATGGATTTCCCAAACACAATGTATCGAGACATTATGCACAAATACACAACCAAGAACCCACACATCTCCAATTCTGGGGTATAGAGAAATTTAAAGGCTCATGGCGAGGCAGCCACAAGATTAGAACAATAAGTCAAAAGGAATTCAAATGGATACACACTTTAAGGATACTCACACCTGGTGGAATGAATGATGAATTTGACTTAAACTGTTTTTTTTAGTAATTTTTAACATTTCTAATATGCATTTTCCACTGGACCTAGTAGAGGCCTTTGTTTATTAAGAATTTATGCTTTCGGGGGCGCATGCGCGGAGTCTAGCGATGCGGTAATGCAGAGCTAGAGCTCCGTACCGTTCGTGGGGAAAGCCGGTATCCAGCGTTGACCCGCAAGTATATTGACATACCCGAGGGGTAGAACAAGTACCAGGGACCTTGTAGTCCATTTTGTGGGCAGAATTATGGCTCAGAGAGGGAGTAGTGGCAAGTTAAAGAATCCTGTCATGAAAGCTCCTAAGGGGAAAACCGGGACTAAAATGGCGCAATCCTCTGCCTCATTCACAGCTTCTATGCGTTCACACAAGTTAAACCTGTCACAGCCTGTGTCCTCAGCTGACTCTGACAATGATTTATTTACCGCACAAGACTCTCCTCAAACCCCACAAATAACTCCAGCCATATTTAAACAATTTGAAAATATGCTCCATAAAGCACTAAAGCAGACATCTGACCAAATTACCTCAAACCTCACAAGAGAGATAAGAGAAATTGGTAAGCGTACAGCTGCCTTAGAGATAAAAACTGAGGACTTAGAAAATATTTCTCTGGAACATTCAATGGAACTTGAAAACCTTAAAAAGAGGAAAATATATCTTGCTTCACAATAAGCTAGAAGACCATGAGAATAGGGACAGGAGGTCCAATTTGCAAATCAGAGGTATCCCTGAGGCAATCATTGACCTGCAATCTACAATTACTGCACTGTTCCAGGAATTGCAACCAGCCATTCCCATTGAAAGAATGGAATTTGACAGAATTCATCGAGCACTTGCTGCTAAAAAACTTGACGGTCCTCCACGGGACATTATAGTGAAACTACACTACTACCGCACAAAAGAACTGCTTCTGTCATCAGCCAGGGATAAAAAAAACAGTTACATTTTCAAGGGCATGAATACCAACTGTTTGCTGATTTGTCCCAAACTACAATTACTAAGAGAAGAGCATTAAAACCCCTTCTTCAGGAACTCCAAAGTCAAGACATCCCATATCAATGGGGATTCCCATTCTCTTTACGGTTTGCCTATAAAGGGAAAAGATACACTTGCAGAACCTACGAGGAACTTCAACAAACACTCATAGATCTACATTTAATGGATCCAGACCCAATAAATACCTCTTTGCAGAGTAGAGCAATACCCCTCTCATTCAAGGGGCATCGCTCCCAACCCAATTTGGAAAATGAAAATCATCCATCTCACAAGAAAGGTCGCTATACATCTCCTCCTCAGGAAAGAGAAGACTCAATGGACTGAAAGAAATCTCAAAGAGATCATCTTGTTCGCTCTTTACCCTGCTATGGACCCTTTGAAGACATATTGTGCAACACACAGCACTTATTGACAATCTAATGCACAATAATGAGTGTTATTGCAGTCCCATTCCACTTATTTGATTCCCTGAATTGCGTGTACAATGATTGCTCATAGTTTTTCAGTTAAGCTTAAATTCTAAAAATGTTAACTAGCATACAGTTGAAGCTTTTTTCAATTTTTTTTTTATCTCTAGTATAACTTGGGGTAAGCAAAGGTCCTGCTATCCTAGATTTTCTGGTTCTTGAAGAAGGTCTTTATATGGTTTCTCCTGACGCTCATTAGACTGGTGAAGAACATAGGTCATACTTATTCTACCAGTCCCCCCTCTTTGTAAGTCAAATGATTGACCTTATATTACTAACTGGGAACTAACATGACTATAAAGATCCCCAAAAGGTGAATAATATTATTATTATTTCCCCTAGCCAGCAGTTTAGTTATTACTCCTATTGTATAAAGGAGGACCCCCGGTCC
Organism: Rana muscosa; assembly: GCA_029206835.1. Lineage (NCBI taxonomy): Eukaryota > Metazoa > Chordata > Amphibia > Anura > Ranidae > Rana > Rana muscosa. The sequence goes on from CM055122.1 coordinate 357,996,001, forward strand.
CTGCTCTATCCTCACCCCCTATTACCACCCCTCTAGTTTAGGTAGCTTCCTCACCAGGGTATCTTGGGGCAATCAGATGATTTCCTTTAATTTTCATTACCCTTATAGTCCCTCTCCTGGAGAATTTACTTATAATATTAATAGTTTTAATACGAGTTATTAGGTTAACGAATTATTCTTTATTGTATTGTTCTTTTTAGATGGCTCTCCCCCCCTTTGAACGGGAGATCCATGCGCCCTACTTTGCCCCCCTCACTCGACCACATAAAACATGTGGAAGTCTGACGGAGGCACTATTTCCCCAGTGGGGTATTTTTGCCCCCCACTTGCGGAAAACACTTAAATGTGTCTTTATGTTGGTATATATATTATTTTGTCTAATCAGTCGAATTTTATTCCATTCTATCACTCTAGTATTCATGTCCTATCTGCTTTCCTTCCCCCTCTTCGAGTCCATTTGGATCGCATTGAGTAACACGAATAACTTGGCAACGGGTAAGTCCTCTTTACCCACTCTACTACCACCATGGCACCATTAAACATCTTGTCCCTGAATGTTCAGGGACTGAACATTCCCCAAAAACGTACCAAGGCCTTCCGCGTATTTCATGCCAAAAAGGCACACATAGTTTGTTTACAAGAAACTCACTTCACGAACACCTCCACACCCAAATTTATATCCCATTTCTATCCGCAAACCTACGCGGCCTCGGCTGCCTCCAAGCAACGGGGTACTCTCATAGCCTTCCATCGTTCTACCCCATTTACACTCCAATCTCAAATAAAAGATCCTGAAGGACGATACTTAATTCTTACGGGCCACATAGTAGATACCGCAATAACTGTAGTTTCTTACTATGCACCAAATAAACAACCTAATCCATTTATGTCACATTTATTACAAGTAGTGAATGATCATAAAATGGGAACAGTTATGCTATGTGGTTACTCCAACCAGGTCCTCCTCCCATTTCTGGATAAATCCCTGTATATACCATCCCAAACAAAATGTCAAGAAGTCTTTCTCACAAATTCTATCCAAACACAATTTAGTAGATTCATGGAGAGAAGCCAACCCCACTACACGGAAATACACATACTATTCCCATCCTCACAAAACATTTTCAAGGATTGATCATATATTTCTAACCATAGGCATGCTCCCTGAAATCATTGCTGCAGACATAGTCCCCATCCCATGGTCCGACCATAATGCTGTACTCCCCTCCATTAAATCAGCATTACCCAAAGGCCATGATCGTACTTGGAATCTCCCAGACATCCTACTCAAACACCCAGCTTACCGCCAAACTATTGAACAAGACATAAAAGAATACATTACCCTTAACTCTAGCCCAGAAATTAGTATGCTAACTCTATGGGAAGCCCATAAACCAGTTATACGCAATACAATTCAGAAGCAATCAGCTAAATTTAAACGAGAACGAAAAACCCTTGCCCGTAAACTGGAAATGGATTTTAACACGGCCTTTATATCCCATCAAGAAAATCCATCCACATTAACTAAATCCCGATTAGACAAGACCCGTATTGCATACGACTTATTTCTCACAGAAGCTGTAGAAAAATCCTATAAACGCTCAAGATATAACCACTTCATGAAAGCTAATAAGTCCGGCACATACCTTGCAAGAACACTCAATTCCCTAAACAAACCCTTTAAACCAATTCGGCTAAAACTAGCAAAGGAAGTATACACACGCAACCCTCACAAAATAGTTAAAAAATTTCATTCCCACTTGTCCTCATATGCTTCATCTAATAACTTTGACCCGCTAACTGCAAATACATTTTTCTCCGACATACATTTGCCAAGACTTTCCCCTGACCAAAATAAAATCCTAGAAGAAATTATTACACCAGAAGATGTCGCCAAGGCTATTAAAGAATTAAAAATTAACAAGAGACCAGGCCCAGATGGCTACTCAGCCTTGTATTACAGAACCTATACAGACATATTATCACCAATCTTAGCGGACGCCTTCAATGTATTATTGAAAGGAGAATCCTTTAGACAGGAAACTTTGACCGCCATTATTTGTATGATCCCAAAACCTCTCACGGATGATACCCTATGTACAAACTTTCACCCAATTTCCCTTCTAAACCTAGATATCAAACTTTTAGCCAAAATATTGACCAAAAGACTGAATAGAATAATAGGCAAGCTCATCCATAAGGATCAAGTAGGATTCATGCCAAAGCGTCAGGCGGGAGACAATGTCCGTCGGGCCGTATTGCTAGCCCACATAGCCAAAAAACGACGTATACCCTTCTGTTTTCTATCCCTAGACATAAAAAAGGCCTTCGACTCCATAGCCTGGCCTTACCTTAATTACACATTACAAAAATGGGGATTTGGCCCTCACTTCTTAACATGGATAGAAGCACTTTATAACAAACCAATTGCATATATACAATATGTAAAAAGAAACAAATCCGCGCAATAAACTATAATGTACTACTAAGCAGCTGAACACTAAGGGTCAAATAATCAAAATCCCTGAGAAAAACATAAAAATAAATAGTGCAGCGCTTTAAATGTCCATAAATCAAAGATAGAAAAACAGCACAGTAAATCAGTATATAATCCCCGTGATCTTCATAGATGACACATGGACTCTTGATTGCATGCAGGTGGTAACAAACACACACACAGTGAGAGACCTCCACCAACAGATAAATTGGCCGCTCACCTTCCAACATGGACCCTTTAATTATAGAGGGTCACTGAAAACCTTCCCTTACGGGTTAATCCAAAGCAGATGAAGATGTAAACTTCCCCAAAAGGATTAGGGTCATCAATTCCATATGAAATCAGGATCATTCAAGAACTTCCAGGTATTAAGTTCATAAGGCAGTGTTTACATGTGGAAAATATAGAAGCAGACCATAGTGTTTCTCCGTAATAGAAAACAATTTAATGAAAAACAAAAGTAGTGCACTTACATTTAAAAGGCACTAAACCAGTGCCGAGGTACAACAGCGCGTCTGGTGAGACTGTGAATGAACTGCGGGTGACGTCACAAACTTCCCATCCGTACGCACGTTACGTCCCAGTAGGCGGGACTTCATCAGCGGATATGGGAAGAACGCCAGACACCCGCTCTTATAACAACAAGGCGCCTGTAACTATGGAGACACAATGTGGCGTCACATGACGCCGATAGGGACGTCTGAATCACATGACATCAACCAGGAAGTGTCCCCGTGAGCCGGATATCCACACAAAGGCTCCAAAGGCAACCAAAACAAACGATAAAAACTTTAAAATAGAAAATATAAATATATATATCTAAAATTCAACCAGTAACCAGCCCAGTTGATTAATAAGAAATATATGTATATTAATGCAGCGATCAACTCCTACAGTTATTACCGATATGGAGAAAAAAACTGCTTATACATTGGATAAAAAATAAATAAACAAATCTGGACTGCAGACCTGAATATAAACATGACATCAACCACAGCCCAAAACAATCTCACCAAACCAAAATAAACATACTATAACAATAATACATTAATAAATCACATATAATAAGAAAACATCTATGATCTAATTAGCGGTCAGTTATAAAACAATTTATGTCAAATTCGACATTTAACCCGTCAGGGCAAAGAACTCGTGTTTCATGAATCCAATGAGATTCTCTTTTGCTCACCTGACGGATAAAATTGCCACCTCGCCAATGTCTCGTGACTTTCTCTATGCCCCAGAATCTCAAACCCTTGGGATTTTGTTGGTGGAACTGTTTAAAATGCCTAGAGACATTATGAGTTTTGACCCCCTTTCTAATATTAACATGTTCTGCCACACGAACATGTAGAGGTCTCGAGGTTCGGCCTATATATTGGAGTCCGCAATCGCACTCCAGCATATAGACGACCCCCACCGTGGCGCACGTAATCAATTGTTTAATATTGTATTCTTTATTGGTGGCAGATGCCAAAAAAGACTTCCTTTTCTTAAGATTAACTTTAGAGGTCCTGCACGGGACACAATGGCCACATGCGTAAAATCCACCAAGGAATCTAAACATGGTGTTATCTGACGGTACGGGGGGGGTTTAGGACACTAGGTGCCAATCGGTCTCGCAAGGACGGGGCTTTCTTATAAATAAATTGGGGTTTCTCCGGTAAAACGGGACCAAGAACCTTATCTTGTTTTAAGATGGACCAATTTTTTGCAATAATTTTCTCGAACTTTTTATACTGGACATTGTAGTCCAATATCATTCGAAAATTATGAGAATCCCCATCAGAAGTTTTGCTTCGATCAGTCAATAATGTCTGTCTATCAATCATCTTAACTTGTTCTACCTCTCTGAGCAGAACCTGTTCATCATAACCCTTTTGCACAAATCTAGTGGTCAACACTCGTGATTGATTTACGAAATCAGATACTTGTGTGCAATTCCGACGCAATCTAATATACTGTCCCCTGGGGATGTTGCACAACCAAGAACGGTGGTGACAACTCCCCAGGGGAATGTACGCATTGCGATCGGTGGGTTTAAAGTGATTGGTCAACTTAAAAGATCAATTCCCTTAGTGATGGTAAGATCCAAATAGTCAACCTTCTCATTATCTATGGTCCATGTGAGGATAATATTTTGATTATTATCATTAAGATGACTAATGAAAAAATCCAAAGCGGATCTATCACCCTCCCACACCAGGATCAAATCGTCAATATAACGACAATAACAAACTAATTCAGGGGGACGACATGCGAACACTGCCCGTTCCTCCCAGTGGGCCATAAAAATATTGGCCACACTGGGAGCAAAACGGGCCCCCATCGCAACTCCCCTAGTTTGTAAGAAAAAATCCCCATCAACTCAAAAGGAACTCCTGATGTCTACCAGACAGCGTAGACGTGGACAGAGCCCATTCCACAGCAGTCAATGCATCCTGGTGTCCTATAATGGTGTACAGGGACCCAACGTCTGCTGTCACCAATATACTTTTTTCAGAACACCCCAGAGATTGGAGGATCTGGATAATATGTTTAGTGTCTTTAAGGAATGCTGGCGTTTTAACTACCAGGGGTTGTAGAAATGAGTCAATGTATTGCCCTAATCGGGCTGACACTGAGTCAATCCCATTTACTATGGGCCTCCCTGGAGGGTTCACACTGTCTTTATGTAATTTCGGTAGAAAATATATGATCGGAGTTCTACAAAACAATGGATCCAGGTAAAGAGCCTCTTTTGTGGTCAATATTCCCTGATCTTTACCATCCTCAATGATATGGTGTAACTCATCCTTAAAGGACAACATAGGGTCTGTATGGAGAACTCTATATGTATCCTCATCTGACAATAGGTTACTCATTTCCATTTTATAGTATTCTTTACTCAGAATAACTAACCCGCCTCCTTTGTCCGCTGGACGAATTACAATCTCTTTCCTTTTTTCCAAAGATCCCATACCCCGTTTAATATATTGTGGGTCTAATACCTTTTTAATTTTCAATGACTCCAAATCCTTTACTACCATATTCTTGAAGACCTCCATATATTTGCTGTCGACATTAATGGGGTTGAATATGGATTTGTTTCGTAAAGAAGAATGGTCACCCCTAACAAGTGGTGTAGCCCTACTGGTGTTGGATAAAAAATATTTTTTCATGTTCAAACTTCTAATGTATTTTTGCAAACTTACATAAGTTTGGAATTTGTTCAAGTTTTTGGTTGGGGCAAATTTAAGCCCTCTATCAAGGACTTTGATTTCATCATCATTTAATGTTACCCCACTTAGATTATATATTCCTGCTCCTGTTATGGTTTCGACCTTTTGTAGTCGCCTACCCCCTCTCCTTCCTCTCTGTCTTCAATGTATTATTGAAAGGAGAATCCTTTAGACAGGAAACTTTGACCGTCATTATTTGTATGATCCCAAAACCTCTCACGGATGATACCCTATGTACAAACTTTCACCCAATTTCCCTTCTAAACCTAGATATCAAACTTTTAGCCAAAATATTGGCCAAAAGACTGAATAGAATAATAGGCAAGCTCATCCATAAGGATCAAGTAGGATTCATGCCAAAGCGTCAGGCGGGAGACAATGTCCGTCGGGCCGTATTGCTAGCCCACATAGCCAAAAAACGACGTATACCCTTCTGTTTTCTATCCCTAGACATAAAAAAGGCCTTCGACTCCATAGCCTGGCCTTACCTTAATTACACATTACAAAAATGGGGATTTGGCCCTCACTTCTTAACATGGATAGAAGCACTTTATAACAAACCAATTGCATATATAAAATATGCAGGCTATAAATCAAATTCCTTTACAATAGAAAGAGGAACACGCTAGGGATGTCCACTCTCCCCCCTCCTATTCGCCCTCCTAATAGAACCCCTAGCCCAACAAATCCGCACAGATCCGACAATCACAGGTATCGAAATAGTTGGATACCATCATAAATTATGTCTATTTGCGGACGACACTCCTATTTCTATCATCCCCACAAGTCTCTGGACCTAATCTTCTATCCATTTTAGATACATTTGCAGTGATTTCGGGACTTACAATATACCCCAAAAAATCCATGGCCCTAGATATATCCCTCACTAAAGTAGAATCAGACATGGCCAAAAATGCACTTCCTTTCATATGGACTGAGAGGTCAATCCCCTATTTGGGGATTCACCTAACAGCCTCATACTTAGATCTCTTTGCAGCAAATTATCCCCCACTCCTCAAACAAATAATAACTCTTTTACAACAATGGACACATCTCCCAATTTCATGGATAGGTAAAATTAACGCAGTCAAAATGACAATTCTCCCTAAAATACTCTATTTATTCAGAGTCTTACAAATCCCTATCCCATCTTACTATCTTAGAATACTTCAAAGAAAAACATCAAATTATGTCTGGGGATCCAAAAAACCCTGTGTATCGTTACATACACTTTATTTACCAAAACTTAAAGGAGGCCTTGGGTTCCCGAATTTTGCTAATTATTATAGAGCAGCACATATTGCCAGCCTCACTAAATATCACACTAATGATGAAATACCTATATGGGTAATAATAGAAGCAGCAGAATGTGACCCTCTATCTATATCCAATGTACTGTGGCTCCTCCCTAAAGAAAGGAAAACCCTAAGTAACCCTATTACAAAACACTTTTTAGCCATATGGGATAACCTTAGATTTAAACATCAGCTACAATCATCTCACAATCCTCTCTTATCATTCTTGAAAAACCCTGCTTTTTACCCAGCATGGGTCTCACCCAAATCATTTAGGGTATGGAATTCATTGAATATTACTCGGCTTAATAACCTAACCTCTACATCATCCTTTCATACGTTTCCTATCCTTTGTGACACCTATAACTTACCAAACTCTGAACTTTTCAGATATCTCCAAATCAAAAACTTTTACGCACCTTTGTTAAATACTGACACCCCTTTATCCCAACTTACAATATTTGAATCTGCATGCTTAAAAGACCCCCATTCAAGAGGACTAATATCGTCTATATACACACACATTTCAATTTACCCAGGTTTAGACAAACCACCTTATGCACGTAAATGGGAGGAGGACCCGGAAAGAGAATTCGATGTGGCTGATTGGTCCAAAATATGGTCTATAACAAAGTCTTCTTCACCAAATGTTCTGGCGGTAGAAACCAACTATAAAGTTCTAACCTGTTGGTACCTCGTTCCCTATAGATTGGCGAAATTTATGCCAAACCAAACAGGCCAATGCTTCCGGGGCTGTCCTGACCCGGGAACCCACCTACACATTTGGTGGTCTTGCCCGTTGGTACAATTATACTGGGAACAGATATTTGAAACTGCCTCCAAAATATTTGGTCTCACTGTGCATCCTGACCCAGCCACGGCCTTGCTCAATCTAAAACCAGATTACATCACATATAAGCAATTTAAACTTCTCACTCAATTGTTTACGGCAGCTAAACAAACAATTGCAAAAGCATGGAGGACCCCTAAACTGGAAATAGCCGAGACCATACATAGAGTAAATGACTTTATGGCTCACGCCAAAATGCTAGCCATAGAAAGAGATCAAATTCCAATCTTTGAAAAGAAATGGAACCCTTGGATTAAATATCACCTATCTTCATTCCGCGAAGACTTGATTCTCATGCCATGATAACAACTGGTAGACCTTATCGTGAATAGTCTATTATCTTGTTGAAACACACAGGTCAAAGACCAATGTACTCGAGCCATTCAAGTGGACTCCTATACCCCCCTCTATTTTCCTACTATCCTATTCTACCTATTTTTATGTTAACTACCTATCCATTTCTATTTTTATGTTATTTTTACATCTATTTAAAGTTCATTTAAATCTTTATTTTTTACTTGAAAAGCAATATTTAATATGTAATTAGATCTCATTTGTACTAAGCCTAATAGAATTTATTTGTTCAATATTTCACCATCTACATTAATGAACTTCTAAGTGCAAAGATGTATCCACCGTTAATTTCAGCTTAGCCCTTAGAAACTATCCACCAATATGTACATTGTAGACCATGAACTTGCTATTTATTCTCTATAATTGTAATATATAGACAATTTTCTACAACCATTATAACACATGATCTGTACACATCTTTTACATTTCTTTCAATAAAATACTTTGACAAGAAAATAATTTATGCTTTCTATCAATATGATGTTTGTTGCCTCATTGGGCTGCATATTGATTTTTCTAATGAGTTATCTCTATGTATATATTATGCATCTTTTCCCTGCCACTTCAAGTATGCGACAGCTGTATTTAGATAGGACATGTCACACTTACACATAATAGTCGCATACAGGGATGAGCCGAACACCCCCCTGTTCGGTTCGCACCAGAACCTGCGAACAGACAGAATGTTCGCGTGAACTTTAGAACCCTATTAAATACAATGGACTCGAACGTTCGAAATCTAAAGTGCTAATTATAAAGGCTTATATGCAAGTTATTGTCCTAAAAAGTGTTTGGGGACCCGGGTCCTGCCCCAGGGGACATGTATCAATGCAAAAAGAAGTTTTAAAAACGGCCGTTTTTTTGGGAGCAGTGATTTTAATAATGCTTAAAATGAAAAAATAAAAGTGAAATATTCCTTTAAATTTCGTACCTAGGGGGTGTGTATGATATGCATGTAAAGTGGCGCATGTTTCCCGTGCTTAGAACTGTCCCTGCATAAAATGTAATTTTTTAAGGAAAAAAAGTCATTTAACCACTTGTCCCCCGCCCACTGTCAATTGACGGCAGGCGGAGGACACTCTCGTTCTGGGAGGACGTCATATGACGTCCTCCCTTTAAAACGAGCTAGGGCGCGCGCGCGCGCCTGCCCACCGCGTTCCCAAGGCCCCAATGCCTGTGCCCGGCGGCCGCGATTGCCGCCGGGCACCCGCGATTGCCCGGGAAACGAGCAGGAAAGTGGATCTTTGTGTGTAAACACAGAGATCCACGTCCTGTGAGGGAGAGGGGACCGATGGTGTGTCCCTTGTACATAGGGGCAACCATCGGTCACCTCCCCCAGTCAGTCCCCTCCCCCCACAGTAAGAACACATTGAGGGAACATATTAAACCCCTTCCCGCCCCCTAGTGGTTAACCCCTTCCCTGCCAATTACATTTATACAGTAATCAATGCATTTTTATAGCAGGGATCGCTGTATAAATGTGCATGGTCCCAAAAATGTGTCAAAAGTGTCCGATGTGTCCGCCGTAATATCGCAGTCACAATAAAAATCGCAGATCGCCGCCATTACTAATAAAAAATAAGAAAAAAATTAAAATGATATAAATCTATCCCCTATTTTGTAGACGCTATAAATTTTATTTGAAAAAAAAAATGGGTATTTATTATAGCAAAAAGTAAAAAATTGTGTTTTTTTTTCCAAACTGGACGCTCTTCTTTTGTTTATAGCGCAAAAAATAAAAACCGCAGAGGTGATCAAATACCACCAAAAGAAAGCTCTATTTGTGGGAAAAAAAGGACGCAATTGTCATTCAAAGTGTGACAGCTGCGAAAGCCGAAAAATGGCTTGGGCAGGAAGGGGGTTTTCGTGCACAGTAGGGAAGTGGTTAAAACTCACTCGCGGCTAATAATGAATTGTCGGCTCCCGGCAATACATAGAAAAGTCATTGATAAAAATAAAAAAATAAAAAGCGTGGGGGTCCCCCAGAATTCAATTACCAGGCCCTTCAGGTCTGGTATAGATATTAAGGGGAACCCCGCCGCAAATTTAAAAAAAAATGCGCGCGGTTCCCCCAAATATCCATACCAGGCCCTTCAGATCTGGCATGGATTTTAAGGGGAACTCAATCCCAAATTTAAAAAAAAAATGGTGTGGAGTCCCCCCAAAAATCCATACCAGACCCTTATCCGAGCACGCAACCTGGCAGGCCGCAGGAAAAGAGGGGGGGCGAGAGAGCGCCCCCCTCCTGAACCGTACCAGGCCACATGCCCTCAACATGGGGAGGATTTCCCCATGTTGATGGGGACAAGGGCCTCATCCCCACAACCCTTGCCCGGTGGTTGTGGGGGTCTGCGGGTGAGGGGCTTATCGGAATTTGGAAGACCCCTTTAACAAAGGGGACCCCCAGATCCCGGCCCCCCATGTGAATTGGTAAGGGGTACATTGTACCCCTACCATTTCACGAAGAAAGTGTCAAAAAATGTAAAAAAAAATAAAACACCTTGGAAAAGTCCTTTATTAAAAAAAAAAAAAAAAACATTCCAGCGGTGAAATCCAGTGTCCCGCGGCGATCCGATGTTCAGCGCTGTCCGTCATTGGCTAAGCCTGAGCGAACCTGATGGGGGAACTTCCTCCGCAGTCTATTACGTGTATAGACCCGCCCCTTCTAAAGTTCCCCATCAGGTCCGCTCAGCCAATGACTAGGTGTAAGGCTGAGGACCTGATGCGGAACATGAGAAGGGGCGGGTCTATACATGTATTACACAGTGAAGGAAGCTCCCCGTCAGGTCCGCCCCCTCGGTATGTCAGACCCCCGCCTACGTCATTGGCCTGAGCGGGGAACTTCCTTCACTGTGTAATTTAAAATTTACACAGTGAAGGAAGTTCCCCATCAGGTTCGCTCAGGCCAATGACGTAGGCGCGGTCTGACATACCGAGGGGGCGGACCTGATGGGGAACTTCCTTCACTGTGTAATACATGTATAGACCCGCCCCTTCTCATGTTCTGCATCAGGTCCTCAGCCTTACACCTAGTCATTGGCTGAGCGGACCTGATGGGGAACTTTAGAAGGGGCGGGTCTATACATGTAATAGACTGCGGAGGAAGTTCCCCATCAGGTCCGCTCAGGCTCAGCCAATGACGGACAGCGCTGGACATCGGATCGCCGCGGGGCACTAGATTTCACCGCTGGAATGTTTATTTATTTATTTATTTTTTAATAAAGGACTTTTCCAAGGTGTTTGTGTGTTTTTTTTTACATTTTTTGACACTTTCTTAGTGAAATGGTAGGGGTACAATGTACCCCTTACCAATTCACATGGGGGGGCCGGAATCTGGGGGGTTAAAGGGGTCTTCCAGATTCCGATAAGCTCCCCGCCCGCAGACCCCCACAACCACTGGGAAAGGGTTGTGGGGATGAGGCCCTTGTCCCCATCAACATGGGGACATCCTCCCCATGTTGAGGGCATGTGGCCTGGTACGGTTCAGGAGGGGGGGGCGCTCTCGTCCCCCCCTCTTTTCCTGCGGCCTGCCAGGTTGCGTGCTCGGATCTGGTATGGATATTTGGGGGAACCGCACGCATTTTTTTTTAATTTGCGGCGGGGTTCCCCTTAATATCCATTCCAGACCTGAAGGGCCTGGTAATTGAATTCTTAGGGACCCCCACGCTTTTTTTTTTATCAATGACTTTTCTATGTATTGCCGGGAGCCGACAATTCATTAATAGCTGCGAGTGAGTTTTAAATGACTTTTTTTCCTTCAAAAATGACATTTTATGCAGGGACAGTTCTAAGCACGGGAAACATGCGCCACTTTACATGCTGTGACAGCAGGAAGGTAAAGTCACCTGGTTGCATCCAGGGGGGTAGATATATTTCGCCCAGATTCAGGCTTTACGCCGACGTATACAACTAGGTGGAGAGTTGTATAAGGCTAGTGGGCTCATTGATGACTCATACCTCTAGGGAGAGGGCTGGGCGTCGTGCAGACAGGGAGTTGATGAGGCCAGCTGAAGCTTGTCAGCTCATTTAGGCCTCTATAAAAAACTCCCAGCTTCATTAGATGTTAGCTCATGCCTGGAACCAGACCTGTGTGGACTGTCTAGGGAGAGTGAACCCCTGTGCGGTGAGAAAAAGCCTGTGTGGCTATTTGCTTGGACATTTAAAACTAGGGACTTAGGGACTAGGACAGCACTAGGCTGATCCCAGTTGTTAGTTAGGAAACCTGTATGTTTAGTCAGAGGTCAACTTGACCAGGATTTATTTTGGTTATGTTTCTTTTGCTTTGCTGTGTTTTGTCACTGTAAATAGAAAATAAACCGCACCTTTTTGATTTTTGAAAACCACAACCTCCGTTTGCTGGGCCTGTTTTGTGTGGGGAGCCCATCCCGGGGGTCACACACACCCGCTGCCGAGTTAACCCCCTCACAGTTGGTGGAGAATGCGGGCAGTTTTTTTAAGCCAGCATGGAGGAGATACTGAAACAGCTGGCTCTAGCAAATGCCAATCAACAGCAGACAAATGCAGGTTTGCAAAGGAGCCTTGCAGCCCAGCAGCAGACAAACGCAACTTTGCAACAGAGTCTGGAGGCTCAACAACGAGCCCAGCAGCAATCTGAGGCCCGCTTCATAGACCTGTTGCAGAAGCAAGAGCAGAGACTACAACAACAGATGGAAGCAGTAATGCAGCAACGTCCGCAGACCAGTGAGGAAAGCCGTCCCACTAATACCGCGTCCTTTGGGGTGAGTCGTTTATTGACAAAAATGACTGGAGAGGATGATCCAGAGGTATTTTTGACCACATTTGAAAGGACCGCTGAAAGAGAAAAGTGGCCTGAGGAGCAGTGGGCTGGACTGGTGGCTCCTCTGTTAACTGGTGAATCGCAGAAGGCTTACTATGACCTAGAGCCTGACCAAGCAAAAGACTATGTGATGCTAAAAGCTGAAATATTGGCAAGGCTGGGTGTCACCCAGGCTGTCCGGGCTCAGCGTGTGCATAACTGGACTTTCCAGCTTGGAAAACCCCCCAGGTCTCAAATGTATGATCTCATTCACCTGAGCAGAAAGTGGCTACAGCCAGAGACTTTGTCCGCACCAAAGATTGTGGAACGTGTTGTAATGGATCGGTTTTTGAGAGCTCTTCCTACTGCCATCCAAAAGTGGGTAAGCCATGGAGACCCAGAGACGGCCGATGGTCTTGTGGATCGTGTGGAGAAATACTTGGCTACAGAGAACCTGACGGCCTCTTCCAGAGACACTCGGACTTTCCACCCTAAGACCAGACCATCCCCAGGGGCGGATAAGAGGATTCCAAGGGGTGAGGGTGGAGAGAGTGAGAGGGTGGGAGCTCTACCCCAAGTTTGGCGAGAACAGCCTGGGAAATCAGCGGCTCAAGAGGCGGCAAGAAGGATCGTTTGCTACCGCTGCCGGCAAGCGGGACATATTGCAGCCAATTGCCCGGTTGTGGAGGAACCCATGCAGTGTGACTTTCTGACGGGCAGACGTCAGTCGCTGTGTGCGACAGTCGCATGCACTGCCATTCGAGGAACTGAGAAACATTTATGCAAAATGTGTGTTAATGGTAGAAAATGTTGTGGTATTGCTGGATTCAGGTAGCCTTGTGACCCTGATAAAGGCTGAGTTAGTTAAAACAGAGGTCTCTGGGAATAGCAAGGTAGCTGTTATTTGTGTGCATGGGGACACCCGAGAGTATCCAGTGACTACAGTGTGTTTCGAGACCCCCAAAGGTACCCTCTCTCATCCAGTGGGCTTAGTATCTCAGTTACCGCATGACGCCATTGTGGGAAGGGATTTTCCGAAGTTCTGGGAACTGTGGGATGATCCTGAGCCCCTCACTGGTGCCCCTATGTACCAGGAATGTGATAGCCAGAACTCCCCTGAGAGTGGTGAGGACTCTCCGGAATTTCCCTTATCAGTATTGGCAGGGGAGACTCAAGAAACTGGAGAGGAGCCCACCTCCTCAGACGAAAACCTACCGTCTGTGGAGTTTTCTGATCTTGAGGTTCACAGGGAAAACTTTGCCACAGAACAGTTGAAAGACCCCGCCCTAATAAAGGCACGGGAAAACGTAGTGAAAATAGATGGCGAGTTAGTGGACCCAGATAATACCTGCACTTACCCATACTTCAGCGTAGAGAAGGACCTACTGTATCGGGTGGCAAAAAGGGCAGAAGAAACCGTTGAGCAGCTTGTGGTGCCCAAACCTTACAGGAAGTTGGTGTTGGAGTTGGCCCATGGGCACATTCTTGGAGGTCATCTGGGGACAGAGAAAACCCGAGAGAGGGTATTACAGAGATTCTATTGGCCGGGGGTGATGAAGGACGTAGAAAATTATTGTTCCTCCTGCCCTGTGTGTCAGAGGTTGGCCCCGATGCCACATTTCCGTAGCCCGCTGGTCCCTCTACCCATCATTGAGGTCCCGTTTGAGAGGATCGCCATGGATTTGGTAGGTCCTATAATCAAGTCCGCTAGGGGGCACCAGTACATATTAGTTATAATGGACTATGCCACCCGTTATCCAGAAGCGATCCCTCTCCGAAATACCTCGGCCAAAACCATAGCCAAAGAGCTATCTCTTGTTTTTAGCCGGGTGGGTATTTGTAAAGAACTGCTTACGGACCAAGGTACACCCTTTATGTCCCGGGTTATGAAAGAGCTGTGTAAATTGTTCAAAGTGACGCAATTGCGTACGTCTGTGTATCACCCCCAAACCGATGGGCTGGTTGAAAGATTCAACAAAACCCTAAAACAAATGTTGAAGAAAGTGGTGGATAGAGATGGAAAGGATTGGGACTGTTTACTTCCTTATTTGATGTTTGCTATTAGGGAGGTGCCCCAATCCTCTACGGGATTCTCCCCCTTTGAGTTACTGTATGGGAGACACCCAAGAGGGCTGTTGGATATTGCCAAGGAAACTTGGGAAAGTGAGAGTTCTCCCCACAGGAGTGTGATTGAGCATGTCGCCCTGATGCAAGATCGAATTGCACAGGTAATGCCCATCGTGAAGGAACATTTGGCCCAAGCGCAGTTGGCACAGCAGAGAGTGTACAACCGTGGAGCCAAGACCCGTACCTTTTCCCCGGGGGATAGGATATTGGTACTTATCCCTACGGTTGAAAGTAAATTCCTTGCCAAATGGCAAGGCCCCTACGAGATAATGGAAAAAGTGAGCGAAGTGAATTACAAGGTCAGACAACCAGGAAGGCGAAAGCCCGAACAGATCTATCACGTTAATCTGTTGAAAGCCTGGAGGGATAGAGAGTCCCTAGTCGCAGACACTTGGTCACCAGCTCAAACTGGTTGCGTGATTCCTGAGGTTGGAATAGCAGCCACCTTGTCACAACCCCAACAACAGGAGGTTAAGGAGTTTGTGCTTCGCAACAAGGAGGTATTCTCTGAGCTGCCGGGACAAACATCTGGGGTAGAGCATGACATCATTACCCCGCCCGGTGAAAGGGTGAAGTTAAAACCCTATCGGATCCCAGAGGCTCGACGGGAGGCAATACGGGAGGAAGTACAGAAAATGCTGAACTTAGGGGTGATAGAGGAGTCCCAAAGTGATTGGTCTAGTCCCATCGTGTTGGTGCCTAAACCGGATGGGAGCTGGCGATTTTGTAACGATTTTCGTCAGTTGAACAAAGTTACAAAATTTGACACCTACCCCATGCCACGTATAGATGAGTTGATCGACCGGCTGGGAACAGCCCGATACATGACGACTCTTGACCTCACAAAAGGGTATTGGCAAATCCCCCTGGCCAAGTCGGCCAAAGAGAAAACCGCATTTGTAACCCCAGACGGGGCGTTCCAATATAAAAGAATGCCGTTCGGGTTACAGAATGCGCCGGCCACATTCCAGCGGAAAATGGACCAGATGCTGAGGCCCCATCGGAAGTATGCTGCGGCTTACCTGGATGACGTAATTGTCCATAGCACAGATTGGGCCTCACATCTGCCAAAAGTGCAAGCAGTCCTGGACTCTGTTCGGGAATCGGGGTTTACGGCTAACCCCAAGAAGTGTACCATTGGGCAGGAGGAGGCCAAATATCTTGGGTACACCATTGGGAGGGGAGTAATCAAACCCCAACTCAAAGTCGAGGCCATCCAGAGTTGGCCACGTCCCAACAGCAAGAAGCAGGTACGAGCCTTTCTGGGAATCGCTGGGTATTATCGGCGATTCATTCCCCACTTTGCTTCTAAGGCTGTGCCCCTAACCAACCTGACGAAGGGGAAAGGGTCGGTCATGATTAAATGGACCCCCGAGGCTGAGGCAGCATTCCAATTCTTGAAACAAGCCTTATGTAGCCAGCCAGTGTTGTACTCACCCGACTTCTCTAAAGACTTTGTCGTACAAAGTGATGCGTCAGATGTGGGGTTAGGAGCAGTATTGTCCCAGGTCTGGAACGGGGAAGAGCACCCAGTCATTTACCTCAGCAGGAAGTTGAAGTCCCATGAGGTAAATTACGCCACCGTTGAAAAGGAGTGTTTAGCGGTGAAGTGGGCTCTAGATTCCCTTCGGTACTACCTGCTAGGTAGGCACTTTGACATGGTTACGGATCACGCTCCGTTAAAGTGGATGGCTCAAAACAAGGAAACAAATAGAAGAGTGAATAGGTGGTTCCTGGCCCTCCAGGAATTCAACTTCACAGTAAAGCATCGCCCTGGCGTTCAAATGGGGAATGTGGATTCTTTGTCTCGAGTACATGAATGCCTGATTGCTGGTGTTCCAACCCCGAGGTTAAAACAAGAGGGGGGGGTATGTGACAGCAGGAAGGTAAAGTCACCTGGTTGCATCCAGGGGGTTAGATATATTTCGCCCAGATTCAGGCTTTACGCCGACGTATACAACTAGGTGGAGAGTTGTATAAGGCTAGTGGGCTCATTGATGACTCATACCTCTAGGGAGAGGGCTGGGCGTCGTGCAGACAGGGAGTTGATGAGGCCAGCTGAAGCTTGTCAGCTCATTTAGGCCTCTATAAAAAACTCCCAGCTTCATTAGATGTTAGCTCATGCCTGGAACCAGACCTGTGTGGACTGTCTAGGGAGAGTGAACCCCTGTGCGGTGAGAAAAAGCCTGTGTGGCTATTTGCTTGGACATTTAAAACTAGGGACTAGGGATGAGCTTCGTGTTCGAGTCGAACATACGTTCGACTCGAACATTGGCTGTTCGATCGTTCGACGAAGATCGAACGATTTGGGCCGTTCGCGCCAAATTCGAGTGACGCGAACGGCCCACAATGCACTACGCCATCGCAGGGTCATCCAGGCGCTGTGATTGGCCAAGCATGCACTGTGACCCCGCATGCTTGGCCAATCACAGCGCCGGCAGCGAGGAGAGCAATGATTGGCCACAGGCAGGATGCCTGTGGCCAATTATTGCTGAGGGTGTTTAGTACACGCCCCACACTATAAAAGGCCGCCAGCACGGCGGCCTAGTGTAGTGTGTTCCGGAGCAGGGATAGAGTAGCATAGGCAGGGACAGTGACTGTTATTTCTTTCTTGCTTAACCTGGATTCCTTTAGTTTAGGGAAAGAGAAGGATAGGTAGGGAGAGTGTCAGTGTGTTTTGTGCTTCTGCTATAGTGTGCTTAAAAAAAACATTTATTCTAGGGACAGAAAACTCTAGGTAGGGACAGTGTCAGTTTCTTTCACTCTGCAAGTCCTTGTTTCCAGGGACCTGTAAGGACAGTGAGTTAATTGTCCTTGTGCTATATTGTGCTTAAAAAAAACATTTATTCTAGGGACAG
This sequence comes from Rana muscosa, assembly GCA_029206835.1. Taxonomy (NCBI): domain Eukaryota; kingdom Metazoa; phylum Chordata; class Amphibia; order Anura; family Ranidae; genus Rana; species Rana muscosa. Next base: position 358,013,980 of record CM055122.1, read on the forward strand.
AAAACTCTAGGTAGGGACAGTGTCAGTTTCTTTCACTCTGCAAGTCCTTGTTTCCAGGGACCTGTAAGGACAGTGAGTTAATTGTCCTTGTGCTATATTGTGATTAAAAAAAACATTTATTCTAGGGACAGAAAACTCTAGGTAGGGACAGTGTCAGTTTCTTTCACTCTGCAAGTCCTTGTTTCCAGGGACCTGTAAGGACAGTGAGTTAATTTTCCTTGTGCTATATTGTGATTAAAAAAAACATTTATTCTAGGGACAGAAAACTCTAGGTAGGGACAGTGTCAGTTTCTTTCACTCTGCAAGGCCTTGTTTCCAGGGACCTGTAAGGACAGTGAGTTAATTGTCCTTGTGCTATATTGTGCTTAAAAAAAACATTTATTCTAGGGACAGAAAACTCTAGGTAGGGACAGTGTCAGTTTCTTTCACTCTGCAAGTCCTTGTTTCCAGGGACCTGTAAGGACAGTGAGTTAATTTTCCTTGTGCTATATTGTGATTAAAAAAAACATTTATTCTAGGGACAGAAAACTCTAGGTAGGGACAGTGTCAGTTTCTTTCACTCTGCAAGTCCTTGTTTCCAGGGACCTGTAAGGACAGTGAGTTAATTTTCCTTGTGCTATATTGTGATTAAAAAAAACATTTATTCTAGGGACAGAAAACTCTAGGTAGGGACAGTGTCAGTTTCTTTCACTCTGCAAGTCCTTGTTTCCAGGGACCTGTAAGGACAGTGAGTTAATTTTCCTTGTGCTATATTGTGATTAAAAAAAACATTTTTTCTAGGGACAGAAAACTGTAGGTAGGGAGAGTGTTTTTTTTCTTTCACTCTGCAAGTCCTTGTTTCCAGGGACCTGTAAGGACAGTGAGTTAATTGTCCTTGTGCTATATTGTGCTTAAAAAAAACATTTATTCTAGGGACAGAAAACTCTAGGTAGGGACAGTGTCAGTTTCTTTCACTCTGCAAGTCCTTGTTTCCAGGGACCTGTAAGGACAGTGAGTTAATTTTCCTTGTGCTATATTGTGATTAAAAAAAACATTTATTCTAGGGACAGAAAACTCTAGGTAGGGACAGTGTCAGTTTCTTTCACTCTGCAAGTCCTTGTTTCCAGGGACCTGTAAGGACAGTGAGTTAATTTTCCTTGTGCTATATTGTGATTAAAAAAAACATTTTTTCTAGGGACAGAAAACTGTAGGTAGGGAGAGTGTTTTTTTTCTTTCACTCTGCAAGTCCTTGTTTCCAGGGACCTGTAAGGACAGTGAGTTAATTTTCCTTGTGCTATATTGTGATTAAAAAAAGCATTTTTTCTAGGGACAGAAAACTGTAGGTAGGGAGAGTGTTTTTTTTCTTTCACTCTGCAAGTCCTTGTTTCCAGGGACCTGTAAGGACAGTGAGTTAATTGTCCTTGTGCTATATTGTGCTTAAAAAAAACATTTATTCTAGGGACAGAAAACTCTAGGTAGGGACAGTGTCAGTTTCTTTCACTCTGCAAGTCCTTGTTTCCAGGGACCTGGAGAGACATTGAGTGAATTGTCCTTGTGCTATATTGTGATTAAAAAAAACATTTATTCTAGGGACAGAAAACTCTAGGTAGGGACAGTGTCAGTTTCTTTCACTCTGCAAGTCCTTGTTTCCAGGGACCTGTAAGGACAGTGAGTTAATTTTCCTTGTGCTATATTGTGATTAAAAAAAACATTTTTTCTAGGGACAGAAAACTGTAGGTAGGGAGAGTGTTTTTTTTCTTTCACTCTGCAAGTCCTTGTTTCCAGGGACCTGTAAGGACAGTGAGTTAATTTTCCTTGTGCTATATTGTGATTAAAAAAAACATTTATTCTAGGGACAGAAAACTCTAGGTAGGGACAGTGTCAGTTTCTTTCACTCTGCAAGTCCTTGTTTCCAGGGACCTGTAAGGACAGTGAGTTAATTTTCCTTGTGCTATATTGTGATTAAAAAAAACATTTTTTCTAGGGACAGAAAACTGTAGGTAGGGAGAGTGTTTTTTTTCTTTCACTCTGCAAGTCCTTGTTTCCAGGGACCTGTAAGGACAGTGAGTAAATTGTCCTTGTGCTATATTGTGCTTAAAAAAAACATTTATTCTAGGGACAGAAAACTCTAGGTAGGGACAGTGTCAGTTTCTTTCACTCTGCAAGTCCTTGTTTCCAGGGACCTGTAAGGACAGTGAGTTAATTTTCCTTGTGCTATATTGTGATTAAAAAAAACATTTATTCTAGGGACAGAAAACTCTAGGTAGGGACAGTGTCAGTTTCTTTCACTCTGCAAGTCCTTGTTTCCAGGGACCTGTAAGGACAGTGAGTTAATTTTCCTTGTGCTATATTGTGATTAAAAAAAACATTTTTTCTAGGGACAGAAAACTGTAGGTAGGGAGAGTGTTTTTTTTCTTTCACTCTGCAAGTCCTTGTTTCCAGGGACCTGTAAGGACAGTGAGTTAATTTTCCTTGTGCTATATTGTGATTAAAAAAAACATTTTTTCTAGGGACAGAAAACTGTAGGTAGGGAGAGTGTTTTTTTTCTTTCACTCTGCAAGTCCTTGTTTCCAGGGACCTGTAAGGACAGTGAGTTAATTGTCCTTGTGCTATATTGTGCTTAAAAAAAACATTTATTCTAGGGACAGAAAACTCTAGGTAGGGACAGTGTCAGTTTCTTTCACTCTGCAAGTCCTTGTTTCCAGGGACCTGGAGAGACATTGAGTGAATTGTCCTTGTGCTATATTGTGATTAAAAAAAACATTTATTCTAGGGACAGAAAACTCTAGGTAGGGACAGTGTCAGTTTCTTTCACTCTGCAAGTCCTTGTTTCCAGGGACCTGTAAGGACAGTGAGTTAATTTTCCTTGTGCTATATTGTGATTAAAAAAAACATTTTTTCTAGGGACAGAAAACTGTAGGTAGGGAGAGTGTTTTTTTTCTTTCACTCTGCAAGTCCTTGTTTCCAGGGACCTGTAAGGACAGTGAGTTAATTTTCCTTGTGCTATATTGTGATTAAAAAAAACATTTTTTCTAGGGACAGAAAACTGTAGGTAGGGAGAGTGTTTTTTTTCTTTCACTCTGCAAGTCCTTGTTTCCAGGGACCTGTAAGGACAGTGAGTTAATTGTCCTTGTGCTATATTGTGCTTAAAAAAAACATTTATTCTAGGGACAGAAAACTCTAGGTAGGGACAGTGTCAGTTTCTTTCACTCTGCAAGTCCTTGTTTCCAGGGACCTGGAGAGACATTGAGTGAATTGTCCTTGTGCTATATTGTGATTAAAAAAAACATTTATTCTAGGGACAGAAAACTCTAGGTAGGGACAGTGTCAGTTTCTTTCACTGTGAAAGTCCTTGTTTCAAGGGACAGAGAAGGACACCTGAAGGTAGCCCTTATTGCTTTTTTCCCATCTCCCTGCAGGCCATCTATTAGAATGTCTGGAAGGCAAACAAGGAGAGGCAGACAGTCAGGAGGCAATAAAAGAGGGCAAGCAGGCTCTGTGTCTGGGGGCAACAGTGCTGGTCGTGGACGCGGTGCATTGTCATCAGCACATGGCCATGGGACACGCTTGTCCTTCTTTTCGGCAGCTGGACATGTTGAGCCACATCATGCCGAAGACTTGGTAGAGTGGATGACCAAGCCCTCCTCCTCCTCCTCATCCTCTCTCACCCAGGCTCAGGGTACTGGAAAAGCAGCTGCCAAAGCGTCGTCTTCCCTGGTATCAATGTCAGACAAATCATCAGTCACTCCTTCCCTAGACCCACCATGTCCTCCTCCTGAGGAGTCCCCCGAACTGTTTCAGCACAGTGTTGGGTACATGCTCCAGGAGGATGCCCAGCGTTTCGAAGGGTCTGATGATGAAACCCAGCTAGAGGAAGGCAGTAGCGTGAGAGCAGACAGAGGGGATGCTCAAGAAGGACACCAATCTGGCAGTCATGTTCCAGCAGCTGCAGCATACTGCCAGATTGGCTCCAGTGATGAGGAGGGAGGGGATGATGAGGTCAATGACTCCACGTGGGTGCCTAATAGGAGAGAGGAGGAGGAGGAGGATGAGGAGGAGGCACATCTCCAACGAGGCAGGATGCCCTTTGGTGGCCAGCGTAAGGGCAGTACACCGACGGAATCACACCGCAGAGCTCCGCCTGTGCAGGGCGCTGCCTCTGCCCGTCATTCAAAAAGTTCTTTGGTGTGGGCCTTTTTTGAGGCTAGTGCATCAGATCGCACAGCTGCTGTTTGCAACATATGTCTCAAGCGTATATCGCGTGGCCAAAACATCAGCCGCTTGGGTACCACATGCCTGACCAGACATATGTTGACCTGCCATGCAGCTCGTTGGCAAGCCTACCTCAAAGACCCACACCAAAGAACAAAGCGGACCTCTCCTTGCACCGCATCAGCTGGGATCTCCAACCCCACTATAACTTCAGTCCTCTCTGAAACATGCACTGAGAGGAATGAAGGTGTAGAATTAGGTGTGTCACAGCCAAGTACTTGCGCCCACTCTGCTAGCAGTACACCGACGTCCGATTCTAGCAGGCAAATTTCCCTGCCCCAGCTGCTGGACCGTCGAAAGAAGTTCACTCCCAGCCATCCACATGCCCAGCGGTTGAATGCTAGCTTGGCTAAATTGCTAGCGCTTCAACTGCTGCCTTTTCAGTTGGTAGACTCGGCCCCCTTCCGTGAGTTTGTGCAATGTGCGGTTCCTCAGTGGCAGGTTCCCAAACGCCACTTTTTCTCACGGAAGGCTATTCCGGCTCTCTACCGGCATGTGGAAGGCAATGTCTTGGCCTCGCTGGACAGGGCGGTCAGCGGTAAGGTGCATATTACCGCTGACTCATGGTCCAGCAGGCATGGACAGGGACGTTACCTTTCTTTCACGGCCCATTGGGTCACTCTTTTGGCAGCTGGGAAGGATTCAGGACAAGGTGCAGTAGTGTTGGAGGTTGTCCCACCGCCACGCCTCCAAAATGCTACTACTGGTTGTGACACACCTCTCTCCTCCACCCCCTCCTCTTCTTCTTCCTCCATGGCCTCTTCCTGTGGTTTGTCCTATGAACCAGCGGTGCTCCGTAGCCGTTCACGGGGCTACGCAAGTACGCAGGCAAAAAGATGCCATGCCGTGCTTGCGCTGGTGTGTTTGGGGGACAGAAGCCACACTGGGGCAGAGGTCCTGTCTGCTCTGCAGGGCCAGGCCGAGAGGTGGTTGACGCCACGCCAGCTTAAGCCAGGAATGGTGGTTTGCGACAATGGCACCAACCTCCTCTCCGCCCTCCGACAGGGACAACTGACCCATGTGCCCTGTGTGGCTCACGTCCTTAACCTGGTGGTGCAGCGGTTCTTGGGCAGGTACCCGGGCTTACAGGATGTCCTGAGGCAGGCCAGGAAAGTCTGTGTGCATTTCCGCAGATCTTATAATGCCAGTGCTCGCCTGGCTGAGCTGCAAAAGGAGTTGAACCTGCCCAAGAACCGCCTTATATGTGACATGCCCACCAGGTGGAACTCAACGTTGGCCATGCTGCAGCGGCTGCACACGCAGCAGAGGGCCATCAATGAGTACCTGTGCGACTACGGCACCAGGACAGGGTCAGGGGAGCTTGGTTTTTTTTCTCCACGCCAGTGGGGCATGATCAGGGATGCATGCACTGTCCTGGCACCATTTGAGGAGGCCACGAGGATGGTGAGCAGTGACAGTGCATGCATCAGTGACACTGTACCTCTTGTCCACCTGTTGGAGCACACGCTGCGTGGAATAATGGACAGGGCACTTGAGGCAGAACAGAGGCAGGAAGAGGAGGACTTCCTTGCCTCTCAAGGCCCCCTTTACCCAGACAGTGTTCCTTCTGTCCCACCCATCGCACAGGAAGAGGAGGAGGAGGAGGAGGAGGAGGAGGAGGAGGAGGATTGTGTCAGCATGGAGGTGGAGGCTGGCACTCAGCATCATCAGCAGCAGTCTTTTAGGGATGATTTACAGTCCCAAGAAACCAGTGGACTTGTACGTGGCTGGGAGGAGGTGGCTGCGGATCATGTCGTCCTTAGTGACCCAGAGGACTCCGGAGCGAATGCCTCAGCAAACCTACGCTGCATGGCCTCCCTGATCCTGCAAAGTCTGCGGAAGGATCCTCGTATTCTTCGGATCAAGGAGAGGGACCATTACTGGCTGGCCACTCTCCTTGATCCACGGTACAAGGGTAAGGTTGCGGACCTTATGTTACCGTCGCAGAGGGAGCAGAGGATGAGACAACTCCGGGAGGCCTTGCAGAAAGGTCTGTGCAACGCGTTCCCAGAGACTGGGAGGTTGCAAACTCCTGGTCCTGGACAACGAGTTGCTGAGGCTTCGGCCAGTCAAAGAAGGAGCGGTGGGGAAGGTGGCCGTCTGACCGATGCGTTCAGACAATTCTTTAGTCCGCAGCCCCAAAGTATGATCGGTTCCAGCAACCATCGCCAGCGTCTGATAAACATGGTGCAGGAATATCTAGGGGCAAGGTCAGACTTGGACACCTTCCCCACCGAAAATCCTCTGGCTTACTGGGTCTTGAGGATGGATCACTGGCCAGAGCTTGCACAGTATGCAATTGAGCTAATGGCCTGTCCTGCATCCAGCGTTCTTTCGGAACGCACATTCAGTGCTGCTGGAGGATTTGTCACGGATCACAGGGTGCGCCTGTCCACCGACTCGGTTGATCGACTGACTTTCATCAAGATGAACCAGTCTTGGATCACCACCAGCTACCACACACCTGATGCTGATATAACAGACTAATTGATTTTAAAATGTCACATCCCTTCAAGACTGATGCTGATGCTGAGTGCCTGTGCTGTTATGTTGACTGGCTATCCTCCTCCTCTGAGTCCTCAATGATACGATTGATGATGATAGCTTGGAAGATCATTTTTGTTTATGGGTGCCGCCACCAGTGCCTAACGCCCAATTTTTCAGCCCCTGTTTAACAGTGGCGTGTAATTACAATTTTTGAAGCAATACTTTGCAACAGGGCTCATTGCTGTGCTCCAAGTACAGTATCTGTGAGGAGTTGCAGTGTTGTGCCACCAGTGCCTAAGGCCCAATTTTTCAGCCCCTGTTTAACAGGGGCGTGTCATTACAATTTTTGAAGCAATACTTTGCAACAGGGCTCATTGCTGTGCTCCAAGTACAGTATCTGTGAAGGGTTGCAGTGTTGTGCCACCAGTGCCTAAGGCCCAATTTTTCAGCCCCTGTTCAACAGGGGCATGTAATTACAATTCTTGATCTAATAATTCACAGCAGGGCCCATTGCTGCACCCACCAAGAGTAACTGTCAGGGCTTACAGTGTTGTGGCACCAGCACCACCATCAAAGGCCCAATTTTTACTACCACTGTTCAACAATTATATGTAATTAAAATTCCTGATATAATAGTTGACAGCAGGGCGTTCCAGCACCAACCAAGAGTAACTGTGAGTGCTTACAGTGTTGTGCCAACACCAACAACTAAGGGGCCTATTTCTGCAGAGTATATACGGCAGGTCCCTACTTTCAAACATCCAACTTACAAACGACTCCTACTTGCAAACGCAAGAAGACAACAGGAAGTGAGAGGAAATCTACCACTAGGAAGGAAAATTCTCTCCTGTAAGAATAAATATGGGAGAAAGGTGTCTCCTCTGTACTGATGCTTTATCAGCAATCCTTGTTTCAAGAAAAACACCACATTTCAAAAACAGTTGTCATTAGGACGGAAAGTGAGGTGAAATGTTCTGAACAGGGGCACAGACAGCAAAACAAATGTTACAGGGGTGATAACCCTTACCTATGTTTTCCAAAAAGTTTAAAAATAGATTTTTGGTCTGGAGCTACACTTCAACAATGTACCTGTTCAAAATTACAAACAGATTCTACATAAGAACAAACCTACAGTCCCTGTCTTGTATGCACCGCCTGTATACGGCTGTTCAGAGTATATAGGGCCTTTTTTATTTTATGTGCGGGGTTCCCCTTAATATCCATACAAGACCCAAAGGGGCTGGTAATGGGCTGGGGTAGGGGGGGGGGTCATGGGGTAGCTATGCCATTTTTCTTAAAGATTTTCATCCATATTACCGGGACCAGACATTACATTAAAGCCGCAAGCAGTTTTAAATGGCTTTTTTTTCCTTTAGAAGTGTCATTTTGTGCAGGGACAGTTCTAAACACGGGAAACACGTGGCACTTCACAGGCATACTTTAGACACCCCCCAGGTACGATATTTAAAGGAATATTTGACTTTTTTTTTTTCACTTTATGCATCATTAAAATGACTGCTCCCGGAAAACGACCGTTTTTAAAACTTATTTTTGCATTGATACATGTCCCCTGGTGCAGAACCCGGGTTCCCAAACCCTTTTTAGGACAATAACATGCATAATAGTTGTTATAATTAGCACTTTAGAATTCGAACGTTCGCATCCATTGTATTTAATAGGGTTCTAATGTTCGTTCGAACTTTCGGTCCGTTCGCGGGTTCTGGTGCGAACCGAACCCGGGGGTGTTCGGCTCATCACTACTAGGGACTTAGGGACTAGGACAGCACTAGGCTGATCCCAGTTGTTAGTTAGGAAACCTGTATGTTTAGTCAGAGGTCAACTTGACCAGGATTTATTTTGGTTATGTTTCTTTTGCTTTGCTGTGTTTTGTCACTGTAAATAGAAAATAAACCGCACCTTTTTGATTTTTGAAAACCACAACCTCCGTTTGCTGGGCCTGTTTTGTGTGGGGAGCCCATCCCGGGGGTCACACACACCCGCTGCCGAGTTAACCCCCTCACAATGCATATCATACACACCCACTAGGTACGAAATTTAAAGGAATATTTCACTTTTATTGTTTCACTTTAAGCATTATTAAAATCACTGCTCCCAAAAAAACGGCCGTTTTAAAAAAAAAAATTGCATTGATACATGTCCCCTGGGGCAGGACCCGGGTCCCCAAACACTTTATGACAATAATTTGCATATAAGCCTTTATAATTAGGACTTTAGATTTCTCCCATAGACTTTTCAAATTTGCCGCGAACACCCCAATTTGTTCGCTGTTCGGCGAACGGGCAATGTTCGAGTCGAGCATGAGTTCGACTCGAACTCGAAGCTCATCCCTAGTCGCATACATAGTAGCGAGATTTTCTCCACTACATAGTGACAGGAGCATATGGATTAGTCCCTGTTTGTCATTATCCGACACCACGGTGATTTAATTCTTTTAACATTTTAAATATCGATTTTAGGATTCCTACATATTTTATTTAGATGGATAACCTTCTATTTTATTATTATTTTTATCCTTCGTAGATTAATTGCTTGTTCAACATTGGGGGCATGGTATAGTTTGTTTTCCCATGTGGATACAGGGGTTACCACATTGGTAAGTAATATCCAAGCGGTATACAGCTTAATGCTGCATTATATGACCACCCACATACTTTGGAGACAGTTCAGGCTGTTCCTCACAATACCTCCAAGAAAATGGCTGCCGTGTTAGACTTTCTACCACCATTAAAATGGCCGCACTATCATTTCTACAACAGACTACAATAAAATGGCCGAATAACCATTTCCGGTCTATGTACTATATAAACACAGCCCTAGCAACCAATCAGGTTTTCCTGATGAAGTCACAAGGTGCGTGACGTAACGGCGTAGGGAGTACACGAGGCTGACGCAGACCGGAAGTGACCGGGAGTGATGTGAGAAGGCGTTCAGAACGCCGCATTTTACAATTTTGCTTGTTTTTATTTTTCCTATGTAAGAGTCCATACATACAGTATTTAATAAAGCCACTTGATTTAAACTTTATTACACTATTGGAGGCCGCCTCTTCTTCTCTTTTCTCCATCTCTATGCTCCATTATTTGGAGAGTCTGAAGATAGGCTAGCGGAGACACCTGGAAACCCGCAGGAGCCAACAGCCATAACAGACACAGAATTGGAGAAGATAGAGGATAGGAATAGGAGAAAACAGTACTCGAGGCTGGAATAGATGAATATTCAATCTTTGCGAATTACCACTGTACCAGGAGGTGAGAGTTCTGGGAGACTAGTCGGTGGACACTGTTTTTGATCCATTAACCCCACTGTGGAAGACCCCTAAGGGAAGACCCCCAAGGATATCGAGTCATCCATTTTAATAGCCATCCAACATATAGGACTAACCCAACACAGTATAGAATCATTCCTATACAGCGACTTTCTAAGATTTTCCACTGATTCACTATCCTATTTTTGTTTTGAATGAACCTTTCAATTGTATAATTGTTTGATGGTCATTTATAATTTTTCTTACCATTTATTTCATATTGCACACTCACTTATATTAGGGTGTTGTTTTTAGTGATGTTTCTTTAGCGCAAGATCACTTCAACATTTATTACTTCTTTGTGTATAGTGAACACTGCTAGATTTTGCAGCTTTGGATTAGTATCTCACAATTTTTTTTTTTATTTATTCACATTCACTATCTACTCAAGTAGCGCAAAAGATTCATTTACTTTTTACATTTGGGACATCCAGACTGCTTCCAAAATCTGGGTATTAGTATTTTAGCTGCATTTAGCAAATGCGGAGTAAACGCTTCTCTTATAAAACCTAGCAGATGATGGCATCCCATGAAAAAGAAAATATAATGGGGAGAATTCTATAGGTCTTATGCCCAGTACACATGGTCGGATTTTCCGTCGGAAAAACCTTGGATGGTTTTTCCGACGGAATTCCGCTCAAGCTTGGCTTGCATACACACGGTCACACAAAAGTTCTCTGAACTTTCGACCGTCAAGAACGCAGTGACGTACAACACTACGACGAGCTGAGAAAATTAAGTTCAATGCTTCCGAGCATGCGTCGAATTGTTTCCGAGCATGCGTCAGATTTTGCACGTCGGAATTGCTACAGACGATCGGATTTTCCGTCGGAAAAATAGAGAACCTGCTCTCAATCTTTTGCTGGCGGAAATTCCGACAGCAAAAGTCCAATGGAGCATACACACGGTCGGAATTTCTGACCAAAAGCTCACATCGGACTTTTGCTGGCGAAATTTCCGACCGTGTGTACGCGGCATAAGTGTAATTTTCTTAATCCAAGAAGCCATTTCCTCCCAGAAAACTTTAATCTTTGGGCAATGCCACCATAAATGCAGAAATTAACCCCTTTGGTTACATCCCCTCCGCCGATGAATATATCTGAGCCAATCGAGCCGGTGTACGATACCATCTTGTCAAGAGCTCATAAGACATCTCCTGTATATGGGAAACTTATCGAAGTATGGTCTGTTGCTCCCATCAGCCTTTAAATTTGTTTATAACCCAGTTCCCTTTCCCATTCTCGAATGAAATAGGGAGTTGTCATATTTTGGGCGCTCAGAACCAGCCTATACATTCGAGACAGCATATGACCCGGCTCAGATAAGTTAACACACCATTCCTCAAAAGTAGTAAGCAGGTTCGCTGGCCTGATCTGGTGAAACAAGTGTGATTTAACTGTACTTCTGTCTCAGTCTAATTTATGGTTTCTGATACAGGGGCATCAATTTTAAAAATTTTAAAGCACGGCCAATTCTTGCTTTCATTAAGAGTACCTCTAGAAGGTTATGGGGTGAAGGCACCACAAACACACAAAGACAAATTTTATCGCAACTGTGTGACAGGGGTTCCAAATTTCAATTCTTTACAGCAAGGCAAATTCTTGCTTTCATCAAGAGTACCTCTATAGAATTACGGTGTGAAGGCACCACCAACACCCAAAGACCTATTTTTCCACACCTGTTACTTCTATCCAAAGAGATACCAGACTGGGTACTAACATTTATAGGTAAAGTTGATCCAGGGAAAATCCAATTGCCTCTCGGGGGATCAGGAAGGAATTTTTTCCCCTGGTGTAGCAAATTAGATCATGCTCTGCTGGGGTTTTTCACCTTCCTCTGGATCAATTGTGGGTATAGAATTGGGTATATGGGATTGTATGATACATTTTTATTTTATTTATTTTTATGGTTGAACTGGATAGACTTGTGTCTTTTTAACTGACTAACAATGGAACTATGTAACTTTATCTAAAAAAAAATGTGGCTTCTTCACAATAGTGCTTGCTCATTGTGGTGCATAACTTTGTTGTTTCCATCCAACGTCTGTCAAAGGGCATCACGGGCAGACTAGTACTTACCAAGGCCGAGATGCCGAGAGCGGTTCACCCTTGCGACTAAGCGCACTTCGACCCCTGGAGGTGAGACAGGGGAGGAATGGCACTAAGAGGCACAGGCTACCCAGCAGGTGCAAGTAGACTTGTATTAGGGTCTTTCAAGTGATCGAGCAGCTGTGTCAAACTGGCAGGTGCGTGGCTTGCTGGAAGAACTTGATCAGACAGTCCAAAACCAGGCTGAGGGTCAAGCACAGGCAGGTAAGATAGTCCAAACTTAGCCGGAGGTACTGTGTAGGGAACACACAAGGCAAGTCCAGGTCACAGGAGACAAGAGGTAAAGCCTGGGTCACAGGCTGAGGGTCAGACACAGGAGACAAGTGGAGTCCGTAATACAAGCCGAGGTCAGGTGCAGGAGAAGATCAGCAGAGTCAGAGGCAATCCGGGTCACAGCAGGTAATCAAACACAGGAACAAGTCACAGGAAGCTGAAGACAAACCAGCAATTTCTCTGAGCACTTGCTGAGCTTTTATAGGCAGCCAGGAAGTCATGTGGTGCGTGAGTGTTTCACTGTCAACTTTGCTGCCATCTAGCGTTCAAATGGAAGTATAACATGCCTCTTCACAATGTGTTTCTCTGACAAAGGGACACCAGAATGTATCCATAAAATTTCTTATCTTATTTTGAGTGCACTAAATTGTGGCCTCATCATACAGACTGGCTCCGCAAGCCGTTGTTTACAAAATAAAGAAAGCATGCAGGGAAATATCAATTTACATGTCATTTTTTTTCTTTATAAAATGTCTGTTTTGCTGCAGCATGTTCTATACACGGTGCAGATGTTCCACTTTACAGGCAGACTAAGGGGACCTCCCAGGCACTATATTGAAAGAAAATTTTAATTTTTATTGTTTCACTTTAAGCATCATTAAAATCCCTGCTCCTCTTTGCATTGGTACATCTCCCCTAGGGCAGTACCCGGGCCGCCATACCCTTTTCTGGCGTATAACTTGCATAAAGGCCTTCAAAAACGGGGACTTTCGATTTTTAAATTCAGGTCCCTTAGACTTCAATAGGGGTTTGCGGTTCTGCCCAAACTTTTGTGATGTTCAAGAGTTCTGGCGCAAACTGAACAGGGGATGTCCAGCCCATCTCTAATCATTAGTCACTACTCTCTGAATATGGTCTTTTAGCCAGCTTTCTATTCATTGACAAACTGAATTTTCTATAGACTTTAACATTAGCCGTGTTTTGGGAGCTGTACAAAACCCTTTTGCAGAGGTCCAAAAGTTTTATCTCTTAACCTCCCTGAGCGATCTTCAAGATCTGCCTGTTGTTTTGTTTTTAATGCAGTTATTTCTTCCTCAGCTGAGTTATGGGCATCTACTAATTCGTTGTGGGCTTCTGCATATTCGCCCATTTTTTTTTACCACATGGTCTACCCTCTCGTTTTTAGCATCCACTTTAGTTCTAATTTGCGTGACCATAGAGATCATATCTTCGTGAAGAAACCCTCTGAAGGACACCAACCTACCCTTCATAGTAGTGTCTGATATGGGTTGGCCTGTTGTGGGATAATCATCTATGCATTCTATGAATTCTCTTGTGGAGTCCTCTGATCTGTGTCCCCCTGTTCTCTCCCGTGCATACCTGTGAGCTGGAGACGTCTTGGAGCTGGCTTTCACAGGGCTGTTCAGTGGTGTGCTTCTGTGTGAAGAATTGCCACTTCCCCATGGCTGATCGTGTAGAGACGCTGGCCAAGGATGGCTGAGAATGCTGCAGCCGGCACCATCTTAGGTTGCCGGAGCCCCGGCCCTCACAAAGAAATCTGTCAATTTGCAGAGCCCAGCGCCCAGTTTCCTCTTTCCCATGCCTCGCCGGGTGTTTCGCCGGCTAGTAGAGGGTAAATTGTGGTTGATTTGCTGCCCTCCGTTGCTCATCGCTGTGGTGAACTGTCCCCTGGGAGCTCTCTCCTCATGCGGCCATTTGCTCCGGCTGCTGGCTCCGCCTGTTTTATCTCTTCACATGATCTTACCGGATTAATCCCAGGATCTGCTATTGAGAAGCTGCAGGATCCTCTTTTTCATCCCTCATATTGTGGTTTAGAGACTCTTTATGAACTCTCGTACAACTTTATTGCATGGGTGGTGTCTTGGAGCACTGATTACATGTGCAGGTTTTCTTGTACAATTCTTTATGTGATTGTTCAAACACAGAATTGGTACTTTCTTGTACATTTCTTTATTTGGTTGTTCAAACACAGAAATACTACTTTTGATCCCAAACGCTAAAGCATTTATAAACAGGTTAAAAAGGGTTCAAACACTGAACCTTTGGATACACCACTAATAACCTTAGACCATTAAGAGTATGAATCATTAGTTACTACTCTCTGAATATGGTCTTTTAGCCAGCTTTCTATTCATTTACAAACTGAATTTTCTATAGACTTTAACTTACACATTAGCCATGTGTGGGGAGCGGTGTCAAACACTTTTGCAAAGTCCTGGTATACTATATCCCCAGCCTCCCATGGACTCTCTTTTGCCTAAGTTTTTGCTTACTTCATTATAAAAAGAAAGTAGATTTGTTTGACAACTTTTGGTCTCTTGTGAATCCAGCAAAAATTCTTGTTGCGTTTTATCAAACTCTCAAGCATCTTAACAACTATAAAAGTTACACTACTTGGTCTGTAGTTACTTGATAAAGGCTTTGATCCCTTTGAAATACAGGCACCAAATTGGCTTTGCATCAATCTATTGGTACCAAGTCAGTCATTAAAGATTCTCAAAAAATTGCAAACAATAGCTTTGACATAACAAAGCTCAACTTGCTGAGGACACATGGTTGTAAGCCATTTGGTCCAGGTGCTTAATTCACCTTTAATTTTGTCGAAATGTTTCTGGATAATGTCAGTTTTGAGCCACTGGGGTTCTTCTGGGGCTACACTGTTAATTTGGACATCAAATTTCTATTTAGTTTTAGTCGTAGTCTTTTGACTAAAAGGCCATTTTTGTTTGGTGCTTTGCACCAATTTAGTTGTATTTTAGTTGTCTAAAATCTCCAGTACATTTTAGTCAACTGAAATACGACTAAAATCTCCGGTACATTTTAGTCGACTAAAATCTCCGGTACATTTTAGTCGACTAAAATCTCCGGTACATTTTAGTCGACTAAAATCTCCGGTACATTTTAGTCGACTAAAATCTCCGGTACATTTTAGTCTACTAAAATCTCCAGTACATTTTAGTAGACAAAAATACTAATAAAATCGTCAGTACATTTTAGTAGAATAAAATCTCCAGTACCCACCTGAACTTTTGCTTACCTCAGAGCTCTGCCTGTCTGTTAAAGCCCCTGACTCGATCAGCAAGCTGTATTGGCTGAGAGACGAAGGCTCCCTCTGTTTGCCTGCTGCCTGGGAGTTCTGGAACAATGCCCTGTAAAGCACAGAAGAACTTCTGCATCGGATTTGTGTCTGTCTAAATGTGATATGGTGAATATTTCCCCTCCCAACAAGGTAACAGTGCTTAGAACTGTGTAAAATAATAGCCTCCCTAGACTGTCCAGTTCTCTACGCTGTGCACTCCCTCACTTCCATTTACTTCCTCATCCCCACTTGCGGGTGAGCCCCCCATCCCCAAAGTATAATGCATCCTGCCCTGTGCACTCCCTCACCACCATTTACTTCCCCATCCCCACTTGCAGCCTGGCATTACAGCCAATACAGTTTTTCATTTTTTTATATATATTTTAAAGTTGCACTTCTGTTTGCCAAAAAGCAATATTTTTGCTTGTTTATGAAACTTGGTTTTATTTATAAGGATGTTATATATCACAATGGCTAAATCTGTGTCTGTAGTGCACGTTGCACCAGAACTGACAGTGTTACTGAGTTTGCTGTTTGCGTGTTTGGAAGGGTTACTTCAATTGTATTGCTGTTACTAAAGCCATATTCCCAGCTCTATTGATTGCAGATTGACGTTTACCTTGTTATCTGATTTACCTGCAACTCAGCAATACAGTTTAAACTTTTCCTGGACTTTGTGTGTGTGTTAGGGATGAGCTCGGTGTTCGAGTCGAACATAGGTTCGACTCGAACATCGGCTGTTCGCGCGTTCGGCGAACAACGAACGATTTGGGCCGTTCGCGCCAAATTCGAGTGACGCGAACGGCCCACAATACACTGCGCCATCGCAGTGTAATCCCGGCGCTGTGATTGGCCAAGCATGCACTGTGACCCTGCATGCTTGGCCAATCACAGCGCCAGCAGCGAGGAGAGCAATGATTGGCCACAGGCAGGATGCCTGTGGCCAATTATAGCTGAGGGGGTTTAGTACACGCCCCACACTATAAAAGGCCGCCAGTGCGGCGGCCTCGTGTAGTGTGTTCCGGAGCAGGGAAAGTGAAGGATAGGCAGGGACAGTGTCAAATCTATTCTTTGCTAAACCTTGTGTGTAGGGACAGAGAAGGATAGGCAGGGAGAGTGTCAGTGTCATATTCTTTGCTAAACCTTGTGTGCAGGGAGAGAGAAGGATAGGCAGGGAGAGTGTCAGTGTCATATACTTTGATAAACCTTGTGTGCAGAGAGAGAGAAGGATAGGCAGGGGACCGTGTCAGTGTCATTGTTGCTAAGCCTCCTGCACATTATACACCTGAAGTTAGCCCGTATTGCTGCTTTTTCCTGGTGTGTTACACCAACAGGCATTTGCGGCACTTACAGCGGGCGGAGTGTGCCTCCTGATCATATTACACCTGAAGTTAGCCTGTATTGCTGCTTTTTCCTGGTGTGTTACACCAACAGGCATTTGCGGCACTTACAGCGGGCGGAGTGTGCCTCCTGATCATATTACACCTGAAGTTAGCCTGTATTGCTGCTTTTTCCTGGTGTGTTACACCAACAAGCATTTGCGGCACTTACAGCGGACGGAGTGTGCCTCCTGACCATATTACACCTGAAGTTAGCCTGTATTGCTGCTTTTTCCTGGTGTGTTACACCAACAGGATTTTGCGGCACTTACAGCGGGCGGAGTGTGCCTCCTGATCATATTACACCTGAAGTTAGCCTGTATTTCTGCTTTTTCCTGGTGTGTTACACCAACAGGCATTTGCGGCACTTACAGCGGGCGGAGTGTGCCTCCTGACCATATTACACCTGAAGTTAGCCTGTATTGCTGCTTTTTCCTGGTGTGTTACACCAACAGGATTTTGCGGCACTTACAGCGGGCGGAGTGTGCCTCCTGATCATATTACACCTGAAGTTAGCCTGTATTGCTGCTTTTTCCTGGTGTGTTACACCAACAGGCATTTGCGGCACTTATAGCGGGCGGAGTGTGCCTCCTGACCATATTACACCTGAAGTTAGCCTGTATTGCTGCTTTTTCCTGGTGTGTTACACCAACAGGATTTTGCGGCACTTACAGCGGGCGGAGTGTGCCTCCTGATCATATTACACCTGAAGTTAGCCTGTATTGCTGCTTTTTCCTGGTGTGTTACACCAACAGGCATTTGTGGCACTTACAGCGGGCGGAGTGTGCCTCCTGACCATATTACACCTGAAGTTAGCCTGTATTGCTGCTTTTTCCTAGTGCGTTACACCAACAGGATTTTGCGGCACTTACAGCGGGCGGAGTGTGCCTCCTGATCATATTACACCTGAAGTTAGCCTGTATTGCTGCTTTTTCCTGGTGTGTTACACCAACAGGCATTTGCAGCACCTACAGCAGGCGTAGTGTGATTCCTGCAAAATATACTCCTGAAGCTAGGCCTTATTGCTGGTTTTCCCATTTCCCTGCAGGCCATTAGAATGTCTGGAAGGCAAACAAGGAGAGGCAGACAGTCAGGAGCCAATAAAAGAGGGCAAGCAGGCTCTGTGTCGAGAGACAACAGTGCTGGTCTTGGACGCGGTGCATCGCCATCAGCACGTGGCCATGGGACACGCTTGTCCTTCTTTTCGGCAGCTGGACGTGTTGAGCCGCATCATGCCGAAGACTTGGTAGAGTGGAGGACCAAGCCCTCCTCATCCTCCTCATCCTCTCTCACCCAGGCTCAGGGTACTGGCAAAGCAGCTGCCAAAGCGTCCTCTTCCCTGGTATCAATGTCATCAGTCACTCCTTCCCTAGACCAACCATGTCCTCCTGAGGAGTCCCCCGAACTGTTTGAGCACAGTGTTGGGTACATGCTCCAGGAGGATGCCCAGCGTTTCGAAGGGTCTGATGATGATACCCAGCTAGAGGAAGGCAGTAGCGTGAGAGCAGAGAGAGGGGATGCTCAAGAAAGGACACCAATCTGGCAGTCATGTTCCAGCAGCTGCAGCAGCATACTGCCAGATTGGCTCCAGTGATGAGGAGGGAGGGGATGATGAGGTCAGTGACTCCACGTGGGTGCCTAATAGGAGAGAGGAGGAGGAGGAGGAGGAGGATGAGAAGGAGGCACATCTCCAACGAGGCAGGATGCCCTCGGGGAGCCAGCGTAAGGGCAGCACACCGACGGAATCACACCGCAGAGCTCCGCCTGTGCAGGGCGCTGCCTCTGCCCGTTATTCAAAAAGTTCTTTGGTGTGGGCCTTTTTTGAGTCGAGTGCATCAGATCGCACAGCTGCTGTTTGCAACATATGTCTCAAGTGTATATCGCGTGGCCAAAACATCACCCGCTTGGGCACCACATGCTTGACCAGACATATGTTGACCTGCCATGCAGCTCGTTGGCAAGCCTACCTTAAAGACCCACACCAAAGAACAAAGCGGACCTCTCCTTGCACCGCATCAGCTGGGATCTCCAACCCCACTATACCTTCAGTCCTCTCTGAAACCTGCACTGAGAGGAATGAAGGTGTAGAATTAGGTGTGTCACAGCCAAGTACTTGCGGGCACTCTGCTAGCAGTACACCGACGTCCGATTCTAGCAGGCAAATTTCCCTGCCCCAGCTGCTGGACCGTCGAAAGAAGTTCACTCCCAGCCATCCACATGCCCAGTGGTTGAATGCTAGCTTGGCTAAATTGCTAGCGCTTCAACTGCTGCCTTTTCAGTTGGTAGACTCGGCCCCCTTCCGTGAGTTTGTGCAATGTGCAGTTCCTCAGTGGCAGGTTCCCAAACGCCACTTTTTCTCACGAAAGGCGATTCCGGCTCTCTACCGGCATGTGGAAGGCAATGTCTTGGCCTCGCTGGACAGGGTGGTCAGCGGTAAGGTGCATATTACCGCTGACTCATGGTCCAGCAGGCATGGACAGGGACGTTACCTTTCTTTCACGGCCCATTGGGTCACTCTTTTTTGGCAGCTGAGAAGGATGCAGGACAAGGTGCAGTAGTGTTGGAGGTTGTTCCACCGCCACGCCTCCAAAATGCTACTACTGGTTGTGACACACCTCTGTCCTCCACCCCCTCCTCTTCTTCTTCCTCCATGGCTTCTTCCTGTGCTTTGTCCTCGGAACCAGCGGTGCTCCGTAGGCGTTCAAGGGGCTACGCAAGTACGCAGGCAAAAAGATGCCATGCCGTGCTTGCGCTGGTGTGTTTGGGGGACAGGAGCCACACTGGGGCAGAGGTTCTGTCTGCTCTGCAGGGGCAGGCCGAGAGGTGGTTGACGCCACGCCAGCTTAAGCCAGGAATGGTAGTTTGCGACAATGGCACCAACCTCCTCTCCGCTCTCCGACAGGGACAACTGACCCTGTGTGGCTCACGTCCTTAACCTGGTGGTGCAGCGGTTCTTGGGCAGGTACCCCGGCTTACAGGATGTCCTGAGGCAGGCCAGGAAAGTCTGTGTGCATTTCCGCAGATCTTATAATGCCAGTGCTCGCCTGGCTGAGCTGCAAAAGGAGTTGAACCTGCCCAAGAACCGCCTTATATGTGACATGCCCACCAGGTGGAACTCAACGTTGGCCATGCTGCAGCGGCTGCACACGCAGCAGAGGGCCATCAATGAGTACCTGTGTGACTACGGCACCAGGACAGGGTCAGGGGAGCTCGGTTTTTTTTCACCACGCCAGTGGGGCATGATCAGGGATGCATGCACTGTCCTGGCACCATTTGAGGAGGCCACGAGGATGGTGAGCAGTGACAGTGCATGCATCAGTGACACTGTACCTCTTGTCCACCTGTTGGAACATACGCTGCATGGAATAATGGACAGGGCACTTGAGGCAGAACAGAGGCAGGAAGAGGAGGACTTCCTTGCCTCTCAAGGCCCCCTTTACACAGACAGTGTTCCTTCTGTCCCACCCATCGCACAGGAAGAAGAGGAGGAGGAGGAGTAGGAGTAGGATTGTGTCAGCATGGAGGTGGAGCCTGGCACTCAGCATCATCAGCAGCAGTCTTTTAGGGATGATTTACAGTCCCAAGAAACCAGTGGACTTGTATGTGGCTGGGAGGAGGTGGCTGCGGATAATGTCGTCCTTAGTGACACAGAGGACTGCGGACCGAATGCCTCAGCTAACCTATGCTGCATGGCCTCCCTGATCCTGCAAAGTCTGCGGAAGGATCCTCGTATTCTTCGGATCAAGGAGAGGGACCATTACTGGCTGGCCACTCTCCTTGATCCACGGTACAAGGGTAAGATTGCGGACCTTATCTTACCGTCGCAGAGGGAGCAGAGGATGAGACAACGCCGGGAGGCCTTGCAGAAAGGTCTGTGCAACGCGTTCCCAGAGACTGGGAGGTTACAAACTCCTGGTCCTGGACAACGAGTTGCTGAGGCTTCGGTCAGTCAAAGAAGGAGCGGTGGGGAAGGTGGCCGTCTGACCGATGCGTTCAGACAATTCTTTAGTCCGCAGCCCCAAGGTATGATCGTTCCAGCAACCATCGCCAGCGTCTGATATACATGGTGCAGGAATACCTAGGGGCAAGGTCAGACTTGGACACCTTCCCCACCGAAAATCCTCTGGCTTACTGGGTCTTGAGGATGGATCACTGGCCAGAGCTTGCACAGTATGCAATTGAGCTACTGGCC
Source organism: Rana muscosa (assembly GCA_029206835.1). Lineage (NCBI taxonomy): Eukaryota > Metazoa > Chordata > Amphibia > Anura > Ranidae > Rana > Rana muscosa. The sequence continues at coordinate 358,035,035 of CM055122.1, forward strand.
TGTCCTGCATCCAGCGTTCTTTCAGAACGCACATTCAGTGCTGCTGGAGGATTTGTCATGGATCACAGGGTGCGCCTGTCCACCGACTCTGTTGACTGACCTTCATAAAGATGAACCAGTCTTGGATCACCACCAGCTACCAAACACCTGAAGCTGATATAACAGACTAATTTATTTTCAAATGTCACATCCCTTCAAGACTGATGCTGAGAGACTGTCCTGTTATGTTGACTGACTATCCTCCCCCTCCTCAATGATCCGATTGATGATGATAGCTTGGAAGAACATTTTTGTTTCTGGGTGCCGCCACCAGTGGCTAAGGCCCAATTTTTCAGCCCCTGTTTAACAGGGGCGTGTTATTACAATTTTTTATGCAATGCTTTGCAGCAGGGCTCATTCCTGCACTCCAACTAGAGCATCTGGGAGAGGTTGCAGTGTCGTGGCACCAGCACCAGTGGCTAAGGCCCAATTTTTCAGCCCCTGTTTAACAGGGGCATGTTATTACAATTTTTGATGCAGTACTTTGCTAAATGACTGCCCTCGATCTGACCTTCGCGGTGATACCTCACATGCATGGTGCAATTGCTGTTTACATATGACGCCAGACCGACGCTTGTGTTCGCCATTGGGTAAGAGCAGGGCAGGACAGGGGTGCTTTTTTTTTTTTTCTTTTTTTTTTTTTATTATTAATTTTGCTTTTTTATTTTATTTTTAAATTGTTCCTTAGAAGTATTTTTTTTTTTTTATTGTTATCTCAGGGAATGTAAATATCCCCTATGATAGCAATAGGTAGTGACAGGTACTCTTTTTTTGAAAAAACTGGGGTCTTCTAGACCCTAGATTTTTCCTCTGCCCTCAAAGCATCTGACCACACCAAGATCGGTGTGATAAAATGCTTTCCCAATTTCCCAATGGCGCTTTTTATATCCGGGGGGGGGGGCATTCCCTTCCACTGCTTGTAAAAGCAGTCCAGAGGCTAATTAGCCGCTAGGATTGCTTTTACACGAAAGCCGGCCGCAGGCTGAAAAGAATGATACCAAGATGATACCTAAACCCGCAGGCATCATTCTGGTATAAACATTCAAAGTCCAGCAACATACCAGTACGTTGCTGGTCCTTGGACATGTATTGTAATCTTTTTTTTTTCATGCAGCCAGTTGGCTGAACGAAAAAAGAGATTGATCGGTGGGTATGCCCACCATTAGAATACCGCCCTTCATCCACCCACTTCCAATGATGGGCATACACGCACCATTTATATATGCCGAAGCATGGGGGCATCCTCCCGCAAAAAACTTATGCCACACACACATGGTCGGACTTTTCCACGGGCAAGCCTCCGTCGGAATTTCGACCGTATTGTATGCGGCATTAGGAGCAAAATCGCTCCTCCGCTCCTCCGCCCCTGCTGCCCCAATGCTTCGGCATATATGCTTTTTTTTTTTTTAACTGTGGTGGTGAAATCACCTCCTACAGCACTGGAGTCGCAGGGATCAGGCCTGTCTCTGCGAACGCTGCAGTTATGTGTGTTGTGTTTTGTAAGTGACAGTGATCGATCGATACTGCACTTGGGTGGCCTGGGCTGGACGGAGGGGCAAAACGCAGGTGCCAGCAGGTATCTGGGCTGATCCCGCTAACACTGCGTTTTTGGGAACCCTAAACTGCTGGGGACGCTGATATTGATCTGTTCAGATACTATACCACTAAGGGGGGTGTATGCTTCACGCGTGGGTGTTAGCGTTACTGGCACTAACCTGACGCTGCCTGGGGTGTGATGCAGACCCTCTCTGACGCTAAAACCTAATTGATATCACCCGCCGGGCGATCAGGGGGTTAAACCTTTATTGGGTTATATACGGCGGGTGCCCTGACACTATAAAAAGCAAACTAACTAACCAGCGTCACCCATAACACTTATATGGTGATCACTGGTGAAAGGGTTAACTAGGGGCAATCAGGGGGTTAAAACCTTTATTAGATAATATATGGGGGTACCTGACGCTATAAAAACCTGCGGCGAACCTAAAAAAAATTACCAGCTACCGATCTGCATCACCGACACTAAGACAGCGTTTAGAAAAACGATCGCTTAGCGACAGTGGTGATGGGGGTGAAAGGGTTACCTGGGGGGTGATCAAGGGGGTTAAACCTTTATTAGATAATATATTGGGGTACCTGACGCTATAAAAACATGCGGCGAACCTAAAAAAAATTACTGGCTACCGATCTGCATCACCGACACTAAGACAGCGTTTAGAGAAACGATCGCTTAGCGACAGTGGTGATAGGGGGTGAAAGGGTTACCTGGGGGGCGATCAAGGGGGTTAAACCTTTATTAGATAATATATTGGGGTACCTGACGCTATAAAAACCTGCGGCGAACCTAAAAAAAATTACCAGCTACCGATCTGCATCACCGACACTAAGACAGCGTTTAGAAAAACGATCGCTTAGCGACAGTGGTGATGGGGGTGAAAGGGTTACCTGGGGGGCGATCAAGGGGGTTAAACCTTTATTAGATAATATATTGGGGTACCTGACGCTATAAAAACATGCGGCGAACCTAAAAAAAATTACTGGCTACCGATCTGCATCACTGACGCTAAGACAGCGATCAGAAAAATGATCGCTTAGCGACAGTGGTGATAGGGGATGAAAGGGTTATCTGGGGGGTGATCAGGGGGTTAAACCTTTATTAGGGGGCTACACTGGACCTAAGACTAAACTTTGGTGACACTTTTACAGTCACAAATGTCACTGATTGCAGTGATCACTAAATAAATGGTCACTGCAATCAGTGACACTGTGACTGGGGGCTGGGGGGGGTGATCTGGGGTGTCTGGGGGGGCCTGGGGGGGCGATTTATGTCCCTATGTGTCCTGGTGTCAGTGTAGTGTTGTGTGCACTGACCTGATGTCTTCTCTTGTACGGCGCTCGGTATATGTGAGCGCCGCACCAGAGATGACATCATTTCTCTCCTGTAAGAGTTAATATAGGAAAAAAGGTGTCTCCTCTCCACTGATGCTTTATCACCAATTCTTGTTTCAATAAAAACCCCAAATTTTCAAAAAACATTTGTCATTAGGACGGAACGTGAGGTGAACTGTTCTGAACAGGTGCACACTGCACAGACAGCAAAACAAATGTTACAGGGGTGATAACCCTTCCCTATGTTTTCCAAAAAGCTTAAAAATAGATTTTTTGGCTGGAGCTACACTTAAACAATGTACCTGTTCAAAATTACAAACAGATTCTACATAAGAACAAACCTACAGTCCCTGTCTTGTATGCACCGCCTGTATACGACTGTTCAGAGTATATAGGGCCTTTTTTATTTTGTGTGCGGGGTTCCCCTTAATATCCATACAAGGGGGCTGGTAATGGGCTGGGGTAGGGGGGGGGGGGGGGGGCTGTGATGGGGTAGCTATGCCATTTTTCTTAAAGATTTTCATCCATATTACCGGGACCAGACATTACATTAAAGCCGCAAGCAGTTTTAAATTGCTTTTTTTCCTTTAGAAATGTAATTTTGTGCAGGGACAGTTCTAAACACGGGAAACACGTGGCACTTCACAGGCATACTTTAGACACCCCCCAGGTACGATATTTAAAGGAATATTAATTTTTTTTTTCACTTTATGCATCATTAAAATGACTGCTCCCGAAAAACGGCAGTTTTTAAAACTTTTTTTTGGATTGATACATGTCCCCTGGTGCAGAACCCGGGTTCCCAAACCCTTTTTAGGACAATAACATGCATATTAGTCGTTATAAATAGCACTTTAGATTTTGAACGTTCGCATCCATTGTATTTAATAGGGTTCTAAAGTTCGTGCGAACTTTCGGTCCGTTCGCGGGTTCTGGTGCGAACCGAACCCGGGGGTGTTCGGCTCATCACTAGTGTGTGTCTGTGTACCAAGCCTTAGCCTGGAGACATGTTACATGACGCTGCTAGAGATCACAGCTACTATAGCCCCTTAAGAAGTCAACATTTCAACACTTGTGCTCCTTACAGCCCTCCTAAAATTTACATGTGCAACATTTGATATTTCTTTCAGCAAGAGGAATAAACAAAATATAAAAGGGAATAGAGAATACAAAAAAAAGTAAGAATATTGTGAAAGAAATAAACTAAAACTATTAATTACTAGAATCCACCCTTTCACTGGCCTGAATAAGCACAAAAAACAACCCAATGTCTGTAAGGGGCCCCCCAAGGCGCTGCACAATAAGAGCCAAAGGGCTGTGCGCAGCCCCCGGGCCATAGGTTGGGCACCAAGAATCTAAATAATGCTTCTTTTCTGCATCTGTTCTCATAAAGGTCACTAAGGAATATGTTTTTCAACATTTTACTTAAAAAAAAAAAAAAAGAAGAAAACTTTTTAACCACTTTGCGCCCGTCATACGACTAATGACAGCCGCAAAGTGGTTCTATAATGCCGGGAGGCCGTCATCATACGGCCTCCGCTCCTCCGGCCACTGGGGGGGGCGCGTGCCCGGCGCATCACTGAGATGCCGATGCGCGTGCCTGGCGGCCGCGATGTTCGCCAGGTACCCGCGATCGGCCGGTACACAGACAAGGACATGGATCTGTGTGTGTAAACACACAGATCCATATCCTGTCAGGGAGAGAGGAGACCGATGCTGTGTCCCTTGTACATAGGGACACAGATCGGTCTCCTCCCCCAGTCAGTCACTCCCCCCACAGTAGCAATCACTCATAGAGAACACATTTAACCCCTTCCTCGCCCCTAGTGTTAACCCCTTCCCTGCCAGTCACATTTATACAGTAATCAGTGCAGTTTTATAGCACTAATCGCTGTATAAATGTGAATTGTCCCAAAAATGTGTCAAAAGTGTCCGATGTGTCCGACGCAATATCGCAGTCCTGACAAAAATCGCAGATCGCCGCCATTACTAGTAAAAAAAAAAAAAAATCTCAGAATTCTATCCCCTATTTTGTAGGCACTATAACTTTTGCGCAAACCAATCACTATACGCTTATTGGGATTTTTTTAACCAAAAATATGTAGAAGAATAGGCATCGGCCTAAACTGAGAAAAAGTATAAAAAAAAAACAACAACAACATTGGGATATTTATTATAGCAAAAATCCAAAAATATTGTGTTTTTTTTAAATTGTCGCTCTTTTTTGGTTTATAGCGCAAAAAATAAAAACCGCAGAGGTGATCAAATACCACCAAAAGAAAGCTCTATTTGTGGGGGAAAAAAAGGACGTCAATTTTGTTTGCGAGCCACGTCGCACGGCCACGCAATTGTCATTCAAAGCGACGCAGTGCCGAAAGCTGAAATTTCGCCTGGGCAGGAAGGGGGTTTATGTGCCCAGTAAGCAAGGGGTTAACGCGCTGGCAATATTCATTCTCAATGAACTAAACATTTGCAAGGAAAAGCATCAATAAAAAAGTAAAATAAAAATATGCTACACTGTTGGAGAAAAAGAGAACAGGAAAGCAAAATACAGAAATAAGTAAGAATAGCGTGAAAGAAAAAACTCAATCCATTAATTACTAGAATCCACCTTTTCACTGGTCTGAGTACGCACCTAAACAAACCACTGTATGCAGGGGGCCTCAAGGGACTGCACAATAAGGGCCAAATGGCTTCACGCCCCTGAGCCATAGGTTGAGCACTAAGAATCTAAAAAATGCTGCTTTTCTGCTTTCTGTTCTTAAAAAGGTCATTAAAGATATGCCTTTCAACCTTTTATTTTTAAAGAAGAAATGAAAAAAGGAAAAGCTGTATTGCCAGCCCGTTAAACAGTGACAAAGGCAAAAATAGGATTTTTGTACTCACCGTAAAATCAGTTTCTTTGACGTCCATGGACTGACACAGCTCTCATACTGTTTACGTGTGGGTATATGTCCCTGCTTGCAGGAGAAGACCTAAGCAGAATGTTAGATACATTCTAGAACAAAACCAGAGCTGAACAGCCCCGCCCAGGGGGGGGCGGTCCCTCCGGACATTACCCTCCCACTTGCAGCTAGCAGCCTCAGTTCGTAACAAAGCAGTACAAACCTTAAAAGGAAGGGTGGGTGCTGTGTCAGTCCATGGACGTCAGAGAAACGGATTTTACGGTGAGTACAAAAATCCAAATTTTCTCTTATCGTCCATGGACTGACACAGCTCTCATACTGTTTACATGTGGGACGTCCCAAAGCAGTATAAGAAAAGGGTGGGAGCAAATAGTAAAGGAACAACCAAAACTTCACTCCAAACCAGCAGACCTCCTCAACGGAGGAGTTGCAACATTAGCAGCGGCCTGCAACACTTTGCGGCTGAAGGAAGCATCCGAAGATGCAGCCACATCAACCTTATAGAATTTTGAAAAGGCATGAACGGACGACCAGGTCGCTGCCTTGCACACTTGTGCAACCGACGCTTGATGTCGGAAGACCCAGGAAGCACCAATTGCCCTGGTGGCATGCGCCGTAACTGGAAAGGGAGGGGCCACCCCCTTAGTGGCATAGGCCTGTATAACAGTCTGTCTGATCCATCTAGAAAAGGTGGCCGACGTATATCACTATATACTGAAGTTTGTCATTTACTGTCTTCCAAATAAAACTTTTGTAAACAATAAAATGTGTGAAGCGCAAACATTCTGGAATGCGATGTGTGAGGACATAAGGACGGGAGGACAATGTCCACATGTAGGTGAAAAACCGAGACCACCCTTTGCAAAAGGAAGGTCACGGACGCAACACCGCCTTATCCTTATGGATGACCAAATAGGGCGACTTGCAGGACAAGGCCGCCAACTCAGACACCCGTCTGACAAAAGTAATGGCCACTAAGAAGGCCACCTCTTGAGAAACGGTCAAGAGGGGAATATCTGATATTTTCAAAGTGAGGTTCCTGGAGAACCGAGAGCACCAAATTCAAATCCCGAGGAGGGAGAGGAGGTTTCAACAGGAGGGAGCACATGGCGAACCCCCTGCACAAAAGGTGCTACCAAGGAATGACCCGCTAGCGGTTGCTGAAGGAAGACGGCCAAGGCCGAAAACAGACCCCTAATGGTACTCAAAGCAAGAATTTGGGTCACACCTCGCTGCAAGGACCGCAGGATACTGGGGACGGAATACATCCGTGGACGCTAGTCCAGCTCATTGCACATAGCGATGTAAGTATGAGAGCTGTGTCAGTCCATGGACGAGAAGAGAAACATTATTTTAAAAAAATGCTACACTGCTGGAGAAAAATAGACTATGTGTAGTGATACCCCCAGTTAAGAGGGCTGCCTTGTTTGTTTTGGGCCCTGTAGTGCACCGCTGTCAACCCCTGGCAATCGGCTCTAACCTCTCGTGGCGCAGTTAGTAAAGGGGATGATAGAATTGCAATCACTCTAATATTCTCTATGACACAATCCCACAGTAAGGCACACAGTATGGTATAGCACAGTAAATGACACTGACAACCAATATACTTAACTCTAATATTTTACTGTTGGTAAAGGTTAGAATGATAAACAGTATGCAATGTCACATGCAGAGCCCTGCAATATGGGTATACTTATTAAAACATCAAAACGTTCAGCAATATGATAGACAGTTTAACAGACCCCGCTGCAGCTATCCTCCCTTGTGGACAATATGGCGCCCAGCAATGTCCTATACTACCCAGTCAGGCCTGACTATGATTTGGGTATAGTTCTGTGGAAGAAATCTTTGCTAGCAAACACGGTGGTACACTTTAAGAACAATTGTAATCCAACAAAGTAACGATGATCGGTAACTTTATAATGCCAGAGAGACTAATAACTCAGTTCTGCAGATAGTCTCCCCAGAGTGTAACTGCAATCACTGTGATGGCCCTGAATAAAGTTAATGGGCCTAGAGATACTGTGGTGTAGCTCTGAGCAGGTGCTCTCTCACCCGACCGGACTAGTCCTTGTCCGTTACTTCCGCTACTGTGACTCGATTCACAGTGTCCACGACATCCGGGTCTTCGCTCCTCCTGGTAACAGCACTCAGCAACAGGATCAGACGCTCCGCAGGCACCTCGGTGGAGCGGAACGCTCTTTGGAAAAAACACAAGGCCCAGGCTTCAGGCCTTGTACACACAGCAGATCAGCACAGGGATCCTCTTGCTGGGAGGGCGGTGTCCAAAGAGAAAGAACTGGGGCCCGCCTCCCTCTTATAAAGTCCACCCCAGCAGTCTTTGCACGGGGCAATGCACCCTGGGTGCCTCAAGGTGTACTGGGTACTGTAGTCTCTGGGGAATTAAAGGGCAATACCCCGCTACACACTCCCCCCACTTAGAATCTTTAGTCCCCAAAGACAGCATTAACAATATGTACAGACAAGGTAATTGAGGGCTGCAAAGGAGCCTGGCAGGGGAAGCTCCCACCAAGCATGGGAAGGGAGATTGTCCTGCCCACAGGTCACATCAGTGAGGGTGGCCTGCCTAACTGCCAGAAAGTGAGCTAGGGTTGCCCTCCACCAAATGCACAGTGGAGGGACCAGGTGTTTGTATTGTCCTTCTTGCAGAAGTAATGTGTCCTCAGAGCTTTCTCCCATTTGGGCATAGGTTAACTTCCGTGGAGGACAAATGGTTCTCTTCGCTCTCTGTTCTCTTGGGGTAACCGTCTGTCACCACAGGCTCTTCCTCTGGGGTAAATGTATTGGGTTCCGATATTTCTGGAGCATCCAGATCAGGTGCAGAAAGACACAGCATGGACCTTCAGCATGGAGCGAGTCCCTGGGAAGCACAAACTAGCAGACAGATGGAGACCTGAACCGTATGTGATCTGCAAAAGGTTACCAGGCTTGCCGGTGTATCAGCTGAAGCCAGAAGGGAAGATAGGGCCGCTGAAGACCTGGCACAGAAACCACTTACTTCCACTTTCAGAAGCAGCTCGGATACCTCCTGTAGAGGATTCCCCTGGACCATCCTCAAGTCTGAATACACCTAGGCCCAATACTCGGTCCGGGTTGCAAGTCCTGGATTCGAACTTTGAGATCAAAGTTCCTCTTGTTCCGGGCTCCTCTTTGCTCTGATAAGTCTATTGTGTGGTGAGGAACTGCCTTGTCTCTCTATGGCTATCCAGTCTGGTTTGGGGCCCTTCGAATACACAGCGGAAAATTGGGTCAATTGTGCTGCCTGGTAATAACACCATAAGTTTGGGAGTCCTAGCCCTCCCTGCGTTTTGAGCTGGAAGAGAATATCTTTCGCAAAGTGGTGTCCTTGAATCCCCCAGACAAAATGAATGATTTTCGATTGGAATTTTGAAATAACCTTTTTGTTTATAGGAATGGGGAGAGAAAGGAAGAGATAGAGTATACGAGGCATCAGTGTCATCTTTACCGATTTGACCCTACCCAGCCAGGACAGACCACATTTCGACCAAGCCTTAAGGTCCTCTTCCGGTTTTTTAAACATCGGAGGGTAATTTGTGACAAAGAGTTTCTTTTTTATTGGGGGGTGTGATTTCCAGGTATGGTATGGTTTTATTAGCCCAGGGGAAAGGGAAGTGATGTTTCAATTGATCGATCCGGTATTGAGGGACTGAGATATTTAGTGCAATCGATTTGGAATTGTCAACGAGGCCCGAGATAGCTCCGAAGTCTTTAAGTGTTCGTAATATATTGGGGGTGGAGATTAACGGGGACGTAACAAAGAGCAACATATCGTCTGCGAATTAAGCATATTTGTGTTCTTGTGTCATGATCAGTGTTATTGCCTCGGTCACCTGCTGGTGGCACTATTGCTTCCAGCAACAAGGGGTGTAATTCTGGTGGACACCAGCGGGTGTCTCCCAGTAGATGGACTCTTCATTAATCAAGCTGCACTTGATGTGAGCTGCTGGAGGTATATAAGCCCGCCCTTCACTGAGGCTCAGGGCTTCAGTATTCCCTCTGCAAGCTTGTGCCTGCCTGACCTGATCCGTGTGCCTGAACCTGTTCCCCATCTGCTCCCTGTCCTGGACTCTGCTTCCTGTCTCTGAGTCTTTTCCCCTGATTCCTGCCTCCAGCTTCCCTTTGCTACTGCTCCCTCCATCTGGCCGCCTGTTTCCCATTGTCTTTTGTCCCTGCTTTGCTTATGTATATGTGCTCCTGTTCTTGTATATATTAGATGGTTAGATTAGGTGTTTTTGGGTTTGCTGTGTTTTCTTGTATTTATTTCTTGTATTCATTGCTTGTTTTTGGTTTGCTGTTTGGTTTGCACGTGTGCCTTATCTTTAATAAATATATATTTTCCACTTACTCTTGTGCCCGATTCCTTATGTGCAGCCCACTGATCCGTTTACCCTGTGTTGGTTGCCTGTGTTAGGCTTCCCTGACATCTTGGGGACTGCAAAAGATCCCTTTAATGTCTGGGTTGGATCTGATAGCTATTGCTAGTGTTTCAATTGTGAATATAAGCGGCGAAAGGGGGCGCCCGTATCTAGTGCCTTTAAAATTTTTGAAACCTTCAGAATAATGGCCCATTAGCCGAATTGGTGCACTTGGAGTAGAATAAAGAGAGTAAACAATTCCCATGAATTTGGGGCCAAATCCCCAACGTTCTAAAATGTCGAAGAGGTATGGCCATGAGACAGAATCAAAGGCTTTCTTTAAGTCAATGGAGACCAGAAAGTCTTCCTGTGGGGCCCTCCTGTCCCAATGTGTGTGTAATAACGAAATTATATCTATGGTTCTTCTAACTTGGTCCGGGCCCTGTCTCCCTGGGATGAAGCCCACCTAGTCTGTGTGTACATACTTATCTGTAAAGCTAGACATTCTAGTTGCCAGGATTTTTGTCATAATTTTGATGTCATTGTTTAAGGGGAATTGGGCAGTAGTTGCCCACCTCGCTTCCATCTTTCTCCGGTTTGGGGATAACCGATATAATGGGACCTGCCACAAAAAAAGTAAAAAGAAAGTGATAAGAGAAACAAAACTCCTTAACTGCAGAGCTTGGCATTCGTTGGGAGGAAAAACAAAACAGGTAAAAAGCAGTTCCCCCAACGAGGGTGTGGTTGTACATGTATGTTGATTCTGGTGAAAACCTCAAGTAATCCTGAGAACAGTTCCGGTAGGAATGGAGTAAAGTAGGACTTCCAGCATGGTGAAGCATCCCATTAGGGGGGTGAGAGTCTTTCGACCTTTTCGACTGCTGCTTTTGCCAGACAGGGGTCAGTGCGCTAGGCGGAGATGGGCATTTCGTGGAAGGGAGTCCTCTGATGGTGGATGGCTGTGGGATTTCCTGGGCAATGAGCACCAGGCGTGCTAGTAGGTGTTCTCCTTCCCCAAAGGATGAGAAGCCATAGGGCTTATTCTGGTAGGAGAAATTCAGGCGAAAAGGGAAGGCCCATCTATATGCAATCTTTTTGCGTTAGAATTTGGAGCAATGGTTTAAAGGAGCACCTTTTTTGAACCGTGTATGGGGAGAGGTCAGCAAAAATCTGGAGTTGGTGGCCCTGGATTGATAACTGGTCTGAATTCCGTGAAGCTATAATCACCCCCTCTTTGACTGCGTAAAAGTGGGGTTTGACGATGATGTCTCTGGCAAGACCATCTTTATGTACCAGTTGTAGGGCCCTGTGTGCGCTGTCCAGTTCTAACCTGTGATCTGGAATTTCCAGTATTAGGTCCCTAAGAAGGGAGCGAACTGCCATTGGAACATCTTTCACCGTTTCCGGAAGGCCCTGGATTCTAAAATTGTATCTGGACCTATTTTCTAGGTCATCAATTTTGAATAGGGCCATCTCCAGCTGGTACTGAAGGTCTTGGATTCTGGCAGTGTTCTGATTAACTCTACTAGCAGCCTGGTCAGTTTTTTTATTTTCTATAGTTTAAATCCGAACCCCTATTTTCTGCAAATCAGCATTTATAGATGAGGTGATCTGGACTACTGTTTGAACCAAGACCCTGGTTAGCATGTTAGAGAATGCAGCCATCATTGCAGGAAAGTCTGCAGGGGAGTGAGGGGAAATGTGAGGCTCGATTGTGCAGTCTGTGGTAGCCAGTAAGTCACTCATGGGTGTCAGGTGAAATCCTCCCAAGGATCTGCCTATCAGAGACTCGGTGGATGAGGGAGATAGTGAGGCTATTTGGGGGTTACTCACTGTGTTATTCCCCTGTGTAGCAGATGGTGCTGGAGCAGTGTCCTGATCTGATATGGATTCATCCAGCTCCGGGTCCGTGCCTCGTGCAGCCGCCATTTTGGAAGTGCCGGGCTGCTGTAATGCTGAATCCAGCTGGCGGTAGAGGTTCCTCCGCGCAGAGCCCACGGACATCGGGCGATTCCCTGGGTTGTCCCGGATCTATTGGCGGTGGTACTGGCTCAGTTTGTGGGCTGGGATCAGTAGTCCGGACCGACGCGGAGCTCCGTGGCTATGCAGCCATCTTGGTGCGCTTCGCGCATGCGCCTCTCCCCTGCAGAACTTTTTCTCATTGACTGGCCCATCTCTGCAGCCAGGGACACATAGCTCCTTTTGATTTTTTTTTTGGTGTACTGTCTCCTTAAGGCTGAGACACAGCACGCATTACTTTGCTTCACACAGCAACAGCAATACATACAGTCTCTTGACACTCATGGTTTCCAGCATGTGAGGATCTGGACCAGCGCCATCTGTCCCCAACGCCAATTCCTTTACCAATTATAAAGATCCGGGGCGATTATGCTCAAGTGGTGCATGCAGTTTCAGGAACATGTGTCAGTCCAGACTGTATTTTTTAAAGGGCATGGCAGCCCAATTTTATTCAAAAGAAACTAAAAGTTCACACAAACCGTAATCTTCCCTCGCAGGGGGTTCCACCATCACCGCATAACACAAACTTCAGCCTCTGGCTTACTCAATATAACTTAATCAAACTCCCTCCTGGAGCTGACTTGGTCAGCTTCGTGCTGCTTGGTCACAGGCCACATCTGCCTGCTGCAGACATGCACGCTCAGACTGCCACCTGCAGCCTTAGACTCTTAGAAACCTCCTGTTTCTCTCTCGTGGAGCCGTCTTCACCTAAAACCCTCCTGACTCCTAGCCCAGGCCTCCTGCCTGTAGGGTGGAGCTGTCTCCAAGAGCGAGCACTGAGCTCTCTTCTTGAGAGGAATATAAACCCAGCCCACAGGAGTGCAATTAGAATTACATTTGAGGCCACCTCTCCACAATTCTCATACTCTGCATTAAGCTTATGTAGCGATACCTTCAACTAAGAGGGCCGCAGATTTAGTTTGGGCCCTGAAGACAGCTCCGCCAACCCCCGGAAACTTACTCGACCCCCTACTGGCACAGTTAGTTATGGCAGCAATATAATTCTTATGCTATATGATTAAATTCAGACACCAAGGCAATAATGAAAAGGGGTATCTAATTTACTTTAAATTTGTGGTAAAAAGGGTTAACAGTGGTAACAGTTTACATGAAATAGGTTGCAGAGCCCTGCAGCAATAAACATACTTATACACTAATAGAACAGTAAAGGTGCGCCGCGTGGGCGACCGTTAACTAGGCGCCCTGTGGCGCAGCAACCAAATTAACTAACTAGCTGGCCAGGCCTGGCTCAGATATCTAAAACTCAGTGTCTAGGGGGATGATGGTTTCTTCACCGGCAAGTCTTTAAAGGTGGTGCACATAACAGAATAACATTTGTAATCCAGTGGGAAGATTGTGATAGAACAAACACTTTACTGAAGAACCTCTGAGTTCAACTCTGATATGGATCTCCAGTGAGAGTATCAGATATAAACTTGTGGGCCACGGCAGTCTATAGGCACATCAGCAATAAACAGTATATGGTCTGAGCATACGCTCGTTCACCCCTCCGGACGCGATCCCAGTCCGGGAACTTCTACTGACTGTGTCCTCACACACAGTGTCTCCAGCGATCGGGTCCCCGATCCAACCAAGGCTGTGGATAAGCGAAGTCAGATGCCACCCAGGCTCGCAGCGGGGTGGAAGGCTCTTTGGTGCTGCACAAGGCCTCAGGCTTCAGGCCTTGCACACCGGCACATCCGCACAGGAGGATCAGTCACTGAAGTCTCGTGTCCCAAAGAGGCCGAGCCCAGCCTCGCCTCCTCCTTTTATAACCCCTCCCATGAGTCTCTGGGGTGGAAACATTGCCGAAAGGGGTTCTGGGTAAGGTAGTCCTGTGAGTCTTAAAGGGGACTCCGCTACACACTCCCCCCACTTAAATTCTTTGGTCCCCAAAGAAAATCCTAGCATACACTGCGTACAACCCCAGACAACATTGCATAAGAGGTTGGCATAGGGAATTCCCACCAAAACCGAGGGGTTGGATTCCCTTGCCCACAGGTCACACTATCCTGAGTGGCCTGCCTAACTGTGCCAGAGAGTGAGTGGGGGTTGCCCTCTACCAAATGAACAGTGGAGGGATCCAGATTCTCTACACTCCTCCTAGCAGTGACCAAAGAATCCTCTGAGCTCTTCCCCATTTGTGGGTAGGTCAACTTTCTGGGAGGCCTTATGACTCTGCGAGCCCTTTGTTCCCTTGGGGTTTCTGGCTCTGGCGCCACAGGCTCTTCTTCTGTAACAGGTTCAGGCAAAATGGCAGGCTCTGTAACATCTGCTTCAGGAGCCGAGGGATACATAGAGTCTCTAGGGTCCTGTTCAGGGTAAACATCACAGGCATCTTCCCAGGAATCCGATGAAGGACTAGATGGGATGAATTCAGCGGCTTCTGCATTCAGTTGTCCATCTATAGTGTCTTCAGTAGTTGGAAGATCTATAGCAGAAGCTCCTTGAGTTAGGGAAGGCCACAGCCAGTCAAGTTCTCTTTCTTCATCTCCACTGAGTTCGGAAGCTTCTCCATCTTCAGCCCGAGAGGTCTGGGACCGAGTGTTTGGCCTGGGGGTATCCAGAATAGAGACTGGTTCAGGGGAGTCCCTCACTGGGGGTATCCTGACCGCTTCAGCAAGTGGGAGCAGGTGGTTTCGATGCCACGTCTTCAGTGGTCCTACCTTTCCTTCTGGCTTCAACTTGTAGACAGGTAGGCCCGGCAGCTTCCTACAGATGACATAGGGTTCAGATCTCCATCTGTCTGCAAGTTTGTGTTTTCCAGGGACCCCCAGATTGCGTAGCAGTACTTGATCCCCGGGCTGCAGGTCCCCGGGCTGCAGGTACCCGGACCTTCAAGTCGAAGTTTCTTTTGTTTCGGGCTCCCCTTTGATCTGAGGCCGCTTGAGCTTGTTCATAAGCTACTTTCAGGCTGTGTCTGAGCCTGTCCACATATCCTTTGTGGGATGTGGCTGAGGAATGGTCTAAAGAAGTGCCAAAGGCCAGGTCCACAGGCAACCTCGCTTCTCTCCCAAACATGAGTCGATATGGAGAGTAGCCTGTAGCATCACTGGTGGTGCAGTTGTAAGCGTGTACTATAGCTGCTATGTGTTTGCTCCAATGTTGTTTCTTCTCACTTTCCAGAGTCCCCAACATGTTGAGCAGGGTTCGGTTAAACATCTCCGGCTGAGCATCTCCCTGTGGGTGGTAAGGTGTAGTTCGAGTTTTCTTGATTCCTAACGAATCCAGGAGTTTCCGGATCAGTCGACTCTCAAAGTCCCTTCCTTGATCTGAATGAAGTCGCTGGGGCAGCCCATAATGGACAAAATACTTCTCCATAAGTACCTTGGCTACTGTGGAAGCCTTCTGATCTTTGGTTGGGAAAGCTTGGGCATACCGGGTGAAATGATCGGTTATCACCAGAACATTTCCTAGTCCACTCAGGTCGGGTTCGAGGCAGAGGAAATCAATGCATACCAGATCCATTGGGCCTTGACTTTGTAGATGGCCCATTGGGGCAGCTTGATGGGGTAAAGTCTTCCTCTGGATGCAGCGTGCACATGAATGGCAGTACTCTTCCACTTCTGCCCTCATGCAGGGCCAATAGAACCGACTTCTGACAAGTTGAAAGGTCCTTTCCGCCCCTAGGTGGCCATGATTATCATGTAGGGCAATCAGAACAGTCTCTCTGTGTTTTTCCGGAAGAAACAATTGCCATTTATCTTCCAGGTCATCAGAGGGGCCCCTTCGGTAGACCACTCCCTGATGCACCTGTAACCTGTCCCACTCTTTCCTCAACAGGTGATCTTCCTTTGAGGAGTGACTCAGAAGTTTCCCCATGGGGTCTTCTAATTGGTCACATCTTAGCTCCTTCTTGGACAGCTTTGGCAGATGGTCTTCCTCCAGTTGAGTTACTCCACAGTATTGTTTGGGGACTCCTACCATGGTAACTCCTATCTCTTCCGCCTTTGAGCCCCCTCTGGCTTGTAATTCAGCCCCTTGACAAAGGGCCCACACCCCGTCAGGTGCCACTTGAGTCCAGTCTTCCATGTCACGGGTGGGACCATGAGATCTTCTGGACAGAGCGTCTGCATCTCGATTCCCAATCTCTGGCCTGTACTTTAGGCTGAAATTGAATCCAGACAATGCGGCCAGCCACCTGTGTCCAGTGGCGTCCTGCTTTGCTGTAGTAAATAGGTAGGTAAGGGGGTTGTTGTCGGTCTTCACAGTGAACTCCGCCCCATACAGGTAGTCTTTGAGCTTGTCTACTACCCCCACTTAAGGGCCAGGAACTCCAGCTTGTGAGTGGGGTAGTTTTTCTCATAGGGGGTCAGGCTTCTGCTCACGTAGGCAACAGGCCGTAGTTGCCCTTCGTGTTCTTGGTAAAGTACTCCTCCCAGACCGTCATGACTAGCATCTACGTGTAGTTCATAGGGTTTGGTTGGGTCTGCGTAGGCCAAGACTGGAGCAGTGGTTAGGCTCTTCTTCAATGCCTGGAAGGCCTCTTCACACTTCTGGTTCCACTGATCTCTGACTGACTCTCTTGGCTTCCTGGGCCCTGAGTCGTCCTTCTCCCTCAGTCTTGAGCAGTTCATTCAATGGTCTAGCAATTCGGGCGAATCCTTCCACAAACCTCCTGTAATAGGAGCAGAACCCTAAGAAGGATCTGAGTTCTGTTACTGTGGTGGGTCGTGGCCAGGAGGTAACTGCCTCCAATTTCTCAGGGTCTGTGGCCACCCCTTCTTCAGACACTATGTGCCCCAGATAGTTCACAGAAGACTGGTAGAACCGACACTTCTCAGGCGAAAGCCTTTCCAGCCTCTCCTCGTGTTCCTCCAAGGTTCTCCCAAAGACAATGACATCGTCCAGGTATACAAGGACTTCAATAAGGTTCATGTCTCCTACAGTCTTCTCCATAAGACGTTGGAAGGTAGCAGGATCTCCAGACAGTCCATGGGGCATTCGATCAAACTCAAAGAACCCCACTGGGGTTATGAAGGCTTTCTTCTCCTTGTCTTCTGGATGCATAGGGATCTGATAGTATCCACTCTTGAGATCCATAACGCTGAACCACTTGGCTCCAGACAAACTCTGTAAAGCATCCTCTATCCTCGGAGTGGTGTACTGGTCGGGTATGGTTCTCCTGTTGAGAGTCCTGTAGTCGATACAGAGCCTCAATGACCCATTCTTCTTCCTGACCACCACTATCGGGGTGGCATAGGGGCTTCTAGACTCCCTGGTCACACCAGTCCTTTTGAGTTCTGCAAGTTGTTCCCTTAGATCCTCCAGATCTGCTAGTGGGACCCGCCTGACTCTCTCTCTGAAGGGCTTATCTTCTTGGAGGCGGATCCGATGGGTGGCACTCCTTGCACACCCCACATCGAACTCATCTTTGGAGAAGATCTTCTCCCATCTGATCAACTGGGCCTTGGCTCTCTCTTTCCAAGCCCTGGGCAGATTTGGGTTTTCCATGGACAGCTTCTCCCAAACATCTCCTCCTTCACCTGTCCCCTTGACTTCTGACAGGGTAACGGGCAGCAGGGCTCACCTGGCCCAGCAGCATCCTGGCTGGGATTTCCATGGGGCCATCTGTAGTGTTCCTAACACTCACCGGAACTCTACAATGGGCCTTCTTCAGGGCCTTCAGTGGAATCACTTCTCGTATCACTTCCAGATCGGGGGACTCTTCCCTTGGGTCGGACTCCAACATGACAAAGGGTCCAGGCTGCTCCCAAGTAAGCTTCACAGTGGCTCTGAGACAGGTTACTTCGCCGGGCTGCAACACTACCCCTTCTCTTCCAAGTCTCCACACCTTCCCTATCCCCTCTCCAGGGGTCTTCTGCTCTAGGACCAGCCATTGGTAGGCCGTCTTCAGCATGGGGTGGATCTTGGTTGCCGCTTGCCCCTTCTCTTCCACTAGAGGGGTCAAGAGTCTTCGGACCAGGTCCGTGTTCGTCCCTATTATAAGGGAACTCTTGTTGGCTCCTGGCGGTCGAGGGCACACAACTGCCAGGGTGTCAAACACTTCGGCCTTCCCAGCCACGGATGGGTCAAAAGTCATCTTGACGGGCAGATAAACATCGTAGGGGAAACTCTGGGTTCCAATCCCACATATTTCCAGTTCCTCTATCTTCTGGATGGGCAGGTGACTCAAGTGTTTATCGTAGAAATCCCGGTATAATAGGGTCACTTGTGCCCCAGTATCCAAGATTGCTCTGGTGTAGACTCCCTCCACTTGAATGGGCACTATAGGAGATGGGCCTACCAGCTTCTCCGGATATGGCCTGGTAGGGGTCGCCTTCTTCTGGCCCTTTCCCTTCGGACTCTCTCTCGTCCAACTCCCTTTGGACTTTAATCTTTCTTGAGCCTGGTATGCATTGATTTCCCTCCTTTCAATGGGTGTACGGACCCGCTGAGGGATACTATAGTTTTTCTTAGGTGTGCACCCCCTCTGGGGAGTGCTGTGCCTCTTCTGAGGGGTCTTGCCCCCTTTCTCTGGGGTGTATTTCTGTTGAGGAATGTTGTGTTTCCTCTGAGGTGTTTTATCTCCTCTTTTCTTCTGCTTCGCATTCAGCTTGGAGCTCACTGAAGGTGATGGGCACCCGGTTGACTCCTTCACCGGGGCCCTCTGAAGTTTTCCGCCAGCTTGCGGTTGTCCGTTTTCTTCTTCTTGGGACTGGAACATGTAGCTGCAATATGGCCAATTCCTCCACAGTTAAAGCAGACTATCTCCCCATTCTTGTAAAGATGCAGGTGCTGAGGCAATTGGGAATAATTCCTTCCTTGGTATTTCTCTCTTGGGACCCTCTGGGTCTTTTGCTATCAGAGAGGTCAACATCTCTAACACCTTGGACATTTGTGATTTTAGAGTGTCTACCTCTGAGCCTCTTTCAGGGGTCATCACTGGATTGACCAGCACCTGTGCGGGGACAACATTTGTCTTAATCATTTGCTGGTCCTGTTGTAGCGCCTCCTCATCTCTGATGATTTTTATCAAGTCAGCATAAGTCAGTAACGTTCCTCCTCCCGAGGTTTTCAGGTGCAGCCAGACTGGTTCAGAGCGTAACGCTCCCTTTAAGACTTGCTTCATTCTTGCCGCATCTGTATCTTGGGGCTTCATTCCCTTCTTCAACACAATCTTGCACAGCAACCTGTTCAGTCTCCTAACATACTCTGAAAGTTTCTCCCTTGGCTGTTGGAAAGTATGGTCAAATTGGTAGACCATCTCTGTCACCTTTTCCAATTGACCAAACTCTTCCTGTAGCATGGCTAGACAGTCTTGAGCCGTGCAATCTGCATTCCCAAACCAAAAGCTTTTCACTGCTTCTGCTGCTGCGCCTTTGAGGCTTTCTATCACTCGTTGCCTCTTCTGCGCTTCAGGCACCTCCCATGCCTCTACTGCTTGTAATGCCTGCTCCACCCAGGTATCAAAATCTTCTTCACCTGCAGGGACAGGGAGCTTCCCTGAGAATGTTTTCAGTCTCAGGTAGCTAGTCTCTACATGCACCGTGTTTGTCTTCTGACATTTGACTAGTAGATCCCCTATTGCCTTTATCAATTCTGGTGATTTAGCAGTGGCAGGTGCGGGTGCCACCGGGGGTGTCACTCCGTCTCCTCTTTCTGGTGAGGTACGGGCCGCAGCCTGCGGTGAACCCATCTGTGATGGTTCCTTCTTTATAGTTTAACAGTGAATGGTTTTTTATTGAAAAGAATCAAAGTTGACAATGATACAGTATATGGACATCAAGTACAAACATAAACATAAGGTCATAGAGGTCTAAGGAAACAGGTCAATGAAAATCACAAATCGTTGTCTCAAAATATCAGTAGTCTATAGCATATAGTGCATAGTTGTGAACCAGTGCCAATATCAAAAGTAGCTATAGAAGGGAAAGAAAAGTAGGGAGGGAGGAGTGAAAGAAAGGGGGGAAGGGGGGGTGGACAGAAGAGAGAAGGAAAAAGGAGGAGAAAAAAAAAGGGGGGGAGGAAAGGGGGGGAAGGAAGTGGGGGGGCGGGAAAGGGAAAGGGAGAGGGGAGGGGAGGGGAGATAAAAGACATATGATAGAACAAAGTTTCTAGTCACAACCAGGAGACAAAATAGAGGACAGCAATAACAAGTAGGAGTAACCCATGAGCTCTAAAGCTCCTTTCCATGTGCATCGATCCATTGGGACCAGACCTTATCAAATTTTTTGGGGCAGTTTCTACTCTCGTATGTTAGCTTGTACAAAGGAAGGACAGAGTTTATCGTGGCCGTCCACGCTTGAAGCGTGGGAGGGCCGGGCTGCTTCCACTTAAGAAGAATCTCTCGCCTAGCGTAGTATAGGGCATAGAACAAAAACAGTTTTTCATGCCTGGACACCTCCACACCCTCCATGACCCCAAGCAACGCCAGGGCCGGGTCCAAGGTAAGGGACCAGTCCCCAAATGTTCCCAGGACACCCAACACCCCCTCCCAGTATGGACGCAGTACAGGGCATGACCACACCATATGAAAGAATGTGCCTGGAGACAGACCGCATCTAGAGCATCGAGCACTCGTTCCGGGGTATATGTTCGCTAATCTAGCGGGGGTATAGTATGTCCTGTGCAGGAATTTCAGTTGGATGAAGCGATCTTTAGCTGAAATCATTTTAGTAATATAGTCAGACACCACGTCCCCCCATGTCTCGTCGGTCAGGTCTGGGATGTCCGCCCTCCATTTATCGCAAACGTTCGTCAGGGGCGACACATGCGCCACGGAGAGGTAAAAGTAGAGGGAGGACAGGGGCTTATCCATGAATTTTGATATGAGTAGTCGTTCAACCGCATCAGTCTGGAGGGTCAGAGGATCAGGGAACTGTGCCAGCATCGCATGCCTGAGCTGATAATATCGGAACCTCATGGAGGCAGGGAGATGGAACTTAGCCTTCAACGTCTCAAAAGAAGAGAAGGATCCGTCGGTGTAAACATGCTTGATGGTGACTACCCCTCTAGCCGCCCACAACTGTGGCTCTGGGAGCCCATAGATGTGCGTCAACAATGGGTTACCCCATAGGGGAGTATGGGGAGAGATGACCGAGTCCGATCTGTAGACCGATCTGGCTCTCTGCCACACCAAACTGGTTGTGCGTATTAAAGTTGTGACCTGGGGTGGGCCCTAGGCCCTCTATAGGGTAAATTAGTCAATGCCGCATAAGACCCCAAGATGGCAGCTTCGAGGGTCACCGCCGGGTTCTGCCTGGGCTGATCAAACCACCACCGGACCGTAACCAGGACTGCAGCCCAATAGTAGAGCAGGAAGTGGGGCAGTGCCAGGCCCCCCTGTGAAAGGGGGAGCTGGAGTGTCGTCCTCGCCAGTCGCGGGATCCTGCCAGCCCAGACAAATGTAGAGACAATGGAGTCAATCTTTTGAAAAAAGGACTTAGGGAGTGGGCAGGGAGTGTTCCTAAAAAAATACAAAAATTCGGGGAGATAAACCATTTTTACCAAATTCACCCTACCCACCGGGGATAGGGGCAATGTTTTCCAGAGTTGGCATATTCTGCCCGAACTGAGTCAACAGGGGAAGAAAGTTGTCATCGATATACGCCTGAGGGGACCCCCAGACCACCACCCCAAGATATTTAAATTCGTCCACCCATTGGAGTGGCGTGTCTGTGACCGCCCCGGAGCCCGAAGGGTGGAGAAAAAAAGGACTGACTTGTCCCAGTTGACACGAACCCCAGAATATTTCCCGAATTGGTCTATTATCTCAAGTGCCGAAGTGAGAGAGGGTCCCGCATCAGCCAAGTACAGCAGGGTATCGTCGGCATACAGCGAAATTTTCTCCTGAAGTGTCCCGACCCGAATGCCCCTCACCCTCTGATCCTGTCGGATTAAGATTGCCAGGGGTTCAATCGCCAGGGCAAAAAGCCCCGGAGAAAGGGGGCATCCCTGCCTGGTGCCCCTATGTAGTTTAAAGGGAGGGGACAGCAGGCCATTAACCCTGACCCGGGCGGTTGGGTCCCTGTAGAGCAGTTGAATCCAGGAGTAGGGATGAGCTTCGTGTTCGAGTCGAACATACGTTCGACTCGAACATCGGCTGTTCGATCGTTCGACGAAGATCGAACGATTTGGGCGGTTCGCGCCAAATTCGAGTGACGCGAACGGCCCACAATGCACTACGCCATCGCAGTGTCATCCAGGCGCTGTGATTGGCCAAGCATGCACTGTGACCCCGCATGCTTGGCCAATCACAGCGCCGGCAGCGAGGAGAGCAATGATTGGCCACAGGCAGGATGCCTGTGGCCAATTATTGCTGAGGGTGTTTAGTACACGCCCCACACTATAAAGTGTGTTCCGGAGCAGGGAAAGACAAGCATAGGCAGGGACAGTGACATTTATTTCTTTCTTGCTTAACCTGGATTCCTTTAGTTTAGGGAAAGAGAAGGATAGGTAGGGAGAGTGTCAGTGTGTTTTACTGTGCCAGTCCTTGTTTCTAGGGACAAAGAAGGAAAGTGAGGGGATTTCTCCTTGTGCTATAGTGTGCTTTAAAAAAACATTTTTTCTAGGGACAGAAAACTGTAGGTAGGGAGAGTGTCAGTTTCTTTCACTGTGCCAGTCCTTGTTTCTAGGGACAAAGAAGGAAAGTGAGGGGATTTCTCCTTGTGCTATAGTGTGCTTTAAAAAAAACATTTTTTCTAGGGACAGAAAACTGTAGGTAGGGAGAGTGTCAGTTTCTTTCACTGTGCCAGTCCTTGTTTCTAGGGACAAAGAAGGAAAGCGAGGGGATTTCTCCTTGTGCTATAGTGTGCTTTAAAAAAACATTTTTTCTAGGGACAGAAAACTGTAGGTAGGGAGAGTGTCAGTTTCTTTCACTGTGCCAGTCCTTGCTTCTAGGGACAAAGAAGGAAAGTGAGGGGATTTCTCCTTGTGCTATAGTGTGCTTTAAAAAAACATTTTTTCTAGGGACAGAAAACTGTAGGTAGGGAGAGTGTCAGTTTCTTTCACTGTGCCAGTCCTTGTTTCTAGGGACAAAGAAGGAAAGTGAGGGGATTTCTCCTTGTGCTATAGTGTGCTTTAAAAAAACATTTTTTCTAGGGACAGAAAACTGTAGGTAGGGAGGGTGTCAGTTTCTTTCACTGTGCCAGTCCTTGTTTCTAGGGACAAAGAAGGAAAGTGAGGGGATTTCTCCTTGTGCTATAGTGTGCTTTAAAAAAACATTTTTTCTAGGGACAGAAAACTGTAGGTAGGGAGAGTGTCAGTTTCTTTCACTGTGCCAGTCCTTGTTTCTAGGGACAAAGAAGGAAAGTGAGGGGAATTCTCCTTGTGCTATAGTGTGCCAAAGCATTCCTCATCAACCATCTTTGAAATCCTTGTTTTTTGGACAGTCAGGGAAATTGTCGTTGTGCTATTCTGTGCAAAAGCAATAATCCTCAACCATATTTAGAAATCCTTAAGTAAAGGGACAGAGAAGGACACCTGAAGGTAGCCCTTATTGCTTTTTTCCCATCTCCCTGCAGGCCATCTATTAGAATGTCTGGAAGGCAAACAAGGAGAGGCAGACAGTCAGGAGGCAATAAAAGAGGGCAAGCAGGCTCTGTGTCTGGGGGCAACAGTGCTGGTCGTGGACGCGGTGCATTGTCATCAGCACATGGCCATGGGACACGCTTGTCCTTCTTTTCGGCAGCTGGACATGTTGAGCCACATCATGCCGAAGACTTGGTAGAGTGGATGACCAAGCCCTCCTCCTCCTCCTCATCCTCTCTCACCCAGGCTCAGGGTACTGGCAAAGCAGCTGCCAAAGCGTCCTCTTCCCTGGTATCAATGTCAGACTCATCATCAGTCTCTCCTTCCCTAGACCCACCATGTCCTCCTCCTGAGGAGTCCCCCGAACTGTTTGAGCACAGTGTTGGGTACATGCTCCAGGAGGATGCCCAGCGTTTCGAAGGGTCTGATGATGAAACCCAGCTACAGGAAGGCAGTAGCGTGAGAGCAGACAGAGGGGATGCTCAAGAAGGACACCAATCTGGCAGTCATGTTCCAGCAGCTGCAGCATACTGCCAGATTGGCTCCAGTGATGAGGAGGGAGGGGATGATGAGGTCACTGACTCCACGTGGGTGCCTAATAGGAGAGAGGAGGAGGAGGAGGATGAGGAGGAGGCACATCTCCAACGAGGCAGGATGCCCTTTGGTGGCCAGCGTAAGGGCAGTACACCGACGGAATCACACCGCAGAGCTCCGCCTGTGCAGGGCGCTGCCTCTGCCCGTCATTCAAAAAGTTCCTTGGTGTGGGCCTTTTTTGAGGCTAGTGCATCAGATCGCACAGCTGCTGTTTGCAACATATGTCTCAAGCGTATATCGCGTGGCCAAAACATCAGCCGCTTGGGTACCACATGCCTGACCAGACATATGTTGACCTGCCATGCAGCTCGTTGGCAAGCCTACCTCAAAGACCCACACCAAAGAACAAAGCGGACCTCTCCTTGCACCGCATCAGCTGGGATCTCCAACCCCACTATAACTTCAGTCCTCTCTGAAACATGCACTGAGAGGAATGAAGGTGTAGAATTAGGTGTGTCACAGCCAAGTACTTGCGGCCACTCTGCTAGCAGTACACCGACGTCCGATTCTAGCAGGCAAATTTCCCTGCCCCAGCTGCTGGACCGTCGAAAGAAGTTCACTCCCAGCCATCCACATGCCCAGCGGTTGAATGGTAGCTTGGCTAAATTGCTAGCGCTTCAACTGCTGCCTTTTCAGTTGGTAGACTCGGCCCCCTTCCGTGAGTTTGTGCAATGTGCGGTTCCTCAGTGGCAGGTTCCCAAACGCCACTTTTTCTCACGGAAGGCTATTCCGGCTCTCTACCGGCATGTGGAAGGCAATGTCTTGGCCTCGCTGGACAGGGCGGTCAGCGGTAAGGTGCATATTACCGCTGACTCATGGTCCAAAAGGCATGGACAGGGACGTTACCTTTCTTTCACGGCCCATTGGGTCACTCTTTTGGCAGCTGGGAAGGATGCAGGACAAGGTGCAGTAGTGTTGGAGGTTGTTCCACCGCCACGCCTCCAAAATGCTACTACTGGTTGTGACACACCTCTCTCCTCCACCCCCTCCTCTTCTTCTTCCTCCATGGCCTCTTCCTGTGGTTTGTCCTATGAACCAGCGGTGCTCCGTAGCCGTTCACGGGGCTACGCAAGTACGCAGGCAAAAAGATGCCATGCCGTGCTTGCGCTGGTGTGTTTGGGGGACAGAAGCCACACTGGGGCAGAGGTCCTGTCTGCTCTGCAGGGCCAGGCCGAGAGGTGGTTGACGCCACGCCAGCTTAAGCCAGGAATGGTGGTTTGCGACAATGGCACCAACCTCCTCTCCGCCCTCCGACAGGGACAACTGACCCATGTGCCCTGTGTGGCTCACGTCCTTAACCTGGTGGTGCAGCGGTTCTTGGGCAGGTACCCCGGCTTACAGGATGTCCTGAGGCAGGCCAGGAAAGTCTGTGTGCATTTCCGCAGATCTTATAATGCCAGTGCTCGCCTGGCTGAGCTGCAAAAGGAGTTGAACCTGCCCAAGAACCGCCTTATATGTGACATGCCCACCAGGTGGAACTCAACGTTGGCCATGCTGCAGCGGCTGCACACGCAGCAGAGGGCCATCAATGAGTACCTGCCTGTGCGACTACGGCACCAGGACAGGGTCAGGGGAGCTTGGTTTTTTTTCTCCACGCCAGTGGGGCATGATCAGGGATGCATGCACTGTCCTGGCACCATTTGAGGAGGCCACGAGGATGGTGAGCAGTGACAGTGCATGCATCAGTGACACTGTACCTCTTGTCCACCTGTTGGAGCACACGCTGCGTGGAATAATGGACAGGGCACTTGAGGCAGAACAGAGGCAGGAAGAGGAGGACTTCCTTGCCTCTCAAGGCCCCCTTTACCCAGACAGTGTTCCTTCTGTCCCACCCATCGCACAGGAAGAGGAAGAGGAGGAGGAGGAGGAGGAGGAGGAGGAGGAGGAGGATTGTGTCAGCATGGAGGTGGAGGCTAGCACTCAGCATCATCAGCAGCAGTCTTTTAGGGATGATTTACAGTCCCAAGAAACCAGTGGACTTGTACGTGGCTGGGAGGAGGTGGCTGCGGATCATGTCGTCCTTAGTGACCCAGAGGACTCCGGAGCGAATGCCTCAGCAAACCTACGCTGCATGGCCTCCCTGATCCTGCAAAGTCTGCGGAAGGATCCTCGTATTCTTCGGATCAAGGAGAGGGACCATTACTGGCTGGCCACTCTCCTTGATCCACGGTACAAGGGTAAGGTTGCGGACCTTATGTTACCTTCGCAGAGGGAGCAGAGGATGAGACAACTCCGGGAGGCCTTGCAGAAAGGTCTGTGCAACGCGTTCCCAGAGACTGGGAGGTTACAAACTCCTGGTCCTGGACAACGAGTTGCTGAGGCTTCGGGCAGTCAAAGAAGGAGCGGTGGGGAAGGTGGCCGTCTGACCGATGCGTTCAGACAATTCTTTAGTCCGCAGCCCCAAAGTATGATCGGTTCCAGCAACCATCGCCAGCGTCTGATAAACATGGTGCAGGAATATCTAGGGGCAAGGTCAGACTTGGACACCTTCCCCACCGAAAATCCTCTGGCTTACTGGGTCTTGAGGATGGATCACTGGCCAGAGCTTGCACAGTATGCAATTGAGCTACTGGCCTGTCCTGCATCCAGCGTTCTTTCGGAACGCACATTCAGTGCTGCTGGAGGATTTGTCACGGATCATAGGGTGCGCCTGTCCACCGACTCGGTTGATCGACTGACTTTCATCAAGATGAACCAGTCTTGGATCACCACCAGCTACCACACACCTGATGCTGATATAACAGACTAATTGATTTTAACATGTCACATCCCTTCAAGACTGATGCTGATGCTGAGTGCCTGTGCTGTTATGTTGACTGGCTATCCTCCTCCTCCGAGTCCTCAATGATACGACTGATGATGATAGCTTGGAAGATCATTTTTGTTTATGGGTGCCGCCACCAGTGGCTAAGGCCCAATTTTTCAGCCCCTGTTTTACAGGGGCGTGTAATTACAATTTTTTTACAATAATTTGCCATAGGGCTCATTGCTGTGCTCCAAGTACAGTATCTGTGAGGGGTTGGAGTGTTGTGGCACCAGTGCCTAATGCCCAATTTTTCAGCCCCTGTTTAACAGGGGCGTGTCATTACAATTTTTGAAGCAATACTTTGCAACAGGGCTCATTGCTGTGCTCCAAGTAACGTATCTGTGAGGGGTTGTAGTGTTGTGCCACCAGTGCCTAAGGCCCAATTTTTCAGCCCCTGTTCAACAGGGGCATGCAATTACAATTCTTGATCTAATAATTCACAGCAGGGCCCATTGCTGCACCCACCAAGAGTAACTCTGAGGGCTTACAGTGTTGTGGCAACGCCACCACCACCACCACCACCACGAAAGGCCCAATTTTTCAGCCCCTGTTCAAAAGGGGCATGTAATTACAATTCTTGATCTAATAATTCACAGCAGGGCCCATTCCTGCACCCACCAAGAGTAACTCTGAGGGCTTACAGTGTTGTGGCAACACCACCACCACCACCACCACGAAAGGCCCAATTTTTCAGCCCCTGTTCAAAAGGGGCATGTAATTACAATTCTTGATCTAATAATTCACAGCAGGGCCCATTCCTGCACCCACCAAGAGTAACTCTGAGGGCTTACAGTGTTGTGGCAACACCACCACCACCACCACCACGAAAGGCCCAATTTTTCAGCCCCTGTTCAAAAGGGGCATGTAATTACAATTCTTGATCTAATAATTCACAGCAGGGCCCATTCCTGCACCCACCAAGAGTAACTCTGAGGGCTTACAGTGTTGTGGCAACACCACCACCACCACGAAAGGCCCAATTTTTCAGCCCCTGTTCAACAGGGGCATGCAATTACAATTCTTGATCTAATAATTCACAGCAGGGCCCATTGCTGCACCCACCAAGAGTAACTGTCAGGGCTTACAGTGTTGTGGCACCAGCACCACCATCAAAGGCCCAATTTTTACTACCACTGTTCAACAATTATATGTAATTAAAATTCCTGATATAATAGTTGACAGCAGGGCGTTCCAGCACCAACCAAGAGTAACTGTGAGTGCTTACAGTGTTGTGCCAACACCAACAACTAAGGGGCCTATTTCTGCAGAGTATATACGGCAGGTCCCTACTTTCAAACATCCAACTTACAAACGACTCCTACTTGCAAACGCAAGAAGACAACAGGAAGTGAGAGGAAATCTACCCCTAGGAAGGAAAATTCTCTCCTGTAAGAATAAATATGGGAGAAAGGTGTCTCCTCTGTACTGATGCTTTATCAGCAATCCTTGTTTCAAGAAAAACACCACATTTCAAAAACAGTTGACATTGGGACGGAAAGTGAGGTGAAATGTTCTGAACAGGGGCACAGACAGCAAAACAAATGTTACAGGGGTGATAACCCTTACCTATGTTTTCCAAAAAGTTTAAAAATAGATTTTTGGGCTGGAGCTACACTTCAACAATGTACCTGTTCAAAATTACAAACAGATTCTACATAAGAACAAACCTACAGTCCCTGTCTTGTATGCACCGCCTGTATACGGCTGTTCAGAGTATATAGGGCCTTTTTTATTTTATGTGCGGGGTTCCCCTTAATATCCATACAAATCCCAAAGGGGCTGGTAATGGGCTGGGGTAGGGGGGGGGGTCATGGGGTAGCTATGCCATTTTTCTTAAAGATTTTCATCCATATTACCGGGACCAGACATTACATTAAAGCCGCAAGCAGTTTTAAATGGCTTTTTTTTCCTTTAGAAGTGTCATTTTGTGCAGGGACAGTTCTAAACACGGGAAACACGTGGCACTTCACAGGCATACTTTAGACACCCCCCAGGTACGATATTTAAAGGAATATTTGACTTTTTTTTTTTCACTTTATGCATCATTAAAATGACTGCTCCCGAAAAACGACCGTTTTTAAAACTTCTTTTTGCATTGATACATGTCCCCTGGTGCAGAACCCGGGTTCCCAAACCCTTTTTAGGACAATAACATGCATAATAGTTGTTATAATTAGCACTTTAGAATTCGAACGTTCGCATCCATTGTATTTAATAGGGTTCTAATGTTCGTACGAACTTTCGGTCCGTTCGCGGGTTCTGGTGCGAACCGAACCCGGGGGTGTTCGGCTCATCACTATCCAGGAGATAAACCTAGGCCCAAAACCAAAATTCTCCAGCACCTTCCAGAGGAAAAGCCACTCGACCGAGTCGAATGCCTTTTCGGCATCAAGCGCCGCTACCACCCCAGCATCGCCCTCACCAGCCAGATCGACGTGGGTATACAGCCTACGGATATTGATATCCGTGCCTCTGCCTGGCATGAAGCCGGACTGATCCGGATGGACCAGAGCTGTGATCACTCTATTCAATCGCGTTGCCAGTATTTTGGCCAGCAACTTGGCATCCACGTCGATCAGGGAGATCAGGCGATAGGACTTGCACAGTTCGGGGTCCTTACCCGGCTTTGGAATAACCACTATGACCGCCTCTGACATGGAGGCCGGCAAGGCCCCATCATTCAGTGAGGTCAGAAGCATGGAGTGAAACTTAGGGGCCAGATCCTCAGCGTACGTCCTGTAGAATTCCGTGGGGAACCCGTCAGGGCCCGGTGTTTTCCCAGCCTGAAGTGAGGAGATAGCTCGCTGGACCTCCTCAAGGGCAATAGGGGAGTCAAGTTGGTCTCTATAGGTATCGGCCAGGACTGGGAAGTCAACGTCCGACAGGTAGATATGGAGGTCGTCCGACGAGTAGTCAACCCGGGTAGAATAGAGGTCAGAGTAATAGGACGCAAAACACCCATTGATCGCCCCAGATGAAGTCTGTCTGACCCCGGCACCGTCAATCAAGGCGGGAACGCTCATGGAGGCAGACTGCTCCCTGACCAACCACGCCAGCAACCTACCCCCCCCCCCCCGCTCACCCTCCTCAAAGATCCTTTGGGACTGTTGGAGCAACTTCTTTTTAGTCAGGGCAGTGCGAAGCAGCATAACCTCTCTGGTGCCCTCCTGAAGCTTAGTATGGATCAGTGGATCACCTGACTGGGCATATTGGCGCTCCAGGGAGGCGGCCTTATCCTCCGCCTCAACTAAATCGGCCTTCCGTTGTCTACGAGCACCGCCAATAAGCGATTGATAGTGGCCCCTGGAGGAGGCTTTAAAGGCATCCCAAACCACCGCCGCCGACCCCGGATTAAGAGCCCAGTAAGTGGTCATATGCAGGCGAACCCAGAATCCACCCCAGGGTCAGAGATCCAGAATCTCGACAGCCGCCACAATTTATCCGTGGGGGAGCCTTCCAGAGACAATTTAAGGAGGAGTGGGTCATGGTCGGATATACCTCTTGGAAGAATGGAGATCTGTTGGACCCTAGATAATAGAGGTCTCCCCGCATACATCAAGTCTATGCGTGAGAGAGTCCTATGGGTGGCCGAATGACAGGTAAATGACCTATTGGAGGGGTGACGCCACCTCCACAGGTCCGTCAGGCCGTAGGTCTCCGCCCAGACCGAGAGATCCGAAGTGGATCCCCCACTGAGCCAAGACGATCCAGCCCAGGGTTAGGCGGCATGTTAAAATCCCCTACAATCATCAAGTTGTCAGTACTATAGTTGGCAATGAGGGGGCCCAGTTTGTGAAGTACCTTGACCGACGCAGGAGGGGGTAAATAGACACCCACCAGCACCATCTCGAGGCCCTCCACCATTGCATGTAATATTATGAACCGTCCATCCGGGTCAAGCACGAGCCCCAAAAGCCTAAACGGCAGGGACTTGCGCACCAGTATACTAACCCCCCTAGCAAAATTAGAATAGGTGGAGTGGTAGTGATGACCAACCCAGGGTTTTTTTAGACTAAGGGTTTTCCTCCCCATGAGGTGAGTTTCCTAAAGGACACATATATGAGGGTTGTAGGTCTTCAGGAATTGGAACACCAGTGACCGCTTCACAGGGGAGTTAAGGCCCCTGGTGTTCCAAGAGACAAGTGTCAGCGATGCCATTCAACAAGCAGGCACATCAGTAATGGAGAGTAATCAGAGGACACAAAGAATATCCCATGAAGGGTAGTAAAAACGTAGGCCCAATTGACTGTATCACATATTTAACCATAAAATAAACAGTAAAACAGAAAGAAAAACAAAAACAAAACCAACAACAAAACAACCCCCCCCACCCCGCCAACCCCCCCCCAAAACAGCGGGTGGCTCCTCTTCCCAAAAACAGCACGGCAAGCCGCCATGCATTGGAGGTAACGTGTGCAAGAGGCTTACTGAACATAAGTCTACAGACCCATAACTGCTAGGGTCGTCCGGATAATAAAAAATTGTGCCAGTCTCCCAGTAGGCTGGGGGTACAAAACTTGGTGCTATTACATGCCTTCCTCAGAAAAAACACATGGGCCCCCGGCTTTAGCAAAGGTCCCCTGTAGTTGACAAACAGGGAAAGGGCAACATAATGGGGGCATAGGGGGTACAGGTAAGCATGTCTTCCGGGCCTTCCCGCTGCGGGGAGCATAGTGTAGTGCGACCCCTTGTCTCTCAGCAGGATAACAGGTAGGGGAAAAAAAAACACCAATAAAGAATAAAAAGCAAAAACCAAAGGGGAAATGTCAAGGTATCACAATGGCAAAGGGGGAAGACCACAGTCAAACCGCAAGCCAAGAGGAAGGAAGATTGCCAGAGGGCCACATGTATACATGGAGGATGGAGAACTTCAAGGCAACAAGGAAGTGTAGTTTGTATACTTGCTTTATCCCGCACGGATCGTATCAAGCCAGGAAGACGCCTCCTCAGGTGATGTGAAGAATCTCACTCGTTCACCATCTTGAACCCTGAGCCTGGCGGGAAACAGCATACTGTATTTCAGATTTTTGGCGCGGAGGCGGGAGCGGACCTGGTCAAATGACTTCCTCTGCTTCTGCATTTCAATAGAATAGTCAGGGAATATAAGGAGTTTAGCGTTCTCATACTTCAGGTCACCCACACTTCTAGCCTCTCTGAGGACAAGGTCCCGATCCCGGTAGTTCAGCAGCTTAAAGATGAATGTGCGTGGGGGGTTTCCCGGTGGGCCCTATGAGCCCTCTCCACCACGAAGTGAGGGGAAAAAGAGGCACAGGGTAGGAGGGTGCGCAGCAACTGCTTCGTAAACGTGGTGGTGTCGTTCCCCTCAGACCCCTCGGGCAGCCCTATGATGCGCAAATTGTTGCGTCTATTGGGGTTCTCGGAATCTTCAGCACGGAACTCCAGGTGCTTGACTCTAATTTTAAGGGTATGGAGGTCAGCCGTGTGTTCCCTTTGCACATCCTCAGCCGCAGACACACGCTGCTCCACCTCTGACACCCTGCCTTTAAAAGCGTCAATATCTCTCCTAATCAGGCCCAGTTCAATATACATGCTGTCAATCTTCTCTGTAAGGGCTGTTTTACAGCCATTAATGGCCTCCATGAGGGCTGTGTGTTCAGGGGAGGTTCGGGGAGCTGCAGCCCCATGACTCACCTCCTCCTCTTCCTGAGCCGACATGATGGGGGAGACTGCTGCGGCCTTCCCTTCAGTATGGCGCACGGTCCCGCACTTCTTCTGGCTCTGCCGGCGCGCTGATCCCCCCTCTCCGATAGCCGGGCATGAGCGGGGGTTGCCCGGGGCAGAAAGCAAGCGAACGAGCCGGTGGAAGGGCTCCCAGCACCGCAGGGAAGAAGGAGAAAAGATCCGGACGGCGGAGCGGAGCTAATACACGTCCGCTCCCGTCGCCATCTTGGACACGCCCCCCCTTCTTTATAGTTACTGCGGGCGCCAACCTATAGGTTCTATTGTCTGGCGTCTTTACACACTTGTGCTTGCAAGCCTCTGGTATCCCGTCTCTATATTCCACCAGTGCATACTGATATGAAGTGTCTGGGTCTGACTTTATATCTATCACCCATGGTGTGTGATCTGGGGACACTAACTTCATTAACTCCTCTACCATCTCAGTCTTCCATTCCTCCCCTGGGAGACTGATGACTATCGAGTTGTTTGGCTCTGCCCTAGAGGTTTTGCACCACTCCTCTACTGCTTGTGGGTCCATGCCGGCACCTCTGGCGTTCAATTGCTGTATCAGGATCCCGGACGAGAACCCCCACGTGTAGCGATACCTTCAACTAAGAGGGCCGCAGATTTAGTTTGGGCCCTGAAGACAGCTCCGCCAACTCCCGGCAATTTACTCGACCACCTACTGGCACAGTTAGTTATGGCAGCAATATAATTCTTATGCTATATGATTAAACTCAGACACCAAGGCAATAATGAAAGGGGTATCTAATTTACTTTAGATTTGTGGTAAAAAGGGTTAACAGTGGTAACAGTTTACATGAAATAGGTTGCAGAGCCCTGCAGCAATAAACATACTTATACACTAATAGAACAGTAAAGGTGCGCCGCGTGGGCGACCATTAACTAGGCGCCCTGTGGCGCAGCAACCAAATGAACTAACTAGCTGGCCAGGCCTGGCTCAGATATCTAAAACTCAGTGTCTAGGGGCATGATGGTTTCTTCACCGGCAAGTCTTTAAAGGTGGTGCACATAACAGAATAACATTTGTAATCCAGTGGGAAGATTGTGATAGAACAAACACTTTACTGAAGAACCTCTGAGTTCAACTCTGATATGGATCTCCAGTGAGAGTATCAGATATAAACTTGTGGGCCACGGCAGTCTATAGGCACATCAGCAATAAACAGTATATGGTCTGAGCATACGCTCGCTCACCCCTCCGGACACGATCCCAGTCCGGGAACTTCCACCGACTGTGTCCTCACACACAGTGTCTCCAGCGATCGGGTCCCCGATCCAACCAAGGCTGTGGATAAGCGAAGTCAGATGCCACCCAGGCTCGCAGCGGGGTGGAAGGCTCTTTGGTGCTGCACAAGGCCTCAGGCTTCAGGCCTTGCACACCGGCACATCCGCACAGGAGGATCAGTCACTGAAGTCTCGTGTCCCAAAGAGGCCGAGCCCAGCCTCGCCTCCTCCTTTTATAACCGCTCCCATGAGTCTCTGGGGTGGAAACATTGCCGAAAGGGGTTCTGGGTAAGGTAGTCCTGTGAGTCTTAAAGGGGACCCCGCTACACTTATATATACACAGTGCATACGGTGGTGAACAGTTTCTAATACACTTCAGGCGGTGTACACAGTATATAATACAGTGTAGTGCGGTGTTACAAAAAAAAAAACATCATGTCCAGAAGGCCACCAAGGAGAGGTATATGCTCACATGCCACTAAAAGAGGGCAAGCAGCCTCTGCGTTTACAATCAACAGTGGTGGTCATGGACATGGTGTATCCTCTGCAGGTGGCCGAGGGGCACGCTTGTCCTTTTTTTCTGCTGCTGGCCATGTTATTCAGCCACAACATGCAGAAGAGTTGGTGGAGTGGATAACGAAGCTGTCCTCATCTTCCTCATCTTCTGTCACCCAGGCTCAAAGTAGTTTGCCTTCCAACCCAGCTGACAAAGCGGCCTATTCCACCGGCACCTTGTCCACAGTTACTCCTTCCGTAGCCCCACCATCATGCACGGAGGAGTCCCCCACAGTGTCAGTTACATGCTGCTAGAGGATGGGCAGCGATTTGAGGGCACCGATGTTGGTTCTTAGGTTGAGGAAGGGAGTAACGTGAGCTTAGAGAGAGGGGGTGCCACAGAAGGACAAGAAACTGGCAGTCCTACTGGCAGTCGTACTGCCAAGTTTGCTCCAGTGACGAGGACGGAGGGGATGATGAGGTCACTGACTGTACTTGGGTGCCTAAGAGAGGAGGAAAGTGAAGAGGAGGCACAACTCCAACGAGGAAGGATGTACTCCAGGGGGCAGCTTAAGAGCAGCCACCCTATTGCATCACACCGCAGAGCTCCGAAGGTGCAGGGCACTGCTGACTCCCCACTGACTTTTAAAAGTTCCTTGGTGTGGGCCTTTTTCGACACGTGTGCAGCAGATCGCACAGTTTCTGTTTGCAACTTATGTCTGAAGCGGATCAAGCATGGCCAGAACAGCAGCCGCTTGGGCACCACATGCTTGACCAGACATATGACGACCTGCAATGCAGTCCGTTGGCAACAGCACTTGAAAGACCCACATTATAGAAAAAGAGAAACAAGGAAAAGGAGATGGGACTATAGCGGTGCTTGAGTAAGATAATATCGTAACAATGGAAGACTCAGGTACACTTAAAGTAAAAAAATAAATACAAAAGAATTTATTTTTAATTATTTATACAAAGCTGGTAAAAAAATAGAGCGATAATACAATGTCGGTCATTTACAATAAAGTGGTTCCGAATTGTGGTTGCATTAGAGTTTTAGTGGTGGGTTGAGTAATCATACGTTATTCCGACATGTTTCACCTACAGGCTTTATCAGGGGATGTATGTCTCAACCATATGTAGCGCTACCCCCAGTTAAGAGAGCCGCTGGGTTTGTTTCGGGCCCTGTGTACAGCACCGCCAACCCCCGGCAATCTTACTCGACCCACTCTGGCACAGCTAGTCTAGGGTTGATTATCTTATCACAATCTAACAGTATCGCAAGGGTAGCCTCTTTGTATAATGATAACACACTGATAGCAGAAGATGGGATATAACAGTTCTTTACTTTTGGTAAAAGGCACAAGGTTAACAAATAACATATAACTTGCTCACAGAGCCCTGCAGCAATAGGTATAGCATAGAGTAATAACACAGCGCGGTAATCCGCCACGCGCAGTTATTAATATATATTTGCCCTCTGGCGCACAAAACAATATTCTATCTCCCCTCCCTGGTCAGGCCTGACACAGAATTAAGCTCAGTCTTTAGAATAAGGATTTCTTCGCATGCAAACTTGAAATGGTGGTGCACATTCAGGAACAATATTTGTAATCCACAGTTTTGGCAATCACAAGGAACACTATACTGGAGACCCTTTAACTCTGTCCTGCTACCGGTCTCCAGTGGAACAGCAAATAAAGATCGGTGGGCCAAGGCAGTCTATAGGCCTAAACACAGTACAGCCTATTGGATTGAGCAAGTGCTCGCTCACCACTCCGGACGCGATCCCAGTCCGGGACTTCCACCTGCTGTGTCTCCGCACACAGCGTCTGCAACGATCGGGTCCCCGATCCAACTGATGTCCGCGGTAAACAAAGTTAGATGCCACCCAGGCTCTGCAGTGGGATGGAAGGCTCTTCGGAAGTTGCGCAACGCCCCAGGCTTCAGGCCCTGCACTCCAGCAGATCCGCACAGGAAGACCAGTCAGCAGCCGCGCGGTGTCCCAAAGAGGCCGAGCTCAGCCTCGCCCCCTTCTTAAATAGCCCCTCCCATGAGTCTCTGCGGTGGCCAAATGCACCCTGGGTGCCGAACGGGGTTCTGGGTAACGTAGTCCCGGGGCCTTAAAGGAGACCCCGCTACACATACACAGAGAAGGCAACTATATAAATACAAAGAGAGAGAAGAAAAAATTAGAATACAAAAATCACATGTGTTTTGGAGATCTACCTGTTGACAGGTCCACCGGTAGAAAAAGGGAACTTGCCACCAAGGGCCCTAATGCCCCTATGCAGATGGAAAAAGCCACAGGGGCTTGGAAAAGGGGAAAAACCACCCAAGTGGCAGGGGCCCGACCAAACCCAGAGCAACTATGCAAACAGTGAGCGCTCTAAAGACCTGGCCAAAAAAGAAAAGAAATAAGTGAAAATTGAATCACTTAAAATCAAGATTAAAAATAACGCTGGGGGGGATAAATTTTGGCCTTTGTCAGCTGATCCTATTATTAATAAAGATGTTGGGGAGTATCTCAAAATTACTTAGACGGGCTCCCTCTCTAAAGGATCGCCTTGTCCACAGCCATTTTGAGGTCTCTAATTTTGCTAAATGTTTGAATCCAGGAACTTTTCCTTGTGGTCATTGTGACGTTTGTCCCTTCCTAATGAATAGCACTACATGTGTTCTTCTAGATGGGCGGACCACTGGAAACACAGAATTACTTGTCAAACTCCTGGCGTTGTTTATTTAGCAATCTGCCAATGTGGTGGCTTTTATATTGGGAAGACCAAGTGCCCTTTCCTCAAACATATTCGTGATCACATCAAACCAATTTAAAATGGAAACAGCTATTAGTCGCCATGTGGGCCTCTTCCACAATTTTAACCAGAAAATTATCAGATTCATGGCTTTGGAACATATTCCACCTCATATAAGAGGGAGTGCTGACAAAACTTTGTTACAACTCGAGGCACGCTGGATCTACAATCTGAAGGCAACCACTTTCCCAGGTTTTAATGAAACTTTAAGTTTCAAACCCTTTCTATAATCCCTGTATTTCTTGGTCTTATCCCTCTCCATCTCCCCTTCTCATTTGATAGCCACACCATCCCCCTTTTTTTTTTTACTATTTCCTTCCTTCCCCCATTTGCCTCCTTTTTCGTTCCCCTCTTCTTTTCTCTTTGGTGTATATACTTTGACTTTTTCTTATTACTTATTTTTCATACTTTCTTAGAATGATTTATCAAATGTATTTTTTTTTCCTTTGATTAAATTATATGTAGCACTACCTCCGAAGGAGCTGCTGATTTAATTTGGGTCAGTACTCTGTTTACAACCCTCTTAACTGTCTCAGACCGTCCCTTGGCACAACTGGTGTAACTGGCAATTGTGAGACCCACTGAATGCTGGGAACACAATTTGGCATGTATAACACAATAACATGAATAAGTGTTACCTTTCCCTAGTAGCAGTCCCTCAGGAAACAAAGATACTTCAAACAGAATTTTTCACTTAACCAAGGGCAAACTTTACTTGGTGTGAGGAAAAAAGAACAGTAATACACATATGCATACAGTTGACTCAGCAGGGCCCTGCAAGAGTCAATATGAATAAGGTAAAAAAGGTCTTAAAACAAAGTTAAGTCTATTTGCAATTAAGAAAACAGTCTATGCTCGTGAGCTCCCCCTAGTGGGTAATACCACCCCGTGTCCCGTAAGTGTTAGTTCCAGTCAGGCCTGACAAAGATCACTGTAAGAGTTCCTCAATGATGGGAGTCTTCGCTAGCATACGTTAGTGCACTTTATATTTGTAATCCAAGGGAAATTAAAGATGCAACTAAACTTCCGCAGATACAATGTTTGTGGAAGTGAACTCTCAGTTAGTATAACGCCAACTTTAACTGCGTAGTTATTACGCGCTGCACTGTACTTGGTTCATGTGAGATGCACTACTCTGGTGAGGATGAGCCCTGAAAAGTCACAGGCCTAGAAACAGTTGTAGAACCCGGGCAGGTGCCCGTTCACCCGAACAGGCCTAGTCCACCTGAGTTTCCTCGCTGCTGGCACCTCGATCCGTGGCCTCTCCGCAACGTGCAGTCTCCGGTCCCTCTCCCGGCAGCAGTAGATGTCAGCCGGCGGAAGACTCCAGTCTCTGGGAAGCGCGAGCTGGATACACAGAAAGAGATCACCCTCCTGGCTTGGTGATCCTCCACGAGGTTGTAGGCCCAGGCTTCAGGCCTAGTCCCTCTGGCAGCAGGCCTCACACACACACGTCCTGCAGGGAGGAGGTAAAGATCCCAAGACGCCGAACAAAGCTCCTCCCCTCCTTTAAGTAACCTCTCCCATAAAGCTGTGCGGGGATGCAATGCACTTTGGGAGGACAACTGCACTGTGGGTACCATAGTCTTATCTACTTATGTAAATGGAGTCCCGTTCTCCTGGTACCGCAAGTTCCAAAATGCATTGCTTCACAAGGTTAATGACAGTCTTATATTACACCAAACCGCCACACACTCCCCCCACTTTAACTCTTTGGTCCCCAAAGACATCTAAAATCTTAGCTCTGTAAAACATTCTAGACTCTAGGTGGTTGCATAAGACTGACAGAGGAGCCTCCCACCAATTGTCATATGATGGGGAGCTGTCCTGTCCACAGGCCAACTCAACTGGAGTAGCCTGATCAGTTGTGCCAGGGGGTGAGCTAGGGTTGCCTTCCACCAAACATGCAGTGGAAGGACCAGGTACATCGGATGCTCTCCTAGCAGTGGAAAATACTTCTTCAGAACATTCACCCATTTGATTATACGTTAGTCTCTTAGGAGGGTGAATGACTCTTTTCTGCCTTTGTTTCTGAGGTGTCGGTATATCTGGGTCATTAAGCACCCCTGTTTCTCTGAATTCTTCTTCTGGTTCAGGAGTGTTTAACCCTCTTACTACAGAAGTGTCCAGTTCAGTTTCAGAAAACAAGGGAGTCTCATCGGGATCCCTCAATGGTGAAGAATACAGATCATCCCGTGCATCCTCGGTGGGCACACTGTGTGACACAAATTCAGGAGCCTCTGGACGAAGAACTTCACTACTGACTGCTTCAGGAGGTGATGATGAACCAGCCATAGACTCCGGCTCTTGCGAGGGCCATAACCATTCAGATTCCATATCTTCCTCCACAGAGTCTTCTCCTTCCAGGTCTTGGTCTTCTGTATCAGTAAGAGTCTAATGAGACCTGGTCACTGGTCTAGATACTCTCGAGGATGCAGAGGGTTCCTGTGTCTGACATGGGAGGAAGGCGAACAGCTTCCGAAAGGGGAAACAGGTGGTTTCTATGCCAAGTTTTCTCATGGCCTACACTCCCTCCTGGCCTGATCTGGTGTATCGGGAGATCTGGGAGTTTCTTGCAGAATACATACGGCTGGGATCTCCAATGGTCAGCCAACTTGTGCTTTCCAGGGATTCCTAAGTTCCTCAGAAGTACCCTGTCACCTGGCTGTAGGTCCTGTATCCGGAACTTGAGGTCGAATTTCCTCTTGTTCCTCAGTCCTCTTTGGTCAGAAGTGGCTTGGGCCTGCTCATAGGCCAACATCAAACTCTTCCTCAACCTGTCCACATACCTCTTGTGGGATGTTGCCGAGGTAGGATCCATTGAAGTGCCGAAAGCCAAATCCACAGGTAGCCGAGCTTCCCTCCCAAACATCAGCCGATATGGGGAGTATCCAGTTGTATCACTAGTAGTGCTGTTGTAAGCATGTACTATAGCAGCCACATGCTTGCTCCAGTGTGGCTTATTTTTTGAGCTCAAAGTTCCCAACATGTCCAAATGGGTCCGGTTGAACCGCTCAGGTTTGGCATCCCCTTGTGGGTGGTATGGGGTTGTTCTAGTCTTTTTAATGCCCAGAAGATCTAACAACTTCTTTATGAGCCTGCTCTCAAAGTCTCTTCCCTGATCTAAGTGAAGGCATTGTGGTAGGCCATAATGCACAAATAATTTTTCCACTAAAGCCGCGTACA
Organism: Rana muscosa; assembly: GCA_029206835.1. Lineage (NCBI taxonomy): Eukaryota > Metazoa > Chordata > Amphibia > Anura > Ranidae > Rana > Rana muscosa. Next base: position 358,075,578 of record CM055122.1, read on the forward strand.
CACGACCGCTTTTCTCGACGAGAAAAACGGCATTTTTTTTTTTCGCCGAGAAAAACGATCGTCTGTGGGCTTTATGTCGTTTTTCTCGTCTAGAAAAACGGCATAAAAAATGACGAGAAAATTTAGAACATGTTCTAAATTTTCTCATCGTTTTTTCCAGCTTTTTTTTCCGCGGCAGTTTTCCCATAGGGAAACACTGCCGCGGAGCCCACAGAAGGTCGTTTTTCTCGTCAAGAGAAAAAATGACGGGAAAAACGACCGTGTGTAGGGAACCAAGCGGTTCCCTCGTTTTTCCTGTCATTATTCACGGCGGTTTTTTAACCGCCGTGAATAATGATCGTGTGTACGCGGCATAACACTTTGGCTACTGTTGAGGCCTTTTGATTCTTGGTAGGGAAAGCTTGAGCATATCTGGTGAAATGGTCTGTCACCACTAGGACATTCCCTTTTCCAGTCAAATCAGCCTCTAGACAGAGGAAATCAATACACACCAGATCCATGGGTCCTTGACTTTGTAGGTGGCCCATTGGGGTGTCTTGAAGTGGCAAAGTTTTCCTCTGGATACATCGGGCACAGGAACGGCAGGCATTATCCTTCAAGTTCAGCCCACATGCAAGGCCAGTAGAACCTGTCTCTCACAAGTTGAAAAGTTCTTTCGGGCCCCAAATGTCCATGGTTGTCGTGGAGGGCAGTTAGGACCGCTTTCCTGTGCTTTGTGGGTAGAAACAGCTGCCACTTCTCTTCCAGATCACCAGAGGAGCCCCTTCGTTGATCCTTGGTGTATCTGCAACCGGTCCCATTCCTTGTGTAGCAACCGGGCTTCTCTTTGAGAATCTCTTAGAAGTAGCTCAGGGTGTTGATCTTCCAAAGCCATTAATAATAGCTTCCCCAAAGGGTCTTCCAACTGGTCCCTCCTCAGGTCCTTCTTGGACAACTTGGGCAAACCCTCTTCTGCAACTTGGGTCACATTACAGTAACTCCTGGGTACTCCAGCAGCTGACACCCCAATTTATTTGGCTCTTGATTCTCCTTTAAGTTGAACTTCTGTTCCCTGGTACAGGGCTTGTACTCCCTCTGGGGACAGTTGGGTCCAACCTCTGGTAGGATTGGTAGAAGCATGGGATCTCCTGGACAGGGCATCCGCATCCCTATTTTCCACTCCTGGTCGGTATTTCAAGCTGAATATGAAGCTTGAGAGAGCAGCCAGCCATCTATGTCCCGTAGCATCTAGCTTGGCGGTGGTCAAGAGGTAGGTGAGTGGATTATTATCCGTCTTCACCACAAACTCAGCCCCATATAAGTAGTCCTTCAACTTATCCACCACTGCCCACTTTAAGGCCAAGAATTCCAACTTATGTGTGGGGTAATTCTTCTCAGCAAGTGTCAGACTCCTACTTACATAGGCCACGGGTCGTAGGTGACTTCCATGTTCCTGGTATAACACCCCTCCAAGCCCATCTCGGCTAGTGTCCACATGTAGCTCATAGGGTTTGGTGGTGTCCACATAGGCGAATACAGGGGCAGTGGTCAGACTCTTTTAATTGGTTAAAAGCCTCTTCACACTTGAAGGTCCACTGGTCCTGTATGGACTCTCTGGATTTCCTGGTGCCCAAGGAAGGCTTGGCTGGCTGTTTGTCACGGTCTGGAGTCAGGCTCAGAGGCCAGTAGTTATAGCAGCAGAGCAGGTATTCACACAGGTCACCCTGGCTGATGACACGGGTTCACCTGAGGTGCGGGGTCTAAGCACTGACCGGTATTCACCAGGGCTCCTAAAGGTGGAGATGGGCTTCGCTGCGTGTCAGTGCCAGGTCGCGGTCCTCAGATTAGCCCCACCAGGGGGTGAGCAAGCCGGGGTCCAGAAACAGATAATACAGGTAGGGATCAAGCAGAAGCGTAGTCGGGGACGAGCCAAAAGTCGGTAACAGATAGTTGCAGGTTGGGATTCAGCAGAAGCGTAGTCGGGGACGAGCCAAAAGTCGGTAGTGAGTGGTAGCAAAGATGCAGTCTGCAGCAGTAGACAGGAGCAAGATATTGGCTGGTGAAGACACAATATTCTGGCAACCAGGAAGTGCAGGGACATGGCTTAAATCAGGAAGTTCCTGGGAGGAGCAAAGGGTTCAAGGTTCAAGGCAAACAAGATTCAAGACAAGAAAGATCATTCAAGGAATTGTCTAATGAACTATCCAAGGAGCTGTCCAGCATTCCAGGTGGCTCAGCAAGTAGAGTCACCACCAGACACACCAGAGGTCCCAGGTTCAAGCCCAGGTCCTAACACTGTTCTGGCTCTATTCCATCTTCTTCTCCATCATTCAGAAGCTCGTTTAAGGGCCTGGCTATTTTGGCAAACCCCTCCACGAACCTCCTATAATAGGAACAGAAACCCAGGAATGACCGGAGCTCGGTCACGTTGGTAGGCCTTGGCCAGGAGGTGACAGCATCCAGCTTCTCCTGGTCTGTTGCTACTCCTTCCGCAGAGACAATGTGACCCAAGTAATGGACTGAGGACTGGTAGAACTGGCACTTCTCAGGGGAAAGTTTCAGGCCTTCTTCGTGTAGTCTCTTCAAGACCTTTTCCAGCCTCTCTTCATGTTCCTCTAGAGTCTTCCCGAACACGATGACATCGTCCAAATACACCAGCACTTATATTAGGTTCACGTCTCCCACTGTTCTTTCCATCAGCCTTTGGAAAGTGTCAGGGGCTCCTGACAACCCTTGAGGCACCCGGTTGAACTCAAAAAATCCCACTGGGGTGATGAAGGCTGTCTTTTTCTTGTCCTCAGGGTGCATGGGGATTTGGTAGTAGCCACTCTTCAAATCCATCACACTGAACCACTTGGCTCCAGACAGGCTCTGCAACGCATCTTCTATGCGGGGGGTGGTGTACTGATCTGGTATAGTTCTCCCATTCAATGTTCGGTAATCTATACACAGCCTCAGAGAGCCATTTTTCTTTCGGACCACCACAATAGGGGAAGCGTAGGGACTTCGAGACTCCCGGATTATGCCTGTTCTTTTCAACTCAGACAGCCGCTCACGCAGGTCTTCCAGATCTCCTAGAGGAACTCAGACTCTCTCCCTGAACGGCTTATCCTCTTGCAAGTGAATCTTGTGGGTGACACTTTTCACGCATCCCACATCTAATTCGTCCCCCGAGAAGATTTTCTGCCATCGAGTCAGTTGGTCCCTGGCCCATTTCTTCCAGGCCGGTGAGAGGCTGGTGTCTTCAGCACAGAGCTTCTCCACTATGTCCCCTCCTTCAGCCTTCTCCCGGTCAGAGTGACTCACTAGGGTGGCTTGGTTCACTTGGCCCAACAGCATCCTGGCTGGCATTCTCACTGGGGTGGTGGTAGTGTTTGACGCTCACTGACACCTTCCCTTGATTCCTCTGTAAGGCCCTCAACGAGACCACTTTGGGAATCATTTCTATTCCCTTCTCCTTAAGACCTGGTTCGAGGAGGACGAAGGGGCCTGGTTGTTCCCAGGTGAGCTTCACAGCAACTCTCAAGCAAGTCACCTCTCCCGGCTGCAACACTTTTCCCATTTTGTCCAGCTTCCAGATTTTCCCAACTCCCTCTTCTGGGGCCTTCTGCTCCATCACTAGGCACTGATATACTTGCTGTAACAAAGGGTGGACTATGGTTCTCCGAGTATCCTGTTCTTCAACCAGTGGGGTCAGCAGCCTTCTCACCAGTTCTGTGTTAGTCCCTATGATTAGAGAGCTCTTGCTGGCCCCAGGAGGTCGAGGGCAGACCACCGCCAGAGTGTCAAACGTCTCAGTTTCTGCCGCTACCGAGGGATCAAAAGAGTCTAATCGGGATATATCCATCATTGGGGAAGCTCTGGGTTCCAATGCCCCATATCTCCAGGTCCTCCAGCTTCTGTAATGGCAGATGCCTAAGATGCTTATCATAGAAGACCCGATATAAGAGAGTCACTTGAGCTCCTGTGTCAAGGAGGGCCTTCGTGTAGATTCCCTCTACTTGGATGGAGACTATGGGAGAGGGTCCCACTAATTTGTCAGGTACCTTCTGGGGAGAGGCCTTCTTGTTGGGCTTAGTAAATTGCACCTTTATTTCTGTCTTCTTCCGACGTCTCCTGGACTTCAACCATGGTGAGGTCTGATGTGCATTGATCTCCCGCTCCTGAGCATTTTGGGCGGGAAATGTTATTGCATTCAGGAGGTGTTATCAGGAAGGGGTGGCAAGGGTCCAGATCCCTGAAATTGTCTCCTCTTTTTGTCATTCGTGGAGTGAGCTGATACTGATGGGCACCCGGTTGACTCCTTTACCGGGGCCCTCTGAAGTTTTCCGCCGGCTTGCGGGATGATGTAGCAAACTTCCGTGGGCTGGGACACATATTTAGATGGTGCCCAGTTCCTCCACAGTTAAAGCAGACATCCTCACTCCTTGTGGCCTTAGGTGTAGAAACGGGTACCTCTTGGCCCATCTAAGGGTTGGCTCTTTCTTCTTTCTTTATCTCTAAAATACTGGTCATCATAGAAGATAACATTTCCATCACCTGTGCCATCTGAGACTTCAGCGTGTCAACCTCCGATTCTCGTTCCTGAGTCATGGCTGACCTAACCCCAGCACAGGGAGTGGAATTAGGCGAGGTTGCTGATGGTTGATCACCCAGCAAGGCTTCTTCATCCCTCACCACTTTAATGAGGTCAGGGTCGCTTAGTAACATGACATCCCCTGTGGTCTTCAAATGGAGCCAGATGGGAACAGAGCGTAGGGCACCTCTTAGGATATGTTTCATTCTAGCTTGGTCGGCGGCAGAGTGTTCTATACTTTTCCTCAACACGATTCGGCTTAACATCTTATTCAGTCTCCTGATGTATTCAGAGAAACGCTCACCCGGTTGTTAAGTGTGCTCGAATTGATATATGAGGTCAGCTACCTTTTCCAGTTGTCTAAATTCCTCTTGCAACATAACCAAGTAGTCATATGCTGTACAGGTGGCTTTACTGAATCTCAAGTTCTTAACAGGTTCTGCAGCAGCTCCTCGCAGACTCTCACATATACACTGTTTCTTCTGGGCCTCCGGCAGTTCCCATCCTTCAAGAGCTTGCATGGCTTGCTCCATTCAAACGTCAAACTCTTCCTCACCGAGGGGCATGGGCTGTTTCCCAGAAAAAATCCTCAGCTTCCGATATCCAGCTTCCACGCACACTGTGTTACTTTTCTGGCACTTCGACACAAAGTCTCCCAGGGCGTTAAGAAGTTCTGGCCCAATCATGGACAAGGGTTGCGGTGGGCTCGCGGGTCCCTGGCTTGCTCTCCCGGAGTAGGATGGTGGTCCACCTCTGTAACTTTCGGGTGTACTAGGTGGAGTTTTGACTTGCCTCCTAGTGGGAAACTCCTCTTTTTAAAGTTGTCAGGTACTTCCCCTCTCCACTCCAACAGGCCATGAGTGCTATAAGCTCCTTGTTCTGATCTGAGAGCAACCACCCGGGCTTTCCTGTGAGGAGATAACCTTTTCATGATGTTACCCACCCCCTTTTTGTCCCAATGTTCACCGGGAAGCTCCACGACTACACTTGAGCTTGAAATGGCGCCCTCTCTTTCACACCATTGGACTACAACAAAAGGGTCCATCTTGAGGTTGGTTGATTGCAGAGTACTGATCCCGGACAAGTCCCCACGTCTAGCACTACCCCCGAAGGAGCTGCTGATTTAATTTGGGTCAGTACTCTGTTTACAACCCTCTTAACTGGCTCAGACCCTCCCTTGGCACAACTGGTGTAACTGCCAATTGTGAGACCCACTGAATGCTGGGAACACAATTTGGCATGTATTAACACAATAACATGAATAAGTGTCGTTACCTTTTCCTGGTAGCAGTCCCTCAGGAAACAAAGATACTTCAAACAGAATGTTTCACTTAACCAAGGGAAAACTTTACTTGGTGTGAGGAAAAAAGAACAGTAAAACACAAATGCATACAGTTGACTCAGCAGGGCCCTGCAAGAGTCAATATGAATAAGGTAAAAAAGGTCTTCAAACAAAGTTAAGTCTATTTGCAATTAAGAAAACAGTCTATGCTCGCGAGCTCCCCCTAGTGGGCAATACCACCCCGTGTCCCGTAAGTGTTAGTTCCAGTCAGGCCTGACAAAGATCACTGTACGAGTTCCTCAATGATGGGAGTCTTCGCTAGCATACGTTGGTGCACTTTATATTTGTAATCCAAGGGAAATTAAAGATGCAACTAAACTTCTGCAGATACAATGTTTGTGGAAGTGAACTCAGTTAGTATAACGCCAACTTAAACTGCGTAGTTATCACGCGCTGCACTTGGTGCATGTGAGATGCACTACTCTGGTGAGGATGAGCCCTGAAAAGTCACAGGCCTAGAAACAGTTGTAGAACCTGGGCAGGTGCCCGCTCACCCCAACAGGTCTAGTCCACCTGAGTTTCCTCGCTGCTGGCACCTCGATCCGTGGCCTCTCCACAACGTGCAGTCTCCGGTCCCTCTCCCGGCAGCAGTAGATGTCAGCCGACTGACGACTCCGGTCTCTGGGAAGCACAAGCTGGACACACAGAAAGATCACCCTCCTGGCTTGGTTATCCTCCGCGAGGTTGTAGGCCCAGGCTTCAGGCCTAGTCCCTCTAGCAGCAGGCCTCCCACACACATCCTGCAGGGAGAAGGTGAAGATCCCAAGACACTGAACAAAGCTCCTCCGCTCCTTTAAGTAACCTCTCCCATAAAGCTGTGCGGGGATGCAATGCACTTTGGGAGGACAACTGCACTGTGGGTACCATAGTCTTATTATCTACTTATGTCAATGGAGTCCCGTTCTCCTGGTACCGCAAGTTCCACAATGCATTGCTTCACAAGGTTAATGACAGTCTTATATTACACCACAAACCGCCACCCCGCTACATATATATTTTGCTATTTATAGATTCTTTATAAGTATGTTCTGTTCACATATTATGTCTTTATTGATTACGTTTTAGTGTGTATGCCTTCTTTTGATTTGACATCTCCCTGTTGCTGTTCCACCTTGATTGCAGATCCAGTCTTTGCTTGGTTGGCTGTTTCCGTGCTTCTTTTGGTTCTGGGTGCTGCCACTTTGAGGTCCTTGGGCTGGGGGATGCCCTGTGGGTGGTGGGGGGGGGGGGGGGTTGATCTCATCAATGGGCATACATTTGCAATCATACGGACGCCCAGGGCACTTTTGGGATTTTCATCCCAACTGATGCCCGTTTTGTGCCCATCCAACCCTTTGATCCTCCCCTTTTTCCACTATGTGATGTTTATCTTGGACCTTCTAGATGCCCTATATCTCCCCACACTTCGTCGGCTCCTTCCACCGTCAGATATCCCAGGGTTAAAGGGGTTGTAAAGGTAAATGTTTTTTCACCTTAATGCATACTATGCATTAAGGTGAAAAACCATCTGACAATACCGCCCCCCCCCCAGCCCCCGTTTTACTTACCTGACCCCTCGAAAGTCCTGCGTTCGCCCCCGTCATCCTCCTCGTTCCTGAGCCTGGCCGTTGATTGGCTAAAGAAGATGGATTGAAAGCAGTGCAGCCATTGGCTGGCGCTGATGTCAATCACATCCAATGATGCGGCTATGGCCGCTGCTGTATCACGGGAGCGCGCCCGCAATAACTCCATGAAGGTGTGGAGTCCTTGCGGGGAGGAGCCGAGACAGCCGCCGAGGGACCCCAGAAGACCAGGATCGGGGCCACTGTGTGCAAAACAAGGGAGCGATCACGGCCGCTGCTCCTCCATCTAGCACGCCCCAGCCACGCCTCCCGACCTTTCTCCCACCTAGCCTTCTGGTCTTTGAAGTCCTAGGTTGTGTCCTGAGGATTTTAGCGCCTGCGCATTGGCACCGTCATGTCCGCACTCGGCTGGTGACGTCACATGCCAGCTGAGTGGTGAGCGCTCTTAAGCCCTCTGCTCAGGCAGTAGATCTGCCAGAGCTTGGGGGCGACTTGACACAACATACATTTCTTTATAAAAAGGTATGCACCCTTGATATTGATACTTCTGTGCCTGCTAGTGTCCGCTGAAGTCTACTTCAATCCTTTTATTCAGCTCCTCTCTATGTCCTTCCTGTAATCACTCTGCACTGGTACTGATATATATTTATATGTATATTTCATATCATAGGCGTGCCCACGGGGTGTGCCGGGTGTGCCCAGGCACACCCTAATTCATACCTCCCAATCAGGGCTGAGTCCCGGGATGGCCGCGGCGTGTGCGGGTTGCCATGGTTCCCGCATGCCGCGAGCTACACTTGTATGGCAGCCGCATCGCTCCCCTCTGCCTCTGACACACACAGTGCATGGAACTGCCCCTAATCAAAATTCATTTGTTCCTGTCAGAAGGGAGGCATTTACGATGAGCTTCAGCTACCCATTGGCTGAGTAGGCAGCAGGGGGCGGTGCAGCTGCTTCCTCGGCCAATGGGTACACAAAGAGCCTTCTCCTTCCCTTCAAATTCATCCCGCGGGCTTCCTGTGTTAGTGGGTGCGGGATGAAGCAGCGCCCATGCGGGGAGAAGCCTGAACAAGAGCTGCATGCAATAAGTGAAAGTCCTGCAGTGATCCGAGGTGAGTGATCTTCTACTGACTGCACTGCAATGTCGCTCTCCTCCTTCACTGAGCTCTCTCCACTCCCCTCAACACCCTCTCCTTCCCAGTCACTCAGCCCTTCCTCCTGATAAGTTCTCCTGATACATGGGAGTGATGGGACCTTTCACCCCCAGCTGCACTTCCCCTCCGTGTACTACATGTCATCTTCTTGGTAAGACCATGCAGTAAATCACACCGATCCTCATCACCCCTCCCATTTCCCGTTCACTTTCTTCTGTTTCTGCTCTCCACTCACATAAATCTGCACTTCCACCCAGGCATCTTTTTATGTCTTCCAACTGTTCTGCAGCCTGGTACATTCCTTGCAGTCCTTTAAGGCAGGGTTCCCCAACCCCCGGTCCGCGGCCCACTGCCGGGCCGTGGCCTATTTGCAGATGGGCCGCGAAGGCTGCACTGTGTGAGGTGCGGCAGCGGGCAAGCAGAGAGATGACATCTCTCACCGCCCGCCCGGATCACGGCACTTCCGCCCACACAGCGGGGCTCCTACTGCGGTGAGGCGCGGGAGCAGAGAGATGAGATCATCTCTCGCCGCCCGCCTGGAAAGCGGCACTTCCGCCCACACAGCGGGGCTCCTATACTGCGGTGAGGCGCGGGAGCAGAGAGATGAGATCATCTCTCGGCGCCCGCCCATAACGCGGCACTTCCACCCACACAGCGGGGCTGCTATACTGCAGCGAGGCGTGGGAGCAGAGAGATCATCTCTCACCGCCCGCTCCGCATTACCGCTGTTCTCCCTCACCTGCCTGTGCTGCCACCATGGCAGGTGACAAAAAAATCTACTGGCAGGTGGCAATCCACACCTGGTGGCAGGTGACATGGCAAGTAGCAATCCACACCTGGTGGCGGGTGACGTGGCAATCCACACCTGGTGGCAGGTGACGTGGCAATCCACACCTGGTGGCAGGTGACGTGGCAATCCGCACCTGGTGGCAGGCGACGTGGCAATCCGCACCTGGTGGCAGGCGACGTGGCAATCCGCACCTGGTGGCAGGCGACGTGGCAATCCGCACCTGGTGGCAGGTGTTGTGGCAAGCGACAATCCACATCTGGTGGCAGGCGAGGTGGCAAGCGACAATCCACATCTGGTGGCAGGCGACGTGGCAATCCACATCTGGTGGCAGGCGACGTGGCAATCCACACCTGGTGGCAGGTGACGTGGCAAGCAACAATCCACACCTGGTGGCAGGTGATGTGGCAAGCAACAATCCACACCTGGTGGCAGGTGATGTGGCAAGCAACAATCCACACCTGGTGGCAGGTGACCTCGCAAGCAACAATCCACACCTGGTGGAAGGCGACGTGGCAAGTGACAAACCGCATCTGGTGGCAGATTCTGCATTATGGTGAGTTTGAACTATTTCATTTTATATTACAATGCAATGACAGAAATAATGCGCTGCAATCATCCCAACACCATATCAGCCATTGTTCTGTGATGATTGAGGCGCTAACACTAGCCATTTCCCCGACAAACTGCCCGCGAAAAGCTACATAAAACCCAACCCCCCCCCCCCCCCCCCCGGGCCTTGGCACGATTCTATTACACAACGCCGGTCCTCGGTGCCAAAAAGGTTGGGGACCACTGTTATACAAGGTTATTCCAGAAAGTCAGCTGGAGGGATTCCAGGTACTCATTTCCAGTCCTGTTCTGACATTATGCTTTTACACTTTATAATGCAGACCGCAGACAAGCTCAATGTAAACCGATGAAGACTCACTAATAAAGAGTTGGATGAATAAAGCATTACCGTGTTACCTTACTCAGCAGAAAGTATAGCAAGTAACAAGCATATACTGTATGTCCACCCCAAGTATAAAATAATTATGTAAATACAGGGGATTTTTTCAGCAGGGACGTGGGGGAACACAGTTCCAGTACCTCTAGCACTTAATGTAAGTAATAGCAATGGGTGCTGTTGTGTGCTGTAAGGTCTATTGTCGTTGGTGGGTGGGGGGATCTTTTTTTGCAGGGGGGTCTACTGTTGCTAGGGAAGGTTTATTGTTGCTGGTATTGGATCTATTGTTGATGGAGGGTTAATTGTTGCTGGAGATCTATTTTTGAAGGAGGAGTCTATTGTTGCTGGCTGCTGGAGGTTCTATTGTTACTGGTGATGGTCTTTTGTTGCTGAGGTGAATCTATTGTTGCTGGGGGGTCTTTTGTTTTGGGGAGGGGGTTATATTGTTGCTAGGAGGATCTATTGTTGCTGGGGGTGGTCTTTTGTTCCTGGAGGGGGATATATTTTACTGTATTTCTTGTTATCATTAACAAATTCCATACAAATTACTTAGCATCCCAAAATGATTCTTGGTTATATAGTCTCTAAATGGGGCTGTACTGGGAGGTGGGTAGGGGGCAGAACCAAGGAATGGTGCTCCTAGGTGGGTAGGGGGTAGAGCAGGGGTCCCCAACCAGTGGCCCGCGGAGCCTTCTGATGTGGCCCGCGATCTACTGCTTTGGGATAGCAGGTTCTCAAGCCATCTCAGAGCATCAGTGTTTTGAGTGAAGCCAGCGGTAGAGGAAGCAAGCAGCTGCGGAGGGAGCAGAGCCACATATGCCGATGCCTCCTGTATAGCGCCGGTTCCTCCTGTCACAAGCGGAGTGATACCAAATGCATTCTGCCTGGGACAGCAACAGCCAGCGATACCTGAATGTTTATGTTTAAGGTATGTTTATTACCAAAAGCAGTGTATATATGGGCATATCTGTTCTGCAGTGGTTACTGGGCTGCTTTAAAACTGATCCGCAGGTGTAGCGCAGTGCACCATGGGGTTACCTGCACTGAGTCATAGACTTCTGTTATTATCTGCGAGTTTGGTGCACTTTCAGAAAGTGTGCCACACCTGCAGGATATTATAGACATCGATGGCAAAGTGCAGCTAACCTGCAGGAAAGCCACAGGTGCACTGTGCTTCACCCACAGTGCATGTAAACTGCCGCACATCAGTGTGAAAGCAGCCTTAGGCCTCTTTCACATGATTGGTTCAACCCACGCGGACCCTCTATTTACCTCTATGGAGTGGTAGATGTAAACAAACTTGTGTCCATTTGCACCCACCTACCTCCAATCCGATCCACAAAAAAAAAAAAAACAGAAGGCGATCTGTCCCCTTCCATCTGGTTGGATCGGATGGGAGGGCTCACAGAGTGGAGTGGGCTGTGTCTGTGTCAGCTCTACATATATAGAGCAGACACGGATCTGTCTTCCATCCGCTCCACTTATTGTGGCCCGCGACCAGTTACCAAGTTGATTAAGTGGCCCTCGCTCTTCAAAAGGTTGGGCACCAATGCTTTAAGGAGTAGTACAAGTATACAGTACAAACACTGTCTGCAGCCATGAATAATACAGCCACAGCACCTGTGATCATTATTATCATGCTGATGATCACACTATACAGCCTGCGTCTTACTGTAGTGTATAAAGGCTGTATAGTGTAATCAATCATCAGCCTTATAATAATGATCACAGGTGCTGTGGCTGTATTATTTATGGTTGCAGACAGTGTTTGTACTGTATACTACTAAGGGCTTTATTTTAGCTGAAATATGGGACTCCTGAACTCTGTACACTACATGAACCCTGCAGTCTGTATGTGGCACCCTCTCAACCCTGCAGTCTGTACGTAGCACCCTCTCAACCCTGCACTCTGTACGTGGCACCCTCTCAACCCTGCACTCTGTACGTGGCACCCTCTCAACCCTGCACTCTGTACGTGGCACCCTCTCAACCCTGCACTCTGTACGTGGCACCCTCTCAACCCTGCACTCTGTACGTGGCACCCTCTCAACCCTGCACTCTGTACGTGGCACCCTCTCAACCCTGCACTCTGTACGTGGCACCCTCTCAACCCTGCACTCTGTACGTGGCACCCTCTCAACCCTGCACTCTGTACGTGGCACCCTCTCAACCCTGCACTCTGTACGTGGCACCCTCTCAACCCTGCACTCTGTACGTGGCACCCTCTCAACCCTGCACTCTGTACGTGGCACCCTCTCAACCCTGCACTCTGTACGTGGCACCCTCTCAACCCTGCAGTCTGTACGTGGCACCCTCTCAACCCTGCAGTCTGTACGTAGGGGGCTGTATAATGTAAAGGGGTCCAGTGGTGCAGGGTGCTGTGTAATGTAAAGGGGACCAGTGATACAGTAGTGACAAAGAGATATTGAAGGATGCAGGGGGCACAGTGGGGTGTTTTTACATTTTAACGTGAGGGGGGGTGCCAGATATAGGATCTGCCCCGGGTGCCAAATGCTCTAGGTACGCCCCTGGAAACCCCCATCTCCTCTGTCAGTGCTTCTAACTAATGCCACCTGTCAGTGCCAATCAGTGCCACCAATTAGTGCCAATCAGTGCCGAGTGCCAATCTGTGCTTCCAATCAGTGCCACCTGGCAGTGCCAATCAGTGCCAGTGCTGCCTGTCAGTGCCAATCAGTACTTCCAATCAGTGTTACCTGTCAGTGCCAATCAGTGCTTCCAATCAGTGCCACCTGTCATTGCCAGTCAGTTCCACGCCAGTGCAAATGAGTGCCAATCAGTGATGCTTATCAGTGCTGCCAATCAGTGCTGTTAGTGCAGGGATGGGGTGATGAATTCAGAAGACAGGCACATTGTCCAAGGGGGTGCCGGCCTGGTGGGTCACAGCTGAAATCTGTTGTTTATTAATGCCACATGCCGATTTTAGTATAGTAGGTAATCACCACACTACTTTTTACAATAAAAAAAGTGTAATTGAAAGGCCTGCCGCTAAGCACTGTTATGTGTTCCCACACCACAAAGAAAAGAAAAAAAGTGCAGAGCTAACTTACTAATCAATAACTTAACAATAATGGTAGAACCCTCTAATGTATGGAAATCTCAATAAACTTCAATATTACCATAATACCGGTCTCTGTGATACGCAACTTCACATAATGAACATCAAGCTGAAAATAAGACATACTGTATAAAAATAAACTTAGCAGGGATGGTGGAAACCCCTCCTATAAATATTTACCATACAGATTAATCTCAAGGGAAACAACCTTTTGGTTGGGAGGTTCCCACCATTATAGTACTTTGGAATTTTTATTTTTTAGATTGTTACACCTAATTTTAGATGTTTTAGTTACTATTATAATGTGAAATTTTGCACTTGAAGGTAATTTTTCACCACCCTTGCTAAATCCATGTCTTTATGGACTTTGCTTTGTGCACTGGTGTGCAGTCATGTTGGAACTGGAAGGAGTCATCCCCAAACTGTTCCAACAAAGTTGGGAGCATGAAATTGTCCAAAATGTTTTGGTATGCTAATACCTTAACGGTTCCCTTCACTGGAACTATGGGGCCAAGCCCAACCCCTGAAAAACAAACCCCACACCATAATCCCCCCTCCACCAAATGACTTGGACCAGTGCACAAAGCAAGGTCCATAAAGACATGGACGAGTGTGTTTGGGGTAGAGGAACTTGACTTGCCTGCACAGAGTCCTGACCTCAACCCAATAGACCACCTTTGGGATGAATTAGAGCAGAGACTGCGAGCCAGGCCTTCTCATCCAACATCAGTGCCTGACCTCACAAAAGCGCTTCTGGAAGAATGGTCAAACAAGGTCCTAAACCTTGTGGACAGCCTTCCCAGAAGAGTTGAAGCTGTTATAGCTGCAAAGGGCGGGGCCAACTCAATATTGAACCCTACGGACTAAGACTGGGATGCCATTAAAGGGGTTGTAAAGGTACAAGTTTTTTCACCCTATTGCATTCTATGCATTAAGGTGAAAAAACATCTGAGGATTAGCGGCCCCCCAGCCCCCCCCCTCCCCGTTTACTTACCTGACCCCTCTAAAGTCCCGCGCCGTGAACGCGCTGGCTTCTTAGCTGGGCTTCTCGGCTCATTCATTGGTTGATTGAAAGCAGCACAGCCATTGGCTCGCGCTGCTGTCAATCACATCCAATGACGCAGCACACAGGGGCGGGGGGCCGAGTGATACAGTGAGCGGCTATAGCCACCGGCTGTTTCACGGGAGCGTGCCCGCAAAAACTATCCACCATGCGAGAGAGCTTGCATGAATGTGGATAGTTCTTACGGGGAGGAGCCGAGACAGCTGACGGACCCCAGAAGACCAGGTTCGGGGCCACTCTGTGCAAAACGATCTGCACAGTGGAGGTAAATATAACATGTTTGATATTTAAAAAAAAAAAAATTGCCTTCAGTGTTCCTTTAAAGTTTGTGTGCGTGTAAATGCAGGCATCCCAATACTTTTGTCTGTTTGAGCTTTGGGGTGCACACCCTAATGCAATAGGCTGCGCACGCCTATGTTTCATATATCTATATATTATTATTTATTTATTCCTAATTCCCATTACTACATTTCATTATTACTAATTATTTTCTCATTACATATAATACCCATCATGTGCATTTCATTATAAGTGTATTATATACACTCTATATGCATGTTGTTCACCAATTATTTTTGTTAACCACTTCAATACCATGCACTTATGCACCTTCCCGCCCAGACCAATTTTTAGCTTTCAGTACTCACACTTTGAATGACAATTACTCAGTCATGCTACACTGTATCCAAACAAAATTTTTATCATTTTCTTCTCACAAATAGAACTTTCTTTTGGTGGTATTTAATCGCCACTGGGTTTTTTATTTTTTGCGATATAAGCAAAAAACAGCAAATTTTTTTTAAAAAAAAACACTTTTTTTTTGTTTCTATTGTAAAATTTTGCAAATAAGTAATTTTTCTTCATAAATTTGTGCCAAAATGTATACTGCTACATATCTTTGGTAAAAATAACCCAAATTAGTGTATATTTTTTGGTCTTTGTGAAAGTTATAGAGTCTACAAACTTTGGTGGCAATCACTGAAAATTTATCACATCTGATCACGCCTGATGTACTGAAGGCATATCTCATTTCTTGAGACACTAAGCCAGGAAGGTACAAATACCCCAAAATTACCCCTTTTTGGAAAGTAGACAGTCCAAGGTATTTACTAAGAGGCATGGTGAGATTTTTGAAGTTGTATTTTTTTCCCACAATTCTTGGGAATTTTTTTTTTTTTTTTACACAAACTGGTCATATTAACAGTTTTTTTCTCTCACACAGCATATGCATAATTGCAACTACACCCCAAAATACATTCTGCTACTCCTCCTGAGTGTAGCGATACCACATGTGTGAGACTTTTACACAGCCTGGCCACATACAGAGGCCCAACATTGAAGTAGCACTTTCAGGCGTTCTACAAGCATAAATTGCACATATCCTTTCTCAACCACCTATTACATTTTTGAAGGCCCTGGAGCACCAGGACAATGGAATTTTCCACAAAATGACCCCATTTTGGAAAGCACACACCCCAACGTATAATCTATGAAGCATTATGAGTCTTTTGAACGGTTCATTTTTTTCCAGAAGGTTTTGGAAAATGTGGAGAAAAAATGAAAATGCATTTTTTCTTACACAAAGTTGTCCATTTATAAGATATTTCTAACACATAGCATATACATAGCAAAAATGACACCCCAAAATGCATTCTGCTACTCCTCCTGAGTATAGCGATACCACATGTGTGAGACTTTTACACAGCCTGGCCACATACAGAGGCCCAACATCCAAGTAGCACCTCCAGGCATTCTAGCAGCATTAATTGCACATATAATTTTCTGACTACCGATCACATTTTTGAAGGCCCTTCATATATCTAACACATAGCAGGTACATACCAAATAACAAAAGATTACCTGTGGTTTTAGAAGTGCAGTGGTCCACAGAGGAGAGCATCGGTCCAGGCATCAGGCAGGGATGAGGTCAGCGACAGCAAAAGCAATCATCCAGGCAGCAGGCAGGAATACTGTCCATAGTTCGCACAGGCAGAGATACTGTCAGCACAGCCAGAGCACAGCCAAAGCACAGGTCCAGGTAGCAGGCAGAGGTGTCCCAGCAGAAATGCTGTCCAAAGTCAGTAGAGGCAGCAGGCAGATATATGGTCAACACAGCCAAAGTATTGGTCCAAGCAGCAGGAAGAAACATGGTCCATAATGTCATGGGTCATTACAGGCAGTAATATGGTCAGCACAGCCAAAGTATTGGTCCAGGCAGCAGGAAGGACCATCAAGCTTAGGGCCAGGGGGACAGGGGTAGAGGCTTCTCCCACCCAAATCGCTTTGAAGCCTCCGGGCAACCAGACCCTGTTCTTGGAGCACAGAAAACGAAAAACTGGTTTTCTCTACTCAGAACGCTATTCTGAAGCCCCTCACATATGTGTGACCCCTGTGTACTAAAAGTAGATGGCCAAAAGATCAGTCCAAGTGGCAGGCAAAAACATGGTCGATTAACAGGCCAAGGTCGGTACACGTGGAAGTCAGAAACGTGGTTTAAATCGGCAGGCAGAGGCATCGTCGGTAAACAGGCTGAGGTTGGTGCACGTGGAGGTCAGAAACGTGGTTTAAATTGGCAAGCAAAGACATCGTCGGTAACCAGGCCAGGGTCAGTTAATTAACATGGAAGGTAGTTAGTAACATGGTAGCAGGCAAATGGGGAAATGGCAGTCTGTTAATAATAAGGGGAACTAATGGATGTATGATAATTTTTGAAGCAATTTCCGATGCACAGGCCAGGTTGGGAGGGACAATCGGGACAATAATAGCTGGTGTCTCTTCTTACTCCTCCTCTGCTGCATACACTGCATTCCTTTTGGCGTCTTCTTCCAGATTCTGTGGGGGGGATGCTAAAGGGATAGTGTCGCTCATGAAGCCGACACACACTATCAGAGCGAATGCTTCCTGGGGCGGGATCTTGTTGGTAAATGAGGGCATTGATGATATCTTCGATATATTGGAGGTAGTGGAGTTGGTGATTTTGAGTTGCTTTTTGGTAGCAGACAAACAAATTAAAAAGGGCCATGTGAAAAAGGTAAAACGCAACTTTTTTGTGCCAATAACGGGACTTTCTTGTTGATAAGTAGGGCTGTAGCATCTGGTCGTTTAAATCCACCCCCCCCCCCCATGTACAAATTGTAGTCGTGGACACATTCGGGCTTTACAATGGGGCCGCGTCTTCTTGGGATCTCCACCACGGTGTCATTGTGGATCGTAGAGAGGATGTGGACATCTTTTTTGTCCCTCCACTTCATGGCCAACACCTCCTCGTTCCTCATGAATGCTGATTCTCCAGGTCGCAATTTTTTGGTCAATAAATTTTGTGGGAATCCCTTCCGTTTTTTTTTTTTAAGGTACCGCAGGCGGGGGTTTGTTTACTGTAAAGGTGGCGAAAAAGGGGCAGGCTGGTATAGTAATTGTCAACATATAAATGGTAACCTTTTCCGAACAGGGGGTATGCCAACTCCCAGACAATTTTCTCACTGGTTCCAATATATGTGGGGCAATCACGGGGCTGGAGCTGGGAGTCTTTGCCTTCGTAGATCCTGAATTTGAAGACGTATCCAGTGGCTCGATCGCATAATTTTTATTTAATTTTAACCCATACCTGGCTCTCTTGCTTGGTATGTACTGCTTGAACTGCAGTCAGCCGGTAAATGTACGAGGGACTCGTCCACACAAATTTTTTGGTCTGGGATGAAAACGTCTTCAAATCGCTGGGAAAAGGCATTGATTAGGGGGCGTATCTTGTACAATTTGTCGTAGTTGGGATGATCTCGGGGAGGGCACTGTGAATTGTCATTGAAGTGGAGAAAGCGCATAATCATGTCGTATCTTTTCCTGGACATGACAGCGGAATATATGGGCATGTGTTGGATGGGGCGTTTGGACCAATATGAATGGACTTCGTTCTTTTTTGTAAGCCCCATATTGAACATAAGGCCCAAAAACAATTTAAATTCGTCCAATGTTAGACGCGCCACTGGAACATGCGGGCGTAGGAAGAATCGGGGTTGGCAGCAATAAATTGGGATGCATACAGATTCGTTTGATCCACTATATTCTGCAGCAAATCTTGTGGGAAAAATAAACAAAAATAATCGAATTTAGAAAAATTTGTAGTGTCGGGCTGCACACCTGGCTGTGCAGTGAAAGGGGGGATGATAGCGGATCCTGAGTTGGCAGGCAACCATAAGGGGTTTGCCAGGGCATCGGGAAGGTAGGACTGGGGCTGGATTCTTCAGGTTGGGCGTGCATTTCCATTACTTGTTCTGGGCTCCTCTTCCTGGGGTATGGCGCTGCTGGTGGTGGGCAGTTCTCCTCATCTTGGTGCTGATCTTGGTGCTGATCTCCGGGGACTCGGACTCTGAGCCACTATCCTCCACTGGCTCGTATTCCGAACCAGAATCGGATAATGGGAGCTCCCCGCTGCTCTCATCATCCGACATGGCAAGAATGGCATATGCTTCCTCAGGTGTGTAAACCCTTTGGGACATTATGGCAGTGCTTATTGGTGGGCCTGTGTAATGGTACTGCTGGTGGTAGTGGTGGCGGTCTGTGTGGTAGTACCGATGGAGGTATTAGTGGTGGGCCTGTGTGGTGGTACCGATGGCGGTATGGGTGGTGGTGGTACCGATGGCGGTATGGGTGGTGGTGGTACCAATGGCGGTACAGGTGGTGGTGGTACAAATGGCGGTACGGGTGGTGGTGGTACCGATGGCGGTACGGGTGGTGGTGGTACCGATGGCGGTACGGGTGGTGGTGGTACCGATAGTGGTATGGGTGGTGATGGTACCGATGGCAGTACAGGTGGTGGTACAGGTGGTGGTGGCACTACCGACGGTGGTACGGGTGGTGGTACTGGTACCGATGGCGGCACTAGTGGTGATACTGGTAGCGGGCCTGTGTGGCAGTATAGATGCTGGGCCTGATGGCGGTACTGGTGGCGGTACTGGTAGTGGTACCGATGGCGGTACTGGTAGCTTGTGTGGCGGTACCAATGGCGGTACCGATGGAGGTGGGCCTGTGACAGATGATTGACAGATGGGCTGATTGATTGATTGAGAGATGGGCTGATTGATTGACAGATGGGCTGATTGATTGATTGACAGATGGGCTGATTGATTGATTGACAGGTGGGCTGATTGATTGATTGACAGGTGGGCTGATTGATTGACAGGTGGGCTGATTGATTGACAGGTGGGCTGATTGATTGACAGGTGGGCTGATTGGCTGGGCTGATTGATGTGCTGGGCTGTGTGACAGGTCCTCTTTATGGGGGGGCGTGTTGTGCACTGTAAACTGATGTAGACAAACTACACTGAGCTAACTTACTGATCTCTTCTCTCTCCTCACAGATCGGTGTGTGAGGAGAGAGCAGGGATCAGATAGTAACTCCTGCGGTTTGTTTACATTTGTGACCGGCTGTGATTGGACACAGCCGGTCAAGTGGTAAACAGCCAATTCATTGGCTGTTTACCCTGATCAGGGACGCGCTGTGTCCAAGGGACACTCGCCTTCCCCGATCCCCGCTCTGCAAGCCTCTGGCGGCGCGCACGGAGCGCGCCGCCGAGTCTGTTGTGACATGTGATCGGCTGTGACTTTGACACAGCCAACCACATGGTAAACAGCCAATGAAATTGGCTGTTTACCGTGATCGGGGAAGCACTGTGTCCGAGGGACACACGCCGTCCCCGATCACCGCGGGCGCGCGCAAGGCATTATCCTGCAGGACGTCATATGACGTCCAGTGTGGATAATGCAACCACTTCCCGGACGTCAATTCGCTATTGACTGGGCGGGAAGTGGTTAAATTAATTTACTATTGTCAGAAACATTGACACATCTCAGCATAGTGCCTACGGATATGTTAGAATGTTTATACTGAAATATAAAATTATTATTGTACTTATGGAAATAGGCAAATCTTGATTTTGGGAGATTCCCAATTCCTACAATATCAAACAAGAAATTCTAAGTTCTTTATATCCATGCTAGTTTGAAGACAAGTAACACAAATGAATATTGCTTGAAATATAATATATATATATATATATATATATATATATATATATATATATATATATATATATATATATTTTAACTAAAGTACAGTGCAAATTAAAATCAGGTGTAAGTCGTGATCAAGCCAATTAATGGATGTACTTCTACAATCAGAGATAAATGATGGATTATGTTCAGATAATATTTACATACATTTCTATGCAAGCTCTATATGACAAGGTATATTCACAGTTCAATACTTAAATACTTGTACATCTAAAACTTGGTAGCTCTTGAAATGTAACCTCCCGTGACTTCACGGCTTTAGATAAACAAACTTGTTTACATTATGTTATCTTTCTCAAGACAAACAGATCTCCTAATTACAGTTCTTGAAAATACGGACAATATGTTGTCCTGTGAACAATTCTTGGTAATTTAGCCAAGAATATCTATTTAAACACAAAGCTATCTCTAATTCATTTCTTGTTTAAACATATCCCAACATCAGGCCATTCACTAAGATTCACAATAATATTGTGATATATATAAAATTTGTATTTATATATATATGTTTCTTCTTTAATTGCCTCCGTAAGATGTCATACTGCAGTTAGAAATCTCCCAGAACCAATTAACACTTACTAAAATAATAGAATGGCCCCATTTGATATCTGCTCAAATCATCTATTGCATGTAGGATAAAAGATTTATACGTTACCAATAATTGAGAGTTCTGTCTGTTTGAGAAGCAAAGTCCCAAGAGGGACTTCTTTCACCATTGCTACATGGTTGCGTTAAGATCGCCCCCTCCAGCTTCCATCAGATCTAGACCCCCGAGAGAGATCTTTTCAGAGAGTCAGTGCCTTCAGAGATCATCTCTTCTTCAGGTCTCCTCAGATCTAGAGTGAGAGATCTCCATCTGTAGAGTGACCTGTTCCCTCAGAGCTCTCTTCTTCAGCTTTTCCTCCTGCTATCTCAGCTGCTATTTTTATCTGCCTCCAAAAGTGGGTGTGTATCTTATCACTAGGTAACTTTTTTGGAAGGTTATCCTAGCAACCAAATATACGCCATCTTGAACAATGTAGTTTTTAACCTGTAGGGGCAGTGGTGTATAAGGAATAATTCCTAATGTTAGGGTCACTGAGTTTAATTAAAATGTATGAGCCCCCTGTTGACCAAGCCCTAGAAAAACACACTTAATTGTCTAAGGGTGCCAACCCTGTCATGTATCCCAGCTATCTTGGCACCACTTCAGATTTACAGGTGTGAATGTTTTGGGAAAATCTACCCACAGGCCATTTGTTAATGTTTTGGGAAATTCCTTGAAACTAATCACTTGAATGTAGGTTTAAGCAGTTTCTAATGCTACCCCACTAATATAGTAGCATGTATACAACTCCTTAATACTAATCTATATCTATGCATACATGGGTTTATACATGTATTACTAGTATAGATAATTTGTAAAGATACTTAAAATAAACCTTATACAATACAACAGGAATTTTGTGAATAAACCCTTTGACCTCGTTATGTAAATACAATACACAGTTTGTGCTAGCCCGTATCCATACCCCCCATGTCTCTAAGTGTCAAACCTTTGAATGACCACCCGGGGAGGCTGGTATATTTTCTTAAATGTTCAAAAGCTTTGAGTTTATGGTCTGGGAAAGAGATACAGAAAAACAATACCTTCTTGTGAGACAGGAAATAAATGTAAAGATAGCGAATGTGGGTTAACCTCTTAAAGAGAAAGTAGAAAACACAGTGTTGTTGTATTGTTCACAACCCATCATGAACTATGAGCTTAACTTTAGAGACAAAATGGCTGTCCTCTCGCTCATAATATACATGAATATGAACCATATGAAAAATATTAATATGCATAATATAAAGGCCTATATGTAATTATTTTTAACCCCAAATGTTCTGACACTATATACACACATCTAATTTTTATACTTTACCTTTCTTATATATATTTTTTATAGAATTTTATTTATTCAGCTTACTTGCACATTTTTTTCCTCTTTTCATTTTCATTATGTGCATCCTATTACTGTGTGTTATAAACACACACACTATAAACCTACTGTAAACCATTTAATTGCCCATTTTTATATATATTTTATACATATTGTGTTAAATTAATATACGTTATACATCAAATTTTGATCATACCTTCCCCTTTTCATTTAATTTCTTTCACTCAGCCTATCTACACATATTATTTTTCCATTTGTTCTACCTCTTATTATGTTTTTTATGTTCTGTTCAGAGCAAATTTTTGAATAGGTTCTTTCCTGGACACTTTTGGCGTGTTGAATAGATCCTCCTTTAAGTTTCTCTTCTCGGATATATTTGGTATCCTTATCCACAGGCGCCCCCTCCCCCCCCCTCTGCGTTATTTTGAATCTTGATTTTAAGTAAGTACTCTGATTGAGATTTCTGCAATTCATGTATGTGTACAAAATATCCTCTATGCAACCCTCTCCTTTGTATGGTTGCGGTTTTCTGTTTATTGTATACATTTTTTAAGCCTCTTTCATCGGCACTGATTAAATTTTCGCTTATTTATTTTCTTTTTTGGCCGGGTCTTTAGAGCGCTCACTGTGTTTGCATAGTTGTTCAGGGTTTGGTCAGGCCCCTGCCGCTTGGGTGTTTTTTCCCCTTTTCCAAGCCCCTGTGGCTTCATAGGGGCATTAGGGCCCTTGGTGGTAAGTTCCCTTTTTCTACCGGTGGACCTGTCAACAGGTAGATCTCCAAAACATATGTGATTTTATATTATAATTTTTTCTCCTCATACATACATTCTTTGTATTTATATAGTTGCCTTCTCTGTGTATGGTTGAGACATACATCTCTGATGAAGCCTGTAGGCGAAACATGTCGGGATAACGTATGATTACTCAACCCACCACTAAAACTCTAATGCAACCACCATTCGAAACCACTGAATGACCGACATTGTGTTATCGCTCTATTTTTTACCAACTTTGTATAGATAATTTATTTTTAATTATATTTTTTTACTCTAAAGCCCTGTACACACGATCGGATTTCCTATGGATTCTAATCCGATGGTTTTGTCCATCGGAAATCCGATGGAGCTAACTTCCATCAGTCTTGCCTACACACCATCAGTCAAAAAACCGACCGTTCCAAACGCGGTGACGTAAAACACTCCGATGAGCTGAGAAAAACGAAGTTCAATGCTTCTGAGCATGCGTCGACTTGATTCTGAGCATGCGTCGACTTGATTCTGAGCATACGTGGGTTTTTTATCCGATGGACTTGCCCATAGACGATCAGAGTTTTCGATCGGTTTTTTATCCATCGGAAAAATTTAAAACATGTTCTATTTTTTAAAACCGATGGAAAAAAGACCGATGGGTCCCATACATGATCGGTTTGTCTGATGAAAACAATCCATCGGACAGTTTTCATCGGTTAAACCGATCGTGTGTACAGGGCTTTAGTGTACCTGAGTCTTCCATTGTTACGGTATTATCTTACTCAAGCACCGCTATAGTCCCATCTCCTTTTCCTTGTTTCTCTAATTAAATTTCGGGATGAGGTGCGTTTTTTTTGGTGTCTACCCTTAGCCAGACCAACAACTTTAGATCATAGAAAAAGGTGGACTTCTCCTTGCTCCTCATCTGGAATCTCAAACCCTACTATACCTCCAGTCCTCTCAAAAAACCTGCACGGAGAGGAATGAAGGTGTAGCAAAAGGGTGTCACAAGTACGTGCAGCCAATCCGCTAGCAGTACATAAAAACAAATAAAATCTGCACTTTGGCTAAAAAATGAAGCTAGTAACAGTGACCACAGCAGCCAGCACTAAAGGTTTTGATCATAGAACCACTAAAAACAAATATATAAAAGGTGCAGCACAAATAGGAAAAAGTTGCAATATAAGCTCTGTGATGAACAGTCCTATTCAAAAACCACCAACAATGATGGATGACAACTTGGTAAAGAAGTCCCAGCACCAGCAGTGTGAAAAGGGGTTGAATGCACCACACGTCACTGCCAGTGTAGAGGCAATCCTGCTTACCAGAGGAAGTTGACTCTCAAATCATAAAGAGTCAGGGAACACATATGTGATAAAGATGAGCATCCTTAACTGCATCACTCCAACTCCTGTCAGTTATGGAAAATGCAATCCCAGCCCAGGAAGCACTTTCTCTAGATAAGTGGATGTATATATGAATATACTGCTGCCTTTTTACCTCAAAAGATGAGGGTGTAGCAAAAGGGTGTCACAAGTACAGCAGTGTAATATTGCTTTAAAACCACAATTTTATTTAAAAAAAATATATAGTACACTCACATTTCCATAAGAAGATAACAGGCAAAGAATCTCATAAAAGGTCCATAAATCGTGGCGTGCTTACATCGTCCATGTACTGCCTTACATGTTTTGCAATAATATTGCGTCGTTAGAGGCGAAGCAGGCAAACGCAAGCACGTCCTAATATAATAAAGTAATCGGAAGTGACCAAGCGGAAGTAGTCAGTCCGCTCTCAAACCGGAAGTGGCGAACCGGAAGTGGTCCATCTAGTGGACATAATGTATACAACAACCAAATAACCCATACAGGTACAGTTTCAATTCATAAAAAGTACATAACATTATATTTCATTTAAAAGAGAAAGAGGATGAACAGGAAATAATACATATAACTATGTTCGGTAAATTATCAGCAGAAAATATATCCTATGTTGCAAGAGTTATTCAACTACTGTTAATAAAGCAATTGACATCCCACTCTATATTCATTCCAAATGGGGAATAACTGTTAAGCCTCGTACACACGACCGTTTTTCTCAGCAAGAAACGACAAGAAAACTGCTGGGAGAGCTTTCTTGCCGAGAAAACCGTGCATGTGTACGAAGCTTTCAGGTTTCTCGTCAAGAAACTGCCCAGAATCTCGACGAGAAAAATAGAGAACCTGCTCTCTATTTTCTCGTTGGGATTCACGTCGGCCTGTTTTCCGATGAGAAAACTGTGTGTGTGTATGCGGCAACAAGCTTACCTGTCCTCCGGCAAGCCCGCGCATGCTTGAAATGACTTTGACGCATGCGCAGTAGCTTCCTAGGCATAGGTAGGGTGTAGCAAGATGGCGGCGACGGCATAGAATGTGACGAGCGCATGCTCGTTGTAGTCGATGACGTCACCGCATTCGTTCCATTCAAAAGAACGGCGGTCCTTTGGAATGGAGCGTGTGTACACTCGGCCGGCACAAGATTCTTGTCAAGAATCTCGTCAGGAAAAACGACGAGTTATTCAACCATTGTTAATAAAGCAATTGACATCCCACTCTATATTCATTCCAACTGGTGAATAACTCTTAAGGTCATATATCCAGCGGGTCTCTATTCTGGAGATTTCCTGCCAGATATTGCTACCCCTCCAATGTGGAGAAAATCTGTCAATTCCCAAATTCAGTGTCCCCTTTGGGTTCTTTGCATGACAAAGCACGTAATGCTTGGAAACACTGTGTTTAGGGAAATCACGCCGTATATTGCCTAAATGTTTGACTCTATCTTGCATAGTTCTAATTGTCCGGCCCACATATTGCAGGCCACATGGGCACTGTAAGACAATATTTTTTGAAGAGCAGGTAATGAATGATTTGATATCATATGTTCTGGAGGTTACCACAGAGCGAAAATGCATACCCTGCTCTCCCTTAAAGCATTAATGCTGCACACAGCACATTTCCTACAGGAAAAAAAAAACATTTACATTTTGAAAAAAATTATCTTTTTTAGGATTGTCAACAACATTAGGGGCAACATATAGCCATAAATGTTGTACTCCTCTGTATACAACCTGAGGTTTATCTCCTAGTTTAGGGCTTAACAGGTTATCCATTTCCATACCTTCCAATGAAGGGCAATTATTTGTTGAATGTCTCGATGTTGGTTGGAATAAGTAGTAATAAAAGAAAAAACGGTTTGACTCAAATCCTTCTCGATTTTTGGCTTGTCCTTTAACAGCTGTGTCCTATCTAGACTAGTAATCTCAGAAATAACACGATCTAGCTTGTTGGGATTATAGCCTCTAGCAATAAATCTAGTTTGCAACGTTGATGACTGTTGATGATAATAATTCAGGATGGTGCAATTCTGACGTACTCTGGAGGAACTGGCTCTTAGGGACAGACTTGAGCCAAGAAGGATGATGGCAACTGCCCTGGTCAATAAAGCTATTACGGTCCATCTCCTTAAAGTAGGTGGTAGTAATCAAAGCACCATCCCTGACCTCCACGTTGAGATCCAGAAAGTGAATATTTTCTTTGCTCGATTCATGTTGTAGGACAATACCCAAAGCATTATCATTCAGGTAGTCAATGTAGTTGTTCAGGGACTGCATGTCACCCTCCCAGAGGAGGAGGATGTCGTCATAATATCTCCGCCATAGGAGGAGCTCATACCTCTGATTAGTATAGACGACATCCTCCTCCCACTTGGCCACGAACAAGATCGCCATGCTTGGCACAAACTTTGAGCCCATGGCGACTCCCCTACTCTGCAAGTAGAAGGAGCCGCCATACCAAAAGTTATTGTGGTTCATGGCAAAAGTCAGAAGCTTCAGAATTAAATCACGCTATATGGGTAACAAGCTGATATCACGCCTCAAAAAGGAGTCCACAGCCTCAAACCCATCCTCATGAGACATGATAGTGTACAGAGAGGACACGTCGGCCATTTTTAAAATGTACCCCTCCTTCCACTGGATACCACTAAGAAGGTTTAAAATCTGAGTGGAGTCCTTCAAGAAGGATGGATTTTGAACTACCAGAGGTTGCATAACACCATCAATGTATCTACCTATCCTGGAGGTCGCAGAATCTATCCCACTAATAATCGGCCTACCAGGGGGATTAGCCGGATCCTTGTGAACTTTTGGTAGGTAGTACATCACTGTAACACGTGGAGCCATGGGGACCAAATGGTCCTTCTTAGATAAAAAATTTTTGGAAACTCTTGTCTATTAATCTGACAAGCTTTTTTTTTTATATCCAATATAGTGGGATTGAATGGTAAAGAAATATAAGTACAAAACAAAAATCTCCTGCGCTCTCGGTGTATCGTCAAAACATAGGTGGCGTGGTTCTGTCTAGAGGCAAAGTCTAAAATCTGTATCCACTAATATTGGTATGAGCAAATGGGCTAGTTTCATTTGCACCATGGCTCATACCCTTTATGCGTTGATACAGGTGGCGTGTGACATAGCAGCCTGTTGTGCTGCCTCCAGGCCACCTGTGTGCAACTAGACTTTGTCGATAAGTGTAGTTTCTAGGGCTCCATATAGGGGATACTGTCAGGTTCTCCTTTTAGTAGTATTTGGTATCGATTATTTTTAAACTAAAGATGGGGTGATGTTCTTTTAACAATATAATGCACTCGACTGTCACTTTTTGGCTAATGGTATTAAGTGGGTTCTATACAGACCCACGAGATTTTGGGCCTAGCTTGTTTGATCAATTAAAAATCTAACATCTCCAGCCCTATTAGGCCTGTGAAAGGGGTGTCTTCAGTAGATCATCTAGGAAACATCTTTCTCTATGTGTGTATGTATGTGTGTGTGTCATACATGTGTGTGTATATATATATATATATATATATATATATATATATATATATATTCATATACAATTTTCCTGTTAATTTGGATGCGAGTCCAAGCTGGACAATATCTTGTGGGTCTGGCACACAGTGGGTCGGTGGGAAATATACTATTCGTACACGTATGCGTTCAATACTATGCATGCGTGTGCGTATATGCCCTCTGGGTGCACTAGTACACACATATGCATATCCATTAGGAGCAATATTGTTGGTTGTTTTTAGGTATTTATCTAATACTTTTTAGAATTTTTTTATATATCGTTTTATTATCCATTAAACTATGTTTATATATATATATATATATTTTTACCCACATATGGGAGGGGAACAAATTGTATGCCTATTGACATTTTAGGTAACGTTGCCTAAGTATGTGTGTTCGGTTTTTGACCCACCTGGGGTTGTATCGGCAACAGGTATTGCCGATTCCCAAGGTTTGGGCCAGTATGTTCCACCTATGTTTATTTACATTGTGTATTTACATGGTTTTTTGGTCTATTCCCCCCTTTTTAGGGGGTCCCACCCACTGTGTGCACCTCTCCCATCCTTCCCCCATTTTTCTGTGTGCGTGTGGTTATGTGCTGAGGGTACTGCATCTGGTATAGTGTGTCATTTAGCAGTACATAGGATTGGCCCTCTCTGCTCCATAAATATTGTGTCAGGTGGTTCCGCTTTCCCCGCTCTCTCCAACCAAAGGGGGCGCCAACGCAGCAATTTCTGCTATACAGGCACTATATAGGGAACCTAGCCCCCTATGGTCTATTTGTCCACTAGAGGGAGCGGCGCAGACCAGCAGGGTAAGGTCCCTCGATCCATCGGAAGTGGCGGGTGAAAAGTAAACACACCCGCACTTCCAGGTGGGGATGTTACACATAGATGACTAGGGAGGAAGCAGTCATGATGCCCTGGCTCCACCGGAAGTGCGGGCTGGAACGCAGGTGACACTCGCACTTCCGGGTTAGGAGATGGCGTGGGCTCCCATATTATAGTAGGGAGCCTGTTCCTTTCATCTGCCATTGGCAGTGTGCCACGATGAGCGGATCACCTATTGGATCCCCCTTGTTTAGGTGAGTGAGCTGCATACACACAATATGCATGTGATATGCATGTATTTACTAATATTGTTGGTATTATAAGTTTTGTCCTGGCGGATGTCCCCCCCAGCGTGAACCCCTCGATTTTGGGGAGTGCTGGGCAGATGTGCCCACTGGCGATGATTGTTACTGCCAGCTGTGGCCAGTATGTGTTTAGTGTGTACTAGCAATAGTTACTAATCGTCCCGTCCCTATGGGTGGAGAGAGCTGGCATCCGGGGGCGGGGCTTGCTAATTGCTAATTGCCTCCCATCTGAACTGGGGCTTTCCTCACATGGGCACATGCACACATATATAACGGAGGATCTTGTGAGAGCATGTATGAACCACTTAGGCTCTGATGAAAGGGGTGCGCCCCTGAAACGCGTCAGCCATCTGGATGTTTTTTGGGGTATCGTTTGACCCTCTGTCATCAAGTCCTGTCGGTGAATGTCAAGATCTCCAGCCATTGTTTCCGATAAGCTTGTATATAAGCTCTGTCTGTGAGTAGCACTATTGCTTTTTAATTATATTTTAATAAACCTGTAAGTGGTAATGCACTAGGTCGGTGCGCCCTCCTGTTTTCTTTTTTCTTAAAGAAATATAAGTCTCATGATCCGGCAATATCCTTGCCATTTCCAATAGATGGAATATTTATCCAGAACAACAATACCCCCGCCCTTGTCTGCAGGGTGGACGATAATGTCGCTCCTCTGTTTTTGTTTAAATCGAATATCCAACCTAGCCCTCTTGATGGTCAAGTAGTCTAGATCCTTTAGCACCAATTCCTTGAAGACACCCAATGAAGGGGACAACACACCAGGGGAGTTGAATAAAGAAGCATTAGCCAACCCTGTGTGTCTAATGCTAGTGGCTTCTGTCCTATTTGTGACAACAGGATTGGAAATCCAATGGCGTTTAATGTTTAGTTTACGGATGTATTTGTGAACATCCAAAAAAAAGCCAAACTTGTTTAATGGTTTTGGGGGAGCAAACTTCAGACCATGATTAAGAACCAGTTTTTCTTGATCCGTAAGGATGGTCTGACTTACATTAAAAATACCTGCATCATTCAGACCCTTTTTATTTTCCTTTCTACTCCTCCTCCCCCCTCTGGTCCCTCTCTTTGATTTAAATTTGATTGGTTTCTCTGTCCGTCCTCCAGAAAAAAAGGGGGTCTAAATTGATTATGGTCCTGAGATGGTCCAAACCAATCCTGTTGGTATTGATTCCTATCTCTACCAGGAGTGTTCATAGGGTGACCCGTGATGTATCTATCATCATAGTCCCCATACCCTCCTGGGGAGTGATCTGTGAGAAGTGCAAACCTATTGAACAAAGGTGGCCCATTCCTCTGTGGGGCGAAATGGCTAAAATTATCACCATTCCTCCCAAATCCCCATGGCTTATACTGCCTGTACTCATCAGAGTCAGAAACATTAGGTTGGAATCTCTCATTCTGATGACCTGGTCTCCTAAAGGGTGGTTTGGATTGGGATTGTCCCTTACATACATTATTCCAATCTCTTTGCAGGGTCTGGTGAAGCCTCAAAGGGGGTGGTTGGGGGGCTAGATGCAAAGGATTAGACCCTCCCCCTCCACGTGGAGCAGGCTGAGTCAGTCCCACCCTTGTAGCATTTGCACCCATCTCCTCTATTGCTCTTTTCTGTCATTTAAAATGACATTATTTTTGTAGTCCTCTGCATCTCTGAAATATTTTTCAGTTTTTTTTTATTTTCTGTTCCTGTTCTTTCTCTAATGGTTTAAGTGATTCTGACTTATTATCATACTCATCTCCATCAATATAAGGTAACAATTTATCCTTGAGTTTGTTAACTTCTACATCTAATCTGGTTAGTTTATTTCTTTTGCGATCAATTAAGAATCGCAACATATGCAAACCAGCATCATTAAAATATTTGAACCATAGGGCTAAACCTTTTTCATCCTCTTGGGGGTTGACTTCCCACCTAAGACTTCTTGGGACCATATTGACCTCCAGGTATTTTTCCAGTATGGCAATGTCCCAATTAGTGTGAATTTCTGACATCATGATATTTTTCAATCTCACGAACGTACCGCCCAGATCAGTGTTCCCAGAAACACTGGGGCCCTCAAACATATCTTTCAAATCAATGGGGTGATTATTCCTAAAGGAAAAAATATCCATATCAAGCCAGCAGCAAATAGGTTACAATCAAATCAAAGTACATAAAAACAAATAAAATCTGTGACTTCCAGGATAGGTAGATACATTGATGGTTCTCTGCAACCTCTGGTAGTTCAAACTCCATCCTTCTCAGGTTTTAAACCTTCTTAGTGATATCCAGTGGAAGGAGGGGTACATTTTGGCAATGACCGACGTGTCCTCTCTTTACACTATCATATATCATGGGGATGGGTTTGAGGCTGTGGACTCCTTTTTGAGGCATGATATCAGCTCGTTACCCATACAGTGTGATTTTAATTCTGAAGCTTCTGACTTTTGCCATGAACCACAATTACTTTTGGTTTGCCGGCTCCTTCTACTTGCAGAGTAGGGGAGTTGCCATGGGCGCAAACTTTGCGCCAAGCATGGTGAACTTGTTCATGGCCAAGTGGGAGGAGGATGTTGTCTATACTAATCAGAGGTATGAGCTTCTCCTATGGCGGAGGTATATTGACGACATCCTCCTCCTCTGGGAGGGTGACATGCAATTCCTGAACAACTACATTGACTACCTGAATGATAACGCTTTGGGTATTGTCCCATAACATGCAGCCAGCAAAGAAAATATTCACTTTCTGAATCTCAACGTGGAGGTCAGGGGTGGTGCTTTGATTACTACCACCTATTTTAAGGAAAACAGACCGTTATAGCTTTATCGGTCCGGGCAGTTGCCATCATCCTTCTTGGCTCAAGTCTGTCCCTAAGAGCCAGTTCCTCGGAGTGCATCGGAATTGCACCATCCTGAAAGATTGTCATCAGGCATCCACGTTGTGAACTAGATTTATTGATAGAGGCTATAATCCCAACGAGCTGGATAGTGTTATTTCTGAGTTTGCTAGTCTATATAGGACACAGCTGTTAAAGGACAAGCCGAGAATCGAGAAGAATTTTTTATTACTACTTATTCCAACCAACATCGAGACATTAAACATTGGAAGGTCCTTAACCACTTGCCGACCAGCCGCCGCAGTTTTACTGTGGCAACATGGCTTGGCTGGGCAAAACAATGTTATGTTACGTCGCTTCGCCGTGTGGCCACTAGGGGCGCACGTGCACTGCCGGAGGCACGTGCCCGCTGCTTGCCCCCAGAGCTGATATGAGTGCCCGGTGGGCACGGTGACCGCCAGGCACCCGTGATCGCTCGTGACACAGCGAGAACCGGGAGCTGTGTGTGTAAACACACAGCTCCTGGTTCTCTTAGGGGAGAAATGACTGATCGTCTGTTCATACAATTACAGCGATCTGTAATTTCCCCTAGTAAGTCCCATCCCCCCTTCAGTAAGAACATGCAGAGGGAACAGTTAACCCCTTGATCGCCCCCTAGTGCTAACCCCTTCTCTGCCAGTGACATTTTTACAGTAAAAAGTGCATTTTTATAGCACTAATCGATGTAAAAATGGTCCCAAAAATGTGTCAAAAGTGTCCGATCTGTCCACCATAATATCGCAGTCCCGATAAAAATTGCAGATTGCCGCCATTACTAGTAGGGATGAGCCGAACACCCCCCCCCCCCGGTTCGGTTTGCGGTAGAAAATGCAAACGGACCGAAAGTTTGTGCGAACATTCGAACACCGTTAAAGTCTATGGGACCCGAACTTGAAAAATCAAAAGTGCTAATTTTAAAGGCTAATATGCAAGTTATTGTCATAAAAAGTGTTTGGGGACCCGGGTCCTGCCTAGGGGACATGTATCAATGCAAAAAAAAGTTTTAACAATGGCCGTTTTTTCGGGAGCAGTGATTTTAATAATGCTTAAAGTGAAACATTCCTTTAAATTTCGTACCTGGGGGGTGTCTAGAGTATGCCTGTAAAGCAGCGCTTGTTTCCCGTGCTTAGAACTGTCCCTGCACAAAGTGTAATTTCTGAAGGAAAAAAAAGTAATTTAAAAGCACTCGCAGCTATAATGAATTGTCGGCTCCCGGCAATACAGAGAAAAGTCATTGATAAAAATAAAAAAAATGCGTGGGGGGGGTCTAGTATGGATATTTAGGGAGAACCCGTCATTTTTTTTTTCATTTTATGCAGGGTTTCCCTTCAATATCCATACCAAACCTGAATAGCCGCGAGTGCTTTTAAATTACTTTTTTCCCCTTCAAAAATGACACTTTGTGCAGGGACAGTTCTAAGCACAAGAAACAAGTGCTGCTTTACAGGCATACTCTAGACACCCCCCAGGTACGAAATTTAAAGGAATCTTTCACTTTAAGCATTATTAAAATCACTGCTCCTGAAAAAACGGCCGTTGTTAAAACTTTTTTTTGCATTGATACATGTCCCCATGGCAGCTTTTTCAAAAGATCCCGTTTGGAAAGCAATGGTAGTGGATCACCTCAATGAGAAAGATGAAGGACTCCCACAGTGTAGTATGCCCGAAAATTTATTAAAAATATTATACAAATGAAAAATAAAACCGCCTATGCGGCTATTCCTTAAAAGAAAAAAGAAGAAAACCACAGCGTCCTATACCCTGGTAAGCCGGATACAGCGTGCACTCCAGCTGCGTTCCAGCTCCAGGTACCCGGATCACTGACAGCTTTCCATACGGGATCTTTTGAAAAAGCTGCACCGTGGAAATCCCTGAGATTGTGCTGCAAGCTGGTCTAGTTGGAGGAATTAGTGGGGACACTTGGACCTGATCGGAAGTTAATCGTATCATGCTGTTTACCCCTGTAGGGGTGTGAGGAGCTGGTGAGTGGGGACCCTTGTGGGGGAATATCAGGAAAATTATTGGAGGAATATCTGTTGTCAACTATCATCATTTTGAACATTGGCAGTCATTGAGGAGTGGAGATTATATATATATATATATATATACACACACACACATACACACACACACACCTTTTTTCACTATTTATTATTTTTACTTTTTATTGCTATCACTGACATATCATTTATATTTATGGTTTATGGTTTGCACCACATATATTTTTTATGTTATATGGTTTTGGTTTGCACATATATATATATATATTTTTTCTGCACACTTATTAGTGAACACATTGCACTATAGTGTTACTCACAGGTATAGCGTTATATGTAAATCCCTTGCACATAAGGGTTTATTCATTATATTTTGTGTCACAGCACATATACATATATTTATATATATAATTTGTTTGCTCATTAGTCTTTAGTCATCCCTAATCTTGCCCCTAGATATTCCTGCACCATGTAATTCAGACGCTGGCGATGGTTGCTGGAACCGATCAGACCTTGGGGCTGCGGATTTAAGAATGGTCTGAAGGCATCGTTCAGACGTCCACCTTCTCCACCGCTCTTTCTGTGACTGAACGAAGCCTCAACAACACATTGTCCAGCACCAGGAAATTGTAACCTCCCAGGCTCTGGAAACGCATTGCACAAACCTTTCTGCAAGGCCTCCCGAAGATGTTTCATCCTCTACTCACTCTGCGAAGGCTGGATAAGTTCTGCAACCTTACCCTTGTAACGTGGATCGAGAAGGGTTGCCAGCCAGTAATGATTCCTCTCCTTGATACCACAAATCCTAGGGTCCTTTCGCAGGCTTTGCAGGATCAGGGAGGCCATGCAGCATAAGTTTGCTGAGGCATTTGATCCGGAGTCCTCTGGGTCACTAAGGATCACATGATCCGCAGCCACCTCCTCCCAGCCACGTACAACTCCATGGGTTACTGGGGGCTGAAAGCGATCCCTTGAAGACTGCTGCTGATGCCGAGTTATCTTCCACCTCCATGCTGACACAATCCTCCTCTTCTTCTGTGATCGGCGGGCACGCAGGAATACTATCTGGATAAAGGGGGCCTTGAGAGGTAAGGAAGTCCTCCTTTTCCTCCCGCTGTTCTGCCTCATGTGCCCTATCCATTATTCCACGTAGCGTGTGCTCCAACAGGAAGACAAGAGGGACAGTATCACTGATGCATGCACTGTCACTGCTCACCATCCTCGTGACATCCTAAAATGGTGACAGGACAGTGCATGCATCCTTGATCAGTAGCCACTGGCATGGTGAAAAAAACACAAGCTCCCCTGACCCTGTCCTGGTGCCATACTCACACAGGTACTCATTGATGGCCCTCTGCTGCATTTGCAGCCGCTGCAGCATTGCCAATGTTGAGTTCCACCTGGTGGGCATGTCACAAATGAGGCGGTTCTTGGGCAGGTTGCATTCCTTTTGAAGGTCAGCCAGCCGAGCACTGGCATTATATGACCGGTGGAAATGACCACAGACTTTCCTGGCCTGCCTCAGGAGATCCTGTAAGCCTGGGTACCTGTACAAGAACCGCTGCACCACCAAATTCAGGACGTGAGCCAAACAGGGAACATGGGTCAAGTGTCCCTGTCGGAGGGCAGAGAGGAGGCTGGTGCCATTATTGCATTCATTCCTGGCTAAAGCTGGCTTGCACCTCTGAGCCTGCCCCTGCAGAGCTGACAGAATCTCTGCCCCAGTGTGGCTCCTGTCCCCTAAGCAGACCAACTCAAGCACCGCATGGCATCTTTTTGCCTGAGTGCTTGTGTAGCCCCTTGAACGCCTACGGAGCACCGCTGGTTCAGAGGACAAATCTGCAGAGGAAGAGACCATAGAGGAAGAAGTGGAGGGGGTGGAAGTGGGAGCTGTGGCAGAATCACCACTACTAGCATTTTGGAGGCGTGGTGGCGGAACAAGCTCCAACAATACTGTACCCTGTCCTGCATTCTTCCCAGCTGCCAGCACATTTACCCAGTGCGCCGTGAAAGAAAGGTAACGTCCCTGTCCATGCCTGCTGGACCATGGGTCAGTGGTAATATGCACCTTACTGCTGACCGCTCTGTCCAACGAGGCCAAGACATTGCCTTCCACATGCCGGTAGAGAGCCGGAATGGCCTTCCGTGAAAAGAAATGGCGTTTGGGAACCTGCCATTGAGGTACCGCACATTCCACAAATTCACGAAAGGGGGCAGAGTCTACCAGCTGAATAGGCAGCAGTTGCAGTGCTAGCTATTTGGCCAAGCTAGCATTCAGACGCTAAGCATGTGGATGCCTGGGACCGAATTTCTTTTGACGGTTTAGCAACTGGGGTAGGGAAGTTTGCCTGCTACAATCGGATGTTGGTGTACCGCTAGCAGATTGCCCGCAAGTACTTGGGACACCTAATTCTACACCTTCATTCCTCTCAGTGCAGGTTTCTGAGAGGACTGAAAGTATAGTGGGGTTGGAGATCCCAGCTGATGAGGAGCAAGGAGAGGTCCGCCTTGCGTAGCCCCTTAAACACCTACAGAGCACCGCTGGTTCAGAGGACAAATCTGCAGAGGAAAAGGTCATAGAGGAAGAAGAAGAGGGGGTGGAGGAGAGAGCTGCGGCAGAATCACCACTACTAGCATTTTGGAGGCATGATGGCGGAACAAGCTCCAACAATACTGTACCCTGTCCTGCATCCTTCCCAGCTGCCAGCAGAGTTACCCAGTGCGCCGTGAAAGAAAGGTAACGTCCCTGTCCATGCCTGCTGGACCATGAGTCAGTGGTAATATGCACCTTACTGCTGACCGCCCTGTCCAACGAGGCCAAGACTTGCCTTCCATATGCCGGTAGAGAGCCGGAATGGCCTTCCGTGAAAATAAATGGCATTCTGGAACCTGCCCCTGAGGTACCGCACATTCCACAAATTCACGAAAGGGGGCAGATTCTACCAGCTGAAAAGGCAGCAGTTGCAGTGCTAGCAATTTGGCCAAGCTAGCATTCAGACACTGAGCATGTGGATGGCTGGGACAGAATTTCTTTTGACGGTTTAGCAACTCGGGTGTGGAAATTTGCCTGCGACAAATCGGATGTTGGTGTACCGCTAGCAGATTGCCCGCAAGTACTTGGGACACCTAATTCTACACCTTCATTCCTCTCAGTGTAGGTTTCTGAGAGGACTGGACGTATAGTGGGGTTGGAGATCCCAGCTGATGAGGAGCAAGGAGAGGTCTGCCTTGTTCTTTGATGTGGGTTTTTTAAGTGCTGTTGCCAACGGACTGCATGGGAGGTCGACATATGTCTGGTCAAGCATGTGGTGCCCAAGCGGCTGCTGTTTTGGCCATGCTTGATACGCTTCAGACATATGTTGCAAACAGCAACGGTGCGATCTGCTGCACACGTGTCAAAAAAGGCCCACACCAAAGAACTTTTCAAACTACGTGGGAAGTCAGCAGCGCCCTGCACATGCTTAGCTCTGCGGTGTGATGCATTAGGGTGGCTGCCCTTAAGCTCCCCCCTGGGAGATGTGCCTCCTCCTCCTCTCTTCTATCAGGCACCCAAGTAGAGTCAGTGACCTCATCATTCCCTACCTCCTCATCACTGGAGCAAACGTGACAGTATGCTGCAGCTGGGGGAACATGACTGCCAGTTTCTTGTCCTTCTTGGGCACCCCCTCTCTCTAGGCTCACATTACTCCCTTCCTCAACCTGGGTACTATCATCGGAGCCTTTAAAACTATGCGCATCCTCCTGCAGCATGTACCCGACACTGTGGTCGAACAGTTCGGGGGACTCCTCCGTGCATTATGGTGGGGCTAGGGAAGGAGTGACTGTTGACATGGAGCCGATGGAATAGGCCGCTTTGGCAGCTGCATTGGCAGGCAAACTACTCTGAGCCTGGGTGACAGAGGATGAGGACAGCTTTGTTATCCATTCCACCAACTCTTCTGCATGTTGTGGTTCAATAACACGGCCAGCTGCAGAAAAAAAAAGGACAAGCGTGCCCCACGGCCACACGCTGATGATGCACCGTGTCCACGACCAGCACTGTTGACTGTAGACACAGAGCCTGCTTGCCCTCTTTTAGTGGCCTGTGAGCGTCTGCCTCTCCTTGGTGGCCTTCCGGACATGCCGCCTGAAGTTTATTAGAAAAAGTCCACAGTCAGATATAGGCTTGGCTAGACTGGATGCAGTGGATATATATGTACGAGACTGTATAAATATATTAAATGCACTGCAGCTAAATGAATCGCCTGCCTGAAGTATATTAGAAAAAAGTACACCAGGAACGGCCTGCAGTCAGATCTAGCTACACTGGATAAATCTATCTATCCATTTACATTCCTCGGATCAGAGTCACGGATCATTTTTCGGATCAGCAAAAAAAATTGCAGCCTCACCGTGCCCCAAATTTTAGCCTCACTGTGCCCCCATTGCAGCCTCATTGTGCCCCAAATTGCAGCCTTGCCAGGGCGGAGGAAGTGAGAGGGCGATCAGCAGGGCCAGGTTTGGTCTCCCTGCCATCCGAAGGCCAGGTTCCGCAATGCACGCCCTCTCCACCAACCGAACAACCCCCCCCCCCAAATCAACGGAAAATTTTATTAATTTATTAATTTCTTATTTTTTTAATTTTAATTTATTTTTTATCAATTTTTTTCTCACTTAACTTCATTGCTATCACACAGGAGAAAACAATTCCCTGTGTGATAGCAATTGGAGGTGACAGGTTCTCTTTAGTGACTGTCATGGATATGCATTAATGTCTGTCTGCCATCTTACCTTCCTCCTCATGTGTTCATCTAGAGACCAGACCTCCTTCACCTGGCTTCCTTTATAATCTCCTCCCAGCCTGACTCCACCCCAGGCCCTATCACAGAACACTATATTAACCTGTGCACTGCAAGCCTGCCTTGCTGATCAACGTGTTTGTTAGGCATTGTGTGTTTGGGTTCCTGCCTGCCGTGTGCTACGTCTGTCTCTCTGTTACGTTATTGGCTTGTCCCCGACTATCCCTGTCTGCTCGTGACCCTTGACATTCGGCTCGTTCTTCGTTATCCTTGTCTGCTTGTGGCCCCTGACCTTCGGCTTGTTAATCGGTTCTCCCTTATCTTGTGCTGCTGCTTCCCCTCTTTTCCCCTTATCCTACGGGGCGTGAGCTAGGAAACTCCAGGGGCCGCGACCTGGTCCCAGCCTGCAGCACAACATCCTCACCACTAGAGGCCCTGGAGAAGACCAGCTGGGTCTTAGACTCCGCGCCCTGGGGAATCTTGGCTCTAGCTTCCGTTAGGATCTCGGTTGTGCTCCTCTGGTCCCGCTTTCCACAACCACCCAGTTTCCTACCCGCAGAAGCCAGCCATAGGGTTCACTACCTCGCGGTGCACTCCTGTCCCCCTACGGTGTGCATCTGTCACCTGGCCACAGGTGACCCTGACAGTTTGATCAGCCATGAACCCGGCTGACATCCCGCTTCCCGCGGATGATCCATTGCAGGGCATAGTTCGCAGACTCGAAGCCCAGGAATCAAATCAGACTCAGGTGATGCGATTCCTCCAGGATCTGGCTTCTCGATTCGAGCAGCTTCAGGTCTCCTTGGGAACCCCGAATCCGCAACCCCAAGTACAACCAGCGGCTGTACCTATCGCACCAGTCGCAGCCTCACACTCACTAAGATTGCCAGCTCCGTCCCGTTTCTCTGGGGACTCCAAGGCCTGCAGGGGGTTTCTCAGCCAATGCACAATTCATTTTGAGCTTCAGCCTCAAAGCTTCCTGTCTGACCGGGCTAGGGTAGCCTATGTCATTTCCCTCCTCTCCGGTGAAGCTTTGGCCTGGGCTGCCCCCCTGTGGGAGAGGAACGATCCGGTGGTTTCCAGTCTGTCCGATTTTTTGAAGCTCTTTCGTAATATCTTCGAAGAGCCGGCTCGGGCTTCTTCAGCGGCTAGTGCTGTCTTACATCTTCGCCAAGAATCTAGTTCAGTGGGGCAATATGCTCTTCAGTTCCGTATTGTGAGGGGGTTAGCTCGGCAGCGGGTGTGTGTGACCCCCGGGATGGGCTCCCCACACAAAAACAGGCCCAGCAGACGGAGGTTGTGGTTTTCAAAATCAAAAAGGTGCCGTTTATTTTCTATTTACAGTGACAAAAACACAGCAAAGCAAAAGAAACAAACAAAATAAATCCTGGTCAACTTGACCTCTGACTAAACATACAGGTTTCCTAACTAACAACTGGGATCAGCCTAGTGCTGTCCTAGTCCCTAAGTCCCTGGTTTTAAATGTCCAAGCAAAATATAGCCACACAGGCTTTCTCTCACCGCACAGGGGTTCACTCTCCCTAGACAGTCCACACAGGTCTGCTTCCAGGCATGAGCTAGCCCCTAATGAATCTGGGAGTTTTTTATAGAGGCCTAAATGAGCTGACAAGCTTCAGCTGGACTCATCAACTCCCTGTCTGCACGACGCCCAGCCCTCTCCCTAGAGGTATGAGTCATCAATGAGCCCACTAGTCTCAGCTGGGCTTATACAACTCTCCACCTAGTTGTATAAGTCGGCGTAAAGCCTGAATCTGGGTGAAATATATCTACCCCCCTGGATGCAACCAGGTGACTTTACCTTCCTGCTGTCACATACCCCCCCCTCTTGTTTTAACCTCGGGGTTGGAACACCAGCAATCAGGCATTCATGTACTCGAGACAAAGCATCCACATTTCCCATTTGAACGCCAGGGCGATGCTTTACTGTGAAGTTGAATTCCTGGAGGGCCAGGAACCACCTATTCACTCTTCTATTTGTTTCCTTGTTTTGAGCCATCCACTTTAACGGAGCGTGATCCGTAACCATGTCAAAGTGCCTACCTAGCAGGTAGTACCGAAGGGAATCTAGAGCCCACTTCACCGCTAAACACTCCTTTTCAACGGTGGCGTAATTTACCTCATGGGACTTCAACTTCCTGCTGAGGTAAATGACTGGGTGCTCTTCCCCGTTCCAGACCTGGGACAATACTGCTCCTAACCCCACATCTGACGCATCACTTTGTACGACAAAGTCTTTAGAGAAGTCGGGTGAGTACAACACTGGCTGGCTACATAAGGCTTGTTTCAAGAATTGGAATGCTGCCTCAGCCTCGGGGGTCCATTTAATCATGACCGACCCTTTCCCCTTCGTCAGGTTGGTTAGGGGCACAGCCTTAGAAGCAAAGTGGGGAATGAATCGCCGATAATACCCAGCGATTCCCAGAAAGGCTCGTACCTGCTTCTTGCTGTTGGGACGTGGCCAACTCTGGATGGCCTCGACTTTGTTGAGTTGGGGTTTTATTACTCCCCTCCCAATGGTGTACCCAAGATATTTGGCCTCCTCCTGCCCAATGGTACACTTCTTGGGGTTAGCCGTAAACCCTGCTTCCCGAACAGAGTCCAGGACTGCTTGCACTTTTGGCAGATGTGAGGCCCAATCTGTGCTATGGACAATTATGTCATCCAGGTAAGCCGCAGCATACTTCCGATGGGGCCTCAGCATCTGGTCCATTTTCCGCTGGAATGTGGCCGGCGCATTCTGTAACCCGAACGGCATTCTTTTATATTGGAACGCCCCGTCTGGGGTTACAAATGCGGTTTTCTCTTTGGCCGATTTGGCCAGGGGGATTTGCCAATACCCTTTTGTGAGGTCAAGAGTCGTCATGTATCGGGCTGTTCCCAGCCGGTCGATCAACTCATCTATACGTGGCATGGGGTAGGTGTCAAATTTTGTAACTTTGTTCAACTGACGAAAATCGTTACAAAATCGCCAGCTCCCATCCGGTTTAGGCACCAACACAATGGGACTAGACCAATCACTTTGGGACTCCTCTATCACCCCTAAGTTCAGCATTTTCTGTACTTCCTCCCGTATTGCCTCCCGTTGGGCCTCTGGGATCCGATAGGGTTTTAACTTCACCCTTTCACCGGGCGGGGTAATAATGTCATGCTCTACCCCAGATGTTTGTCCCGGCAGCTCAGAGAATACCTCCTTGTTGCGAAGCACAAACTCCTTAACCTCCTGTTGTTGGGGTTGTGACAAGGTGGCTGCGATTCCAACCTCAGGAATCACGCAACCAGTTTGAGCTGGTGACCAAGTGTCTGCGACTAGGGACTCTCTATCCCTCCAGGCTTTCAACAGATTAACGTGATAGATCTGTTCGGGCTTTCGCCTTCCTGGTTGTCTGACCTTGTAATTCACTTCGCTCACTTTTTCCATTATCTCGTAGGGGCCTTGCCATTTGGCAAGGAATTTACTTTCAACCGTAGGGACAAGTACCAATATCCTATCCCCCGGGGAAAAGGTACGGGTCTTGGCTCCACGGTTGTACACTCTCTGCTGTGCCAACTGCGCTTGGGCCAAATGTTCCTTCACGATGGGCATTACCTGTGCAATTCGATCTTGCATCAGGGCGACATGCTCAATCACACTCCTGTGGGGAGAACTCTCACTTTCCCAAGTTTCCTTGGCAATATCCAACAGCCCTCTTGGGTGTCTCCCATACAGTAACTCAAAGGGGGAGAATCCCGTAGAGGATTGGGGCACCTCCCTAATAGCAAACATCAAATAAGGAAGTAGACAGTCCCAATCCTTTCCATCCCTATCCACCACTTTCTTCAACATTTGTTTTAGGGTTTTGTTGAATCTTTCAACCAGCCCATCGGTTTGGGGGTGATACACAGATGTACGTAATTGCGTCACTTTGAACAATTTACACAGCTCCTTCATAACCCGGGACATAAAGGGTGTACCTTGGTCCGTAAGCAGTTCTTTACAAATACCCACCCGGCTAAAAACAAGAGATAGCTCTTTGGCTATGGTTTTGGCCGAGGTATTTCTGAGAGGGATCGCTTCTGGATAACGGGTGGCATAGTCCATTATAACCAATATGTACTGGTGCCCCCTAGCGGACTTGATTATAGGACCTACCAAATCCATTGCGATTCTCTCAAACGGGACCTCAATGATGGGTAGAGGGACCAGCGGGCTACGGAAGTGTGGCATCGGGGCCGACCTCTGACACACAGGGCAGGAGGAACAATAATTTTCTATGTCCTTCATCACCCCAGGCCAATAGAATCTCTGTAATACCCTCTCTCGGGTTTTCTCTGTCCCCAGATGACCTCCAAGAATGTGCCCATGGGCCAACTCCAACACCAACTTCCTGTAAGGTTTGGGCACCACAAGCTGCTCAACGGTTTCTTCTGCCCTTTTTGCCACCCGATACAGTAGGTCCTTCTCTACGCTGAAGTATGGGTAAGTGCAGGTATTATCTGGGTTCACTAACTCGCCATCTATTTTCACTACGTTTTCCCGTGCCTTTATTAGGGCGGGGTCTTTCAACTGTTCTGTGGCAAAGTTTTCCCTGTGAACCTCAAGATCAGAAAACTCCACAGACGGTAGGTTTTCGTCTGAGGAGGTGGGCTCCTCTCCAGTTTCTTGAGTCTCCCCTGCCAATACTGACAAGGGAAATTCGGGAGAGTCCTCACCACTCTCAGAGGAGTTCTGGCTATCATATTCCTGGTACATAGGGGCACCAGTGGGGGGCTCAGGATCATCCCACAGTTCCCAGAACTTCGGAAAATCCCTTCCCACAATGGCGTCATGCGGTAACTGAGACACTAAGCCCACTGGATGAGAAAGGGTACCTTTGGGGGTCTCGAAACACACTGTAGTCACTGGATACTCTCGGGTGTCCCCATGCACACAAATAACAGCTACCTTGCTATTCCCAGAGACCTCTGTTTTAACTAACTCAGCCTTTATCAGGGTCACAAGGCTACCTGAATCCAGCAATACCACAACATTTCTACCATTA
This sequence comes from Rana muscosa, assembly GCA_029206835.1. Lineage (NCBI taxonomy): Eukaryota > Metazoa > Chordata > Amphibia > Anura > Ranidae > Rana > Rana muscosa. Next base: position 358,119,511 of record CM055122.1, read on the forward strand.
ACACACATTTTGCATAAATGTTTCTCAGTTCCTCGAATGGCAGTGCATGCGACTGTCGCACACAGCGACTGACGTCTGCCCGTCAGAAAGTCACACTGCATGGGTTCCTCCAAAACCGGGCAATTTGCTGCAATATGTCCCGCTTGCCGGCAGCGGTAGCAAACGATCCTTCTTGCCGCCTCTTGAGCCGCTGATTTCCCAGGCTGTTCTCGCCAAACTTGGGGTAGAGCTCCCACCCTCTCACTCTCTCCACCCTTACCCCTTGGAATCATCTTATCCGCCCCTGGGGATGGTCTGGTCTTAGGGTGGAAAGTCCGAGTGTCTCTGGAAGAGGCCGTCAGGTTCTCTGTAGCCAAGTATTTCTCCACACGATCCACAAGACCATCGGCCGTCTCTGGGTCTCCATGGCTTACCCACTTTTGGATGGCAGTAGGAAGAGCTCTCAAAAACCGATCCATTACAACACGTTCCACAATCTTTGGTGCGGACAAAGTCTCTGGCTGTAGCCACTTTCTGCTCAGGTGAATGAGATCATACATTTGAGACCTGGGGGGTTTTCCAAGCTGGAAAGTCCAGTTATGCACACGCTGAGCCCGGACAGCCAGGGTGACACCCAGCCTTGCCAATATTTCAGCTTTTAGCATCACATAGTCTTTTGCTTGGTCAGGCTCTAGGTCATAGTAAGCCTTCTGCGATTCACCCGTTAACAGAGGAGCCACCAGTCCAGCCCACTGCTCCTCAGGCCACTTTTCTCTTTCAGCAGTCCTTTCAAACGTGGTCAAAAATACCTCTGGATCATCCTCTCCAGTCATTTTTGTCAATAAACGACTCACCCCAAAGGACGCGGTATTAGTGGGACGGCTTTCCTCACTGGTCTGCGGACGTTGCTGCATTACTGCTTCCATTTGTTGTAGTCTCTGCTCTTGCTTCTGTAACAGGTCTATGAAGCGGGCCTCAGATCGTTGCTGGGCTTGTTGCTGAGCTTCCAGACTCTGTTGGTGAGCTTGCTGCTGGGCTGCAAGGCTCTGTTGATGAGCTTGCTGCTGGGCTGCGAAGTTCTGTTGTTGAGCTGCAAGGCTCTGTTGATGAGCTGCAAGGCTCTTTTGCAAACCTGCATTTGTCTGCTGTTGATTGGCATTTGCTAGAGCCAGCTGTTTCAGTATCTCCTCCATGCTGGCTTAAAAAAAAAACTGCCACTGGTTCTCCACCAACTGTGAGGGGGTTAGCTCGGCAGCGGGTGTGTGTGACCCCCGGGATGGGCTCCCCACACAAAAACAGGCCCAGCAGACGGAGGTTGTGGTTTTCAAAATCAAAAAGGTGCCGTTTATTTTCTATTTACAGTGACAAAAACACAGCAAAGCAAAAGAAACAAACAAAATAAATCCTGGTCAACTTGACCTCTGACTAAACATACAGGTTTCCTAACTAACAACTGGGATCAGCCTAGTGCTGTCCTAGTCCCTAAGTCCCTGGTTTTAAATGTCCAAGCAAAATATAGCCACACAGGCTTTCTCTCACCGCACAGGGGTTCACTCTCCCTAGACAGTCCACACAGGTCTGCTTCCAGGCATGAGCTAGCCCCTAATGAATCTGGGAGTTTTTTATAGAGGCCTAAATGAGCTGACAAGCTTCAGCTGGACTCATCAACTCCCTGTCTGCACGACGCCCAGCCCTCTCCCTAGAGGTATGAGTCATCAATGAGCCCACTAGTCTCAGCTGGGCTTATACAACTCTCCACCTAGTTGTATAAGTCGGCGTAAAGCCTGAATCTGGGTGAAATATATCTACCCCCCTGGATGCAACCAGGTGACTTTACCTTCCTGCTGTCACAGTATCCACACAGCTGAATTGAGCTGGAATAATGAGGCCCTGGTCGCTACCTTTTTACATGGCCTCTCTGACCGAGTGAAAGACGAATTAGCGGGAAGAGCCATTCCCGTCGGTCTGGACGATGTAATTTCATTATGCAACCAGATCGACATTCGTTTTCAAGAGAGGTCTTTAGAAAAAAGACGCCAGCACTCTCTGGGTCCTAGCCAGTCTGAGCTCCCCTCCCTTCATTCCGTGGAGCATCCTCTACCTGCTGAAGAACCTATGCAGCTGGGCCGGACCAGACTAACCCCCGAAGAACGTGCTAGGCGCAGAACTCTGGGCTTGTGCCTCTATTGTGGGGGCAAGGGTCATTTTCGTGACTCCTGCTCGCTTAGTCCGGGAAACGCTTGGGTCTAATACATTTGGAAGGTGGAGTATTGGACCCAGAAACATCACCTTCTCGCCTGCTCTTGCCGGTGTTCCTTCATGTAGGCACTTCTCAGTCAACCCTTGCATACCTGGATTCCGGGGCTGCCGGCAATTTTATGGATTGGAGAACTGCTTCTTCTATGAAGCTTACCCTTTCACCTCTCACTACCCCATTGGTAGTCTCGGCAATTGATGGCACTGTTCTCCCAGGGGGCCCTATTCGCTTCCAGACGCTACCCATTAGGATGTCGGTAGGGATTCTCCACCAGGAGTGGATATCCTTTCTTATTCTACCCAAGGCCTCTACCCCAGTTGTATTGGGCCTCCCTTGGCTACAGCTCCACTCTCCACATGTGGACTGGGTCTCTGGGCAGATCCTGGCCTGGGGTTCCTCATGTTTCTCGTCGTGTCTTCTCAAGGTGACCCCCAAGGAGAGTCTTCCGGTTGCTGCCACTTCTGTTTCTTCTGATCTTCCTGCTGCATACAGCGATTACCGGGATGTGTTCTGTAAGAAATCAGCTGAGGTGCTTCCTCCCCACAGGTCTTTTGACTGTGCTATTGATCTTGTCCCCGGAGCAACTCTACCCAGGGGTCGTACCTACCCTCTGTCCATCCCAGAGACCCAGGCCATGTCGGAGTATGTCGCAGAGAATCTGGAGAGAGGTTTCATCCGGAAATCCTCATCGCCTGCAGGGGCAGGGTTCTTTTTTGTTGCCAAAAAGGATGGTACCTTAAGACCCTGCATCGATTATCGGGGTTTAAATGCGGTTACTATTAAAAATCGATACCCCTTACCCTTAATATCTGAGCTATTCGATAGGTTGAAGGGTGCCTCCATTTTCACCAAGTTGGATCTCAGAGGCGCGTACAATCTCATTCGAATACGGGAGGGTGACGAATGGAAGACTGCATTCAACACTAGAGACGGGCATTACGAATATCTGGTGATGCCTTTTGGTCTGTGTAATGCTCCAGCCGTGTTTCAAAACTTTGTCAATGAAATTTTCAGAGATCTGCTGTACCAGTTTGTTGTCATCTATCTGGATGACATTCTGATCTTTTCTGAAAATCTGCTCGTCCACAGAAACCATGTCCGCACTGTACTTCAACGTCTTAGAGAGAACAATCTCTATGCCAAGCTGGAGAAATGTTCCTTTGAATGTTCTGAGGTCCTGTTTTTGGGGTGCTTCGTCTCATGTTCGGGTCTTCGTATGGACCCTGGGAAGGTCTTGGCTATCACCAACTGGCCTCTTCCTGCTAGCCTCAAGGCCACACAGCGCTTTCTTGGCTTCACTAATTATTATAGGCAGTTCATAAGGAATTACTCTTCCATTGCCGCGCCTATTATCGCTTTGACCAAGAAGGGTGTGAATGCCAGAGACTGGCCTCCCGAAGCTGTCTCTGCATTTCACAACCTGAAACAGGCCTTTGTTTCTGGCCCCCTCTTGAGGAGACCAAATCCTGGGAATGCATTTTTTATTGAAGTGGACGCTTCCTCAATGGGGGTGGGAGCTGTGCTTCTTCAAATCTTTGAGAAGAGACGCCAACCATGTGCGTTCTTCTCCAAAAAAAAATCTCAGGCAGAGAGGAATAATGCTATCGGTGATCGGGAACTTCTCGCAATTAAATTGGCGTTAGAGGAGTGGCGTCATCTCTTGGAGGGTTCCCCTCACTCCATAACGATCTTTACCGATCACAAGAATTTACAGTATCTACAGAATGCTAAACGTCTGAATCCTAGACAGGCCAGGTGGAGTCTCTTCTTTGCCCGTTTTAATTTCACGATTACCTACAAACCTGGTTCCTGCAACGGTCGGGCTGATGCGCTCTCTAGGTCATTTGACACTTTGGACGAGGAGTCCGCCCCTGAACCTGAGCCGATCATTCCAACCTCATGCATTGTTGCCCACTCTACCACCCTGAAGTCAAAAATTCCGCCTGGTAAGACCTTTGTCCCCACTGAGCTAAGAGCTAAGATCCTTCGTTGGGGACATGATTCCAAGGTGGCAGGGCATTCTGGATTCCTCCGATCCTTCCTACTCATCAGTCGTCACTACTGGTGGCCTAATCTCCGCTCAGATGTCAAAGACTACGTTAAAGCTTGTCATGTCTGTGCTCAGTCCAAATCCTCCACACAAGCTCCTGCTGGTCTCCTCATGCCCTTGCCCATTCCTAAGGAACCCTGGGCCCATATTGCCATGGATTTTATCACCGATCTCCCACTGTCTGAGAATAATACATTCATTTGGGTGGTAATCGATCGATTCTCCAAGATGGCTCATTTTGTTCCTCTTCCTGGTCTTCCTTCTGCCCCTGCCTTAGTTCCCATTTTCATTCGAGAAATTCTCCGCCTACATGGGGTCCCTTCTCATATTGTTTCCGACAGGGGAGTCCAATTCACGTCTCGTTTTTGGAGAGCCTTTTGCAAATCCCTCAATATTGTCTTGGATTTTTCTTCTTCTTACCATCCCCAATCCAATGGACAGACTGAGAGGGTTAATCAGGAGTTAGAGGTCTTTCTTCGCACCTTTGTGTCTTCTCACCATGACGATTGGTCCTCTCTACTCCCGTGGGCAGAATTCTCCCATAACAATCATGTGAATACCAGTTCGCAGAAGACACCCTTTTTCACAGTTTATGGAAAACACCCTCAACTTCCTCTTCCCATGATCTGTTCTCCTGACATTCCAGCTTTGGCTTCGGTTCAGGAGTCTCTCAATTCCGTTTGGGGTCACGTTCATGATTCCCTCCGGGCAGCTGCTGAAAAATTCAAAGGCTTTGCCGACCGCCGCAGGCGTAAACCGCCTTCTCTTCAGCCAGGGGACAAAGTCTGGCTCTCTACCAGGAACATCAAGCTCCGAGTTCCTTCTCTGAAGTTTGCTCCACGATTCATCGGTCCATACACGGTAACTGCTAAACTGAATCCGGTTTGTTTCAAACTCCAGATTCCTAAGAGCCTTAAAATCACTAACTCCTTTCATGTTGCTCTTCTAAAGCCTTTAGTCCTCAATAAATTCTCTCGTCCTCTCCCTACCGTGGCGCCTGTCTCTGAGGATAATCAGGAGTATGAGATCAGTCAAATTCTGGACTCCCGACTCTGTAAAGGCGTTCTTCAGTACCTCGTTCATTGGAAAGGGTTTGGTCCTGAGGAGAGGTCTTGGATCACTGCATCTGAGGTCTTTGCACCTCGTCTGTTAAAGGAGTTTCATCTGAAGTTTCCCTCTAAACCTGGGCCCAGGCGGGGAAGGGGGAGGCCTCGTAAGAGGGAGGGTACTGTCATGGATATGCATTAATGTCTGTCTGCCATCTTACCTTCCTCCTCATGTGTTCATCTAGAGACCAGACCTCCTTCACCTGGCTTCCTTTATAATCTCCTCCCAGCCTGACTCCACCCCAGGCCCTATCACAGAACACTATATTAACCTGTGCACTGCAAGCCTGCCTTGCTGATCAACGTGTTTGTTAGGCATTGTGTGTTTGGGTTCCTGCCTGCCGTGTGCTACGTCTGTCTCTCTGTTACGTTATTGGCTTGTCCCCGACTATCCCTGTCTGCTCGTGACCCTTGACCTTCGGCTCGTTCTTCGTTATCCTTGTCTGCTTGTGGCCCCTGACCTTCGGCTTGTTATTCGGTTCTCCCTTATCTTGTGCTGCCGCTTCCCCTCTTTTCCCCTTATCCTACAGGGCATGAGCTAGGAAACTCCAGGGGCCGCGACCTGGTCCCAGCCTGCAGCACAACATCCTCACCACTAGAGGCCCTGGAGAAGACCAGCTGGGTCTTAGACTCCGCGCCCTGGGGAATCTTGGCTCTAGCTTCCGTTAGGATCTCGGTTGTGCTCCTCTGGTCCCGCTTTCCACAACCACCCAGTTTCCTACCCGCAGAAGCCAGCCATAGGGTTCACTACCTCGCGGTGCACTCCTGTCCCCCTACGGTGTGCATCTGTCACCTGGCCACAGGTGACCCTGACAGTGACCCTGTCATCTCCAAAACAGGAGTCCTAGCACTGTGCTAGAACTCCTGTCACAGCTGAGATGGGAAGAGCACAGCTCACCCCTCTCACTGTGTACATCCGGGGGAAGGACAGGAGACAGACTCAGCGGCCGGGGGGAGGACGGAGTCCTGAAGACAGAGCCAGCAGAGAGAGGTATGTGGGGGGGAGGAGAGGACAGACGGCAGCACATATTTTACAAGTGAAGTCCGGCTGCTAGAAAGCAACTTACCGCCCCGTATGTTCCGGCCATTGAAACTGTCTCCGCTCTGCTTGCACTCACACAGCCCCGCCTCCTCCTAACCCTGCGCTGTGATAGACAGAACACATCCCAGCATTGGACCCGCATTCTGTCTATCACAAGCGCGGGGTCAGGAGGAGGCTGGGCTGTGTGAGTGCGAGCAGAGCGGAGACAGTTTCAATGTGTTACCGCTCTGCTCGCCCCCCCCCTCTACATGCGCCACGGATCACGTGGTGTGCCGATCCAAAGTCATTGATCCGTGTGGATCACAGATCAATGACGATCCGTTCACACACACACACACACACACACACATTTTTATATATATATATATATATATATATATTGCACTTTAGCTAACTGAATAACCTGCCTGCCTGCTCAATCTTAATGACACTCTCTCTCCGTCCACGCCAGCAACACACTACACAGGGCCGACGTCCCCCTGAGCAATAATTGGCCAAAGGCACCATGCCTTTGGCCAATTATGTCTCTCTTTGCTGAGGGCGCTGGGATTGGTCAAAGCATGCACCATGACCTGCATGCTTTGGCCAATCATCATACAGCAATGCACTGCGAACTCGCAGTGCATTATGGGGCGTTACGCAGCGCTCGAATTTGCCGCGAACGCCCCATAATGTTCGTTTTTCGACAAACAGGCGAACAGCCAATGTTCGAGTCTAACTCATGTTCGACTCGAACATAAAGCTTGTAACAGTCGTTACAAAGCTCATCCCTAATTACTAGTAAAAAAATAATAATAATAAAAATGCCATAATTCTATCCCCTATTTTGTATACGCTATAACTTTTGCGCAATATACGCTTATTGCAATTTTTTTTTTTATACCAAAAATATGTAGGAGAATACATATCGGCCTAAACTCAGGATAATGTTTTTTTTTTTTTTTAAATGTGGGATATTTATTATAGCAAAAAGTAAAAGACAGTTTTTTTAAAAATTGTCGCTGTTCTTTTGTTTATAGCGCAAAAAATAAAAACCGCAGAGGTGATCAAATACCATTAAAAGAAATCTCTATTTGTGGGAAAAACAGGATGCAAAATTTGTTTGGGTACAGCGTCATATGACCGCGCAATTGTCAGTTAAAGTGACGCAGTGCCAAATTGTAAAAAGTGCTCTGGTCAGGAAGGGGGTTGTAACGTACCTTAGGTGTGAGCCTGACGTGCGGAGAGGGACCTTCCGTACAACCCTGGCTCGGAGACCACTGGAGTGTGGACAGTGGTGGTAAGAGAACTGTGAGGTAAGGGTGCCTGTCTGATCCTCACTGCTTGGAGTGGTGGAGCCGAGTGGAGACTGGAACGGCTGGTTCCGGAAGCAGCGGATGCAGGTCAGCAGGTGCAGGTTGCAGAGCAGAGAATGCAGGTCAGCGGGTGCAGCTTGCAGATCAGAGGATGCAGGTCAGCGGGTGCTGGTTTGCAGAGCAGGGATGCAGGTCAGCAAGTGCAGGTTTGCATTGCAAAGGATGCAGGTCAGCATGTGCAGCTCACAGAGCAGAGGATGCAGGTCTGCTGGTGCAGGTTTGCAGAGTCAGACAAGCCGGCTCATACACATCAAGGTAAATATCATAAGTGGCAGGCAGAGAGTAGTCAAAGTCCAGGCCGAATCTTGGCAACAGCAAGACTGGCAGATAATTTAGCAGGGTCCAATGAGCCAAGGTCAGGACTGGAGACAGAAGCGTGGTCAGGAAGCCGGGTCAAACACAGGAACAGGCTACAGGCACAGAACCAGGAACTCAGGGAACAGAAGCAGATCAAACCACAAGGGGCAACATCTCTGAAACGCCTTTTATAGTAAGTTCATGGGAGGAGCAGAGGGTTCAGGGTTCAACAGTAATCAGGACACCAAGCAGAGTAGTCTAATGGGTCAGATAGGTTATCCAGCAGATCAGGCAGGGAACTGTCCAGCATCCCAGATAGCTCAGTGGGAAGAGTCAATGCCAGACACAGAAGAGATCCCAGGTTCAAGCCCAGTACGTCCCTGACAGGGATAAAATCTTCCGGGGCTGAAGCGGTTTAAAATGAGGGGTAGCAATATCCGGCGGGAACTCTCCAAAATAGAGACCCACTGGATATATGACCTTAAAGCCTAGTACACACGGCCGAGATTCTCGTCAGGAAAAAACCCGTCGTTTTTCCTGACGAGATTCTTGACAAGAATCTTGTGCCGGCCGAGTGTACACACGCTCCATTCCAAAGGACCGCCGTTCTTTTGAATGGAACGAATGCGGTGACGTCATCGACTACAACGAGCATGCGCTCGTCACAATCTATGCCGTCGCCGCCATCTTGCTACACCCTACCTATGCCTAGGAAGCTACTGCGCATGCGTCAAAGTCATTTCAAGCATGCGCGGGCTTGCCGGAGGACAGGTAAGCTTGTTGCCGCATACACACACACAGTTTTCTCATCGGAAAACAGGCCGACGTGAATCCCAACGAGAAAATAGAGAGCAGGTTCTCTATTTTTCTCGTCGAGATTCTGGGCAGTTTTCTTGACGAGAAACCTGAAAGCCTCGTACACATGCACGGTTTTCTCGGCAAGAAAGCTCTCCCAGCAGTTTTCTTGTCGTTTCTTGCCGAGAAAAACGGTTGTGTGTACGAGGCTTAACAGTTATTCCCCATTTGGAATGAATATAGAGTGGGATGTCAATTGCTTTATTAACAGTAGTTGAATAACTCTTGCAACATAGGATATATTTTCTGCTGATAATTTACCGAACATAGTTATATGTATTTTTTCCTGTTCATCCTCTTTCTCTTTTAAATGAAATATAATGTTATGTACTTTTTATGAATTGAAACTGTACCTGTATGGGTTATTTGGCTGTTGTATACATTATGTTCACTAGATGGACCACTCTTTAAACTGTAACATTGGATCTTTAGATAATATACTGTACGTATTCATATCGCCTAATAGATTCTCCATCTCATTCTTGTAGTAAGACTTACATAGTTAGTCAGGTTGAAAAAAGACACAAGTCCATCCAGTTCAACCATAAAAATTTTTTAAAAAAAATATCGTACAATCCCATATACCCAATTCTTTACCCACAGTTGATCCAGAGGAAGGCAAAAACCCCCAGCAGAGCATGCTCCAATTTTCTACAGCAGGGGAAAAATTCCTTCCTGATCCCCCAAGAGGCAATTGGATTTTCCCTGGATCAACTTTACCTATAAATGTTAGTACCCAGTTATATTATGTACATTTAGGAAAGCATCCAGGCCTTTCTCAAAGCAATCTACTGAGCTAGCCAGAACCACCTCTGGAGGGAGTGTATTCCACATTTTCACAGCTCTTACTGTGAAGAAACCTTTCCGTATTTGGAGATGAAATCTCTTTTCCTCTAGACGTAAAGAGTGCCCCCATGTCTTCTGTGTTGACCGTAAAGTGAATAACTCAACACCAAGTTCTCTATATGGACCCCTTATATATTTGAACATGTTGATCATACCCCCCTTATTCTCCTCAAGTGTGAATAAATTCTGTTCCTCTAATCTGTCCTCATAGCTGAGTTCCTCCATGCCTCTTATCAGTTTGGTTGCCCTTCTCTGCACTTACTCCAGTTCCCCAATATCCTTTTTGAGAACTGGTGCCCAAAACTGAACTGCATATTCCAGATGAGGTCTTGCTAATCATTTGAACAGGGGCAAAATTATATCTCTCTCTCTGGAGTCCATATTTATTTTCCTCAACTGAACTGCATATTCCAGATGAGGTCTTACTAATGATTTGAACAGGGGCAAAATTATATCTCTCTCTCTGGAGTCCATATTTATTCTCCTCAAGTGTGAATAAATTTTGTTCCTCTAATCTTTCCTCATAGCTGAGTTCCTCCATGCCTCTTATCAGTTTGGTTGCCCTTCTCTGCACTTACTCCAGTTCCCCAATATCCTTTTTGAGAACTGGTGCCCAAAACTGAACTGCATATTCCAGATGAGGTCTTACTAATGATTTGAACAGGGGCAAAATTATATCTCTCTCTCTGGAGTCCATACCTCTCCTAATACAAGAAAGGACTTTGATCACTTTGGAAACTGCAGCTTGGCATTGCATGGTATTATTGAGCTTATGATCTACCAAAACCCACAGATCGTTTTCCACTATGGATTCCCTCAGTTGTACTCCCCCTACCATGTATGATGCATGCATATACTTAGCCTCCAAGTGCATAAATTTACATTTATCAACATTAAACCTCATTTGCCACATAGTCGCCCAATTAGACCGTGCATTGAGGTTGGCTTGAAAATTGGAGACATCCTGTAAGCACATTATTCCACTGCATAGCTTGGTGTCATCTGCAAAGACAGAAATTTTACTTTTGGACCACCAATCCCCTCTATCTGCTGGTCGTATTACTAAGTCCTTTTTGGTTTCCAACAATTCTATACCCCTTTTAATAAAAACTGGGTCATTGGCCTTACGGACGACCAATTTCTCAAGGTCCTTAGCCATCATATTTTTAAAAACATCCATATACTTGGTATACATGTTGGGGAGATTAAAAACAGACTTGTTACAGAGGTTCACGTGTACACCTTCGGAAGTGTGAGGAGTCCTAATAGATGAGCTAGAAGGATTTGAAAGGAAATATTTCTTAATATTTAGACCCCTAATATATTTCTGTATATTAATATATGTATGAAATTTATTCAGGTTTCGTGTGGGAGCGAATTTTAATCCTCTATCCAATACCCGAATTTCATCTTCAGTAAGGGGGGTCCCACTAAGATTATACATTCCTGTACCTATTGGGGCTTTGTTCTTTTGAACTCTCCTGCCCCCTCTTTTTCCTCTTTTATGCCGCGTACACACGACCGTTTTTAATGTCATTGAAAAAAACGACGTTTTTCTCGACGTGATTCTTCTCAAGCCTGCCTTGCCTACACACTATCATGAAAAAAAATGCTTGAGCAAAGCACGGTGACATACAAAATGTACGACGGCACTATAAAGGGGAAGTTCCATTCGGGTGGCGCCACAATTTGGGCTGCTTTTGCTGATCCTCGTGTTAGTAAAGTTTGGTGAGAGACGATTCGCACTTTTTCAGTCCGTTACAGTGTGACGAATGTGCTATCTCCATTACGAACGCTAGTTTTACCAGAACGAGCGCTCCCGTCTCATCACTTGCTTCTGAGTATGCGTGTTTTTTTTACGTCGTTAAAGCCTACACACGGCCGTTTTTCATGACAAGAAAAACGACGACGTGAAAAACGAAGAGAAAAATTAGAGCATGTTCCAAATTTTTAATGCCCATTTTTCACGTCGTGAAAAATGCTCTGGAGCCCACACACGATCGTTTTTAATGACCAAATGAAAAAATGGCAATTTTCTCGTCATGAAAAACGGTCGTGTGTACGCGGCATAAGTTTTCATTTTTGTGGTTGGGCGTTGTGGTTGATTCTTTGTTGTGGAGGTAGACTCCCCTGCCAACCCCCCCGGATTGGGAGGCATAGATGGTGCTCCCCTCCCTGTTCCTCTCAGAGGGCCCTGAAAATCCCCTCCCTTTTTGGGACCTTGGTATTGTAATGGGGAAAACCGGTTATAGGTGGGGACTTGGTTGCCATAATTCTGGGGGGAACCTCCCTCGGTCAGCCTACACGTCCCATTTGTGATTAGCATTGTGAGGATGAGCATTGCGCATGTCCGCTTATTAGGTTGACTGTTAAATGAGGCTGTTCTGTGTTCCTCCGAATACCGCTGAGGAAGTCCGGCCCACTGTGACGATACGCGTGTGGGAGGACCCGAACACGTCAGCTGCAGCCACCTTCCACTCATTGTCTCTGCGAGACTAGTATGTTGTGAACGCTCGTTTACCCCGCACTGGGATTACAGTGCTTTCCTTGTGAGTAACTTTTTAAGGCTTAATAAATCGTATTTGATACAGAGAGCACTATGCGTATTTCTTATTGATTTTACATGGCACAACGAGTTTACCTTTGTACCATTGATTGGGAAATCTGAAGTATGATTCGGAGCAGCGGAGTGTGATACTAATTGGATATCTGGAGAGGCATTTAACATTTCCATTTACCCTAGCTAAAGGGAAAGGCTTGATTTGACCTGTCTGTTAGTTCAGAAGGTTCATTGTGTGAGGTGAGCGGCTCGAACTACTGTGAAGGTTTTTTTCACGAATTATACACAGATGAGAAGCCCTTGACAAGCACATTCTGATCACAGCTGAGGATTCTTATGTATACTCCCTGTTCCTTTTTCACCCAGTTTCTACATATATGCATTGACATTTCTCTGCACTATTTATTATTAGAATGTTTCTACCTAGGATTTGTATTTTGATCTTAAGTGCTACAGCTGCTTTATTAGGTAAAATGTGTTGTGTGTCACCGCCAAGATATTATCAGTGTTTTCTTTATTCTCTTTAAGTCTTGCTGCAATAAAGTGATATACAGCCCTAGAGGGTTGAATATGAAAAAATAGATTTGTGAATGAATTGTGGGTACTTATCACTACTACTCCTGTGAACTTATGAACAACAATCTGGGGCTGATTTACAAAACGTTTGCGCCATGAGTATCGGCGCATCTGCGTGCGCAACGGCTGTTTTGGTATTTACAAAACATTTGCGCCGGTAGCGCAGCGCTATTTCCCATTTACTATAGTGTTCTCAGCGGACAGGAGGAGGCGCTCAGTGCGCTACTATGGACCTGGCACACGGCATCTTAAAATCTAAATATAAAGAAGCTTTAAGTTCCAATATAATGGGGGTGATGTGGGGTGATGTGAGGAAGGGTAGTGACACCTGCCCAAATAACAAATATGCCCAAAATAGAGTGAGAAAGTAACTTTTTCAGAACCAGCCCGCTGCGCCGGCAAGTACGTTTAGAACTGCAAGGGTTCTTTTTGTGCTCAGCGCGGGAATTTCACTCGTTCAAAAGCGCCGGGACACAGCGCCGGCAAAATCATAGTAAATGTCAAGTCACGTAAATCAATTTGCATAAGTTGAACAGGCACAGCTCTGAACTTGCCAATATATTACATTGCTCCAGCAAAATTACATTTCTAAAAAAAAGGCATTTAAAAGCACCCCCGGCTATAATGAATTGTCGGCTCCCGGCAATATAGAGAAAAGTCATTGAAAGTCTTTGATAAAAAAAAAGAAAAAATGCGTGGGGTCCCTCCTAATTCCATTACCAGGCCCTTCAGGTCTGGTATGGATATTAAGGGGAACTCCGCGCCAATTTTAAAAAAAAAATGACGTGCGGGTCCCCCTCAAAATCCGTACCAGGCCCTTCAGGTCTGGAATGGATTTTAAGGGGAACCCCCACGCCAAACTTAAAAAAAAATAGCGTGGGGGTCCCCCTAAAAATCCACAACAGACCATTATCCGAGCACACAACCTGTCAGGCCACAGGAAAAGAGGGGGGGGCGAGATAGTGGCCCCCCCTCCCTCCTGAACCATACCAGGCCACATGCCCTCAACATGGGGAGGATGTCCCCATGTTGATGGGGACAAGGGCCTCATCCCCACAACCCTTGCCCGGTGGTTGTGGGGGTCTGCGGGCGGGGGGGCTTACCGGATGCGGACGAGAACACCGAAGGAAGAAGGAAGATGAAGAACAAGATGGAGGAAGAAACCCGAATGGAAAAAAGAAGAAGGTGGAAGAAGAAGATGGAAGAAGATGGAAGAAGATAGAAGACATTAATAAAGGAATTGTCAAATACCGGCTATTGTCATTTTTACATTTTTTGACACTTTTTTGGTGAAATGGTAGGGGTACATTTGTACCCCATTACCATTTCACACAGGGGGGGTGGGATCTGGGGGTCCCCTTTGTTAAAGGGGTCTTCCAGATTCCGATAAGCCCCCCATCCGTAGTCCCCCACAACCACTGGCAAGGGTTGTGGGGATGAGGCCCTTGTCCCCATCAACATGGGGACATGGTGCTTTGGGGTCACAGACCCCCAAAGCATCCTCCCCATGTTGAGGGCATGTGGCCTGGTATGGTTCAGGAGGGAGGGGGGCGCTCTCTCGTCCCCCCTCTTTTCCTGCGGCCTGCCAGATTGCGTGCTCGGATAAGGGTCTGGTGTGGATTTTTAGGGGGACCCCCACGCTATTTTTTTTTACGTTTGGCGCGGGGGTCCCCTTAAAATCCAGACCAGACCTGAAGGGCCTGGTACGGATTTTGCGGGGAACCGCCACGCCATTTTTTTTTTAATTTGGCACGGAGTTCCCCTTAATATCCATACCAGACCTGAAGGGCCTGGTAATGGAATTTGGGGGACCCCCACGCATTTTTTTTTTTCAAAGACTTTCAATTACTTTTATCTGTATTGACGGGGACCAGCAATTCATTACAGCCGCGAGTACTTTTAAATGACTATTATTTTACTTTAGAAATGTCATTTTGCTCTCGAACTGTTATAAACATGGAAAACATGAGCTACTTTACAGGCATACTATAGACACCCCCCAGGTATGATATTTAGGGCCAGTTCACACCGGATGCAGTGCAGTGTGTTTTTTTGATGCATGAAAAACGCAAAGAAAGTTGATCACATTAATGCCAATGGCATAGTTCACACCACTGCAGTCCGTTCCAGTGCGTTTCAGAAAGGAAAAAAAAAATTGGTCATGCTGCATTTTTTAGGTACAGAACTGTACTGGACCACAGTAAAACACATCAAAAACGCTACGGAACGTACCAAAAACGCACTGGAATGCACCGGAATGCACCTAAATGAACCAAAGACGCACTGCAACACACTTGTCCCAAGTGAAAATAGGGGGGGGGGGAACACTGGACTGCATCAAAAACGCATCAAAAATACACTGGAATGTGGCAAAAACGTGCATGCAGAAAAGCACCAGGAACGCATCCAGACTGCGTTTCTATGGTATGAACTAGGGCCAGTTCACACCATAGAAACGCAATCCAGGTGCGTTCCAGGTGCTTTTTTGCATGCGCGTTTTTGATGCGTTCCAGTGCAATTTTGGTACGTTTTTGATGCAGTCCAGTGCTTTATTTTCACCCCTCTTTTTTTTATTAACCATAGATAAGGACAAGTGTGTTCCAGTGCATTTTTGGTGCATTTAGGTGCGTTCCTGTGCATTCCAGTGCGTTTATGATGCGTTTTGCTGCATTCCAGTACAGTCCAGTGCAGGTAAAATGCAGCATGTTCTACTTTTTTTGTGGAACTGGAATGCACTGGAACAAACACTGCCATTTAGAACCATATAACCAACTTTCCATGCATTTTTGATGCATAAAAAACACAATGGACTGCATGTGGTGTGAAATGGCCCTTAAGCAATTTGGCATATTTAACCACCTCGCGCCCGCCGTACGAGAATATACGGCCGCAAGGTGGTTGTCAAATGCCGGGAGGCCGTTAATATACGGCCTCCGCTATTTGGCCACTGGGGGGCGCGCGAGCGCCGCCGGCGGCACGCGCGCGCGCCCGGCGCATCACTGAGATGCCGATGCGCGTGCCTGGCGGCCGCGATGTCCGCCAGGCACCCGCGATCGGCGGTTACAGAGACAAGGACATGGATCTGTGTGTGTAAACACACAGATCCATGTCCTGTCAGGGAGAGGGGACCGATGCTGTGTCCCTTGTACATAGGGACACAGATCGGTCACCTCCCCCAGTCAGTCCCCTCCCCCCACAGTAACAATCACACATAGGGAACACATTTAACCCCTTCCTCGCCCCCTAGTGTTAACCCCTTCCCTGCCAGTCACATTTATACAGTAATCAGTGCATATTTATAGCACTGTTCGCTGTATAAATGTGAATGGTCCCAAATTAGTGTCAAAAGTGTCCGATGTGTCCGCCATAATGTCGCAGTCACGAAAAAAATCACTGATCGCCGCCATTACTAATAAAAAAAAATATATATAAAAATGCCATAAAACTACCCCCTATTTTGTAAACGCTATAACTTTTGCGCAAACCAATCAATAAACGCTGATTGCGATTTTTTTTTACCAAAAATATGTAGAAGAATACGTATCGGCCTAAACTGAGGAAAAAAATATATAAAAAAAAAAAATTGGGATATTTATTATAGCAAAAATCAAAAAATATTGCTTTTTTTTTAAATTGTCGCTCTATTTTTGTTTATAGCGCAAAAAATAAAAACCGCCGAGGTGATCAAATACCACCAAAAGAAAGCTCTATTTGTGCGAAAAAAAGGACGTCAATTTTGTTTGGGAGCCACGTCGCACGACCGCGCAATTGTCATTCAAAGCGTGACAGTGCTGAAAGCTGAAATTTCGCCTGGGCAGGAAGGGGGTATATGTGCCCAGTAAGGAAGGGGTTAAAGGCACTTCTCCTTGTTTTGTTTTTGGTGTTGTCCAAATTGGTGACATTGATATATGTCCCTTAGTTCCCATAGACTGCAGTGGTATTTGTTGGTAGGGGGCGGGGGTGTTTGTCCCATCTCTAATTTTGTAGCATGCTGGATGATGTGCTTAATTTTGGACGGGGGGGGGGGGTTATTTTCTGCGCAACATTTATTGCGCAAATACCGAGCGAGATAAAAATTTGCAGTGACCGCCATTTTATTCCCTAGGGTGTCTGCTAAAAAAACATATATAATGTTTGGGGTTTTGAAGTAATTTTATAGCCATAAATTTATGATTTTTACATGAAGGAGAGAAGTGCCAGAATAGGCCCGGTGCTGAAGTGGTTAAAATATCCAAATTTTTATTTTTTTTTAGTCGGTCTTTTGTATTTATAGAAAAAAAAAAAACACAGAGGTGATCAAATAGCACCAAAAAAAAGCTCTATTTGTGTGCAAAAAAAATAATACATTTTCATTGGGTTACAGTGTTCTATGAGCGTGCAATTGTCATTCAAAGTGCATCAGCGCTGAAATGTGAAAATTGGTCTGGGCAGAAAGGGGTTTTAAGTGGCCAGTAAGCAAGTGGTTAATATAATAAAAAACGAAAAATTAACTGCAGCGCTAGCAATAAAGTGATCAGTGAATAAATACAGAAAAGTCCAAGGACAATGTCCAATATTAATAATGATAGTGCATCTTCAAATATTAACCACCTCGCGCCGGCCGTACGACTATATACGGCCGCGAGGTGGCTCTACAAATCCGGGAGGCCGTCTTTTTACAGCCTCCACTTCTTTGGCCACTGGGGGGCGCGCGAGCGCGCGTGCCCGGTGCGTCACTGTAATGCCGATGCGCGTGCCTGGCGGCCGCGATGTCCACCAGGCACCCGCGATCGGCGGTTACACAGACAAGGACATGGATCTGTGTGTGTAAACACACAGATCCATGTCCTGTCAGGGAGAGAGGAGACCGATGCTGTGTCCCTTGTACATAGGGACACAGATCGGTCTCCTCCCCCAGTCGGTCCCCTCCCCCCACAGTAAGACTCACCAATAGGGAAGACATTTAACCCCTTCCTCGCCCCCTAGTGTTAACCCCTTCCCTGCCAGTAACATTTATACAGTAATCAGTGCATATTTATAGCACTGTTCGCTGTATAAATGTGAATGGTCCCAAAAATGTGTCAAAAGTGTCCGATGTGTCCGCCATAATGTCGCAGTCACGAAAAAAATCACTGATCGCCGCCATTACTAATAAAACATTTTTTTTTTATAAAAATGCCATAAATCTATCCCCTATTTTGTAAACGCTTTAACTTTTGCGCAAACCAATCAATAAACGCCGATTGCAATTTTTTTTTACGAAAAATATGTAGAAGAATACGTATCGGCCTAAATTGAGGAAAAAAATATTATTTTTTTTTAAAAATTGGGATATTTATTATAGCAAAAATCTAAAAATATTGTGTTTTTTTCAAAATTGTCGCTATTTCTTTGTTTGTAGCGAAAAAATAAAAACCGCAGAGGTGATCAAATACCACCAAAACAAAGCTCTATTTGTGGCAAAAAAAGGACGTCAACTTTTTTTGGGAGCCACGTCGCACGACCGCGCAATTGTCATTCAAAGCGTGACAGTGCCGAAAGCTGAAATTTCGCCTGGGCAGGAAGGGGGTTTATGTGCCCAGTAAGGAAGTGGTTTAAATAAGTGTAATCTTCCAAAGATATGTACTTCAAACAAGCAAGTGCAAAAAATAATTTTGTGCAAAAAATAGGTTTGGTGAAGGGCAGCATAAATTCACAGATAGTCTTGCAAATAACAGAGATGCTCAAAAGGATTATAATCAGACGATCCACTCACCATTTGTTGTTGGTGTTCTCTTCCAGGGGAATGGGACTGAATGAAATGCTCATAAGCCGAAATCCAAATGAAATGGTATAATGCAGACTAAACAAGTGAAAATGCACAGGAGAAATGGTAATAGCTTTGCCAAGTCTAATCCTTTGGCTGGGCATTGGTGGCAGAGGATGATAAGAGCAGGTACTCAGTAACGATTTCCACGAGCGCCGCTGAATAGAGTCAGTGGTTTTGCAGTAAACCGGAAGTGCGTTGACGCGTTTCGCCCCTCCCACTGGGCGTCATCAAAGGACATCTCATCCGGTCCACAGCAGAGCAATTTATAGTGGAGAGAATGACCTCCCCCTAGGTGTAATCAATTGAGGAAAAACCTTACTTCCTGGTTTAACATCATTGTCCTGATTACCATCCAAAGCTTTATTAAAAAGGAAATGAAAACAAGACTGCTGCCATCTTGTGGAAACAATCAAAAATTCATCAAAGAAAAATATATATATATATAAAAGGATATATGTATATTAAAATAGGTCTCAAAATATACGATTAGCACAATGAAAAAGTATATATATGAATATACAAATGGAAAATTGAAATAAAAATAAAAATAAAAATAAATTTAAAAATAAAATTAAAAATAAAAATAAATCTTTTTTTTACCAATTGGACAGAAAACAATTTAGATCCAGCTCAATGTTGAGCCCGGCCGGACTTAAAGTGCGAAGCCTATGAATCCATTGAGATTCATTTCGGGAAATACATTTTTTAAGATTAGACCCTCGCCAATGTTCTTCTACTCTATCAATCCCACAAAATGTGAGACAGCTGGGGTCACGATTATGGAATAATCTAAAATGATTGGACAATCCATGATGTTGGTAACCCTTTTTGATCCTATTGACATGTTCCCGAAGCCGTACTCCTAGTTGTCTCGTTGTTCTACCGACATATTGGAGCCCGCAAGGGCAAGACAGTAAGTAGGTAACATGGGTAGTCCCACACGTGATGAATTTTTTGATTTCATAGGATCTGCCATCAGAAAAAACTAAAATGAGTGGTCTTTCTCCTTCTGAATTTTGACGTCCTACACATCATACATCTTCCACAGCTGTAAAAGCCTGTCTGATTAAGGAAGGTTATGAGCTTCTTAGGGGGGTTCACTACATTATGTGCCAACTGCAGTCTAAGGGTGGGTGGTTTTGTATAGATAAATTTGGGTTTCCTAGATAGTACCTCCTTTAAATCTCGATCTTCCAACAGTAATGGCCAATGTCTTTTGATAATATTTTCAAATTCTTTATACTGCCGGTTGTACCCAGTCAAAAAAGCAAGACCAAAGTCTTTTTGTTTTTTCTCTTTCTTTTTGAGTAATTCATTTCTGTCCAACAGACCAACCGTAGTTTTCACCTTTTTCAGATCCTCCAAATTGTATCCTTTTTCCTGGAATCGTTTCAGTACAAGATCTGCTTGTGAATTGTAATCTTCAATCTTATTGCAATTCCTCCTTATTCTGATCATCTGACTTTTGGGAATGCCACCTAGCCATCTTGGATGGTGGCAACTTCCTAGAGGGATGTAGCCATTCCGGTCTACACTTTTGAAAAATGTTCTTGTAAATAACCGATTACCCTCCTTGAAGAGTGTTAAGTCCAAGAAATTGACCTCATGTTGACTAAAAGTTTTGGAAAAGGAGATGCCATAAGGATTGTCACTCAGACTACTCAAAAAATTCTGGAAGGACTCCTGTGTCCCATCCCAGATAATCACAATGTCGTCGATATATCTTTTGTATAGTCTGAGTTCTGGTATATTGACATTGTTAATGGCCTTGCTTTCCCATCGGCTCATAAAAAGGTTAGCAACTGAGGGGGCGTATTTGGCCCCCATAGCAACACCCCTTTTTTGCCTATAATAGGCCTTTTCATACCAAAAAAAATTGTGGCTCATTGCTAGATCAAGAGTTTGGAGTAAAAATTTCCTTTGTTTACGTTTAATATCAGTTTTCTTCAATGCCCATTTGACAGCCTCTAGGGCATGGGGTTGCTGAATATTAGTGTACAAAGAGTTAACATTGACACTAGCTAGAATACAATTGGCATCTACTGTTAACGGTGCAATCAGTTCAATCAGATCTTTGCTATCTCTAAGATAGGCAGGGCATGACTTGGTAAGTGGCTGAAGAAAGAAATCAAGATATTCGCCAACCCTGGAAAACAGGGAATCCACTCCGCTCACGATGGGTCTACCTGGAGGTTTACTAGGATCCTTATGGATCTTGGGTAATTGATAAATTACCGGAACCTTAAGTGCATCGGGAATGAGATATCTTGCCTCTTTCTTCTTAAGGATACCATTCTCAACGGCTTCTTGGATAAGACCCTTCAGTTTCAGTTTAAATTTCTTTGTAGGGTTACCCTTGAGTTTTTTATAGGTATCCTGGTCGCCAACCAATCTGTTGAGTGTCATGGATATGCATTAATGTCTGTCTGCCATCTTACCTTCCTCCTCATGTGTTCATCTAGAGACCAGACCTCCTTCACCTGGCTTCCTTTATAATCTCCTCCCAGCCTGACTCCACCCCAGGCCCTATCACTGAACACTATATTAACCTGTGCACTGCAAGCCTGCTTTGCTGATCAACGTGTTTGTTAGGCATTGTGTGTTTGGGTTCCTGCCTGCCGTGTGCTACGTCTGTCTCTCTGTTACGTTATTGGCTTGTCCCCGACTATCCCTGTCTGCTCGTGACCCTTGACCTTCGGCTCGTTCTTCGTTAAACTTGTCTGCTTGTGGCCCCTGACCTTCAGCTTGTTATTCGGTTCTCTCTATCGTGTGCTGCTGCTTCCCCTCTTTTCCCCTTATCCTACGGGGCGTGAGCTAGGAAACTCCAGGGGCCGCGACCTGGTCCCAGCCTGCAGCGTAACATCCTCACCACTAGAGGCCCTGGAGAAGACCAGCTGGGTCTTAGACTCCGCGCCCTGGGGAATCTTGGCTCTCACTTCCGTTGGGATCCCGGTTGTGCTCCTCTGGTCCCGCTTTCCACAACCACCCAGTTTCCTATCCGCAGAAGCCAGCCATAGGGTTCACTACCTCGCGGTGCACTCCTGTCCCCCTACGGTGTGCATCTGTCACCTGGCCACAGGTGACCCTGACATTGAGTTCTTCCAAATAGTTGGATTTATTCAAAATAACAACCCCCCCCCCCTTTATCAGCCGACCTGATGACAATGTTTTTATTCATCTCCAATAATGCAAGACCGTTTGCACGATCTTTATTATTCTGATGTGGACGCAAACTTAATTTATCCAAATCTTGTTCAACCAATGATTTGAAAACTCCCACAAAATGGTTATTGGCATTTTTAGGATTGAAAATAGAATTGTTCCTGAGGGATGTATGTTGGTACTCCTCTATAACAGGATTCGCTATTGTTGAGTTTTTGGAATTTTTTGAAAAAAACTTTTTAATGTTAATTTTCCTGATAAATTTTTGAAAATCTATAAAGACGTCAAATTTATTTAAATTTCTATCAGGGGCAAATTTGAGACCTAAACTTAAAATAAGTAGTTCATTTTTAGAAAAAACAGCATCACTTAAATTAAAAATTCCCTCCATTAACTGGATCCTGCTCTTTTTCTTTTGGCGTTTGCCTCCTCTGCATCCTCTTGTTCTTCTCTTTTTTCTCCACCTCCATGCGATTGGGACATCAGGGGGAACCAAGGTCTCCATTCTTCTTCCCTCCTGTCTGATGGGCTGGGGTTCTTCCCCCGACCCCTCGGTGTCTAAGCATCTCTCCCCCTCATCATCGGAGGCCCCCCAGATCCTCTCCTCTGAAAATCCCCTCTATAGTTATTGGGATGGCCACCCCTACCTCTAGAGCAGTGGTTCTCAACTCCTGTCCTCAGGACCCACTAACAGGCCAGATTTTAAGTATTACCTTGGTGAGATGCAGACTAGAATACTGCAATCCCTGAGCAGCAAATTAAATCACCTGTGATGCATTTCAGTTATCTTGCAAACCTGGCCTGTTGGTGGGCCCTGAGGACTGGAGTTGAGAACCACTGCTCTAGAGGGCAGTGGATAGTAACCGGAAGGGCCAGGTGATGCATAGGAGCCACCATAGGATCTACTGGAGCCACCATAGGATCTATATAAGGCTACATGCACACGGACGTTTTTCCAGCCGCTTGTTTGAGCGTTTTTGGCAGCTTAAAAACGGCTCTCCATGTTAGCCTATGGCCTCATGGCCACCATGGCGTTTTTGAGCTGTAAATGGCATAGGCGTTTTTAGGCCCCCATGTACACAGGACGCTGGTGCAAAGTGTTCAGAACTAAGGTTGGAAGCGGCGTTTAGAAAGGCGCGCTTTGTGGCGTTTGCATGCCGCGTTTTACCACATTTGCGTCTATATGCGTTTAGTTAGGAAACATCATAAGGAGCCACCCTAAGCTCCAAAAACAGTATTATTAATCATTTCAGCTATTTTGTGAGACCAGAGTGAGTATCAGCAGCTGAGAGAGCAGCAGTGTACTTGTATTTAGCGTGTCACTTGCCACGTCACCTGCCACAAGTTCTGGATTGTCCACTTGCCACGTCAGCTGCCCCAAGTTGTGGATTGTTCACTTGCAACGTCAGCTGCCCCAAGTTGTGGATTGTCCACTTGCCACGTCAGCTGCCCCAAGTTGTGGATTGTCCACATTGCATTGGAAGCAATTTCATTTTTTTTTATATATATATATATTTTGTTTATATTGATGATCTCGTGCCTTAAGAAAATTAATGATTGATTAAGCTGCTAACTCCAGATTTTCAATTGGTGAAACTGTGACTGGATGTGGTTATATGTGCAATAGTAGCAAATATATTGGGGGCGCTAAAGAATAAATTTTATTTAAATTAAATTAAATTAAATTTTATATAAACTGAAAAAAATTGTGAACACCAGCCAGCCTATGCGAACCGCAATGACTAGTCTATGACTATCCAATAATAATAAACAGCCTATATGCAGTCCCCTTACTGAGTAAGATGGCTTGCAAAACCCATCTGCCAAACAAATTATGATACATGAATACATAAAATACTATATGACAACAAATATTCAAACATGCAGTGCCAATCATGATGGTTAAATGTCTCGAGAAATAAATGAATATTTGTCAAGAGAACAAGTGGTAGTCCATATATTGCAAACAGTGAAATGAATCCTGAGTAACAGCTTTATCCAACAGGAAAAAGAAAATTGCTTGAAGTGATAACCTTCACCAACTTAGTACAGGACACCCGATAGTGCTCATGGTAAAATATAGCAGCTTACCAGATATTGTTGACTCTTTTAGTTAAAAAGGAGTCAAATGCGCTTTGTGCAAGTTCCACTTGCTAGCATGGGTATTGATGTCAAAGAACAGGCATGAAGAATCCCTGCCTCCACAAAAAAGAAATAGAGCGGAAAATAGTGTAATCCCGTTTTATTAAAATAGATTAAAATACGACAGCCAATTGCCCCCTTACTTGGTTAGTGCCTTGAGCCCGGCACTGAGGCTGGAGAGTGTGAACTAGTAGGGCTAGTGACCCGTGTGGAGATGAGCCGGCGTGTGTTCCACCTATGGCAGAGGAAGAGCCAGCGGGACCAGAAGTATCGTCAGAACGTAGTCTGGCGTCGCCTCGACAGCTGTTTCGTGTAAGCACGTCGTCAGGAAGCGTGCTAGGCTACGTGTGTCTGGCTGTTAAATACGGTTGTCAATCACAATTGGGGGAGGGGTTACCGGACTTAGATCCAGCCTCAATGCCGTCTCTCCGCATATTATGACCACAGCATTAGTTTAATCTAAAAACTCCATAACTAGTTTACAATATAAAATATAACACACTGACAACAACCCGCCTTTGTGGTACATCATAATAGGACATTATCTAAATGCCCACACATTCCAACCCACCAATAATATATTACTGGATAATATGCACTGCTCGGGCCGCCCTAGTGGGTATATATGGTACGGCACTAGCCAAAACGAATAATACATAATGGAATGAATGTATATTAGTACAGCAAACTATCCATGTTGGATGTTTACATTGAATAAAAGTAGTAAAAATAAAAACAATAAAATTAAAAAATTAATATAACCTCTACACCTGTTTAACCTCCAATAAAGTGTGTCAAATTGGTGGGATATATATTCATTCATTGGTGAGGGAGCAATTTAAATCCAAATCAATATTGAGGCCCTGTGGCTGCATTGTGGATAATCTATACAGCCACTGGGTCTCATTCTGGGATACGGCCTTGGTAAGATCTGTCCCTCTCCAGTTGTATGTGGCCCTATCTATGCCATAAAATACCAACTGACGGGGGTCTCTATTATGGTGTTGGAGGAAATGGCGCGACACACTATGGTTAGGAAAACCCTTGGCTATATTGGCTGCATGCTCATTTATTCTAATTCTAAGCTCTCTTGTGGTGCGCCCCACATACTGCAGAGAGCAAGGACATTCCAAAACATATGTCACATGTTTGGAATAACAAGTTATCAAGGGTTTAATATTAAATTAAATAGATTCCTTGCCGCCACACCGTTGAAACCAACAACTGTGAGTACTTTCCCTCCTGTTTGCTTCTGGGGCATTTGGTGGTGATCCTACCCGGAATTTCTGCTGTGCAGCCTCCCCCCCCTTTTTTTTTTTTTCCTATTGACCCCCATTCTACTTGCAGCACTCTTCCCCCCCCCCCCCCCCTTGTTCACTGATTTTGGTGCCCCCTGTTGAACTTACTGATGAACTACTGCACCCCTCCTGGATCTGGACACCTGTAACTGCTCACTTTGCTGAGGGGGATCCTCTGCACCGTTACCTCGGAGACTTGAGCTCCTGGGGGTGGAAGGGGGGGTTGTTTTGTTTCCCTCTTGATTTTTGTTCCCCTTTTTTACCCTTTTTCTGTTTTTGTTTGTAACGCAAGCTTTCTGCCCCTGACAAGCTCAGGAGACTGTTTTAATAAGCATCTCTTTATTGTTCTGCTTCCACCACCTGCCCCGCAGGGCCATTGTATGCCCGTTGGATGTTGCTGATCCTGCAGTGGGGTACATGGAGACTTTTAACCCTTGAGTCACCCTTAACCACTCCATGTAGCCCCGCTTGCTTCTTTTTTTTGGAGGAGGAGACAGCGGTGGAGAGAGGACGCGCTCACTTGGACACCCCCGGTTGAGATCCGGTGGGCTCCAGCTCACCTCTTGGCCTTATCCCCCCTTTTGCAGCCCGTGTGCTGAGTTGGGGAATGGAAGCTCTTCCCGGTTTTGGGGGAAAGAGCAGGGTGGGGGGGGGGGTTAATGCCCTTTTTGGGCTTTTTTGGTTTTGTTTTTTGTTTTGTTTTATGTTTAGATGTTTTATTGCAAATGCACCATTTAACACACTGTACTGGTTTCCGTTCGTTGGGATGCGGGACTCTGTCCTTGTCCCACCCCGGACTTCATTGCCAGGTCACCTGAGCTTCTCCCTAGTGTATCCTACTTTTCCCCCACAATTTGGCCTCAATGTTGGCTCTTAATATTCTGTCCTGGACCACCAGGGGCCTCAACTCTCCGGTCAAGAGGTCACTGGTGTTTCAATTTATAAAATCACATAGTCCCCACATATGTATTCTTCAAGAGACCCACCTGGTGGATAGTAGAACCCTAGCCCTCAAGAAACCATGGGTGGGCAGCCACTACCATGCCACCTACTCTACCTTTGCTAGAGGGGTGAGCATCCTGGTTAATAAGTCACTACCGTTTAAGCTCCTGGACCTGGCGCTGGACCCGGATGGCCGATATTTTATTCTTCATGCCAGAATCCTCTCTCAGACTTGGTCTATTGTGGGCTTGTACCTGCCTCCCCCGGCCTCGCTGACACTGTTGAATAAAATAGAGGCTATTTTGGCTGATTTTGCCGCAGATCACATGATGCTGCTGGGGGATTTCAATATGGCCCCTGATCCGTGTGTTGACAGACTGGCGGGTGCGGGTCCCCTTGGTTCCGGGTAGGATCACCGCCAAATGCCCCAGAAGCAAACAGGAGGGAAAGTACTCACAGTTGTTGGTTTCAACGGTGTGGCGGCAAGGAATCTAGCCAGGTCGAGACCTCATCAGGGGAGTGGAATAACCGAGATGTTTCACCGTCCTGGACTCGGAGCCTGGCCGGAAACAACACGCTGTACTTGATGCCTCGGGCCCTCAGAGCACCCTTGACATGGTCGAAGGACTTGCGGAGCTTCTGGGTCTCGACGGAGTTGTCCGGGAAGATCATCAGCCTGACATTTTGGTAATGGAGGTCACCCTGACAACCTGGGTTGTCAGCCTGGGCAGCGACCTACGGCTTAACAGACGTCTGGAGGTGGAGACACCCTCAGGAGCGGGCCTACACCTGCCAATCTGCTTCCCATGGTTCCTTTTCCCGAATTGATTTAGCCTTTGCTGGACAGTCAACCCTGTCCAAGGTCAGAGACGTTAGGATACTGCCCAGAGGTATTTCAGATCATGCCCCTCTGCTGGTGTGCGTGGGTAACCCGGGGTCCCTGAGCAAGCTCTGGCGGCTCTCGAGGTTTTGGATCTCGGATCAGGATGTGGACTCCCAGTTTTCCGGGGCGATGGGGGAGTTCTGGGCAGTTAACCCGGACTCTTCCTCGCCCTTAGAGGTGTGGGACGCCTTCAAGGCATTTACGAGGGGTCAATATCAGGCCATTATAGCCAGGATTAGGAGGGACAAGCGGTCTGCTTTGGTGGACGCGGAAGCTGCAGCTAGTACACAGGAGGTGCTTTTCATTCGCACGCGTGACCCCCAGGACTATATCAGACTTCAATCTATGACCAGAGAGGTCCTCTCCATCCGGTCTTCCCTGACTCAGAAAAGGCTTCTCGCTCAATCCCATCGTATATTCGAGCAGGGGTGGACGTCTGGTAGGCTCCTCGCTTGGATCTCCAGAGAACACGCGGGTGGGTTCAGCATTCCCCACGTCCTGGGACCTTCTGGGGAGCTCCTCTACACCTCTGAAGAGATTAGTAAATGTTTTGCCGCATACTATCAAACGCTTAACACCTCCAAAGTGACATTTAGGGAAGACGAACTGATTAACTATCTTGAGGAGGTTGACGTTCCTGTCCTGACTGACAAATGCAGGGACGGCCTGGATAGGCCTATATCCCTGGACGAGATACTTAAGGCTCTTAAGTCTATGCAACCGGGCAAGACTCCTGGCCCTGACGGAATCCCCGTAGAGCTTTACAAGCAATACCCTGGCAACTAGACTTCATACAATGCTGACTGCGGCTGAACGACTGCACTCACTTCCACATTCCATGAGCGATGCGGTCATCATTGTTATCCCGAAGCCGGGCAAGGACCCTTCTTTGTGCGCCTCTTATAGACCAATCTCGCTGTTGAATGTCGACGCTAAATTACTGGCCAAGGTTTTGGCGAATAGGTTAAACACGGTCATCACGGCGCTGGTGCACCCTGATCAAACGGGATTCATGCCGGGCAGAGGTACTGATATAAACCTCAGGAGATTATTTACCCACATAGCTAGAGCGGAGGAGGTGGGGCAGAGTCTTGTGGCCTCCCTGGATGCCGAGAAGGCCTTCGACTCTGTTGAGTGGAGGTACTTGTGGGCGGTCCTTGCCAAATTCGGTTTTGGTGGTAACTTTATCTCATGGGTGAAGTTACTCTATGCCGCTCCTCAGGCTAGGGTCTACACCAATGCGTGTCTCTCGGAACCGTTCCCTCTGGGCCGTGGCACGCGACAGGGTTGTCCCCTGTCCCCAGGCCTGTTCGCCCTGGCAATAGAGCCCCTGGCTGACCTTATCAGAGCGGATGCTGGAGTAAGAGGTATACAGGTTGGGTCGATCCACAAAAAAATCTCCCTTTACGCAGACGACGCCTTGTTATACTTGGCAGACTCATCTGCTTCCCTTGATAGAGTATTGGCCCAATTTGACCGATTTAGCGGTTTCTTGGGGGTACGTATCAACTGGGACAAATCTGAACTGTTCTCGCTCCATCTTTCCCACATAATGTCCAACTCCCAGACGCAGCTTAAATGGGTGACGGAAATTAAATATTTGGGGATAAGGGTCACAGCAGACCTAGGGGACTACATGGCCCGTAATATCCACCCTCTTATGCAGCAGGTCACCACCAAATGTGCGGCGTGGCGATCCCTTCCCCTGACTCCTGTGGGCCGGGTTAACCTCCTGAAGATGGTGCTGCTGCCCAAGTTCCTGTACTCTTTTAGGAATACCCCCGTCCACATCCCCAAGGCTTTCTTTCGGAAGCTGGAGGGGCAGTTGGGGACTTTTATCTGGGCCGGAAGGACTCCCAGGGTGGCGAAGCAGATACTCCATCTCCCCCTATCTGGGGGTGGGTTGACGCTTCCCAACTTTCAAATTTATTATTGGGCAGCTGTATTGGTCACTGTCCGTTGGTGGTTCTCCCAGCCCAGACTGAACCCGGCGGTAACGCTGGAGGCTGCTGTGCTCGGGTCGTATGCCGCTCTTAGTAATCTTGCATTCCGAGGTGAACGAGCCGCCCCCTCTGTCACTACCCCTATGAAGACCACGATTAGAGCCTGGCGCGAAGCTAGAGTCATTTACGCAAAACCCTCTCATGCTTCTCCTCATACCCCCCTCTGGGGCAACCCTGCCCTGCCTCACTTCAACTCCCTGCCAGACCCCTCAGTGTGGGTTGGCAAAGGAATAACGACCCTGAAACACATAGTTAGGGGTGGGAATCTTATGAGCTTCCAAGACATGAAGGCCCGGTATTCATTCCCAGCGAGTTGGTCATTCCGCTACTGGCAGCTGAAGCATGCTTTCGCTGCCCAATTCCCGGACGTGCTGACGCTGGAATCGGATTTCGTCGAGTGGCTTTTGACTTCCAGCGCGATGGGACGGCCCCTCTCCTCCCTGTACCTCTACCTAACGGTGGCCTACGACACCAAGCTGACCAAAACCTTTGTGAAGTGGCAGGCTGACTTGCCCGACCTTGATGTCGAGACCTGGGAGGACTGTGTATCCACGTATATCCCGACTCTAATAGCTGCTAGGGACAGGTTTATACAACTCAAGTTTTTGCACAGGGCCTACTTCACCCCGCAACGGTTGGCCCGGATATTTCCGGACAGGGACCCCCTCTGCCCCAGGTGCAGGCGGGAGGTCGGTTCCTTCTGGCACATGGTGTGGTCGTGCTTGGAGATTCAGCCTTTCTGGACACAGGTGGTGGACACTTTGAGCACGATCTCTGGACTAATGGTTCCCTTAGATCCCCTGACCCTTCCCCTGAGTAACTTGGAGGAGACTCAGGGGGGCCGGTACACCAGACTTTTTTTTACTTTCTCCCTGTTCTATGCTAGGAGGGAAATTCTTCTCAAATGGAAGTCGGCGGACCCGCCTAGACTGGCATCCTGGATTACTACTGTTAATTCAGTGTTGCCCCTTTATAGACTTACTTATGAGAGCAGACAGTGCCCCGCGAAGTTTGATAAAATTTGGTCGGGGTGGATTGATGCTAATGGTTGAGGAGGTCCGGCGGTGTTTTTTTTTTTTCCTCTTTACTTTCTTTCTTTTGCCTACCCCCCCTCCTCCCCCCAAACGGGGGTACCACCTGTCTATTATCTGGTCTTGTCCTTTGGTTAGGGACTTTAAAATAGTTACACTGCCTAGCCACCCTAGTTGAAGATAGGGACGAGTTATCCTTCCTATTTTTGAGAGCTGCAGGATGTGTTTGTACCTTGGGAATTTTGCTTAACCTTATTAAGACTGCTGTAACTGTCTGATTGCGATTCCTTCTGCATGTGTTATTGTAATCCTGTTTTGTCTTTCAATAAAACATCTCTGTTAAAAAAAATATAAAACATTTTGTTACTTTCTTTGTGTGTCGAAATGTAGTACGACAAGCCTTGCATCTGGTACAGTAATGAAATCCAGAGCCATCCAAAAAGGTAGGAGGTTTTTCAGGGGGGTCTGGAACATTAGGCGCAATAATATTTCTCAAACCTGGTGCCTTTCTGTAAATGAATCTGGGCTTAGGAGGTATTACCGATACCAGATCTCTGTCTTTTGAAGTATAGGCCAAAACTTTTAAAAAATCTTTTCAATACTTTTGTATTGTCTATTAAATCCTGTAATGAATGGCAACGTTCCCATAGATGTACTGGTTTTCTTTTTAGACTCTAAAAGGGAATGTCTGTCCATAACTGCCACTTCATTCTTAGCTCGGGCCAGTTCAACGTTACAATACCCCTTCTCACGAAAACGATCTGTGAGAATTGTAGCCTGGGCATTGTAATCGCTATCCTCAGCGCAATTCCTTCGGATGCACATAAACTGGCCCTTAGGTATGGCCCCAAGCCATTGGGGGTGGTGACAGCTATTGGTTGGCACGAAGGCGTTCCTATCTGTTGCCTTAAAGAACGTCCTCGTGCGAATCCTATCATTTTGTTTGACCAAAGTGAGATCCAGGTAATTTTTGGTTGTCAAACTGAACTCAGCCGTAAACCTTAACCCATATTGGTTGGAATTTAAGTCCTGTAGGAAGCCATGTAATGTGGTCTGGGATCCCTCCCACAACAATACTACATCGTCAATGTACCTTTTATAGTAAAGAAGGGATAATGGTTTGTCTTTGTAAATGGTTTCTCCCTCCCATTTATTCAGTACCAAGTTGGCTACACTTGGAGCACAACGAGCCCCCATTGCGACCCCTTTTATCTGATTATAAAATTCCCCCTGCGCCCAAAAGTAGTTGTTCCCCATTGCAATTTTGAGTCCCTCTACTAGAAAATTTATTTGAGCTTTTTTTAGATGTGAGTCAGCAGTTAGAGCCACCTGAACTGCGACAAGCGCATCCTCCTGTCTAATATTTGTGTAAAGGGACTCTATGTCCACGGTAACCATGATGGTTGCATCTGTTACCTGGATGTTAGAGAGGAATTTTATCAGTTCACGACTGTCCTCGAAATATGACTTTTCTTGTATGACCAAGGGTTACAGGAATATATCCAGATATTCCCCAACTCTGGAATAGAGTGAACCTATCCCGCTTATAATAGGGGTTGTTCCTTGTTTTTATGGATTTTTGGTACCACATATAGCACCGGAGTGCGAGGTACTTTTGGTAAGAGGTACTCTGGTCTACTGAAGACCGGGACCCCGCTAGCAAAAGAGCTGGAAGAAGATAGCGGGGCGCCCGGCAGAAAGACCCCCGAAGTCAGAAGAAGACGTCGATGAAGACCGGGACCCCGCTAGCAAAAGAGCTGGAAGAAGATAGCGAGGCGCCCGGCAGAAAGACCCCGAAGTCGGAAGAAGACCCCCGGAGCTGCCTAATAAATTACTTTAAAAACCTGTGTTGTGTTTTTTATTGACTTTTTTTCCCACCAGGTGAATGGGTAGGGGTACGATGTACCCCATACTCATTCACATAGGGTGGGGGGGTCGGCATCTGGGGGCCCCCTTATTAAAGGGGGCTCCCAGATTCTGAAAAGCCCCCCACCCGCAGTCCCTGACAACCAACGTCCAGGGTTGTCCGGAAGAGGCCCTTGTCCCCATCAACATGGGGACAGGTGCTTTGGGGTGGGGGAGCGCAGGGCGCCCCCTGCCCCAAAGCACCCACCCCCCCATGTTGAGGGCATGCGGCCTGGTACGGTTCAGGAGGGGGGGCACGCTCGCTCGCCCCCCTTTCCTGACCTACCAGGCTGCGTGCTCGGATAAGGGTCCGTTTTTCGGCGTAGGGGGTTTCCCTTAAAATCCATACCAGGCCTAAGGGCCTGGTATGCTCCTGGAGGGGAACCCATGCCGGTTTTTTAATTAAAATTTGGCGTGGAGTTCCCCTTCATGATTCATACCAAACACGGGACAGCGAGCGCGAGGCTGCCGAGAACCAGCGCGATGGCATCACGCTGGAGACATTCTCGGCCAGGTAGTCGCCTCTAGGACACGACTTGAGTGGCTGCTTCACGCTCAAGTCGTGTCCAAGTTGCCTCGCAAAGTCGCTCTGTCCCTGTGTCAGCTGGCACGCGAGTCACCCCGCGAGTCGGATCGTCTTCATCCGACTTCCCGGGCGACCTCTATTCAAATGAATGGGCTCCCATAGGGAACCATTCATTTTCAATAGAGCGCCGCTCAAATTTTTATTTACCATAGCAGTGCGCCGCCAGTTCCTGCGCTCAATTGAGGATTTATTGGGCGCACCAATTAAGGTATGAACCGGCGCAGCGCACTGTTTATAGTAAATCACCCCCTCTGTGTCTCAAATTATTACATATACCATATGTTACTAATTAATGACATGTGCAAGAATTC
Source organism: Rana muscosa (assembly GCA_029206835.1). Lineage (NCBI taxonomy): Eukaryota > Metazoa > Chordata > Amphibia > Anura > Ranidae > Rana > Rana muscosa. The sequence goes on from CM055122.1 coordinate 358,152,485, forward strand.
CAAAAATATAAATATTCCTGACGATGCGATTAAGTTGCGAAATGCATAGAGGCTGCAGTACCATTGCCAACTCGTAACGTCCGGTCTGAGTACAAACGGAGCTGGGATACAGGCTAGAAGTGAGGCATCACATGTGCGGACCAGACATCCATTTGAGTACCTTTTAATACGGCTGGATTAGCTCAGTGCCGGCTTCAAGGCACCCTAACATGTGAGTGCACAGAAATATATGTTTTTAAATTTTTTAAATAAATATTTTGATATACTGTGCCATGATGGTCCTTTATATGATTGCATGAGCTGATATAGAACGAGACTGCTGGAGAATCAAAGAGAGGGAGTGTTTATCCATATGAACCAAAGGCACAATTATCTGGTCTATTTGGTGAGTGGCCATTGCATATGTTGTCGGTGTATGCACGTTAAGTGGTGAAGGTGGAAACACAGCTGTTCACTATTGAGGAATCATATTTTCATCTGCTGCTTGACCAATTTCTTTTTTTGTCGTGGTCACACTCACATTTGAGAATAAGAACTGCAGTTTGTCCATGATTTCTAAGTTCATTGGAAAACCTATATGATATTGTTTGCACATTTATATATATATTTTTTTGGAATATTTATATTTTTGGAATTCTTGCACATGTCATTAATTAGTAACATATGGTATATGTAATAATTTGAGACACAGATTGTTGTTCATAAGTTCAAAGGAGTAGTAGTGATAAGTACGCACAGGTATAAGTTAGCGCAATTCATTCACAAATCTGCTTTATTAGTTAGGTTATCTAGGCAATTGATTTTTTATTTTCCATGTTCCTGCTCTCCGCCTGCATCGGCCCGGGCTTGTCCATTGACCATTCTCCTATCTCTGCATCTGTACCTGATTGTTCTGTGTCTGACCCGGCTTGCCTGACTTTGCTCATGTTCCAGCCCCTTTGGAGCTACTGAGTTGCCAGCATCTTCCCATCTGCCACTGGGACCTGCTCTTCGGCTAACTACACCCAAGTACCAGCCTGTTCCTGCCCTCGGGACATCCGCTGCCATCTGACATAGTACTCATACAGCTGTCCAGCAACTTGCACGTCTACCGGCACTCGTGTGACTCTGCACTTCTGCGCCACCTTTATACTCTACCAGGGGCCGAGTCAGAGGTGTAAGAGAGGCCTTACTCTGCATAAACAGGCTCTACCCACCAGTTACATGACAGCCATGTCTGAGCCTGAGTGAGGAACGTCTCCCATGGATAAACTGTGCAAACATCTGGCTGGCCTCAGCCATCAAAAACTTGCAGGAAGGATATGTTCGGCTTGAGGAACATGTCTAGACCTTATCATTAGCCTCTGCTGTTCCCATTACTGCTTCCTCATCTTCTGCTGGAAGCCCAGCACAACCTACAGTCATGATGCTACCACCAGAACCCAGAGTGCCTACGCCTGAAAGGTTCTCCAGTGACCGCAGCAAATTCAAGGCTTTCTGCACGGCCTGTGAACTTTACTTTGCCTTACAGCCCCGCACCTTCTCCTTGGAAGCCACTAAGGTTGGATTTTTCAGGACGTGGTCAAGATCGGCATGTGAGAGGAAGGGTCTCTTACAGCTCTGCACCATGTACAGTCCAGCGATCCTCTCCCAGCAGTGATCCAGTGATAACTCAGGGCTCCCCAGCTGGCTACTGACCCGGTCCACCTCCTGGGTCCTCCCGTCGGCCCTCTGCACCTGTGGGATGATGAGAAGGAAGATTCCACGGGCCCAAAATTCCAATATGGTGCCGCGCCGGCCCTTGCACAGCGCATGCAGCTGGCGGCTCAAAAAACGAAAGAGGGAGGCAGAAAAAATAATTTGATGACTCAGGGTAAGAAATACCATAGGGATATGCTCTATTACGGACAAAAACTGGTGGGGGGCTACAGAGAGTGCCACAGGAGGGGCTGCAGGGACTTCTCACTGGTCAGACCATGAGACACAGGAGCAATCTAAAGGAGATATGACACATAGCACTGAGTCTGAGTGCACTGAAGAGATGATGCCCTCTCTTCCTCCAATTCCTGAAACAGATGAGCAAGAGCAGCCCACTTTAGCTGAAATACTGTGAGCAGTGCATATGTGCACTGCATCAGTTAACACACTCCAGGATCAGTTTGGGGGTCTGAGGGAGGAGGTGTCGCTGCTACCTCCAAAAGATCCGGGAACGGAAGACTGCAGTGGAGAGCAGGGTTAGTGACATCGAAGATGAATTGGCGCCAGTGGCCCAAGAAGCTCAAAGCACCAACACCAACAACAGAGCACATGATATGAAAATCCGTCTGCGGCGTAACATACGTATTGTGGGGCTACCAGAAAAAACTGAGGGAAAAGACCCTACCTCATTTGTAGAGAAGTAGCTCATAGAACTATTTGGTAAGGATGCTTTTTCTCCCTTATTTACTGTCGAGAGGTCTCATTGCACTCCAGGCCGCCTGCTGCCCCCGCGTACCCCCCAAGACCGATGCTGGCTTGTCTCCTACATTACAGGGACAGGGAAGCGGCACTGCGATGTGTACAGGAACTTGCCAATGTTCTACACAATGGCATCAGGGTATCCTTTTATCCAGACTTCTCTGCAGAAGTACAGAGATGCCGCACCAAGTTCACAGATGTGAAGAGGTGGCTGAGGAGCCTGCAACTACCCTACACAATGCTATACCTTGCAAAGCTGCGTGTTACTGCTACCGCGCAGGCACACTTTTTTTGAATAGGCCAAGGGCTCTAATAGACTTCCAAAAAAATAGGTTCTTCAATTTTACTGACTACGTTGTTGTTCTGCTGGGAGACATGTTATTGTATATCGAGCCATGAGCTACTTTGCGACCTACCAATTAATGTTTTTTGCCAACGCGAAGAGCGAAGGACTGTTCTACTTGTTTTTGTCTAACTCTGGGACATGGTGGCCTGTCATGTTGACGGCCTGGTTTCTTGTCTTTTCATTTTTGTGTATTCTATACTGCGGGCTTCATCTGGTTGGTAGGCGAGCCCGTGCCTACTATTCTGCAAATGTTGGCACGGTTGTGCCGTGTTCTTTCCAGTTACTGCTAACAGCCCTTTTCCTGGGATAACTTTGCCCAACCGAGGTTCAACCAGCCATAACATTTCCTGTACTTTTGTGCTCTGAGATGTTCGATATTAGTGCCACAGGCAATGTATTACTAGCAACGTTCCTCTTTAACTATTCACAATGGCTGAAGTCCCTGTAATATCATGGAACTTCAGAGGTACAGTATATGCTCCCCTCTCAAATGTATGATGACATTTACTTGTTTGAAAAAATTCCATCCAGCCATTTTCTGCTTCCAAGAGACTCATTTGACTGTAGAAACTCAGAACTGGCTTTAGTACTCTTGGGTGGGAAGGGCATACCATTCCACTCACACCTTGTTCTCCAGAGGTGTGGGAATTTGATGTCCACATAAATTCTGAAGGACGTTTTATTTTTGTGCACTGTAGCATTGGGTCTTTGCAATGTATTCTCGCATATATACAGTACCTCCTCCATTTACGGTGACGGTACTCCACCTTCTGTTGTCCTATTTGGAGGGGAGGTTGGACTTACCGTTACTGATAGTAGGAGACTTTAATTGTTGGTTAAGCCCTTCTATGGATAGACACCCAGTGTTACGTACCTAGTAGGTGAGCCCGAATTGCAGAGGAAGGCCTCTCTTACGCCTCCGACTCGAGGCTCCTGATAGGGTAAACAGGAGGCACAGGAGTGAGGAGTGGTACGAGTGCCTGGCAGGATCAACAGCAAGAGGTCAGTCCAGAATAGGGATGAGCTTTATGTTCGGGTCGAACATGAGTTAGACTCGAACATTGGCTGTTCGCCCGTTCGGCGAAAAATGAACATTATGGGGTGTTCGCACCAGATTTGAGCGGCGTGGAACGCCCCATAATGCACTGCAAGGTCGCAGTGCATTGCTGTATGATGATTGGCCAAAGCATGCACTATGACCCGCATGCTTTGGCCAATCCCAGCGCCGTCAGCAAAGAGAGCCATAATTGGCCAAAGGCAGGGTGCCTTTGGCCAATTATGGCTCAGGGGGACTAAGTCCACGCCCCACACTATATAAGGCCGCCTGCACATCGGCCCTGTGTAGTGTGTTGCTGGCATGGACCGTGAGAGTGTAATTTAGATTGAGCAGGCAGGCAGGTGACTCAGTGAGCTGCAGTGAATCATCAGTCACTCATTCCCTAGCCCCACCTTCATGCACGGAGGAGTCCCCCGAACTGTTCGACCACAGTGTCGGGTACATGCTGCAGGAGGATGCGCAGCTTTTGAAGGCTCCGATGATGGTACCCAGGTTGAGGAAGGGAGTAACATGAGCCTAGAGAAAGGGGGTGCCCAAGAAGGACAAGAAACTGCCAGTCATGTTTCCCCAGCTGCAGCATACTGCCAAGTTTGCTCCAGTGACGAGGAGGGAGGGGAGGATGAGGTCACTGACTCTACGTGGGTCCCTGATAGAAGAGAGGAGGAGGAGGAGGAGGCATATCTCCAACAAGGCAGGATGCCCTCCAGTGGGCATCTTAAGGGCAGCCACCCTATTGCATCACACCGCAGAGCTAAGCATGTGCAGGGTGCTGACCCGCATATTTTGAAAAGTTCTTTGGTGTGGGCCTTAGACACGTGTGCAGCAGATCGCATCATTGCTGTTTTAAACATATGTCTGAAGCGTATCAGGCGTGGCCAAATAGTAGCCGCTTGGGGCACCACATGCTTGACCATACATATGTCGACCTCCCATGCAGTCCGTTGGCAACAGTACTTAAAAGACCCACATCAAAGAACAAGGCGGACCTCTCCTTGCTCCTCATCAGCTGGGATCTCCAACCCCACTATACCTTCAGTCCTCTCAGAAACCTGCAATGAGAGGAATGAAGGTGTAGAATTAGGTGTCCCAAGTACTTGCGGGCAATCTGCTAGCAGTACACCAACATTCGATTGTAGCAGGCAAACTTCCCTACCCCAGTTGCTAAACCGTCAAAAGAAATTCGGTCCCAGGCATCCACATGCTTAGCGTCTGAATGCTAGCTTGGCCAAATTGCTAGCACTGCAACTGCTGCCTATTCAGCTGGTAGACTCTGCCCCCTTTCGTGAATTTGTGGAATGTGCGGTACCTCAGTGGCAGGTTCCCAAACGCCATTTCTTTTCACGGAAGGCCATTCCGGCTCTCTACCGGCATGTGGAAGGCAATGTCTTGGCCTCGTTGGACAGAGCGGTCAGCAGTAAGGTGCATATTACCACTGACTCATGGTCCAGCAGGCATGGACAGGGACGTTACCTTTCTTTCACGGCGCACTGAGTAAATGTGCTGGCAGCTGGGAAGAATGCAGGACAGGGTACAGTATTGTTGGAGCTTGTTCCGCCACCACGCCTCCAAAATGCTAGTAGTGGTGATTCTGCCACAGCTCCCACTTCCACCCCCTCCACTTCTTCCTCTATGGTCTCTTCCTCTGCAGATTTGTCCTCTGAACCAGCGGTGCTCCGTAGGCGTTCAAGGGGCTACACAAGCACTCAGGCAAAAAGATGCCATGCGGTGCTTGAGTTGGTCTGCTTAGGGGACAGGAGCCACACTGGGGCAGAGATTCTGTCAGCTCTGCAGGGGCAGGCTCAGAGGTGCAAGCCAGCTTTAGCCAGGAATGAATGCAATAATGGCACCAGCCTCCTCTCTGCCCTCCGACAGGGACACTTGACCCATGTTCCCTGTTTGGCTCACGTCCTGAATTTGGTGGTGCAGCGGTTCTTGTACAGGTACCCGGGCTTACAGGATCTCCTGAGGCAGGCCAGGAAAGTCTGTGGTCATTTCCACCGGTCATATAATGCCAGTGCTCGGCTGGCTGACCTTCAAAAGGAATGCAACCTGCCCAAGAACCGCCTCATTTGTGACATGCCCACCAGGTGGAACTCAACATTGGCAATGCTGCAGCGGCTGCAAATGCAGCAGAGGGCCATCAATGAGTACCTGTGTGAGTATGGCACCAGGACAGGGTCAGGGGAGCTTGTGTTTTTTTCACCATGCCAGTGGCTACTGATCAAGGATGCATGCACTGTCCTGTCACCATTTTAGGATGTCACGAGGATGGTGAGCAGTGACAGTGCATGCATCAGTGATACTGTCCCTCTTGTCTTCCTGTTGGAGCACACGCTACGTGGAATAATGGATAGGGCACATGAGGCAGAACAGCGGGAGGAAAAGGAGGACTTCCTTACCTCTCAAGGCCCCCTTTATCCAGATAGTATTCCTGCGGGTCCGCCGATCACAGAAGAAGAGGAGGAAGAGGAGGAGGATTGTGTCAGCATGGAGGTGGAAGATAACTCGGCATCAGCAGCAGTCTATAAGGGATCGCTTTCAGTCCCCAGTAACCCATGGAGTTGTACGTGGCTGGGAGGAGGTGGCTGCGGATCATGTGATTCTTAGTGGCCCAGAGGACTCTGGATCGAATGCCTCAGCAAACCTACGCTGCATGGCCTCCCTGATCCTGCAAAGCCTGCGAAAGGACCCTAGGATTCGTGGAATCAAGGAGAGGGATCATTACTGGCTGGCAACCCTTCTTGATCCACGTTACAAGGGTAAGGTTGCAGAACTTATCCAGCCTTCACAGAGGGAGCAGAGGATAAAACACGTTCGGGAGGCCTTGCAGAAAAGTTTGTGCAATGCGTTGTCAGAGCCTGGGAGGTTACAATTTCCTGGTGCTGGACAACGTGTTGCTGAGGCTTCGTTCAGTCACAGAAAGAGCGGTGGAGAAGGTGGCCGTCTGACCGATGCCTTCAGACACTTCCTCAGTCCGCAGCCCCAAGGTTTGATCGGTTCCAGCAACCATCGCCAGCGTCTGAATTACATGGTGCAGGAATACCTAGGGGCAAAATCAGACTTGGAGAGCTTTCCAACAGAAAATCCACTGGGTTACTGGGTCTTGAGGATGGACCACTGGCCAGAGCTTGCACAATATGCAATTGAAATACTGGCCTGTCCTGCATCCAGCGTTCTTTCTGAACGCACATTCAGTGCTGCTGGAGGCTTTGTAACTGATCACAGAGTGCGCCTGTCCACAGACTCAGTTGATAGGCTCACATTCATAAAAATGAATCAGTCTTGGATCACCAGCTACCAAGCACCTGATGCTGATGTAACCGATTGATTTTTCTATGGATGTGGGAACCCTTGAAGACTGCCTATGCTGAGTGACTATCCTATTATCCTGAGTGACTATCCTATTCCTCCTCAATGTTCATGTTGATAGCTTCTAAGAATATTTTTGTTTCAGGGCACCACCACCACTGCCTAAGGCCCAATTATTCTGCCCGTTTAACAGAGGCGTGTAATTACAATTTTTGCTGTAATATTTCACAGCAGGGCCCGTTCCTGCACTCAACAACAGTATCTGTGAGGCTTTACAGTGTTGTACCACCACCACCACCACCACCTCCTAAGGCCCAATTTTTCTGCCCCTGTTCAACAGGGGCATGTAATTACAATTCTTGATATAATATTTCCCAGCAGGGCCCGTTCCAGCGCCCACCAAGAGTAACAGTGAGGGCTTACAGTGTTCTGATACCACTAACACCTAAGGCCCAATATTCCACAGAGTATATAGGGTAGTCCGTATAGTATATACAGGTGGTCCCCTACTTTTAAACATCCTACTTACAAATGGAGGGAGACAACAGGAAGTGAGAGGAAATCTACCCCTTGGAAGGGAAATTCTCTCCTGTAAGATTTAATATGGGAAAAAGGTGTCTCCACTGATGCTTTATCACCAATCCTTTTTTCCCTAAAACCCCAAATTTTCAAAATCCAATTGTCATTGGGACAGAAAGTGAGGAAAAATCTTCTGAACAGGGACACAGACAGCAAAACAAATGTTACAGGGTGATAACCCTTCCCTATGTTATCCAAAAAGCTTAAAAATAGATTTTTTGGCTGGCGCTACACTTACAAAATGTACCTGTTCCAAATTACAAACAGATTTAACTTAAGAACAAACCTACAGTCCCTATCTTGTTTGTAACCCGGGGACCACCTGCATACTGCTGTACAGAGTATATAGGGCCTGGAGGCCCCACGCCTTTTCATTTTTTAATTTGAGTTCCCCTTAATATCCATACAAGACCCAAAGGGCCTGGTATTGGGCTGGGGGGATACCTATGCCGTTTTTCTCAATTTTCATCTATATTGCCGGGACCCGACATTACATTACAGCCGCAAGCAGTTTTAAATGACTTTTATTCCTTTAGAAATGTCATTTTGTGCAGGGACTGTTCTAAACACGGGAAAAACACACCACTTTACAGGCATACTATAGACACCCCCAGGTACGATATTTAAAGGAATATTTCACTTTTATTGTTTCACTTTAAGCATTATTAAAATCACTGCTCCCGAAAAAAAGGCAGTTTTTAAAACTTTTTTGCATTAATACATGTCCCCTGGGGCAGGACCCGGGTCCCCAAACACTTTTTATGACAATAACTTGCATATTAGCTAGACATTAGCGCAAACGTTTGGTCCGTTCGCATGTTCTGCCGCAAACAGAACCGGGGGGTGTTCGGCTCATCCCTAGTCCGGAAGTTCATAAGATTCCCTGCAGGAGGTAGAGGACAGGAACTGGAACAGCAGGCTGTATGAGTAGGCAGGTGCAGCAGGCAGGAACAAGAACAGCAGGGTGGAACCCGGAACAAGCTGGATCCGCAGACAGGCACAACAGGCTGGAACTGGAACAGCGGACTAGAATCAGGAACAAGCTGGATCAGCAGACAGGCACAGCAGGTTGGAACTGGAACAGCGGACTGGAACCAGGAACAACTGGATAGGAGTCGGGTAAACAAAAGAACAGACTTTGGATAAGCAAGGAACACACGGAATGCTGTAGAGCAGACAGCAAAGTTCACATGTCAGTCAGGTTTAAATAGCCCGTCTGGCACTAATGGGCACGCGCATGCGCATTGGCATCGCGCACCAGCAGGTCTGGATCGCCTGTTGCTGGCAGGATCTTCCTGACATTGCCCCCCAAGGGGCAGCCTCCGGATGTCCATCCGGGCCAACTTCTCAGTATGGGACCTTTTAAAGGATTGAATCAGACTCTTAGCATGAATATTCCCTTCAGTTTCCCATGAGTTCTCTTCAGGCCCATAACCCCTCCATTTGATCAAAAATTGCATTTGATTGCTTCTTCTTCCAATTCCTCCTCTCCATCCACTATTACAGGGTCAGGAGGATCCAAACTTCGGCCAGGAAAAGGGTTGGAAACAGAAGGCTTCAGCAGCGTTGCGTGAAAAAAGGGATGAATCTTAAGCGAATCCGAGATTCTAGTTCATAGGCTACTTTGTTGATGTTCCTTTTTATGTGAAATGGGCCTATGAACTTAGGACCCAACTTTCTTGAAGGGCAAACCAACTTTAAGTTCACGGTGGACAACTGTAGTGGCAAAATTGGTTGTTTGCAGAGCACACAGCCATTTTTGCCTTGTGCTAAATAAGCACACATTTCATCTTAATGTAATAATGTATCTTAGGCTAAAATTTACTCACCTTCCATTCTTCCCATTCATACAAATCAAGAAACATCACCAGACTGGTCTCATCATCAAGGCCACCCAGCAAACACTGGTCCCCTCGAGCCTCACGGCTCCTTTTATTAACTCAAAAGCATGTGACCTTTACGGGAGTGGTCATCACAGCATGTGACCTCCTCCATAGGAAGTGAGGACACAGCATCTGACCTCCATGGGAGTGGTCATCACAGGATCTCCTCTTCACACAGCAAATGTTTATAAGGGCATCCCTCTAACAAGATGTCCCATACAATCCAATACAAGAAATATAGCTTAAAGGAATACAATAATACAATAATAATACAATAACCAATGAACACAGTTCCTGATGAGGGGAGCTTATCTGCAGGTGTATGCCCATGTCACCACCTCAATGCTGATCAGGCATACAGAGATGACAAGAGCATAAATCCGCTAAACCGATAATGTGTTTGCAGAGAGGCCCCACTCCGCAAACACCCTTCTCCAAATCAGGAAGTTTATCTCAACCAGCCTCAGACTGCCCCAGTCAGCTCTTTTGAGTGGGTTGCGGAAGTACTAACACTGGGTGACACTATGACAATACATATTAAATACATCTTCATAAAATTTTCCACAACAACAACCATACTAAATTACCGGGTACCAGTATTAGTTCCCCTCGCCTTTTTTTGTCAAAGACTTCTTTGTTGTGTTCCTGTGTCCTGGTCGTGGTTTCCTGTAATAACTGATTGTTGGAGGAGAAAAAATGTATTGTTTCATTGACTGCTGGTACAGGGCATTCTGGGATGGAATTAGGCAGAAATGATGGATGAAAGCCATAATTGGCAAAAAATGGGGTTTGTTTTGTAGCGGAGTGCGTGGAATTATTATTAGGCAAATTCAGCCAATGGGAGCAGGGAAATCCAGTCATCTTGGGCAAACAAAGAAAAGCAGTGTAAGTATTGCTCGAAGGTCTGATTGGTCCTCTCCGTCTGCTCATTTGTCTGGGGGTGGTAAGTGGAAGAGAATGATAACTCAATTCCCAGAGCCTTGCACAGAAATTCCAGAATCAGGAAGTAAATTGTACTCCCTGATCTTAGACAATGTTAGCCGGTACTCCATGGAGTTTAATGATTTCTCTGAATACCTGCGCTGTTTCGGAGGCTGAGGGAGTGCCTTTCATTGGAATAAAGTGTTCCATCTTCGACAGCCGGCCTACCACTACAAAGATAGTGGTATGGCCCTCTGCTGGGGGCAACTCGACAATAAAGTCTATGGACAACATCTTCCACGGTCTACCTGGAACAGGTAATGGTTTTAATAACCCCCAGGCCTTAGCTCTACTGTTTTTGTTCCGAAAGCAGGTGGTGCAGGATTCCACAAATTTCTTGCAGTCTCCACGTACTTGAGGCCACCAGAAGGTGCGTTGCACAAGGTCAGTAGTCTTGGTTATGCCAAAATGCCCAGCCAGTGCATGATCATGACAAAGTTCCAGTATAGAAACCCGTAAACTTTCGAGTACGAAAATTCTGTCCCTGTACCGGAACAAACCATCCTTTGCTTGTAACTCTGATTCAACGGGGGGGGGGGGGGGGAGCTTGTTGATATGAGAAAGCAGATCTTCTTGTACCAGAAAAAAAATTCCTGGAGAAAGAATAGTGTTTGGAGGAGGAATTTCTTTATGAAACATCCTGGACAGAGCGTCAGGTTTTGTATTCTTTGAGCCTGGTTGACAAGTAATATGAAAAGAGAACCTGGAGAAAAATAATGCCCACCTGGCTTGTCGTGGTTTCAACCTCTTTGCAGACCTTAGGTACTCCAGGTTCTTGTGATCTGTGAAGATCAGAATTGGATGGGCTAACCTTCCAACAGGTACCGCCACTCCTCCAGTGTGGATTTTATTGCCAGTAGTTCTCGATCTCCCACATCGTAGTTTCTCTCTGCTGCCAATAACTTACAGGAGAAAAAGGCTACCGAGTGAAGCAGGGCCTTGGTCCCTTGTCGTTGGGAAAGTACTGCCCCAACAGCGATTTCAGAAGAGTCTACCTCAAGCACAAACGGCAGGGTAGAGTCAGGATGCTTCAAAACAGAGGCAGAGGTAAAATGTCTCTTGAGGGACTCTGGAGACCAGTGAAAGCGGATTCCCTGTTTAGTTAACTGGGTGATAGGGGCAATGATGGCAGAGAATCCCTTAATGAATTTCCGGCAAAAATTTGCAAATCCAACGAAACATTGGATTCCTTTCTTGTCTGCAGGGACCGGCCAGTCTAGGATTGCAGCAATCTTTAGGGGGTGCATCTCGATGCCTTCTATAGAAATGATTAGTCCCAGGAATGGAATACTCTTTTGCTCAAACTCACATTTTTCAGACTTTGCGTACAGACCATGCTGTCGGAGCCGAGCTAACACACATCTGACATGTCTGCGATGGGAATCTAGGGAAGAGAAGAAGATTAGAATATCATCTAGGTAGACGATGACAAACAGATCCAAATAGTCCCGGAAGACATCATTGATGAAGTACTAGAACGTGGCGGGAGCATTACATAACCCGAAGGGCATTACCAGGTACTCAAAGTGCCCGAATCGGGTGCGAAAAGCTGTTTTCCACTCATCTCCTTCTCTGATACGGACCAAGTTTCAAGCCCCTCGGAGATCAAGCTTGGTAAAGATGGTAGCGGCTCCCAGTCTGAAATAGCTTGGGTACCAAGGTAAGGGGATAACGGGTTTTAACGGTGACCTTGTTTAGCTCACGATAGTCTATGCAAGGCAGAAGCGTGTGATCCTTATTTTCCACGAAACAGATACCTGCCGGGCATGTGGATGGATGGATAAATCCTTTTTTTACATTTTTGTCAATGTATTCCCTTAGTGTCCCCTGCTCCAATTCGGTTAACAGAAAGTTTCTGTCGAAGGGGATTTCGGCCCCAAGAAGGAGCTTGATGAGGCAGTCGTAAGCTCGATGGGGCGGAAGGGTCTCTGCTCCCTTCTTACTGAACACGTTCATGAAATCATGGTAGGCCTCTGGAACAGATTGGCGTATTTCAGTTTTGGTATCCAGACATAACAGTAGAAGGTCCATAGGAGTCTTTAGAACTACAGAACTGCTGGCAGTAAGGAAAAGGGAATGTGACTTTCCCCGTGGCCCAGTTGATATCAGGATTGTGGGCTTGTAGCCATGGCATACCGAGGATAACAGAAAACAAAGTTGGAGATGATGTCCATGCGTAGCAGTTCTTAGTGTGCATTGGCAATGGTGACAGATAGGGAAGAAGTCTCTTGGGTAACTGGCGCAGATTTAATAGCGGACCCATCAGCCAAGTGAATCGAAAGTCCTTGGACTTTAAAGAGCAATGGAATCTGGTGTTTGGCTGCAAAGGATGAGTCCATGAAGTAGCTACAGGCTCCGGAATCAATAATGGCAGGCACTTGTAAAGTCCTTTCTGGGAGCTGTAACGAGATAGGGAGAGCAAAATGAGACGAATCTTGGTCCAAGTGGGTGCATGATCAGAGGATATTGACACACTTACGAAGTTTGGCAGGGCAATTTCTGACGTAGTGTCCGGGTTCTCCGCAATATAGGCATAGGTTATTTACCCGGCAGCGTTGGCGTTCCTCCATAGTAAGTGAAGGACGAAGTACTCCTTGCTGCATGGCTTCAGATTTGTCAGGCGTGGAGGCTGGCTGAGCAGAAGGAGCCGGATGCGAGTAACTGGGAACTCTTGGTAACATCCAGGTTGGACAGGAAGGCCCAGTTGCCCTTTCCGCCCTTCGTTACCTCAGACGCCGGTCAATCTGTATAGCTAGATTGACTAGTGCGTCCGAGGTCTGGGGTATGCCAACTCGGGTCAGTTCGTCTTTTAAAGGGTCAGACAGTCCCATGCCGAACTGGTAACGGAGGGCAGAGTCATTCCAATTAGTGTCAGCACTCCACCACCTGAATTCGACCACAAAATCTTCCGCCACCCTGCATCCCTGCTGGAGGGTATGCAGTGCGGCTTCCGCGGTTGCCGAAAGCTGAGGTACCTCATATAGTTGGGTCACCACATCAAAGAAGGTAGCGAGATTTGTTAATACTTAAGCTTTCTTTTCCAGGAGACGGTGGGCCCAGGTTTGGAGCTCACCCAGGAGCAAAGAGACAACAAAGCCCACCTTAGTGGCTTTCAGGGAAAAGGTACGTGGCTGAAGGGCAAAGTACAGTTCACAAGCATTGCGGAATGCCCCCATTTTGCTTTGTTCCCCAGAGAACTTTTCAGGAGTGGGAACTCTTGGTTCAGGTGAAGCATCACAACTATAGGAGAAGGTGCTGCACCAGCTGAAGTAGAGGCATGGGGAGTTCCCTGGGTTCCGGTGGGAGATGGAAGTACCTGAACCCGTTCCTCCAGCCGGGTGTATCCTTCCTGAGGGTTCTTAACAGCCTGGGTCAGGCCTGCCAGTTGTAAGCAAAGTTCCTCCATTGGAGAGGCTCCCTGCTCGGGCTCAGACAAGGCTGTCTGCTACTGTTATTTACCTAGTAGGTGAGCCCAAATTGCAGAGGAAGGCCTGTATTACTCCTCCGACTCGAGGCCCCTGATAGGGTAAACAGGAGGCACAGGAGTCAGGAGTGGTACGAGTGCCTGGCAGGATCAACAGCAGGAGGTCAGTCCAGAAGTTCAAGAGATTCCTTGCAGGAGGTAGAGGACAGGAACTGGAACAGCAGGCTGGTACCCGGAACAGGCTGGATGAGTAGGCAGGTACAGCAGGCAGGAACAAGGACAGTAGGTTGGAACCTGGAACAAGCTGGATCAGCAGACAGGCACAGCAGGCTGGAACTGGAATCAGGAACAAGCTGGATCAGCAGACAGGCACAGCAGGCTGGAACAGCGGACTGGAACCAGGAACAAACTGGATCAGTAGACAGGCACAGCAGGCTGGAAATGGAACAGTGGACTGGAAGCAGGAACAAGCTGGATCAGTAGACAGACACAGCAGGCTGGAACTGGAACAGCGGACGGGAACCATGAACAAGTTGGATAGGAACTTAGGAAGGTCAGGCAAGCCGGGTCGGTTATCAGGCGGACAGCAGAAGGACCAGAAGAGCAGGCAGAAGAGTAGTTAGACAGGCCGGGGGTCAGGTGCAGGCGGATAGCAGGGATGGTCACAGGCAAGCCGGGTAAACACAGGAACAGACTTCAGATAAGCAAGGAACACACGGAACGCTGTAGAGCAGACAGCAGAGTTCACATGTGTCAGTCAGGTTTAAATAGCCCACCTGGCACTAATGGGTGCGTGTGCATGCGCATTGGCACCTGCGATCGCGCACCAGCAGGTCTGGATCGCCTGTTACTGGCAGCATCTTCCTGGCACCCAGTCTCAAGGGCCTCTGTCACATCGAGGGGATCTCCCTTGCTACAGTTAACCGTAGTACCGTGGATTTTGGAGAAGCAGGAAAACTGCTTGTCCAAAGGGTTCTTGTGTCTCCAAATATCTACCCATCCCACTTCAATAATTAATTACTGAAGTGGGATGGGTAGATATTTGGAGACACAAGAACCCTTTGGACAAGCAGTATTCCTGCTTCTCCAAAACGCACAGTACTCTGTCCAGAATTGATCTGGCAGTGGGCAACTCAGCTGTGCTCCCATCCGTCTGAGGTCTTGTATAAACCCTGCAGTGTGTCAGACCATTCACATGTGGTAATACGCCTGATTGTGTCCCCACTCTCTAAGCTGCCTAGAGCACCCTGGAAATTCAATGCCTTTTGGCTGAAGTTGTTTATTAACCAGGAATCTGCTGACTGCACTTTAGCATTTAAGGCCTACTTGAGGGACCTCCTTATTGCAGAAATTACTATGGTAAAACGACACTCTTCTGGTTTGAGGGAGGAGTTGTAAAAACAGGTACATGCATTGGAGATGTGATATGTGCAGCATCACACTGACTCGGCCAGGGAGGTATGGCAGTCTGCTCAGTCTGCTTATGAGCGGCTGCTGTCCTCTTCGACTGAGAAAAAGAGGTTCTTTTCTAGACTGGCGTTTTTTGAGGATGGGGAGAGTACGGGTCGCCTCCTGGCTAGGATTGGTAATTCCCAACAACGCTCCCCTGCTAATAGGGCTAATAAAACTCAGGTGGACAGCCTTCTGCACTGCCTGGATCAAATCCTGCAGGAATTAGCGAGTTTTTAGGAAAAACTGTATTTTCCTACCACTGAGTACTCTCCTGCAGATCTAGTAAACTATTTAAATAGTATTTCATTCCCACAACTTACAGCTGATCAAAGGAGGGCTCTCGACTCTCCACCTAATGTAGAGGAGTTAAAGACAGCATTCACTGAGTTTCCTAACTGTAAGGCCCCTGGTGAGGATGGTCTAACAATGGAAAGCTTTAAACAATAACAAATACTCTTTCTACAATTGCTGAGGGCATTTAATGCATCTAGGGAGTGACGGGTCCTGCCTCTGTGTATGTCTAAAGCTAACATTGTTTTAATTCTAAAACCTGGCAAGGATCCGGTAGATCCATTTCACTCCTGCAGAGTGACATTCAAATTTTAGTGAAGATTCTGGCACTCAGACTTCATGGGGTGATCACATTTATTATACACTCAGACTAGGGCTGGGCGATTTTCCCCCCCAAAAAAATCTGCGATTTTTTTATAAAAAACTCGATTTATGATTCGATTCGATTTTTTTTAAATTATATTAATTAAAGTGCATCAACAAAGAAAATTGCAAAGGCAAACCCTTTCTCTAACTGCAAAGTCAGTGTGCAACAAAGATTGTTAAACATCCAAATTATTAATACTGTATTTGGATTTAGCTAACAAAACAACAAAAAATCTTGAGGTTACTGTTAGTTGAATTGAACTGTGCCTGTGCCTCACTGTGCCCGTGCCTCACTGTGCCCATTCTTCACTGTGCCCAATGCCTCACTGTGCCCGTGCTTCAATCACTGTGCCCGTACCTGATGCAGATTTTCATGGGATACGGATTTTACTGCTACACCGGCGGCCATTCCAGCATTCAAAAGCCGCGCCTCCTCCTCGTCTGTGATAGGCGGAACACTCAATTTCCCATCATTCAGTGTTCCGCCTATCATGGACATCCTCTCATTCTCATAACACAGACGAGGATGAGAGGATGTCCGTGATAGGCTGAACACTGCCTGCTGTGAAATTGAGTGTTCCGCCTATCACAGACGACGAGGACTCGGGAGGCGCGGCTTTTGAACACTGCAATGGCCACCGTCTGTCTGCATGACACGCTGATCAGGTAGGCAGACGGCGGCTTGCGGTTAGTTAGTGTTACATTACATCTACTCGTGGCGGCTGCGGCGAGTAGATGTAATTGAGGTAATGCCACCCAGTGCCATTCCGGACACGCCCCCTGCAGCCCTGCTACGGAAACTTTGAAGAAAAAAAATATATAAAAAAAAAATAAAAATTTTAAAAATAAAAATTTAAAATATAAAAAAAATCGATTTTCTTCAAATCTGAATCGATTTGAACTCAAAACTCGATTCAAGATTAAAATCGATTTTTTTCCCAGCCCTAATTTAGACCATGCTGGATTTATGGCAAATAAATCCACTGCGGTCAATCTAAGGAGACTTTTCCCAAATATGCAATCCCCAGCTGAGAATGTCTCATAGGTTTGCTCTGGGAAGGGGCACAAGACAAGGGTGCCCTTTGTCACCCTTGCTCTTTGCCTTGGCCATAGAACCCCTGGCAATGAAGATCAGAGACAATCCGACCATTACTGGTTTCTGTTATGGTGATAGGCAAGAAAAAGCGATGCTCTATGCAGATGACAAGATGATTCTGCTTGGAGACGTGGAAGTTTCCCTACAGGAAACTATGTCCACCATAACAGACTTTGGTAACTACTTGTGGCTCAGGATCAATTGGACAAAGTTGGCCCTAATGACCATCGACCCAGACGGTATTCCCCTAGATGACTCACAATGCTCCATACCAATTACCGACTCCTTCAGGTACCTGGGAGACCAGGTGACACCCTGTATCCAGGAAAATGGGAGGCTTAATATTTCCCCATTATTACAAAGATTCCGGGAACGGAACGGATTAAAACATGGAATTCCCTCGACCTGTCAGTAGCTGGCAGGGTGAACCTAATTAAGATGATTCTTATGCCTGTTATTATATGTCCTCCATAATACCCCAGTTATGGTTTCCCTTAAATCCTTTAGGATAGTTAACTCCTTATTCCGCACTCTAATTTGGAAAAATCACTCTCCTCGAGTAAAACTTGATCTGCAACGCCTAAGGATGATGGGGGTCTAGCCCTGCCGAATCCCTGGCTTATACAACCTAGCCGCTCAATTGCAACATTTGATAGGCACAATGCATAAGGGTACAGAACAGCAAACTGCCAATAGCAGCTCTTCTGAAGTTGTAATGTTACATAGAGTAAAGAGCGAGTCCATTCCAGTGGCTCTTGAGGCTCAGGCCTTTGGTAAACTACATGAGATGTACCCGACGTATAATCTTATTCAGAAAGTGTTGAATAAAACTAGATATCTTATGGGAGAAACAGGATACACAGAATTCAGCCCAATCTGGTCAAATGGAACCTATCTGGAACTTGCTATGGTGCAACACAGGACATTATGGAAGAGGTATGGGGTGCACCATATAAGACAAATCTTTCAAAATGGTGTTTTGTTGTCATTTGAAGCTCTACAAGAAAAGTTTGGCTTACCACTTTCCATGCACTTCTATTAATTACAATTAAGGCATGCCATAATTGCTCAGAGTAAATCTTCTGAGTGGTTTCAGTCTCCAACGCCCCTGTTCAACTTGGTCAAGGGGGCTACTACTTCTAAGGGGTTTATATCCCAATGCTATATCATGCTATTGCAGGATTTTCTAAAACAAACTCCCTTTACGAATGCTAGATAAATGGGAGGGGGATGTTGGACAGCTTACTGGGGATCAATGGGAGGAGGCCCTCCAGTCGGTGCCAACCTGCTCCCTGAATATTTAATTGTATGTTCTTTTGAGGGCATGTGTTGCTACGGCCATTTGTATAGTGACTTTATTGCAATAATATAGAGTTAGGTTATATTATTTAAGCCCACATGTTTTGAAGCCAGGCTCCACCCCCCCTCCATTCTTATGTATGTAGCGGTACCCCCACAGGCTATCCCAACTCCGTTCCATTGTAATTGTCTCACAGTAGTAAGAATAGACTCAATCAAGATTTACGAATCACACAAAGAACTTTACTGAAGCAGAAAAAGAGGCACTTAAAATTGTTATACATTCGATGGAAAACAAACACAGATTATGAACATTACTTGAGATGTATACTCAGGTTTTGCAATGGCTATAACCTTAACCCCCTGATAACACAGGATATGCGTGCTAGGACACAGTGGAGCAAGCCCTCCAACACCACTGTAATTGTATTGGACCACCTCTCCACGAAAGCCAGGCACACAGATCAATAAACCACAATAAGTACAATAATTATAGCATACACTTTAACCTTAGGTTACTAAATGGCTCCCCCTAGAGTGCAGTTCAGTGTGTTCTTGACTGTGAGGTGTATAACCTAGTGAATAGGAATGAGCCAAACACCCCCCGGTTCGGTTCACATTAGAACATTCGAACGGACCGAAAGTTGCACGAACTTTCAAACCCTGTTAAAGTCTATGGGACTCAAACATCAAAAATCAAAAGTGTGAATTTTACAGGCTAATATGCAAGTTATTGTCCTAAAAAGGGTTTGGAGACCCAGGTGCTGCCCCAGGGGACATGTGTCAATGCAAAAAAAGTTTTAAAAACTGCAGTTTTTTTGGGAGCAGTCATTTTAATGATGCTTAAAGTGAAAAAATAAAAGTGAAATATTCCTTGAAATGTCATACCTGGGGGGTGTCTATAGTATGCCTGTAAAGTGGCGCATGTATCCCGTGTTTAGAATAGTCCCTGCACAAAATTAAATTTCTAAAGGAATAAAAGTCATTTAAAACTGCTATCGGCTGTATGTAATGTTGGATCCCGGCAATATGGATGAAAATTATTGAGAAAAACCGCATGGGTAACCCCCCAGCCCATTACCAGGCCCTTTCAGTCTTGTATGGATATTAGGGGAACCCAGGTTTGTTAAGTTGAATCTGTTTGTAATTTGGAACAGGTACATTTTGTAAGTGTAGCTCCAGCCAAAAAATCTATTTTTAAGCTTTTTGGATAACATAGGGAAGGGTTATCATCACCCCTGTAACATTTCTTTTGCTGTCTGTGCCCCTGTTCAGAAGATTGCACCTCACTTTCTGTCCCAATGACAATTGGATTTAGAAAATTTTGGTTTTTTAGGGAAGCAAGGATTGGTGATAAAGCATCAGTGGAGACACCTTTTTCCCATATTAACTCTTACAGGAGAGAATTTCCCTTCCTAGGGGTAGATTTCCTCTCACTTCCTGTTGTCTCCCTCCGTTTGTAAGTAGGAGTCATTTGTAAGTCGGATATTAGCAACAGTAGAACAGGAACAGTCTGCAGTGAGATGTAGCTAAACTTCATACAGTATACTGAATGATATACTGCAGCTTACTGAATCAACTCCTGCCTTTGGCCAATTATGGCTCTCTGTGCTGACGCGCTGTGATTGACCAAAGCATGCGGGTCATAGGGCATGCTTTGCCAATCATCAGCCAGCAATGCACTGCGATGATGCAGCAAATTATGGGCCGAATTTGGAGCGAACGGCCTATTATGTTCGAACAGCGGATGTTCGAGTCAAACTTATGTTCGACTCGAACTCGAAGCTCATCCCTACTAGTGAACAATAAAGTAATGGCAGTCTTATCCTGTTCCAGTCTTCTTTCTTCAGCTAGCTTATTGAACTTGAACTATATGGTGGTGCACTTAATTGTAATCCAATAAGGCAAGGAAATAAGCAGTAACTGAAAAGGGTGATATGCTTAATCCTCTATTAAATGTAGCAGGGTTTTAAAATATAAGGGAATGTTTGAGTGGTAGTTGTGCTCAAACACACTATTTGATAGGGTTCTGTAAAACCCATTTTGAACTACAGGTGTGATACTGGTGTATAGTTCCCCGTGGGCTGGTGGTGGCGCTGCCATCGGAGGCCAGGGTTGAACCGCTGGTACAGTGCTGTGCCTTGGATGTCCCCTTTCGGCGGTGGTATGGTGGGCGTGTCGGCCTGCTGTGCATCCCGGGAGGGGGTATAAAGAGGCAGACCCTGTCTGTCAGGGGTGAGTTGAAAAAAGGGAGCTGCTCAGGTGCAGAAATCCTCCAAATTATCTCCTCCCAGCAGCCAAGGGTGCAGGCAATGCCAATATCAGCAAACAGGAACAAAAAAAGTCTTCTGGAAAGCAGCACTCCAAAAATAAAAGCCTTTATTTTAAAATTCAGGGATCCAAATGCACACTGCACATCACGTCACACTGGTCAAAAACTGGCTAACGCGTTTCACACTGTACTGGTGCTTATTCATAGCTACCTAGTGCACAAATTTAATCTAATATATACCCTAAGAGAAGGGTCATGTGATCCAACACCAAGTGAAAGTAATGATTCAGTGATTGGCTGTGAATGAGGTGATTCAAGTGAAAGAGGAGGGTGTGGTCCACCAACCACTGTGATATGAAAAAAGAATCCTTCTCAAAAAAACGCAATCAATAAAATAAAAAAACATATATATATATATATATGTATATATGTGTAAAATGTGGTGTGAACAATAATAAGTGTGGTATAATAATATGTGAAATATGTCGAACACTAAAAGTAGACACCAAAAATAGGAATATAAATAATAAATTGGAACAGAAAAAATATTTATATAATTCATATAAATGTAATATATGTGGCAAAGAACAACTATATGTAAAATAACTGATTGACGTGAAAATGATGAAGCATAAGAAGATTTACATGAATAATTTTAACGTGAAAGTGAACATATAAACGAAAAACAAGAAGGATGTGTGTGTGTATATATATATCGTGACATATAATAGGTAGTGAAATCAATAGACAGGACGACACTATAGGTGAATTAGTTAGAAGTGCACATTCCAAGCCATACAATACCAAGTTTAATTAATCAATACAAACTCCAACATCCTTATATTTTTTATTTTTTTGTATGAATATGTTTGTGTATTCAATCAATTTGTCGTTCTTAATCTTGATTGCCATAGCATGTTCCTTTATTATTATAATTAACTTTATTATTATTGTTTGTGTATATATATATATATATATAACTGTGGATGAAAAACTACTATGTTGATTGATTAATCGGACTCGTATTGTGTTGTATTATGCTATATATCTAAATGTGTGTCTTATGTGAAGTGCACCAAGCTAGTATTAAACACCTACAACGTGCATAATCCATATGCACGTCTACACGAGAAAGTTAAACCCGTGCCGGTGACTGTCACTCATAAATGAAAGGCTCCATGTGTAAATCATGCTGTGCAATGCAATATATGGAGTTAATCATCTGGTATAGGAAAATGTCAGTATGTCTCAGACCAGAACCTATGTGATATAATTAAAGAGTAAAATTAAGAAAAAAGGGAATTATATGCATAAAACACAAAAGAATATGCATATAAATATAAATTTTCAAAGAAATTTCAAAGAGAGGCATGCGTGTGTATATACATATAATACGGGGGCAATGTCTAAAATGGAGAGTTGTCTCAAGACCAGTCCAGCTATAATAACCTAGGTGAAAATCAATAAAATGGTGCATTAGGCTAGTGCACCATGTCATTAGATGTATGGCATGGACTAGGACAGGTGTGACATGAAAATCTAAAGCCTTGTTGTTGGATCTAGACACATATTGAGTCAGACAGTTTGCCCAATTAAACATGTAAAACAGGTCTGCACATGTCTATCTATCACCAAATCAACACATATAATACCACAGATAAGGAACACATGTAACCCATGAATGTTATGTACGAGTTTACATGAGTTGGAATACGCAATGTACTATGTACTCGGAGGCCAGGGTTGAACTGCTTGTACAGTGCTGTGCCTTGGATGTCCCCTTTCGGCGGTGGTATGGTGGGCGTGTCGGCCTGCTGTGCATCCCGGGAGGGGCTATAAAAGGGGCAGACCCTGTCTGTCAGGGGTGAGTTCCCGGGGGTCCGACCCCGGGAGCGTGTAATTCTGTTTGTGGCCACCCCAGGCACCTTTAGCCCTGGGGTGGAGTTCCTGGTCCGGAACACTGGCGGATCAGTCCCAGGCACCTTTAGCCCTGGGGCTGCAACTGGAGGCTTTGGGTCCAGCACCTTCGGCTGGAGCCCACGGAGGGAGGAGGAATCCCAGGGTGCTGCCTTGCGAAGAGACCCGCATCTAGATGAGGAGGCCGGGGGAGGACCGTTCCGAAGGACTGGTGAGAGATCACAGTGAAGGAAGGGGCCCGGTAACTCTCTGGAGGGATGTCAATTTCCCGTTAGAGGCCTAAAACCAGAACCAACGTTCACCAGGTCTGTGGCAGAGACTGTGTGTGTACTCTGATTTGAGCATCATTCCAGCTGCTAGGATCCACTCCATTGGGAGACTATCCAGATGAGCTGAGTCTACCCGAAGATATGGGTAGTGAATAATTATTCATTTGTGCCTGGACCTATTCCAACACCTCTTGCTGTCCTGATCTTCCTCCAACCTTTCCTGTTCAATGATCGTGCATAAGAGAGAAATAAACTCTACGTTGGAGTTGCAATTGGTGTGGACCTTAAAGTTATTGGGGAATAGAGACTTGTCTTTATCACAG
The DNA here is from genome assembly GCA_029206835.1 of Rana muscosa. Classification (NCBI taxonomy): domain Eukaryota; kingdom Metazoa; phylum Chordata; class Amphibia; order Anura; family Ranidae; genus Rana; species Rana muscosa. The sequence continues at coordinate 358,175,785 of CM055122.1, forward strand.
TGAAGACGGGAGCCATTCTCTGGGGGAACCTGACCATAGAGACCCAGGTACATTACACCGCTCAACCTCTTCACACAGGAGGGTACGGGCATGTGGCATAGGTGTGCCCCTTCTCCCACGAGTGAGCCAAAGGGAGAAGGGGTGGTGAGTGTGTTGTGGAAAAATTAATTAATGTATGTTGTCAGATGTCCCCCCAATGTCAGTTTTGCTGTAATGCGCTCATGTGAGTGTATTCGCACATACAGACGTTGGTGGAAGACCATTGGCGCAAACACCGTCCCACGGACACAACAGATTTGCTTGCCCCTTTTAGGGATGTTCATTTATGCCTCAGCAAGGGCCTGGCCACTTCTTGTCAACTGCATTAAATGACTCCGAGCGAACAGATCTGCGTTTATGGGAACTATAGCATAACTTTACGGAAATTGTGATTATCTGATTCATGTTTAAGTATGGTTGGCGTCATTGGTAGCAGTGAGTTTGGTTTGCACACGGCTTTGTACAAAGCCATGCTTTCTGGTGTTCCTTTGTTTCACAGAAAGCATGACCCCTGTAAACAGCCATTTGCACACATCACTGCTAGCATTTTATTTGAATTTAAACATGTCTGTGATTGGTTCTTTTGAAAATATAAAAAATGTCTGAATGGCTGTTTTGTGAAGCCACCACATTCTTTTGTTACTCATGTTGACTATAAATAAAGAGAGCTGGCTATCCCAGGGACACTCTGCTCTGGGATGGCTTGATGATAAGACCTATGTGTGAGGCTTGCTTCTTGGAATGTATGGGATGGAAGAACGGTGAGTGGAACTTAGCTAAAGTTGGCATTATTGCAAAAAGATGAATCTAAAGTGTGTGCATGTTTAGCACAGGAAATATAGGCTGTATGCTCTGCATGGAACCTGTATTTCCACGACAGGATGGCGACTCTGAAGGGACTAGATAGAGCCCTTTTATGCATCACGTCGAGATGGGGGGGAGAATGGATGCACGACCCGATGCGTGGGGGGCTCTGCTCTGTAAAAGTACAAATTTTTCGTCTTTTTGAAATAATGCTGTAAGTTTGCAGTAAGAGAGATGTGTGTGTGTCTGTGAATCCGATCGTATGTATTAGATTGTTTGGCTGCATTGTTAGTCTGGTCCCTGTGTGAGAGAAGCTGAAAATGGCTGCCCCATGAGGTTTAGCGGGGACTGGGCAGGCAGCATGGCTATCAGTGACCAGCATGTTTGATAGTTCTGTGTATCCGACTTTCAGAACAAAGTTGTGTGCAGTGTTTGTGCCTGTGTGAATGCTGATGGAAACTGTATATTGTGTATGAAATGAAGGTATAGATGTGGGATTATTCAGCCTGCAATGTGTGTGTTTGGCTGAGCTGTTTGTATTTCTCAAAGGTTTGTCAGAGTAGCCATGTGCTTGAATGGGGGAAGGGCTTGCCCACTGTTTTGCAATGGAGAATGTTTTGTGTTGCAGGGGCTATGCCCTGAGGGAAGGGAACTCTGAGCAGGCATGCAGGCAACATTGTACTGTATGTGTGTGGTGAATAGTGATGAGCCGAACACCCCCGGGTTCGGTTCGCACCAGAACCCGCGAACGGACCGAAGGTTCGTACGAACATTAGAACCCTATTAAATACAATGGATGCGAACGTTCGAATTCTAAAGTGCTAATTATAACAACTATTATGCATGTTATTGTCCTAAAAAGGGTTTGGGAACCCGGGTTGTGCACCAGGGGACATGTATCAATGCAAAAAGAAGTTTTAAAAACGGTCGTTTTTCGGGAGCAGTCATTTTAATGATGCATAAAGTGAAAAAAAAAAGTCAAATATTCCTTTAAATATCGTACCTGAGGGGTGTCTAAAGTATGCCTGTGAAGTGCCACGTGTTTCCCGTGTTTAGAACTGTCCCTGCACAAAATGACACTTCTAAAGGAAAAAAAAGCCATTTAAAACTGCTTGCGGCTTTAATGTAATGTCTGGTCCCGGTAATATGGATGAAAATCTTTAAGAAAAATGGCATAGCTACCCCATGACCCCCCCCCCCTACCCCAGCCCATTACCAGTCCCTTTGGGTCTTGTATGGATATTAAGGGGAACCCCGCACATAAAATAAAAAAGGCCCTATATACTCTGAACAGCCGTATACAGGCGGTGCATACAAGACAGGGACTGTAGGTTTGTTCTTATGTAGAATCTGTTTGTAATTTTGAACAGGTACATTGTTTAAGTGTAGCTCCAGCCCAAAAATCTATTTTTAAACTTTTTGGAAAACATAGGTAAGGGTTATCACCCCTGTAACATTTGTTTTGCTGTCTGTGCCCCTGTTCAGAACATTTCACCTCACTTTCCGTCCCAATGACAACTGTTTTTGAAATGTGGTGTTTTTCTTGAAACAAGGATTGGTGATAAAGCATCAGTACAGAGGAGACACCTTTCTCCCATATTAATTCTTACAGGAGAGAATTTTCCTTCCTAGGGGTAGATTTCCTCTCACTTCCTGTTGTCTTCTTGCGTTTGCAAGTAGGAGTCGTTTGTAAGTTGGATGTTTGAAAGTAGGGACCTGCCGTATATACTCTGCAGAAATAGGCCCCTTAGTTGTTGGTGTTGGCACAACACTGTAAGCACTCACAGTTACTCTTGGTTGGTGCTGGAACGCCCTGCTGTCAACTATTATATCAGGAATTTTTATTACATATAATTGTTGAACAGTGGTAGTAAAAATTGGGCCTTTGATGGTGGTGCTGGTGCCACAACACTGTAAGCCCTGACAGTTACTCTTGGTGGGTGCAGGAATGGGCCCTGCTGTGAATTATTAGATCAAGAATTGTAATTACATGCCCCTTTTGAACAGGGGCTGAAAAATTGGGCCTTTCGTGGTGGTGGTGGTGGTGGCGTTGCCACAACACTGTAAGCCCTCAGAGTTACTCTTGGTGGGTGCAGGAATGGGCCCTGCTGTGAATTATTAGATCAAGAATTGTAATTACATGCCCCTTTTGAACAGGGGCTGAAAAATTGGGCCTTTCGTGGTAGTGGTGGTGGTGGCGTTGCCACAACACTGTAAGCCCTCAGAGTTACTCTTGGTGGGTGCAGGAATGGGCCCTGCTGTGAATTATTAGATCAAGAATTGTAATTACATGCCCCTTTTGAACAGGGGCTGAAAAATTGGGCCTTTCGTGGTGGTGGTGGTGGTGGCGTTGCCACAACACTGTAAGCCCTCAGAGTTACTCTTGGTGGGTGCAGCAATGGGCCCTGCTGTGAATTGTTAGATCAAGAATTGTAATTGCATGCCCCTGTTGAACAGGGGCTGAAAAATTGGGCCTTAGGCACTGGTGGCACAACACTACAACCCCTCACAGATACTGTACTTGGAGCACAGCAATGAGCCCTGTTGCAAAGTATTGCTTCAAAAATTGTAATGACACGCCCCTGTTAAACAGGGGCTGAAAAATTGGGCCTTAGGCACTGGTGCCACAACACTCCAACCCCTCACAGATACTGTACTTGGAGCACAGCAATGAGCCCTATGGCAAATTATTGCTAAAAAAATTGTAATTACACGCCCCTGTAAAACAGGGGCTGAAAAATTGGGCCTTAGCCACTGGTGGCGGCACCCATAAACAAAAATGATCTTCCAAGCTATCATCATCAATCGTGTCATTGAGGACTCGGAGGAGGAGGATAGCCAGTCAACATAACAGCACAGGCACTCAGCATCAGCATCAGTCTTGAAGGGATGTGACATGTTAAAATCAATTAGTCTGTTATATCAGCATCAGGTGTGTGGTAGCTGGTGGTGATCCAAGACTGGTTCATCTTAATGAAAGTCAGTCGATCAACCGAGTCGGTGGACAGGCGCACCCTGTGATCCGTGACAAATCCTCCAGCAGCACTGAATGTGCGTTCCGAAAGAACGCTGGATGCAGGACAGGCCAGTAGCTCAATTGCATACTGTGCAAGCTCTGGCCAGTGATCCATCCTCAAGACCCAGTAAGCCAGAGGATTTTCGGTGGGGAAGGTGTCCAAGTCTGACCTTGCCCCTAGATATTCCTGCACCATGTTTATCAGACGCTGGCGATGGTTGCTGGAACCGATCATACTTTGGGGCTGCGGACTAAAGAATTGTCTGAACGCATCGGTCAGACGGCCACCTTCCCCACCGCTCCTTCTTTGACTGGCCGAAGCCTCAGCAACTCGTTGTCCAGGACCAGGAGTTTGTAACCTCCCAGTCTCTGGGAACGCGTTGCACAGACCTTTCTGCAAGGCCTCCTGGAGTTGTCTCATCCTCTGCTCCCTCTGCGACGGTAACATAAGGTCCGCAACCTTACCCTTGTACCGTGGATCAAGGAGAGTGGCCAGCCAGTAATGGTCCCTCTCCTTGATCCGAAGAATACGAGGATCCTTCCGCAGACTTTGCAGGATCAGGGAGGCCATGCAGCGTAGGTTTGCTGAGGCATTCGCTCCGGAGTCCTCTGGGTCACTAAGGACGACATGATCCGCAGCCACCTCCTCCCAGCCACGTACAAGTCCACTGGTTTCTTGGGACTGTAAATCATCCCTAAAAGACTGCTGCTGATGATGCTGAGTGCCAGCCTCCACCTCCATGCTGACACAATCCTCCTCCTCCTCCTCCTCCTCCTCCTCCTCCTCCTCCTCTTCCTGTATGATGGGTGGGACAGAAGGAACACTGTCTGGGTAAAGGGGGCCTTGAGAGGCAAGGAAGTCCTCCTCTTCCTGCCTCTGTTCTGCCTCAAGTGCCCTGTCCATTATTCCACGCAGCGTGTGCTCCAACAGGTGGACAAGAGGTACAGTGTTACTGATGCATGCACTGTCACTGCTCACCATCCTCGTGGCCTCCTCAAATGGTGCCAGGACAGTGCATGCATCCCTGATCATGCCCCACTGGCGTGGAGAAAAAAAACCAAGCTCCCCTGACCCTGTCCTGGTGCCGTAGTCGCACAGGTACTCATTGATGGCCCTCTGCTGCGTGTGCAGCCGCTGCAGCATGGCCAATGTTGAGTTCCACCTGGTGGGCATGTCACATATAAGGCGGTTCTTGGGCAGGTTCAACTCCTTTTGCAGCTCAGCCAGGTGAGCACTGGCATTATAAGATCTGCGGAAATGCACACAGACTTTCCTGGCCTGCCTCAGGACATCCTGTAAGCCCGGGTACCTGCCCAAGAACCGCTGCACCACCAGGTTAAGGACGTGAGCCACACAGGGCACATGGGTCAGTTGTCCCTGTCGGAGGGCGGAGAGGAGGTTGGTGCCATTGTCGCAAACCACCATTCCTGGCTTAAGCTGGCGTGGCGTCAACCACCTCTCGGCCTGGCCCTGCAGAGCAGACAGGACCTCTGCCCCAGTGTGGCTTCTGTCCCCCAAACACACCAGCGCAAGCATGGCATGGCATCTTTTTGCCTGCGTACTTGCGTAGCCCCTTGAACGGCTACGGAGCACCGCTGGTTCATAGGACAAACCACAGGAAGAGGCCATGGAGGAAGAAGAAGAGGAGGGGGTGGAGGAGAGAGGTGTGTCACAACCAGTAGTAGCATTTTGGAGGCGTGGCGGTGGAACAACCTCCAACACTACTGCACCTTGTCCTGCATCCTTCCCAGCTGCCAAAAGAGTGACCCAATGGGCCGTGAAAGAAAGGTAACGTCCCTGTCCATGCCTTTTGGACCATGAGTCAGCGGTAATATGCACCTTACCGCTGACCGCCCTGTCCAGCGAGGCCAAGACATTGCCTTCCACATGCCGGTAGAGAGCCGGAATAGCCTTCCGTGAGAAAAAGTGGCGTTTGGGAACCTGCCACTGAGGAACCGCACATTGCACAAACTCACGGAAGGGGGCCGAGTCTACCAACTGAAAAGGCAGCAGTTGAAGCGCTAGCAATTTAGCCAAGCTAGCATTCAACCGCTGGGCATGTGGATGGCTGGGAGTGAACTTCTTTCGACGGTCCAGCAGCTGGGGCAGGGAAATTTGCCTGCTAGAATCGGACGTCGGTGTACTGCTAGCAGAGTGGCCGCAAGTACTTGGCTGTGACACACCTAATTCTACACCTTCATTCCTCTCAGTGCATGTTTCAGAGAGGACTGAAGTTATAGTGGGGTTGGAGATCCCAGCTGATGCGGTACAAGGAGAGGTCCGCTTTGTTCTTTGGTGTGGGTCTTTGAGGTAGGCTTGCCAACGAGCTGCATGGCAGGTCAACATATGTCTGGTCAGGCATGTGGTACCCAAGCGGCTGATGTTTTGGCCACGCGATATACGCTTGAGACATATGTTGCAAACAGCAGCTGTGCGATCTGATGCACTAGCCTCAAAAAAGGCCCACACCAAAGAACTTTTTGAATGACGGGCAGAGGCAGCGCCCTGCACAGGCGGAGCTCTGCGGTGTGATTCCGTCGGTGTACTGCCCTTACGCTGGCCACCAAAGGGCATCCTGCCTCGTTGGAGATGTGCCTCCTCCTCATCCTCCTCCTCCTCCTCTCTCCTATTAGGCACCCACGTGGAGTCAGTGACCTCATCATCCCCTCCCTCCTCATCACTGGAGCCAATCTGGCAGTATGCTGCAGCTGCTGGAACATGACTGCCAGATTGGTGTCCTTCTTGAGCATCCCCTCTGTCTGCTCTCACGCTACTGCCTTCCTGTAGCTGGGTTTCATCATCAGACCCTTCGAAACGCTGGGCATCCTCCTGGAGCATGTACCCAACACTGTGCTCAAACAGTTCGGGGGACTCCTCAGGAGGAGGACATGGTGGGTCTAGGGAAGGAGTGACTGATGATGAGTCTGACATTGATACCAGGGAAGAGGACGCTTTGGCAGCTGCTTTGCCAGTACCCTGAGCCTGGGTGAGAGAGGATGAGGAGGAGGAGGAGGGCTTGGTCATCCACTCTACCAAGTCTTCGGCATGATGTGGCTCAACATGTCCAGCTGCCGAAAAGAAGGACAAGCGTGTCCCATGGCCATGTGCTGATGACAATGCACCGCGTCCACGACCAGCACTGTTGCCCCCAGACACAGAGCCTGCTTGCCCTCTTTTATTGCCTCCTGACTGTCTGCCTCTCCTTGTTTGCCTTCCAGACATTCTAATAGATGGCCTGCAGGGAGATGGGAAAAAAGCAATAAGGGCTACCTTCAGGTGTCCTTCTCTGTCCCTTTACTTAAGGATTTCTAAATATGGTTGAGGATGATTGCTTTTGCACAGAATAGCACAACGACAATTTCCCTGACTGTCCAAAAAACAAGGATTTCAAAGATGGTTGATGAGGAATGCTTTAGCACACTATAGCACAAGGAGAATTTCCCTCACTGTCCTTCCCTGTCCCTAGAAACAAGGATTATCAGAGTGAAAGAAACTGACACTCTTCCTACCTATAGTTTTCTGTCCCTAGAAAAAATGTTTTTTTAAAGCACACTATAGCACAAGGAGAATTTCCCTCACTGTCCTTCCCTGTCCCTAGAAACAAGGATTCGCACAGTAAAACACACTGACACTCTCCCTACCTATAGTTTTCTGTCCCTAGAAAAAATGTTTTTTTAAAGCACACTATAGCACAAGGAGAATTTCCCTCACTGTCCTTCCCTGTCCCTAGAAACAAGGATTATCACAGTGAAAGAAACTGACACTCTTCCTACCTATAGTTTTCTGTCCCTAGAAAAAATGTTTTTTTAAAGCACACTATAGCACAAGGAGAATTTCCCTCACTGTCCTTCCCTGTCCCTAGAAACAAGGATTCGCACAGTAAAACACACTGACACTCTCCCTACCTATAGTTTTCTGTCCCTAGAAAAAATGTTTTTTTAAAGCACACTATAGCACAAGGAGAATTTCCCTCACTGTCCTTCCCTGTCCCTAGAAACAAGGATTTGCACAGTAAAACACACTGACACTCTCCCTACCTATAGTTTTCTGTCCCTAGAAAAAATGTTTTTTTAAAGCACACTATAGCACAAGGAGAATTTCCCTCACTGTCCTTCCCTGTCCCTAGAAACAAGGATTATTACAGTGAAAGAAACTGACACTCTTCCTACCTATAGTTTTCTGTCCCTAGAAAAAATGTTTTTTTAAAGCACACTATAGCACAAGGAGAATTTCCCTCACTGTCCTTCCCTGTCCCTAGAAACAAGGATTATCAGAGTGAAAGAAACTGACACTCTTCCTACCTATAGTTTTCTGTCCCTAGAAAAAATGTTTTTTTAAAGCACACTATAGCACAAGGAGAATTTCCCTCACAGTCCTTCCCTGTCCCTAGAAACAAGGATTATCACAGTGAAAGAAACTGACACTCTTCCTACCTATAGTTTTCTGTCCCTAGAAAAAATGTTTTTTTAAAGCACACTATAGCACAAGGAGAATTTCCCTCACTGTCCTTCCCTGTCCCTAGAAACAAGGATTATCACAGTGAAAGAAACTGACACTCTTCCTACCTATAGTTTTCTGTCCCTAGAAAAAATGTTTTTTTAAAGCACACTATAGCACAAGGAGAATTTCCCTCACTTTCCTTCCCTGTCCCTAGAAACAAGGATTATCACAGTGAAAGAAACTGACACTCTTCCTACCTATAGTTTTCTGTCCCTAGAAAAAATGTTTTTTTAAAGCACACTATAGCACAAGGAGAATTTCCCTCACTGTCCTTCCCTGTCCCTAGAAACAAGGATTCGCACAGTAAAACACACTGACACTCTCCCTACCTATAGTTTTCTGTCCCTAGAAAAATGTTTTTTTAAAGCACACTATAGCACAAGGAGAATTTCCCTCACTGTCCTTCCCTGTCCCTAGAAACAAGGATTCGCACAGTAAAACACACTGACACTCTCCCTACCTATAGTTTTCTGTCCCTAGAAAAAATGTTTTTTTAAAGCACACTATAGCACAAGGAGAATTTCCCTCACTGTCCTTCCCTGTCCCTAGAAACAAGGATTCGCACAGTAAAACACACTGACACTCTCCCTACCTATAGTTTTCTGTCCCTAGAAAAAATGTTTTTTTAAAGCACACTATAGCACAAGGAGAATTTCCCTCACTGTCCTTCCCTGTCCCTAGAAACAAGGATTCGCACAGTAAAACACACTGACACTCTCCCTACCTATAGTTTTCTGTCCCTAGAAAAATGTTTTTTTAAAGCACACTATAGCACAAGGAGAATTTCCCTCACTGTCCTTCCCTGTCCCTAGAAACAAGGATTCGCACAGTAAAACACACTGACACTCTCCCTACCTATAGTTTTCTGTCCCTAGAAAAAATGTTTTTTTAAAGCACACTATAGCACAAGGAGAATTTCCCTCACTGTCCTTCCCTGTCCCTAGAAACAAGGATTCACACAGTAAAACACACTGACACTCTCCCTACCTATAGTTTTCTGTCCCTAGAAAAAATGTTTTTTTAAAGCACACTATAGCACAAGGAGAATTTCCCTCACTGTCCTTCCCTGTCCCTAGAAACAAGGATTATCACAGTGAAAGAAACTGACACTCTTCCTACCTATAGTTTTCTGTCCCTAGAAAAAATGTTTTTTTAAAGCACACTATAGCACAAGGAGAATTTCCCTCACTTTCCTTCCCTGTCCCTAGAAACAAGGATTATCACAGTGAAAGAAACTGACACTCTTCCTACCTATAGTTTTCTGTCCCTAGAAAAAATGTTTTTTTAAAGCACACTATAGCACAAGGAGAATTTCCCTCACTGTCCTTCCCTGTCCCTAGAAACAAGGATTCGCACAGTAAAACACACTGACACTCTCCCTACCTATAGTTTTCTGTCCCTAGAAAAATGTTTTTTTAAAGCACACTATAGCACAAGGAGAATTTCCCTCACTGTCCTTCCCTGTCCCTAGAAACAAGGATTCGCACAGTAAAACACACTGACACTCTCCCTACCTATAGTTTTCTGTCCCTAGAAAAAATGTTTTTTTAAAGCACACTATAGCACAAGGAGAATTTCCCTCACTGTCCTTCCCTGTCCCTAGAAACAAGGATTCGCACAGTAAAACACACTGACACTCTCCCTACCTATAGTTTTCTGTCCCTAGAAAAAATGTTTTTTTAAAGCACACTATAGCACAAGGAGAATTTCCCTCACTGTCCTTCCCTGTCCCTAGAAACAAGGATTCGCACAGTAAAACACACTGACACTCTCCCTACCTATCCTTCTCTTTCCCTAAACTAAAGGAATCCAGGTTAAGCAAGAAAAAATAAATGTCACTGTCCCTGCCTATGCTTCTCTTTCCCTGCTCCGGAACACACTACACTAGGCCGCCGTGCTGGCGGCCTTTTATAGTGTGGGGCGTGTACTAAACACCCTCAGCAATAATTGGCCACAGGCATCCTGCCTGTGGCCAATCATTGCTCTCCTCGCTGCCGGCGCTGTGATTGGCCAAGCATGCGGGGTCACAGTGCATGCTTGGCCAATCACAGCGCCTGGATGACACTGCGATGGCGTAGTGCATTGTGGGCCGTTCGCGTCACTCGAATTTGGCGCGAACGGCCCAAATCGTTCGATCTTCGTCGAACGATCAAACAGCCGATGTTCGAGTCGAACGTATGTTCGACTCGAACACGAAGCTCATCCCTAGTGGTGAATATCTCAGAGTATATGAACTTAGAGAAAAGTGTTGAATAATATTGTCATGTAACTAACATTTTTAAATGTGCTGTTTAGTTGGCCAAAGGGTCTAAGTTGAAGTAGCCTAGAGTGTGTGTCTATGATTGAGTGTGAATCTCAAGTTTAGTCTGTCTTTGTGGAGAAAAACATTTTTGATTTTCTTTTAAAGAGATGCTGGTTTTGGCGGGAAAAAAATACATGCGTTAATGGCGCCATTCTTGGCTTTTGTTGTTAGCCTTGTGGTTTGTCTGCCATTTTGAGGCGCAGTTTTTCCTTAGCCTGTGGGTATCCTATAAGGGAAGGTGCAGCCACCTTTCCTTTGGGTGTGATATCATGTAACCGTGCTGTGGCATTCGTCGGCTATTTTGCTGGTGGAATTTCTCAGTTTTAATGTTTGTTAGTGTTTGCGGAGGTGTTTTGGCTAGTAGTAAAGAGATGCTGGTTTTGGCGGGAAAAATTGCATGCGTTAATGGCGCCATTTTTATTGTTGTCCATGAGGTGTGCGGTGGTCAACCACCATTTTGTTGTCCTGGCTTGTCAGCCATCTTGAGAGACGTTTACAGTTTGAGATAGGAAGTCCCGGGTTGGCAAACACAGCGCCTGGATGCTATATTAACATTTGTTGATTGGTGCAGTTTTTCGCCTGTTTTATGCGTTTACAGTTTGACCTGTGCACTACTGGGAAGAGTAGTGAGACACCAGGGTGACATACTGAGAGGCTATTTTTGTTTAATGTTGAATTTGCTGGTTTAAATTGTTTTTCTAAGCATCACCTCTTGAGTTTAGTAGAGTGGCATCTTGATATAGCGCGGTCTTACCCCGAGGGGTCCCGACGCGCTTGCGGACACATGCACATGCTGGCGCCCATTTATGGATGGGATCTGGTTGACCTACCAGCATGTCTTTGGAGTGTGGGAGGAAGCCAACGCAGACACAGGGAGAACATGCAAACTCCGTGCAGATGGTGTTAGGATGGGTATTTCTCTGTTTTCATGACTTTGCAGTATATGAGCCACGGTTTTTGTATTGGATTTCGTTTTTAAGTGAATACTCTACTTTACACTGTGTGTGTGTGTTTTTATGTTTAAATATTTGGGAGTTTCCCAGAAGGAAATTCATGTTTTGAAGCTTGTACTGTATAGCCATCTTTTGGCAGGAGTTTGTATTTGAGTCTCAACTTGTGGTTTTGCTTCCAGGGGATGTTTGGGTCAGGGGGGGATTCCCTCCCATTTTGAAAAAGGGGGGTTTGTTCCATCATTTCCTTGACAAAGTTTTTTTTTTTTAAATTGTTGAAATATATATGATGTTTAGCCATGGATTTTTTGGAGTCTTGATAGGCAAGGCGATTGGGGCTAGGCTCCCCCCTCCCCCTCCCTCTTCCTGAACAAATGATATGTAAATAAACCATTTTGGTTTTTTAAGTAGCTGAGCATGTAACCGGAAGTTTCTTTTCAGAATTTTATGTATCAGCAGAAAGTTGGTGGGAGGAGCTTGGGGTTGTCTGAAAGGTTGGCCAATGAGATTTCTGCTTGGAAGGAAAATGGAAAGCATTTTGGCATTTAAAAGTGTTTTTATATTATGTTCCAGTTTTGTGAAGTTTTGTACTGTAATACAGTTGTGGGTAGAGAGCAAACAGGGGGGCATCACTATTATTGTTGTAACACCTAGATGCAGGTAGAAAGAAGCCATAATATTGTCTTGAATAGTGGAGGTTTTCATGATGCTTTGAAGGTTGTCTGACAAACACGTTTACAGGGCTGCCGCTAATCGGTTGAAGAGCATGTAAACGTGAGGAGTAGATTCTAGCATACCGGGAGGCCGTGTAAAATAATCGGAATACGCCGGGTGCCAGTACTGTAAAAATAGTCACTAAGCAGTACTGCTCCGAAAACTAGTGCAAGGGTGTCCTGGACGCAGGACACTTCATAAGCGATTCGAATCGTCATGGGTAATGTGCCGTCCATGCTTGGGAGGAAAAAAATTAGGCTCCCCACCAGTCAGACAGCTGCACCGCACATGAGGTCTGGGTTTGGGGCTCCGGACATGAGACCCCTTAAAGGATGACATATCTGGTCAGAGGGTACAGTGAGGTGTTCTCCTTTGGAAGGTACTTTTGCTGAAGGACGAGACCTCAGAATAAAGTTACCTTGGATGTAGTTCAGCCGTGGCTTCAGAAATCTGTAATGATGAGTGTTGATGGAGGTGTAGTACATGCGTTTGTGATTCTCAGAGGAGGAACGGTGGTTAAATTCTCATGCCCGTTTGTTTGAACTTTTTATGGCTGGTCCATGCAAGGTTCTCGAGCTGCTCTCATGTTTGTCCCATTGTGTTATTTTCTATTTCTGAAAGAGTGAAGGGAGAATTTTGTTTTTTCATTTTTGGTTTTGGAAACTATGAAGTATCTCCCCAACATTTGTATCTGAATGTTTGTATGTAGTAACGTGAATATGTTCGAACTTACCGCGGCGATCCTCCGATGCGTCGCGGCTGTTGTATTTTTGTAGGAACGGGAAAAGTAAGGATTACAGAGGGTTTTGTTTGAATCAGTTTTGAAAGAATGTCATTGACAATTTACCAATGTACAGGAATGTCATTATTGTTTATCATTCTTTGCAGGTTAAATATGAAGGATAGAGTAATGATTTTGCTTATAAGTATTTTTCAGATCCAAGGAGTTTCTGAAAGTGTATGTACATAGAGAGCAGGTGTATGTAGACAGCTGTACATATGGATAAATATGAGTCTAAGGAGGTAAAAGTATCATAGGCTATTTCATTGTTTCTTTTTCCTGCATCACTCTAAATCCTGCAGTTCTTCCTTCAGTCTGTAATGAGGAAGAAAAGGGGGGGAATGATAAATGTAAGAATGACAGTTTTTTTTGTCAAACAAATAATGTAACCTCTGTAATTCTAACCAAATTTGTGCCAAGACTGTCTTTCTTTGATAGAATTTGAATCGGCAAGCAGCAGTCTGGTGAAGTAGGTTCCCATCCCAGATGCTAAGAACCTTTTGTCAATGGTTCCAGGTATTGTAAGCCACGCACAGGTTATGCAGTGACCACAGTCCCGATGTCTGGGTTATTGTCATATGAGGGTTGTTTGAAAGTCAATCAAAACCAGAGTCGTACTTTCCTCATTAGCTGTCACTTATATTCTCGGCTGATGGGGTGGGTGCGATCGCTGTGACATGAACTTCAAAATGTCCACCACAGGGTTCACGAGTCCCTCCTGGACCCTGGACACAATAACCAGTTTACATTCTTTCCAACCAGGTGACTGGGTCGTTGTAAAGAAGCTTGAGGGATGAGACCACGCCAGCCACTCCAAGAAGCGGCTCAACCACACCAAAGAATGAGAAGTATCTTCGTCTATTTATATTTTTGTTGTTTAGTAAATTTTAGCACGGGTAACGATAAAAAGCATCCCAAGTTATTATTTAAAGTGCATTTCCTGACTAGCTCAGAAAGCAAACAGGACCAATTGCTGGGTCTGTTCTGAGTCTTCACCGAGTTTTAGTCCCCAGCGATGACAGAGGAATGATGTTATTATGGGTATGAGGAGTTATGACAGACTGGTGAAGACTCCAAACAGACACTTGTCAATGGAATCTAACGATGCATTTTTAGTGCGTAAAATTGGTTATAGTTTTAATAGCGCTGCCTCTTGTCGGTTTGGGTATCTAGGTAGCCCACAAGTGTGTTTGAACTTTAGTTTGGTGTTTATGTGGATCTGCAGCTTATAAGGTAATTCCCCCCAAAGCAAGAGGTTCATGCGTGATGGTGAAGCTGTCCCAGCACCTTATCTCGTGGCCGATCGCGAGGATCTGATGGCGCGAGAAATTAAGAATGGCAGGGACAGCTAGAAGGAATTTGTTCACCAACCCTGACCAGGTCTGGGCATGGTGTCCTGGATGTACGAGGTGGAGGGGCTCGAGCTTGGGATACGATTGAACAATTCTCATCCATTAAGGATAGGGTTCTTCATGTAACTGTTGAAGCCAGAGCTGTAGCTAAGTGAAGGTTGGGAGTCCTTTTAAGGGTCTGGGGATCTTTGGGGATCCAATTTTTATTTTACAGCGGATCGTGGTTAAAGGAAGTAGGAATATATACTCATGTCGTTTTATTTCTATTCTTTCTATGTCGTGACAAGGTGCGCCTGTTGCCTGATTGAACGCGTGACCAGAGTTTCCTTGATGAGGCGCCCCGAAACCGGACCCACATACAAGACACAGAGGATCAGACGGATCGGCGATTACTACAGCTCACCATGTCGTGTCCTCCTTTATAAGTCATGCCCCTGAAGAAGAGTCTACATGTCAAGCCGTGTTTTCCTTTTTATGGACTAAGGACTGATTCATTTCCAGGTGTAAGAAGCAGATCAAGTTTCATCGATGGACATGGGGTGCATATGACAAAAAAGGGAGGACTGTTGTGGAAAAATTAATTAATGTATGTTGTCAGATGTCCCCCCAATGTCAGTTTTGCTGTAATGCGCTCATGTAAGTGTATTCGCACATACAGACGTTGGTGGAAGACCATTGGCGCAAACACCGTCCCACGGACACAACAGATTTGCTTGCTCCTTTTAGGGATGTTCATTTATGCCTCAGCAAGGGCCTGGCCACTTCTTGTCGACTGCATTAAATGACTCAGAGCGAACAGATCTGTGTTTATGGGAACTATAGCATAACTATACGGAAATTGTGATTATCTGATCCATGTTTAAGTATGGTTGGCGTCATTGGTAGCAGTGAGTTTGGTTTGCACACGGCTTTGTACAAAGCCATGCTTTCTGGTGTTCCTTTGTCTCACAGAAAGCATGACCCCTGTACACAGCCATTTGCACACATCACTGCTAGCATTTTATTTGAATTTAAACATATCTGTGATTAGTTCTTTTGAAAATATAAAAAATGTCTGAATGGCTGTTTTGTGAAGCCACCACCTTCTTTTGTTACTCATGTTGACTATAAATAAAGAGAGCTGGCTATCCCAGGGACACTCTGCTCTGGGATGGCTTGATGATAAGACCTATGTGTGAGGCTTGCTTCTTGGAATGTATGGGACGGATGAACGCTGAGTGGAACTTAGCTAAAGATAGCATTATTGCAAAAAGATTAATCTAAAGTGTGTGCATGTTTAGCACAGGAAATATAGGCTGTATGCTCTGCATGGAACCTGTATTTCCACGACAAGTGCTACACGTGGGGGCTCGAGTCTGGGATTTCTGTGGTTGGAAAACCCCAAAAGTTGGACTTTATTCCCCTTGTGAGGCTCCGTGGAGGTCGGCCATCTTTGGAAAAATTTTGGTTGAGCCACGAGGAGAGCCCAAGCTGCGTAGTTCGTGGGTGTGTCAAGGAAAGTAAAAGCCCGCGAACATTGCAGGAAAATGGGAGGAGCCTCGCCATGCGGTGAGTTGTGTGTGGTGGCTTTGGCGCCAAATGGACAGTGCGTGATAGATCGGCGAGTGAGCAACATGGCGACTAATGCCCCATGGATTCCAAGTTCTTCAACCATGAACGTTGCCTCTTTCGCTGCTCCCTTGATAAATACGGGGATTCGGCTGAAGCTTCAGGGTCGCTTCGCTCTCTACGTCTGCAGAGATGCGGAGGCCCTTGGAGTGGTTTTTCCTAGATGCCAGGGACTGGTGGTGCACCTTCGGCCCTTTGGAGATGTGAAAAGTGCAAGGAATTCATCTTCGAGGTGGAGCAACCTACAGAAAAACCTCGGGCCTACCGTTTGAATTGCCTTACGGGCGCCCCTACTCTTGAGGAGGAAACCAGTGCTTCTGCAGCCACCCCCACGCGCACTGTCGTGACTTCGGAGGAAGTCGTTACGGATGTTCCGGTGGAAGATGAACCGGAGACGGAGAAACCGGCGGATGTTGCCTCTGTCACTACAGAGTCGTCGCTCCCACCGCCCAAGCGAAAGGTGGGCTATGTGAAAGCCTTCTGCGGCCGTGGTCGAGCTACACACCAGAGCTTGCCTGAATCGGATTGCTTAGTCGGAGGGACCTCCAGACGATCCGCGACAGCTACAGGCCGAGGTAAGCCGGGGAAAGGGACAAAAGCTAGTGTCCGAAGTATCGGGGATGTTTGGGTTCCCGACCCTAAGGAACTTGTTAAGGACAGTGATTCCTCCACCACCAAAAATTATTTGCCGACAGAGGAATATGATACCTCTGATCTTGAGTCATCCTCTGAGGTGGGAGATGATGCCGAAATAGACGAGCTGTTCATCAAGAAAGGCTGGGATAAGATACCCCTATCCTCCGCAAGAAGTAAAAGAGATACACCCAAAGTTCCTGGGGCTATTGCACCCCCGGCGGAGGCCCATGTGCTTGAAGAGGTATCTAACCCCAGGCCTACATCACCCAGACCTATATTGCCAGTGCCAACCGCTGTGGCTGAGTATGCACCATTGCGGGCTGCTATGTTGGGTCTTAAGGCAGTGAAAGTGCCTAGGCATCCGGATGCCATTATCCTACTGGGTGCGGGAGACCGCGCTACCCTTCCTCCGCTTTCCAGGCTGCAACGGCTGTTCAACCAAAGGGTGGCTGCTGATTATGGATGGGAGTACCCGTATCTCTCAAGAGACTTACTTTTCGAGGTGGAGGCCTACAGGGAGAGATGGTACGCTGACTTTCTGTGGGACTATTTGAAAGTGCCAAACGCCCGCAGGTATCTCTCCTGTTCTGCAGCTGTTGCGGAGAGGTACAAAGGGTGCAAGATGGACTGGGTACTTGGTCGGCACATACACGCAGATTGGGTGGTTGTGTGTCGGAAGGAGCGGGAAGATGCCGTGTATTCTATTGAAACTTTTGACAATAATTGGAAGCTCCTTATTTTACTCGATCCTAAATTTTATCTTTAAGAGACTGGACTCTAATGTGTTCTATTGTTTCCGGAGTGTACTCTCCTGGAGTCCAGGGACTTTGCCCTTGTGAATTGGGGTAATCTACTCCGCTTGGGAGCCAGGTGAGCTGTTGCTGTTGCTCTCCGCTCACAGCGCTACAAAGACAGAGACTTTGGGGAGTAGGTACAATTAGGGCCACGGAAGAAGAAATGGAAAAGATGTAATTTTCAAATGTTGGCACAATGTTATGACGGTGACACTTCCACTAGGTGGCGGTGTTGCGAAGGGTTTCTGTGCGCTCAAAGAGAAAAGTTATATATATTGATGTATATTAATAGTTTTCTATTTACACTAGGACTAGTGTAATGGGTACTTTATTAGAAGGAAAATATTCTCCCCTTGGGGAGGGTAGTTCCCTTCTTTAGTAAATAATGGTGTAGGATATGGTCATACTAGTTTTATATGTGTTTTCTCCCTTTGCAGGTGAACGTCTGGCAACCACTGAGCATGGGTGGGTTAGCTAGATGAGGAGGGGAGGGAGATGTAAGTGTATAAGGTGATGTGTTTTATATTACATATGTGACATTGAGAATGGGTTGTACACATTTTTTTTCCTCTTGTTGATCTTCCTTCATTTCTTTGTTCAACCCCTTTCCCCACATTTAGGTTCCGGCACAAACAAACCATTTTTCTATTATCGTGTTTTTTTGTATATAGTTCTGAGATAAACATGCGTAGACTCAGGCTTGAGGTATGTGGGTTTACCCCAGACACTGGGGACAGTGTCTATCTGTCTTTGGGGAGCGTGTAGCGGGGCTTTAAAATATAAGGGAATGATTGAGTGGTAGTTGTGCTCAAACACACTATTTGATAGGGTTCTGTAAAACCCATTTTGAACTACAGGTGGGATACTGGTGTATAGTTCCCCCAGGCCTGTTGGTGGCGCTGCCATCGGAGGCCAGGGTTGAACTGCTGGTACAGTGCTGTGCCTTGGATGTCCCCTTTCGGCAGTGGTATGGTGGGCGTGTTGGCCTGCTGTGCATCCCGGGAGGGGATATAAAAAGGGGTAGACCCTGTCTGTCAGGGGTGAGTTCCCGGGGGTTCGACCCCGGGAGCGTGTGATTCTGTTTGTGGCCACCCCAGGCACCTTTAGCCCTGGGGTGGAGTTCCTGGTCCGGTACACTGGCGGATCAGTCCCAGGCACCTTTAGCCCTGGGGCTGCAACCGGAGGCTTTGGGTCCAGCACCTTCGGCTGGAGCCCACGGAGGGAGGAGGAATCCCAGGGTGCTGCCTCTAGATGAGGAGGCCGGGGGAGGAACGTTCCGAAGGACTGGTGAGAGACCACAGTGAAGGAAGGGGCCCGGTAACTCTCTGGAGGGATGTCAATTTCCTGTTAGAGGCCTAAAACCAGAACCAACGTTCACCAGGTCTGTGGCAGAGACTGTGTGTGTACTCTGATTCGAGCATCATTCCGGCTGCTAGGATCCACTCCATTGGGAGACTATCCGGATGAGCTGAGTCTACCCGAAGATATGGGTAGTGAATAATTATTCGTTTGTGCCTGAACCTATTCCAACACCTCTTGCTGTCCTGATCTTCCTCCAACCTTTCCTGTTCAATGATCGTGCATAAGAGAGAAATAAACTCTACGTTGGAGTTGCAATTGGTGTGGACCTTGAAGTTATTGGGGAATAGAAACTTGTCTTTATCACAGTGAAGACGGGAGCCATTCTCTGGGGGAACCTAACCATAGAGACCCAGGTACATTACACCTCTTAACCTCTTCACACAGGAGGGTACGGGCATAGGTGTGCCCCTTCTCCCACAAGTGAGCCAAAGGGAGAAAGGGTGGTGAGTGCTACATAAAAGATGTGTTAGATCTGAGCATCCGGCTGTGTGAACACTCAAGTGTAATAGAAAAACTTCCATGGGACTACAAGTGTCAGCGACAGTCTGGATAGCAGAAATCCTCTTTTAAATCTCAGTCAATTACTTTAATGGACAAGTGCCCGCTCACCACTGTGGGTCCTCAGCCGGCTGGTACACTCTGTCCGGGACCTCACTTGATGGCGCCTCTGTAATGGAAGACGGCATCGTCACACCGTGCGGCTAGTCCTGGCTCTCTGCCGGGTGAAGCAGCTTCAAATGCTCTGAATCGCGAACCGATCCACCTGCTCAGCTAACAGGACTGTCCTCCAAAGATCCCTCTGGGGCGGATGATCCGGCTCGCCGCTGTAAGCCGCAGTCTCTTGCTCTCAGTCATACACACAGACCTCCTGCTGGCAGTTGAAAGATGTCCAGAGAAGCCTGCTTGTCCTTTTTATCTGGTTACCCAACAGGCCGTTCTGTCTCGCTATGCCTTATGGGTCCGCAGCTTAGCACTGTGGGTATGGTAGTTCCCAAACGAATCCACACAGTAAGAGTCACTCCCTTGTTAAACCACACATCCCACAATGCATCACTTTCATCCTTTTAATCAGGAAAAGCAAATGTTCAAATAACTTTCAATGGTCACTAGAGGGAGCTAAACCCTTTACTAATAACATTACAAAACTCAATGCAATAACTTTAGTAGCAATACCCTGGCTACATGTAAATAACTGAGACCGGAAGTTCTTTGCAGGAAGTTGGTGTATGCAGGAAATGGGTGGGAGTAGCTTGGAGAGCTTTTAAAAGAAACATGTGTTTGGACAAGAGAGATGTGTTTGGAAGGACAAAGAGGAACACATGGATGCAAGGAGCTCGAGAACTTTTTGAGTTGGACTCTGAGCAAGGAACCATGCAGGACATTACATCCTGACCTCTAAGTTGAGTAACTGTTTAGTTTACTTAATGCGTACATATTGTACATGCTTATGTAGCGCACAAACCCCAGACTTTACCTGCTGTTCTTCTGCTTGGCTCCTCCGCAGGAAAGAATGAGGCACCACAAGCCCGTACCCTCCTGAATAGGGAGGTTGAGCGGTGTTCGTTTCTCGGGCCTGCTTGCAGCCAGTGTTTAAAAACCTCCAGTGCTAACCTCATTTCTTTGGTAGTCAGAAACAAGCCTTAGTTCTCCACAGTAAGCAACTGTCCACACCAACTATTCTTTTGAGCACAATAAACAGTCTCTTTGAGAGCAGACAGGTTGGGACAAGACACAGGTCAGATAAGGTGGGAGGAAGTCCAGGCACAAACTTGAATTTGGGTTTTCTCCTGTTCTGATTAGCACGAACAGGCTTGGCGCACGGTCTCTGCCACAGACCGAGTGAAAAAAAGATGAAAGCCACTGCCACTGACCTTGGGTGCATAGTGTCACTGCCACTGTGACTTAAAGAACACGCACTTCCTTCCGTTAGTGAGCTGGCCCCTTTTTAGGACAAGAACATCCCTCCGGAGAGTTACCAGAGGCCCCATCTGTCACCACGACTCTGCGCTGGGTCTTCAGAAAGGGTCAGCTCCTTGGCCTCCTCGTCCTGGATACAGGTCCCCTCGCAAGGCAGATCCCTGGGAGTCTGGGTCCCCGGCGGATCCCAGCCGAAGGCTGCTGGGCTCCGGGCCTTTCTCCAAAGTATCTCACCCCAGACTGAAGGTGTCTGGGATGGAACAGCAGCTCCGTCTCCGCGCCTAGGGCACCCAGAGACAACCCGACCAGGCCTCCGGGCCTAGGGCACCCGGAGGCGACACACACGCACCCAGGCCTAAGGTGCCTGAGCGCGGAACCGACCTCTCTGGAAGATGGCCGCCCCCTTTTATATCCTCTCCCGACAGGCACAGCAGGTTCCCTGCCCCGCCGTACTGCTGCCAAGAGGGGACAAAAAAAGGCACAACCTTGTACTGCGGTTCAACCTGGGCCCATGGCAACAGCGCCACCTATAGGCCCCAGGGAACTACACACCAGTACCATCTCCCAGGGACAGAAATGGTCCATGAAACCTGACAATTAGTGCATCTGAGCCTAGTTACCACTCAGATGCTTCCCCCAAAATGTAACCACCCGCTACACTTATATTTGTAGACATATATTTTGTAAGCTATGAGTCGTGTTGTATTGTGCATCCTACAGTTGTATGTGCAGCTTTTCTGTTTAGTAAAGCATTGATACACTACAGAAATCTAAAGCTTCCTTTGGTTTTACCGCAAGAACTTAATAGATAGACGTAAAGCATTACATGGCATACTACACCCCCCACAGATTACATATTATGTTTTTTTTACCCACCCCGACGTGCACTAGATGTAAACGGGACCATGGGGACCGGATTCATCTGCTGTGGAGGTGCCCAAAGTTACACTCCGAATTGGAAGGGAGTGGTGGACACTCCTAGTGGAATATTTTAGATCTCTATCTCTTTAGACTCTAAACCTTGCTTGCTTAATTAACTGGAGGAATTTGAATGAGTTGAGAGCACTAGCGAGGCAATTGTCAGTACCTTATTTTTAGCTCGTAAGTTGATAATGACGCATTGGAAGTCAGAGAGCCCTCACACAGTCAAGAAGTGGATTACTGCTGTTGGTAATACGCTCTGGATGGAGAAGGCTATTTCTCAGCACAGGGGATGCTTGTGAAAATTTAAAAAAACTCTGGGACCCATGGCTGGATGTACCCAGGCTTGCCCCAGCGGACCTAGTCATGGATCGACTGCTTGGCTTGAATGCTGGATGATGATGATGATGACTCAAAAAGTAATTGATTGTATTGTATTGGAACTGTGGTATAATAAGGTTTGAGGAATTGTTGAAATGTATGTGTAGCGGCCTCACCCTCTCTCTCTTCTTTATCGGTTACTTTGGCTTCGGTCTAGGGGTACTTTGAAGGGGAGAGCGAGGTGCGCCGCGGCCCATGTCCTCTAGATTTCAGCATGTAGAGATGAAGGCCAGCATCCAATTACACCCGGGCTGTGTATACGCTCAGAGCCAAGTCTGTTCTGCTGATAACCCTCTTTGCTCCCAGTAATTGGAGTACCACACACTGAAAAGATCCAACACTTATTTATTCCATAACGGCAAACAAATAGCCCTTTGCGAGCAGACAGTTTGAGACCCATAGAACAGTTCAGTATTGGTGGGGAGTAGGTCAAGGCACAATCCTCAAAGAAACTAAACCGTTGAGGTTTCACCAACGGTTGCTAAGCACGGTGGCTGTTAAATGGACTTTTGGTACAGAGTCTCTTCCAGCGACTCTAGTGAACAGGAACTGGAGTTACCTTCGCTAAGTTGCAGCCCCTGTCAGGGGGAAGACATCCCTCCAAGGGAGTTACCAGAGGCCCCGCCGTCACCGGATTAATGCTGTACCAGGCTATCCGGAAGGGTTACACTCCCCGGCCTCCTCGCCTCAGATACGGGTCCCAACACCTTAGGGCCCCTCGGACTCCTCCACCCTTGCAGAACCCAGTCGAAGTTACTGGGCCCCAGGCCTTGGCCATAGTACCTCACCCTAGGCTTAAGGTGCCTGGGATGGACTCCATCCCTCGCTCCG
Source organism: Rana muscosa (assembly GCA_029206835.1). Classification (NCBI taxonomy): domain Eukaryota; kingdom Metazoa; phylum Chordata; class Amphibia; order Anura; family Ranidae; genus Rana; species Rana muscosa. The sequence continues at coordinate 358,198,694 of CM055122.1, forward strand.
GCCAGGTCTCCGAAACGCCAGCACCCAGGCCAAAGGTGCCTGGGTGCAGCCACGTCCTCCAACTCTGAACCCCAAGGTCAGGGCGTCCGCCCCTTTTATCTCCTCTCCCTTTGCGTCACAGCGGGTTCCCCACCCCGCTGTACCAGCGCCAGGAAAGGACAAAAAGGTACAGTCTTGCGGTGCAGGTTCAACTCCAGCCCAGGGCGACAACGCCACCTGCAGGCCACAGGGAACCTTGCACCACCAGAGTCCTCCAAGAACCACAAAAGGGATTCTCAGATTCCCTAACAATTAGTTCATCTGGGTTAACTAACCCAGATGCTCCCCCCTAAATTTAAATACCCGCTACATATGTATGTATGTATGTATGTAGCTGTTACTGCTTTATGCCTATGTATATCATGCAGATTATTTGTATGGTTATAATGTTATGGGTTGTATGTATGTATTTACTTCAATAAAACTTTCTTTGTATAAAGAAAAAAAAAAGGTTGGCTTTGTAATTTCTTTGCTGCAGGGTGAGCCCCAGTCATAGGCTCGTCATCTACTGGAACAGAAGGCCGATTCCCTAAATAGTAAAATTTGTAGAAACGGTGCAGCGCAATATAATAGAGGCCATACACTTTACAAGGAAAGATGTGATAAAACGATGAAAGAAGGAAACACCACATGGTAATGGAAAGATCTTCATATGATACTGGGTATTCAAAGTGATAAATCTTCCACCGTCAAAAGTATACACTCTTACCAGATGTGATGGACCACTGATGGTCAAAATCACTTGTTACCACACAGGGCTTGAAGACGATGAATCGGTCCAACAGGATGGCAGACAGGATACAATCGTGTGAATGTATGTAAAAGTAAAAATGCACACGATCTAAGTGTAGACTTTAGAGATCGTTTATTCCAAAAAGAAAAGGTGGCTGAGTACAATGTAAAATGCCGTGTGTCAGGCACAAAGTGAAATTTTAAAAAACGCGGTGTGAGAGCTGTGTCCTCTGGAAACTTTCTCCTGTCTTAAGAAGATCTAATATCTCAAATTAAACAAGCTTCTGTGGGCGTTCTCTCACCCCCCGGGACAGCTTTATAAATAAAGGATGGAGTATTATGGCATCAAGATAAGAGTTTTGTACCAGAAGAAATACGTGTTTCTGTTCGGAATTTGTGCCACGACCAGAATTAGAAATAGACTTGAGAAACGAGAAGTATGGGAAAGGAAAATTAGAAAGAGTTCTTTCGTTTGTGAAATACAGACACTTGAAGTGTCAGAAAACGGCCAGTAGCGGTTCTATTTCTGTTTGAAAATTTCGAGTGGGAGGATACAACTGCAGCAATCTGCCCACTCTTTCAGTCACTCCTTCTCTTTAACATGTGTCTGATCCTAGCAAATGGGCACACACCTAAGCAGCAAGCCAGAACCTGCACGTTTTCCACGAGTCTCCGTTTCCATAGTAACCTATCAACACACTTAAACCAGGAAGCGGAGGCAGTGAGAAGTTGTGCACTGTCTTCATCTGCAATCGCTGTCCTGTCTGTGTTCTGGGCTGCACGGTCAGCTGCAGTCTGTCTTCTCTCTCCACCACCTCCTCTGATACTTCCTGGGCTTCAATTTCCCCCTGTGTTCTCAGATCTCTTCCCCCTCTCCTCCCCTTCACTCACAGGCTTTCAGCTCAGGAGGGGGAGGGGGAGGGGGTGGTCGGCAAAGGAATACTACATTATCATGTTCAGAGATCCCTGGATGCTGTCTACACATCCCATTCAATAGGAAGACATCAGCCACTTCTTGTGTCTGTCTATTGTGAATAAACAGTGAGATGTGTTCAATACATTGCAGGGGGAGGGAAACAGGAATCCCCATCTTCAGTGTTGTATTGCGCATTATATTTTTAATAGGAACGTAGAATATGTATAAAGAGCACTTCAGTGATCTCTCTTTCACAGTCACTGAAGTGCTCCTGCTATTACTGAAGGCCTGTCAGGAGGGAGGGGGAAAGGGGAGGAGGGAGAGGAGCTATGCAGTGTGAGGTTGCGGGAGCGAGCAGCAAACGTCAATCACACAGATGGAGGGGGATCCAGACTCCTCAGATTTCCCATTGTCGAGATGACGCTTCAAGACAGACTGTAGTTCCTCCCACAGGTAATTAACTCAGTTTTAAAGTGGTTGTAAACCCACTTTGTAAACAAACACCTACAGGTAAACCTAGATTAAGGCTTACCTGTAGGTGCATGAAATATCTCCTTAACCTACACAGTTAAGGAGATATTTGCATTTAAAAGTGGCGACGCTGACGTCACGCGCATGCGGTTAACCCCATTCACAAATTCAGCTAGGTCGCAGCATTCAACGACGTAGCCGAATTCGACGCCTCATGTGCGCATGCGCGGAGTAACGTCTTCGTTGCTCCGGCCAATCACAGCGCCGGAGCGGCGCTGTGATTGGCTGGAGCGGCGATACCCGGAAGTAACCTTCCGGCTATCGCCGCAGCGATGGCTGCGGCTGAAGAGGGAGACAAGGACGGCTTCGGGGGCCCCGATCTAAGGTAAGTGATGCATAATGAGCTATTATGCTAGTCATATTAGCTCATTATGCCTTTCTCTTACAGGTAGTTTAAAAAAAAAAATTTTTATAAGGGTTTACAACCACTTTAACAGAAAGGGTGCACTTTTCAGAGTGCAGGAAAGCTCTGTAGGTATGTAGCTTATAAGGATCGAGATTAAGCCCAAAAAAATGAAACCCATACTTCTCTTTTAACATTAATAAGTCACCGGGACCAGATGGCTTACACCGAGGGGCCTTAAGGCACTCAGTCAAGCGATTGACAGACCATTCCAAATTCTTACGAGCAGTCTATTGACTGGAATGGTACCAGCTGATTGAAGAAAAGACAACGTAGCAGCTATATTTAAAAAAAGGGCCTAGATATATCCCTGGGAACTATAGATCAGTTAGCCTCACATCAATAGTTTGCAAGCTCTTGGACTATATACAAGATTTTAGTAATAAAAACTGTATTATTAGCAGTAACCACCATGGATTCATGAAGAATCATTCTTGCCAAACCAACCTATTAACCTTCTATGAGGACGTGAGCTGCCATCTAGATAAAGGAAGGCCTGTAGGTATGGTGTATCTGGATTTTGCAAAGGCATTCGATACAGTTCCCCATAACCGTTTACTGTACAAATTGTCGGCATGGACCAAAGGGTGTGTACATGGTTTGAAAACTGGCTACGTGGGCAAGTCCAGAGGGTGGTGATTAATGGGGAGTACTCGGAATGGTCTGGTGTAGAAAGCGGGGTCCCCTAGGGTTCTGTCCTGGGACCAATCCTACTTAATTTATTCGTAAACGATCTGGAGGATGGGATAAACAGCTCGATCTCAGTATTTGCGGGCGATACTAAGCTAAGCAGGGCAATAACTTCTACGCAGGATGTGGAAACCTTGCAAGAAGATCTAAACAAATTAATGGGATGGGCAACTACATGGCAAATGAGGTTTAATGTTGAAAATGTAAAATAATGCATTTGGGTGCCAAAAATATGAATGCATTCTAATCAATAGGGAAAGAACCACTGGGGGAATCTAGGATGGAAAAGAACCTGGGGTCTTAGTAAATGGCAGGCTCAGCAATGGCATGCAATGCCAGGCTGCTGCAAGCAAAGCCAACAGAATATTGACACGCATTAAAAAGGGGATTCACTTCAGAGAAAAAAACGATAATTCTCCCACTCTACAAGACTCTGGTCTGGCCGCACCTGGAGTATGCCATCCAGTTCTGGGCACCAGGCCTCAGGAAGGGATGTGCTGGAGCTGGAGAGGGTCCAGAGAAGGGCAACAAAGCTAATAAAAGGACTGGAGTAGGGATGAGCTTCGAGTTTGAGTCAAACTCATGTTTGACTCAAACATTGCCTGTTCGCCCGTTCGCCGAACAGCGAACAATTTGGGGTGTTCGCGGCAAATTCGAAAAGCTGCGGAACACCCTGTAAAAGTCTATAGGGGAAATATAAAGTGCTAATTTTAAAGGCTTATATGCAAGTTATTGTCATAAAAAGTGTTTGGGGACCTGGGTCCTGCCCCAGGGGACATGTATCAATGCAAAAAACAGTTTTAAAAACTGACGTTTTTTCGGGAGCAGTGATTTTAATAATGCTTAAAGTGAAACAATAAAAGTGAAATATTCCTTTAAATTTCGTACCTGGGGGTGTGTATAGTATGCCTGTAAAGTAGCACTTGTTTCCCGTGCTTAGAACTGTCCCTGCACAAAATATAATTTCTGAAGGAAAAAAAGTCATTTAAAAGTACTCGCGGCTGTAATGAATTGTCGGCTCCTGGCATTACAGAGCACGAGGCACACCCTCCCTGCTCAGTTCGTGGGCATGACCCAGGGAAGGAGAAAGCCCGCGAACTGGGGTGCAATAGGGGAGGAGTCCAATCATGTGAAGGACTACACGTGGGGACTTTGGCGCCAACCATGTAGTGCCCAATGGATCAGCAGAGAGTCACCATGTTCGGCAATGCATCGTGGATTCCACTTTATCCTCCTACCACGAGTTTGACCACTGCTGCTCCGATAACCGATACAGGGATCCGGCTAAAGCCCCGGGGATGATTCGCCCTGTACTCATGCATGGACGTTAAGGCCCTGGGTTTGATTTGTCAAGGCTGTTCGGGACTGGTGTGTCAGCTGAAGCCATTCAGGCACTGCAAGGCCTGTGGAGAGTTCTTATTTGAGGTGGAACCACTCATCGAGAAACCCAGAACCATCCACCTCAACCGCACAACAGGCAACACCACTCAGGAAGGAGGAATCACTGCTTTGACAGCCATCCCTGTGCGCACTGCAGCGACCGCAGGGGAGGTCGCGATCACTGAGATACGGGAGAAATCCGAGGATGCTGACTCGGTCACCACTGTTTCCCAGCGTCCACCGCCGAAGAGGAAGACCGGTCTGGTAGTCCCGTCCAGCGGTCGCGGTGGATCATCTTGCCCGCCTAGGCCCGGCCCGGATGGATCCGGTCGGAAGAGTCCCGGACATCCCTTCTCAACTATGGGCCGAGGTAAGCCGGGAGGAGGGACTTGGTGTTGGGGCGGAGGTGTCGGAGATTCACGGCCCTGTGTGCCCGCGGGAGGTAGCGATTCAGTCTCCACTACAAACTACCTGCCCGCGGAGGAGTGTGACACCTCCAACCTGGAGTCGCTCTCCGATCCGAGAGACGAGGTCATCATAGACAAACTTTTGCTAAGAAGGGCTGGAACAAGATGCCTCTCTCCTCGTCCCGCAGAGTCAGGGATCCACCCATGTCTACAGGGGATAGTACACCCCGGGTGGAGGCACCAGCGCCTGAGGAGGGACCCCGACCCCAGTCTGCCCTTCTATCTCCGGTGCCTCCTGCATCTAGCACCGGGGAAAAGAGACTGTTGCTGCGGGCGCCTATGCCCAGAATGGAGATGATCAAGGCACCTCGCCACCCGGACGCTATTGCCCTACCGGGTGAGGGAGACCGCACTACTATGCCTCCGCTGGCGAGACTACAACGCCTCTTCTGCCAAAAGGTTGCCAACGAGTACGGGTGGGAATACCCGTACTTACCCAAGGAACTTTTGTATGAAGTGGAAGTCTGCCGGGAACGCTGGTACAACCATTTCGTGTGGACACACCTTCAGGTCCCACACGCCCGCAGGTACCTCGCGTGTTCCCCCAAAGCATCTCAACGGTTCAAGGACTGCAAGGCAGAATGGATGCTGGGTCGGCACATCCACGCAGACAAGGTGTTGATTCGACGCAAAGAAGGGGAGGATGTCGAATACCATTTAGAGACAATGGACCAGCACTTAAAACCCCTTGTCTTGCCGCACCCAAAATTCTATATGTAGGAGAAAGAAAAAAAAAAGACTCTGTTCTTGCTTTATTCTACTGCTGCTGAACTTTCCGGGGTCGTTGTTTTTTATTTTTTTCCGGAAACCCAGTGACTGTACCCGAGTTTAACAGGTGTTTGTGCTCTTTGGAGGAATTGAAGGACTGTTACCGTTATTTGTTCTTTATTCTTCCATCCCGCAAAGTGATCATGGACTTTGGGGTAGTTAGAGCCACAGAAGAAGTTGGGGAAAAGTCTTCAACAAGTGCAGTTACCGCGATGCTATCACCAGGTGGCAGTGTTGCGCACCGATATTCACTGTTCACACACACACTTATGGAAGGAAAGGATTTCTCTGCAGAGAGGTTTTTTTGTTCTCACACGAACATATGTGTCAGGGATATGTGTGTTTAACGTTTCTTTTCCCCTCTGCAGGAGAGCGTCCCATCAAGACCGCTGAGCATGGGGCGGGTCTTAGTCAGGAAGGGTGGGGAAAAGTGTTAATGTGAATATGTGATTTGCAAAAAATGTTTTTTTGTTGTTATGTGTTGTTTGTTTCCCTTCCCTCACCTTTCATGTCAGGTTCAGGCACAACTGTTTTAGTTAGTTTTTTTCAAAGCTTTTTATATTTTTGGAATTTTTAGTCGGTTTCTCGACCGGGCTATGTCAGTCTCTTTTGGGCATAGTTTGCTCCAGACACTGGGGACCAGTGCCAAATAACCAGGGGGAGAGTGTAGCGGGTATGTACTTTTGTGAGTGTTTAATTCGGGTGAAGACATCAGTGATGTCTTGTTCCCTGTGGCCCAGCAGGTGGCGCTGTCACTTTGGGCCGGGGTTGAACCATCACTGCAGTGCCATACCCATTGTGACCTCTCGCAGCGGTTGTACGGCGGGGCGGGGAACCCGCCGTGCATGCTGGGGGAGGGTATAAAGGGGGCGGACATCTTCGCCATGAGGTCCAAGCCCCAGGCACCTTCAGCCTGTGAGCTGCTGTCCGCGGTCAGTGTCCAGGCGGCCTAGGCCTGGACACAAGGAGTTTGGGAGTCACCCCAGACACCTTCAGTCTGGGGTGAGGTACATCGCTTCAGGCCTTGGGCCCAGCTTCTTCCACTGGGTTCCGCCCGAGAGGAATCGTCCTAAGGTGCCCACAGTATCGGGTACCTGAATCCAGGCATAACGGACCGTGCAGGTGACCTTCCCGTAGATCTGGTGCAGCACATTGGCAGTGCCGGGACAGGGCCTCCGGAGACCGTCGGGATGGATGTCCTTTCCAAACAGGGGCTGTATTCACACGGAAGGTGGTCCATGTTCTAAGGTCGGTGGCAGAGGCCGTTACATTCAGGCCTGTGGCAGGGGCCTCAACAGTTCACTCGGTAGGTGGCAGCTACCAACCTCACGGTCGGTGGCAGAGACCGTGCGCCAGGCCTATTCGCACGCAAAAGGAATAGGAGAGTTCATTTGTGCCTGGGCCTACTCGTATCCACACCCCTGTCTGTCTATTACAAGAGTTCAACTGATTATGTTCATCCTGGCAAATGGAGAAATAAAAGAGTGTTGGACTTTTAATGGTGTGGGGCTCTTTTACTGGTAGACACATCTCCACAAAGGAAGCAGAGGCTCCGTATGCAACGAACAGACCCGAAGGTAAAATCAAGTGACTTTTCTCAACCCTCATACACATACGAGGTGAGAGCTTGGCGTAGTGTTCCTGCACTCTCTCTCCCCGGTACCCCTAGACAACAGCCGCATAACCGATAAAGAGAGAGAGAGAGTGAGGCTGCTACATATATATATATGCATCCCGGTTTTGTATATATATATATATATATATATATATATATATATATACACGCCGTTGTGGAAAATGTTATTGATGTATGTTGTCAGATGTCCCCCAGTGTCGGTTTTGCTGTAATGCGCTCATGTGAGCGTATTCGCACATACAGAGACGTTGGTGTAGGGATGGACGAACATCTCCCGGGACGGTTCGCGAACGCGGGTAAATGTTCGCGAACCGCGGGTTCGTGGCGGGCCCCATTCATTTCAATGGGAGGCGAACATTAAAAACCTCCAGGTCATATTTGCAGCCACAAAATAATTACTAGACTTGTGCACAACGGAAAAATTAGTTCCGCTTCGGTTCGTTTCTTTCCGGTCCTGTTGATTCGTAATCATTCGTAATTTTGCTAGATGGGATTTTTCGTGTTCGGACTCATTCGTATTTTCGCAAACGACATTTTTCGTTGAATTTTTTGTTGCTTTATAATTCGTACTTTCGGTAGAGTACGTTGTTTTTCGTTGATTCTGGACACAACTCCTACTTTCGTAACTTTTTTTGGGTTCGTTGATTCGTAATTTTCCGTGTCTCTCTCACAACGACGCTGCCTATTATGCCTAATGTGCTTCGAATGGATTTGTACTTTTCTAAATACATAGCGGTTATTTGTAACGATTCGAAATCTCGTATTTTACTTTCGTTTTTTACATGCGGCTATAGGCTCCGCCCCTGTACACCATTTTGAGAGGGTTCAGCACGGTGAGGGAGAAGCAGAGAGCAGAGCAGAGTGAGTGTTATTGTGCTTCGAATGGATTCGAAATCTCGTATTTTACTTTCGTTTTTTCATGCGGCTATAGCCTCCGCCCCCTGTACACCATTTTGAGAGGGAGTTCAGCATGGTGAGGGAGAAGCAGAGAGCAGAGTGAGTGTTATTGTGCTTCGAATGGATTCGTACATTCGTAACTTTTTTCATAACGAATTATGCCGAAGACATTCGGGCATTCGCTATTTTGCGGTATAATTTATTTCGGATTCGGTTTTATTCGTAATTGCTTTGTTCGGAAATTCAAATGCTTCCGAATGTCCGAAAGTTGCTAAATTCAGACGAATTTCGATTCGTTACGAAACGAATTGCACAAGCCTAATAATTACTAGCTGTGCACACATAGTCCCACAACATGGACAATGACATAACAGAAGTATTAAGCAAATTTGAGATCGACAACGACAAGCATTCTTTTTTTATCTGAAATTTTTTGTCAATTCAGGAGCGCATGAAGGCCATGGAAGAGACGCAAGGCCAGGCTATGAAGGGGGTGCATGAGATGATCCTGCTATTGGAAAAGTTGCCATAAATGTTTTTTGTTTTTTTTATAAGTTGTATAAATCGTTTATACAGTTATAACTTTTATTTCGTTTTTGTAATATTGCTCGGTTTTATTGTAATAGCTCGGCCTAAATCAGCCGGAACTGACAGCAGCCGGTAAATACATGTCAAATACATATAGGGTCCATTCACACGTCTGTAAAATGGGTCCGCATCCGTTCCACAATTTAGCGGAATTGATTTTCAATTCCAGTCTGAAAAATTAGGCATTCAAAGCCTGGATAAAGAAGTAAGTGTCGGCCAGTACAGGCCCCAAAAATTAGCCAACAAGCATTCATCTGACAGCAAAGAACTTTAAATTCTGTGGCTGGAGGTACATTAGGCATTCACAGGATAAATACGTTTCGGGCACTACAGGCCCCAAAAATTAGGAATTCAACGGACATAAAAGGCCTTTTATGCCGCTGTATTTACCCAAGAAGACAAGGACCATGAATAATTGTTATAGGTGGTGGTGGATATTTGTGGCCTGTCATGAGGAATTTGAATGAAACATGGTCTACTGGTCACATGTGTTGAATTCCTCAGAGATCCATGCCTCATTCATTTTTATAAATGTGAGGTAGTCAACACTGTCGTGAGCTAAGCGAGTGCGCTTATCGGTCACGATCCCCCCTGCTGCGCTGAACGTCCTTTCGGACAGGACACTGGATGAGGGGCAAGCCAACAGTTCCATTGCAAATTGTGCAAGCTCTGGCCAGAGGTCAAGCCTGCCCACCCAGTAGTCCAGGGGTTCATCACTTCTCAGAGCGTCCACATCGGCCGTTAATCCGATGTAGTCGGACACCTGTCGGTCTAGGCGTTCCCTGATGCTGGATCCGGATGAGACCTATCGATGGGTCGGCTGAAAGAATGATCTCATATCAGAAGTGACCAAGACATCTTCAAACCGCCCTCTTCTTGCAGGCGCTGTTGGATTGGTATCCACAACTGTTCCTCTGGGAGTGGAAATTCCTGTGCCAGCGCACGCAAAAGCAGAATGCAGCATTTCTCGAAGCAAGGCCTGGAAGTGCTCCATTCTGACAGCCCACTGTGATAGTGGTAACATTTCTGCCATTTTTTGTTTGTACCGGGGGTCCAAGTATGTTGCCACCCAGTAATGGTCCTTGCCCTTTATGCTTTTTATACGGGGGTCCCTCTTAAAACACTGGAGCATGAAGGCCCCCATTTGCACTAAACTGGAAGCAGTGTGGTGGCCTGGCTCCTGCTTGTCATCATCCAGGATAATGTCGTCCTCGATCTCCTCCCCCCATCCACGAACAACAACAGCAGGGATCCCAGAAAGGTTTAAAGCATGCTCTTCTTGCTCCTCCTCATCCGCCCCGGCACCATCCTCCTCTGACTCCTCTTCAGACTCCTGTTGGTGACTTGTCTCAGAGTAGCCCCCCCTGGGAATTCATCCAGCATTGCGACTTCCTCATCTTCCTGCTCCTGCTCCTCGACGGCTTGATCAATGACACGACGCAATGCACGCTCCATAAAGAAGGCATAAGGTACGATGTCACTGATGGCACCATGGCTGCGACTGACCAGTTTGGTGATCTCATCAAATGGCCGCAAAAGTCTGCATGCGTCGCGCATGAGCAGCCACTGACGCGGTGAAAAAAAACCAAGATCCCCAGAACCTGTTCTGGCGCAGAGTTCGTACAGGTAGTCGTTAACTGCACGTTTCTGCTGGAGCAGCCTATCAAGCATATACAAGGTTGAGTTCCATCGCGTCGGGCAGTCACAAATAAGACGTCTGACCGGCAGATTGTGTCGCCGCTGAATGTCAGCAAGGCGAGCCATGGCCGTGTAAGATCTTCTGAAATGGGCCGAGATTTTCCTTGCCTGCCGCAAGACGTCCTGGACCCCAGGGTATTTGACAACGAATCGCTGCACGACCAAGTTCAAGACGTGTGCCATGCATGGCACGTGTGTAATTTTGCCCTGTTTCAACGCACTCAGCAGATTGGCACCGTTGTCGCACACCACTTTACCAACTGTCAAATTGAGCGGTGTTAGCCACTGATCTGCCTGTGAACGCAAAGCTGAAAGGAGTGCAGGGCCAGTGTGGCTCTTGGCTTCCAGGCACAACAGACGCAGCACAGCATGGCAACATCTCACCTGGCATGTCGAATAGGTTCTGGGGATCTTGGGCGGCGCAGCGGAAGAGACGGTATCAGCGGAAGAGGAGGAGTCAGCCGAGGAGGAGAGGGAGGATGGAGTAGGAGGAGGAGGAGAAGAAGAGGCAGGCCTGCATGCAATCCGTGGCGGTAAAACCAAATCTACACGGGTGCCACGGGTTACATGCTTGACGGCCGTCAGAAGGTTCACCCAGTGGGCAGTAAAAGTAATATACCTTCCCTGCCCGTGTTTGCTAGACCACGTGTCTGTGGTCAGATGTATCTTGGCACCGACACTGTGTGCCAGAGATACATTCACTTGCCGCTGAACATGGCCATATAGCTCTGGGATGCCCTTCTGGGAGAAATATTTCCTTCCTGGGACCTTCCATTGTGGTGTTCCAATGGCCACAAATTTTCGAAAGGCCTCCGAGTCCACCAGTTTATATGGCAGTAGTTGGCGGGCTAGGAGTTCTGACAAGCCAGCGGTCAACCGTTGGGCAAGAGGGTTATCCGGCGTCATCATTCTTTTACGCTCGAACATTTGTCCCACGGAAGCCTGCCTTTTTCCAGATAAACTTGGGGACGTGATGATGGAAGGTGGAGTGGAGGACAACTGTGAAGAGAGAGGAGAAGTAGTAGAAGAGGCTGGATGGTGAGAGCCTGGAGTTTGGCTTTGTGGGTTCTGACGGCGTTGCTCCCACTGGGCTCGGTGATGGGAGTTCATGTGCCTTCTTAAGGCGGTCGTCCCTAGGTGAGTGTTGGGCTTACCGCGACTTATGCGTTGACTGCAAAGGCTGCAGATGGCAACACTATTGTCAGCAGCGGACACGTTAAAAAAAGCCCACACTGCGGAGCCATGTGCCGGAGTCCTGGGAGCGCCAGATGTGACCGTACATGGTTGATGGCTCGCTCTGAGTCCTGATACATTAGCAGTCTTGTTTGTCACTCCTGTGCAATGTAATTTTCGCCTGCCTTTCCTCCCTATCTGCTGGTCCATCTCTCCCTCTGAACTCCCCTCCTGGTCCTCTCTTGTGGGCACCCACGTGACGTCCATAGACACATCATCATCTACGTCACCTTCCCCACCACTAACATTAGAGATCTCGGAGTAGGCAGCAACAGCGGGGACCATCATCCTTGGGCTGATCTGGGTACTGTCGTCAGACTGCTGAGTGGCGGTTGTTGCTACCTCCTCTTCCTGATCCAATGTCAAGAATGCCTGTGCATCAGAGAAGTCTTGTGATGGATCGGAAAATAATTCCTGTGACTCAAGCGGAGGGTATATGGTGGCGGTGGTGTTGGTGGTAGTGTCTTTGGGGGTGCACACAGCAGAGAGTGAAGAGGGTGCAGATAGAGCGGATGAGGAGGGTGCAGAAGAGTAAGGCTGAGTGAGCCAGTCAACCAAGTCTGGTGCGTCCTTTGACGTAATCGAACGCACCTTCTGCAACTTCCCACTTTGGCTCCGGCCTGGTGCTCCTGCCCTACCCCTACCATCCCTGCGGAAGGGCCTGCCTCTTCCTCTGCCTGTCATCTTTTTAAATGACCCTGTGACAAAAGGCTGTAGAGAAGGGCAGTATATGTGGAAGAAGGTATATAACACCCCGCTTCAAACTGTCGTTTTCGGGGGCCACTGGTCTATCACAGCAGTTATAGTACTTTTTTCTAATTGCGTTTGTCACTCTTTGTAGTATCGCTGTAGAACCTCTCAGCAGTCACAATGCTGCACAGTAGAAATGCACTATACTATTCTTCCTATATGTGAAAGTTTTTTATGCGTGTATTAGACCCCTATATACTGCACACCAAATAGTACACACCTATACCAGTCCTTAAAATGAACTTTTGGGGAGCTTTATTGGTTAGCGATTTTAGTCGCTAGTCTGTGCCTGCGACACACAGCGGCAATTTCTACCTAAACCGAGAAAAGAGCTGCAGCAGAACCGCTCAGAAGCTGCACAGTAGAAATGCTGCACAGTTGAAATGCACTAAATATTATATAGTATAGTATATATTATATAGTATGTTTGAAAGTTTTTTATGCGTGTATTAGACCCCTATATACTGCACACCAAATAGTACACACCTATACCAGTCCTTAAAATGAACTTTTGGGGAGCTTTATTGGTTAGCGATTTTAGTCGCTAGTCTGTGCCTGCGACACACAGCGGCAATTTCTACCTAAACTGAGAAAAGAGCTGCAGCAGAACCGCTCAGAAGCTGCACAGTAGAAATGCACTATACTATTCTTCCTAGAGTATTTTATGCGTGTAGTACACCCCTATTTACTGCACACAAAATAGTACACCTATACCAGTCCGTAAAAGGACTTTTGTGGACTGTACACCTATACCAGTCCTTAGAAGGACTTTTGTTTTAGTAGAGTCTGTCCCTGCTAGTACACACACAGCAACCTTCCTACACTGACTAAAGACAGCTGCAGAACCGCTCAGCACTGCAGTCCCAATGCTGCACAATTGAAATGAACTAAAAGTGTATTACACCCCTATACACTGCACACAAAACAATTGTACACCTATACCAGTCCTTAAAAGGACTTTTGTGGACCTAATAGCTAGGATTACAGTCTGTCCCTGCGCCACACAGCAACCTGTCCCTACGCTGACAAATAACAGAATGTAAAATGGCAGCCAGATCAGGTCTATTTATAAGGTAGGGGGTATGTCCATCTGCTGAAATGTCTCATTGGCTGTCCTGTACCACATGATGGATGTGTCATAGGTCAAAGTTCCACAATGTAAAAGATTCAGAATATGGTGGCCGCGAACCGGCCGCGAATAGCGCCATATGTCCGCCGGTTTCGCGAACCGCGAATGCGCAAAATTCGCCGCGAACCGACCGCGGGGCGAACCGCAAGGCCATCTCTACGTTGGTGGAAGACCGGTGGCGTGAAAATCTTCCTGTGGACACAGCGCTGTTTGCTCTTTTAGGGACGTTTGTTTTATGCCTCACCAGGGGACTGGCCACTTCTTGGCGTTGGCATTAAATGACTCCAAGCGGACAGATCTGCGTCCACAAGAACTATAGCATAACTATATGACAATTGTGGCCCATTGAGCCATAGTTTTCATATGGTTCCCGTCATTGGAAGCAGTGCACATCACTGCTATTCTATTTGAATGTATACATGTCTGTTATTGGTTCTTCATGTATTGTATTGTATTAGCTGTATTTAACATATCCTTATATGGTCATCTGCTGGGTGGCGCTCACTTCCTATGGAGGAGGTCACATGTTGTAACATCACTTCTGGCTGGGAGTTTAATAAAAGAGCCTTTGAGGGCGTCGGCAGAGGGTTGATGCTGTGATGACGAGATGAACCTAATGCCGTGTACACACGATCTATTTTTTTCGACGGTGAAAACACCGTCGAGAAAATCGACGTGAAAAACGAGGAACAGCTTGTTCCCCCCACACACGGCCGTTTTAAATGAAAATTTTTTTTTGGGTCAAAAAAAACTACGGTGTGTGGGCTCCCTGGCAGTGTTTCCCTATGGGAAAACTGCCACAGAAAAAAACGACGGGAATCACGACGAGAAAAATTAGAGCATGTTCTAATTTTTCTTGTCGTGATTAATGCCGTTTTTCCCGTCTGGAAAAATTACAAAAAGCCCACAGACGATCGTTTTTCTCGTCCAAAGGAAAAAATGTCATTTTTCCGGACGGGAAAAATGATCGTGTGTACGCGGCATATCAGTCTGGTGATGATGTCTCTTGATTTGAATGAATGGGGATCGAATGGAAGGTGAGTGAATTTTAGCTTAAGATGCATTATATCATTGAGACAAAATGTGTTACTATTAGAGACAAGATATCTGGCTGTGTGCTCTGCGTACAGCCAAATTTATATAACAACACTGTATCCAGTTTAGCTAGATCTCACTGCAGACCGTTCCTGGTGTACTGTTTCTAAAATACTTCAGGCAGGCAGTTGATTCAGTTAGTTGCAGTGTATTCAGTGTATATATATATATATATATATATATATATATATATATATATATATATATACATCCCAGCTTTGTATATATTGTGACGGTATGCGAGGTGAGATACACGATTATAGGTACATTTCACCTCGCATTTTTTACAGTCCTTTAAGTTTACGGTGGAACACAGGCCGGGAAAGTTCCAAAATAACGCAGATGCCCTCTCCCGTGTGCACTGTATGATTGTGTCAAGTGCTCAGCCACAGGGGCTTGAGCAGAGGGATGGGATATGTGACGGTATGCGAGGTGAGATACGCGATTATGGGTACATTTCACCTTCACCTTCTCTGCCCTGAGACTCAGAAGGGAATCTGAGTGAGATGAGCACTGTTTTGGATTGAAAGAAAAGGTTTGCTTTATAGCATGTTTTTGTGGGTGACGGGGACCAGCCCCTCACTGTATAGAGAGGAAACTATTTTGTATAGTTTAGCACCGGACGGCAAGGATTTAATTTACTGTTTTGTTTATTTTTACCTGCAAACCTCTTGTAAATAAAACCTGGCATCCGCCAGACTTTTAAGAAAAAGCCTGTTTGCGGACTGTGATTCAGAAAAGTTGATCCCCACGAGCTAATCTTCCACACGTGGTGGATTCTGTGGGCACTTTCTGAAGATGGAGGAAATGTTAAAGGCCCTGCTACAGGCCAATGCAGCTCAGCGGGAAACCAACCGCCAAGTCGCAGAGGCTGCTGCAGCACAACGGGAGGCTCAGCAGGAGATGAGCCGGCGAATCGCAGAGGCCACTGCAACACAACAGGTTGAGGCATACCTTGCGACTTTTGAGAGAGTTGCTGACCGCAAAGGATGGCTAAAAGAGCAGTGGGCGGGTCTCTTGGCCCCATTTCTAACAGGAGAACCCCAAAAGGCCTATTTTGACCTAGAACCCGATAAGGCCCAGGACTATGAGACTCTAAAGACAGAGATACTCGCACGCTCGGTTGTCACCGTGGCAATCCGGGCCCAGCGGGTGCATCAGTGGTCCTACTCCAGCAACAAGCCACCCCGTTCACAAATGTTTGACCTGGTCCACCTCACCAAGAAGTGGTTGCAGCCGGAGACCTTGACAGACCCGCAGATCGTGGAGCGTGTGGTAATGGACCGGTATCTGCGTGCGCTCCCTGCTGCTCTGAGGAAGTGGGTCGGACAGGGCGACCCCAAAACTGCAGCCCAACTGGTCGACCTAGTGGATAGGTACAGTGCTACTGAGGAATTGGTGAATCCATCTACACCCCACTTCGGTGTGTCTAGGGTGCAAGATTTCCCAGCGGTTCTGGTAAGACTGTTCCGGGGTTCAAGAGCTTGGGGAAAGTTGATAAGACTGTTGTTACAGCTGATGAGACTGTGGGTCCTAGACCTGGAGACTGGCCAAAGAAGCCAGGAAGGTCTGTGGGACCATTAAGAGGACTGGGGGTAGAACATATACGATGTTTTCATTGCCATGCATTAGGGCATAGTGCTGCGAACTGTCCTATAAATGATGAACCTATGCAATGTGATTATGCTTATTTGAAAAGACGCATTTCTCTGTTTGCACAGGTCGCATGTACTGCATCATGTCAGAGTCGCATTGAAAAACAGATGTGTGTTATTTCAGTGGATGGAAAACCACTGACAGCCCTGCTAGACTCTGGTAGTGTGGTGACCCTAGTAAGGAATGATTGTGTAAACCCCACAAAACTACACCCCAGTACTATTGGGGTAATTTGCATCCATGGGGACACTCGAGAGTACCAGACAGCGGTGGTGAAGGTTGATACCCCCTGGGACAGTGTAACACATTCAGTAGGGGTGGTTCCTTCACTGCTTCATGAAGCTTTAGTGGGAAGAGATTTTCCCAATTTTTGGAAGTTATGGGAGAGAAAAGGGAGGCTAGTAGATAGAGCTCCCCCTGCTGGGGAAGCACGGGAACTCTCACCAGACCCTTTTCGCCAAAGGGAAGGGGATGCTGTTGGTGGGATTGAGGAAGCCGGAGATCCTCTTCCTTTCCCAGTCCTGGCTGGGGAGCCGGAGGACCTGGAAGTTGGCTCCCAGCCTGAGGGTAACAAACAGGAGACCCCCTCTGACCCTGACATTGAGAGTAGCCAAAATATGGTACCCGACTTAGAGGTCAGGAGGGAGGATTTATGTACTGAGCAATTGCGAGAGGCCACCCTCATGAGAGCCAGGGAAAACGTGAAGATGTTGGATCCTAATTGGGTGGTGTCTTTCCCATACATGTCAATTAAAAACAATTTATTGTATCGAGTAATAAAACATGGAGAGGACGAGGTAGAACAGCTACTAGTTCACAAACCCTTCCGCAGGATGGTGCTAGACCTGGCCCATGGTCATGCAAAAAAACAGGGAGAGAATTAGCCAGAGATTTTTCTGGCCAGGGTTGCATGCAGATGTCAAGGAGTACTGCGAATCGTGCCCCGAGTGCCAAATTTCGGCACCGTCGCCCCATTTTCTCAGCCCCCTTGTATGGACCTGGTGGGGCCGGTTGTGAAATCCGCCCGGGGTCACCAGCATATTCTGGTGATCCTGGACTATGCCACGCGCTATCCTGAGGCCATACCCTTGCGCAACACCTCCGCTAAGGCTATCGCCAAGGAATTGGTCCAGGTGTTTAGTCGAGTGGGGATCCCAAAAGAGATCTTAACCGATCAGGGCACCCCATTTATGTCCAGGGTTACCAAGGAATTGTGTAGATTATCCAAAATCTCCCATCTCCGAACCTCTTTCTACCACCTCCAAACAGATGGTCTGGTCGAAAGATTTAATAAAACTTTGAAAAGTATGCTGAAAAGGGTGGTCGACAAGGATGGGAGAAACTGGGTCTTTTTGCTACCATATCTCATGTTTGCCATACGAGAGATTCTGCAAGCGTCCACAGGCTATTCCCTCTTTGAGCTCTTGTATGGTAGACATCCCAGGGATGTTGCCAAAGAAATGTGGGAAGGAGAGGTCAGCCAATATAGGAGCATCATAGAGCATGTCTCCTTGAAGCAGGATCGCATCGCAGCTGTCTTGCCCCTGGTGCGAGAACATATGGAGCGAGCCCAGGAGGCCCAGAGGAGGGTCTATGACCGGGGTGCCAAGGTCCGTACTTTTAGCCCTGGGGACAGAGTGTTGGTACTGGTTCCCATGGTGGAAAGTAATTTTCTAGCCAAGTGGCAAGGTCCCTTCAAGGTTGTCGAAAGGGTGGGGGAGGTAAAATACAAAGTCTACCAGCCAGGGAAAAGGAAACCCCACCAAATTTACCATGTGAATTTCCTAAAGCCCTGGAAGGACCGAGAGACTTTACTGGCCACATCCCTGCCTCCACCAGACCGGGCACCCGTGACACCTGACGTCCCCATCACGGATTCCTTGTCCACGACACAACAAAGTGACGTTAGGGCGTTTGTGCAAAAGAATAGAGACTTTTTCTCGCCCTTACCAGGACTGACCAACGTGATCCAACATGATATAGTGACGGAACCAGGGGTTTGTGTGAATGTAAAACCATATAGAATCCCAAATGCCAGGCGAGAGGCGGTTGCGAAGGAAATAAAAAATATGTTGGACTTAAACGTGATAGAGGAGTCCCACAGTAAGTGGTCAAGCCCCATAGTGCTGGTCCCAAAACCTGATGGCACTATCAAGTTTCCTAAAGTCATTACAAAACCTAACAGTGTGTCCAAGTTCGACGCCTACCCAATGCCCCAGGTCGACGAACTCGTTGGCAGGTTAGGACAGGCTCCCTACATAACGAAAACAAAAACATGTCCACCGCCCCCATCTATAGCTGGCTATCACGGTAAGTAGCATTGGAAGGCTAAAGCAGATAACAACATGGCCTGGGGAATGCCCAGGGAAAAACCAAGCCTACTTACCGACCAGCTCGCTGACAACCAATTAACCTGTCTAACAGTATGCGTTAAAAACAGGGGTTTGTCCGCACGCATTTGCAAACGCATGCGTGAGCCACAGAGCCACGCCAAGGCCCCCTGGAGTCTGTGGTCCTACACTAACATTGAGTGTCCCCACAATGGAGGCACATGCATTCTGATGGTTAGATGAGGGCAGGTGGACTGAAGGGGAGCCACCCCTCCTTAAAGGTACAGGAGCACACCAAACACCCAGCGTAGCACAATGGCAGCAAAGGTGTTGGTGCACTGCTGGACCAATACAAGCACCATAGGTGAAAACAAAAACATGTCCACCGCCCCCATCTATAGCTGGCTATCACGGTAAGTAGCATTGGAAGGCTAAAGCAGATAACAACATGGCCTGGGGAATGCCCAGGGAAAAACCAAGCCTACTTACCGACCAGCTCGCTGACAACCAATTAACCTGTCTAACAGTATGCGTTAAAAAAAGGGGTTTGTCCGCACGCATTTGCAAACGCATGCGTGAGCCACAGAGCCACGCCAAGGCCCCCTGGAGTCTGTGGTCCTACACTAACATTGAGTGTCCCCACAATGGAGGCACATGCATTCTGATGGTTAGATGAGGGCAGGTGGACTGAAGGGGAGCCACCCCTCCTTAAAGGTACAGGAGCACACCAAACACCCAGCGTAGCACAATGGCAGCAAAGGTGTTGGTGCACTGCTGGACCAATACAAGCACCATAGGTGAAAACAAAAACATGTCCACCGCCTCCCTCCAGGGGGCCTTGGCGTGGCTCTGTGGCTCACGCATGCGTTTGCAAATGCGTGCGGACAAACCCCTGTTTTTAACGCATACTGTTAGACAGGTTAATTGGTTGTCAGCGAGCTGGTCGGTAAGTAGGCTTGGTTTTTCCCTGGGCATTCCCCAGGCCATGTTGTTATCTGCTTTAGCCTTCCAATGCTACTTACCGTGATAGCCAGCTATAGATGGGGGCGGTGGACATGTTTTTGTTTTCACCTATGGTGCTTGTATTGGTCCAGCAGTGCACCAACACCTTTGCTGCCATTGTGCTACGCTGGGTGTTTGGTGTGCTCCTGTACCTTTAAGGAGGGGTGGCTCCCCTTCAGTCCACCTGCCCTCATCTAACCATCAGAATGCATGTGCCTCCATTGTGGGGACACTCAATGTTAGTGTAGGACCACAGACTCCAGGGGGCCTTAGCGTGGCTCTGTGGCTCACGCATGCGTTTGCAAATGCGTGCGGACAAACCCCTGTTTTTAACGCATACTGTTAGACAGGTTAATTGGTTGTCAGCGAGCTGGTCGGTAAGTAGGCTTGGTTTTTCCCTGGGCATTCCCCAGGCCATGTTGTTATTTGTTGTTCCCTACATAACGACCCTGGACCTAACGAAAGGCTATTGGCAGATACCGCTAACTGAATCAGCCAAGGAGAAGACTGCCTTTTCCACTCCTGAGGGCTCGTTTCAGTACAAGCGGATGCCTTTTGGTCTGCATGGGGCCCCTGCATCATTCCAGCGAATGATGGACAAAACCTTGAGACCACATCACCCGTATGCAGCTGCATATTTAGACGATGTGGTCATCCACTACCCAGATTGGGAATCGCACCTGCTCCGGGTACAAGCAGTAATAGATTCCCTTAGGAAAGCAGGCCTCACGGCCAACCCAAGAAAGTGTACCATAGGCCTGGAGGAGGCCAAGTACCTGGGATACGTTATTGGCCGGGGAGTCGTCAAGCCGCAGACCAATAAGGTTGAGGCAATTCAAAAATGGCCCCAACCGATCAATAAAAAACAACTGAGGGCCTTCCTGGGCATCACCGGGTATTACAGACGGTTCATACCCAACTTTGCCACCATGGCCGCCCCTCTGACCGACCTGACGAAGGGTCGGTCATGGTCAAATGGAACCCTGAGGCAGAGGAGGTGTTTCAGAAATTAAAACAGGCCCTTTGTGCATTACCGGTACTAGTGACCCCGGACTTCAGCAAGGAGTTTGTCGTACAGACGGATGCCTCTGAGGTGGGCCTGGGGGCTGTACTGTCACAGAACAGGGATGGTGAGGAGCACCCAGTTGTATACCTGAGTCGGAAGCTAAGTAAACAAGAAAAGAACTATGCCATCGTAGAAAAGGAGTGTCTCGCCATTAAATGGGCCTTAGACTCCCTGAATCTAATAATGTGATTCAGCGCCACCTATAATTTGATTAGCTATAATTAATGTGAATATAACTAAAAAACGATAAATCTATAATATTTAAGCTGTTCCCCTGTGGATGGAGTATATACCTCCTGACTGTAATTGTTAAATGTGAATAGGGGGTGCTATTCGCACAAATTGTATTAAATTAATACGTGATGACAAATGACTTTAAATTAATATAGTGAAAACAGTGATCAATAGAAAATATAAAAAAACACAGTCATGTGATATTTCATATAGACCAGGATTTTGCCATCCAATAATAATAATGCCAAAAAAGTTGGCAATATTTAAATATTAGTCCCAATTGTGATATATATCGTGTTTCGACAAAAGTGTGATCAAAAAACTAATCGAGAAAGTCCCAATTAGGTGTTGATAATAAATCAAAGTACGGTAGCTTCAAATCCGACATGTGAAAAATCCTTCAACATATAAAGTACATGCTATGCTGTAATCCTTCCTTCACAACAGTGCAGTATTAATCCTTCACCAAATCTTCATAAGAAGAAATACACCCAAAGTGCACAGGTAGTGGATTGCGCTTACCAAATGCAGTGAAAAAAGGGAAACTAAATCTAAAACTAAGGTTGGGGCTTTAAATGAGGAAATAACTATATATACCTCCATCCCCAATGTTTTGGAACAAGAAGGCTAAATTGGTGGGACTTTATATGAGGCACACAACTGAGTGAATGGACCGATCAATGTACACATTATATTTATTGCAAAAGGGGCATACATACACAAATGAGGAACCAAGAAAAAAAGGTAAATAATTATGTTGCTAATTATCAAATAAAATCTAGACTGTACATAGGGGTAGACAGTAATCTCAACATAGTGTAGCGGCCTCCACTCTCTCCCTCTAGAATCAATTATTCTGTCTCTGGCTTTTGTCTACGGGTACCTTGGAGGAGAGAGTGCGGGGTCACCACGCCAATGTTCCCACTGCAGATGTGTGTGCAGTGGGAGACAATCCTCTTTTACCTTCGGGTCGGTGTTCTGCATCTGGAGCCTCCTCCTGGTTTCTTGAACAGTGTCTGCTAGTAAATGAGCTCCACACCAATAAAGTCCAACACTCCTTTATTCTTCTCAATGTAAAAGCGAACACAATCAGTTGGACTCCCTCAATGAACAGAACAGACAGGGGGTGTGGATGCGAGTAGGCCCAGGCACAATGAACTCTCTACTTCAGGGATACGCAATTAGCAGACCTCCAGCTGTTGCAGAACTACAAGTCCCATGAGGCATAGCAAGACTCTGACAGCTACAAGCATGACACCCAGAGGCAGAGGCATGATGGGACTTGTAGTTTTGCAACAGCTGGAGGTCCGCTAATTGCATATCCCTGCTCTACTTCCTTCCTAGAAGTAGATTCCTGCTCCCAATCGAGGAAGACATCCCTCCGGGCGGTCTCCGGAGGCTCACCCGTCACTGGCAATTTGCTGCACCAGGTCTTCAGGTAAGTACCCCCTCCGGTCCCTTACGCCACTGGATTTGGGTACCCACTCCCGGGGTCCCCTAGGAAGTCCATCCCTCGTGGAGCCTTAGTCCGGGACACTCAGTCCCAGACCTCCATCCAAGTACCTCACCCCAGGCTAAAGGTGCCTGGGATGGAACACGACCTCCGAACGTCCTCTAGGCCTAGGCCGCCTAGACTCCCGACACGAACCACCGCCCTCAGCCTGAAGGTGCCCGGGACTCGACTCCCACCATCAAAAATGGCTGCCCCTTTATACCCCGTCCCAGCAGGCACGGCGGGTTCCCCGCCCCACCATGCAACCACTGAAAGAGGCCAAAAGAGATACGACACTGCAACGATGGCTCAACCCCGCGCCCAAAGTGACAGCGCCACCCGGTGGGCCCCAGGGAACCATACATCACAGTTTCCCCACCAGATTCAAACAGAAAAGCACATACCCACTACACTCTCCCCCTGGTGGTTTGACACTGGTCCCCAGTGTCTGGAACAAACCATACCCTCAATGGCTGACATAGTCCAATCCAGAAACTGACTGAAAATTACAAAAAAAACTTTTAGAAAACTAAAACTAGCTAGAGCAGTTGTGCCTGAGCCTCACATGAAAAGGGAGGGAAAAGGGAAACAACAACAACATTGAAATCACATCTTCACATAACATCTCTCCCCACCCATCCTGGCTAAGACCCACCCCATTCTAAGTGGTCTTGATGGGATGCTCTCCTGCAGAGGGGAAAAGAAAAGTTAAACACACAAATCCCTGACACATATGTTCGTGTGAGAACGAAAAGACTTCTCCGCAGAGAAATCCCTTCCTTCAAAAAGTGTGTGTGTGAACAGTGAATGCCGATGCACGACACTGCCACCTGGTGACAGCGTCGCAGTAACTGCACTTGTGGAACTTTCCTTCTTCTTTGGGCCCTATCTACCCCAGAGTCCATAATTGCTTGCTGGAAAATTGAAGAACAAACAGGAACAGTCCTTCAACTCCTTTGGGTAACAAGAACAACAAACCCCGGAAAGTTCAGCAGTGTAAATAACAAAACGGAGTCTCTCTTCTCCTATAGATAAAAACGGGTGCGGCAGGACAAGGGGTTTCAGATGCTGATCCAGAGTCTCTATTTGGTATTCGACATCTTCCCCTTCCTTGCATCGAATCAGCACCTTGTCCGCGTGGATATGCCGCCCCAACATCCACTCCGCCTTGCAATCTTTAAAGCGCTGAGATGCCTTGGGGGAGCATGCAAGGTACCTGTGGGCGTGTGGGACTTGAATGTGGGTCCACACAAAGTCATTGTACCACGCTCCCGACAAACTTCCACTTCATACAGTAACTCTTTGGACAGGTATGGGTACTCCCACCCATACTCAGCAGCAACCTTTTGACAAAACAGGCGTTGTAGTCTCGCCAGTGGAGGCATGGTGGCTTTGTCCCCTTCACCTGGCAAGACTATGGCACCTGGGTGACGAGGTACTCTGATCACCTCCGTTCTGGGCATAGGTGCCCGCAACAACAGTCTCTTCTCCCCGGTACTGGCAACAGGTGGCACCGGGGATGTGAGAGTAGGCTGGGGACGGGACCCCTTCTCAGATGCTGGTGCCTCCACCCGGGGTGTACTATCCCCTTTAGACATGGGTGGGTCTCTGGTTCTGCGGGACGAGGCGAGAGGCACATTGTCCCAGCCCTTTTTAGTGAACAGTTCGTCAATGGCGACATCGTCTCAAATATCAGAGAGCGACTCTAGGTCGGAGGTGTCACACTCCTCCGCGGGTATGTAGCCTGTAGTGGGAACGGGACTACCACCCGCCACGGACACACTGGGCTGTGAATCCCCGACACCTCCGTTCACACACCAAGTCCCTCCACCTGGCTTACCTCGCCCTTTTCTTGAAGTCGGGACGTCTGGAACTCTTCTCACCAGATCCATCCGGGCCGGGCGTAGGCAGGCGAGATGGTCCACTGCAACCGCTGGATGGGGCTACCATGCCGGTCTTTCTCTTCGGCGGTGGACACTGTGAGACAATGGTGACCGAGTCAGCATCCTCGGATTTCTCCCGTATTTGAGTACTCACGACCTCCTCCGCGGTCGCTGCAGTGCGCACAGGGATGGCTGTCAAAGCGGCGATTCCTCCAACTTGAGTGGTGCTGCCTGTGGTACGGCCGGGGTAGATGGTTCTTGGCTTCTCAATGACTGAATCCACCTCGAATAAGAATTCCCCACAGGCTTCGCATCGCCTGAATGGCTTCAGATGACACACCAGTCCCGAGCAGCCGGGACAAATCACACCCAGGGCCTCAACGTCCATGCATGAATACAGGGCGAATCGTCCCCGGGGCTTTACCTGAATCCCCGTATCGGTCACCGGAGCAGCAGCAGTCAAAGACGTGGTAGAAGGGTAAAGTGGAACCCACGCTGTATGTCCGAACATGGTGACTTGCTGTTGGTCCATGGCGCACTGCAAGTTTTTGCGCCAAAGTCCCCACGTGTAGTCCTTCACACGTATTGGACTCCTCCCATCTGCACTCTAGTTCGCTGGCTTTTCTTCTTTCCTGAGTCACGCCCACGAACTAAGCAGGGAGGGTGTGCCTGATGGCGCAGTTCAAATAGAAGCCCCCACGTGTAGTCCCTCACACGGCTGGGCTCCCCCCTCTTCTCGCTCTTCTGCGCGGGCCTTTCCCTTCACTGGGTCATGTCCACGACTTCGAGCAGGGATGCACTTTGGCCAATGATATGGCCGACCTACTCGGAACTCCTCCGGGCAGACTTGTCCAAACTCCATAGTAGCACGAACACCATACCGGACACGAGCCCCCACGTGTAGCGGCCTCCACTCTCTCCCTCTAGCATCAATTCTTCTGTCTCTGGCTTTTGTCTAGGGGTCGGTGTTCTGCATCTGGAGCCTCCTCCTGGTTTCTTGAACAGTGTCTGCCGGTAAATGAGCCCCACACCAATAAAGTCCAACACTCCTTTATTCTTCTCAATGTAAAAGCGAACACAATCAGTTGGACTCCCTCAATGAACAGAACAGACAGGGGGTGTGGATGCGAGTAGGCCCAGGCAAAATGAACTCTCTACTTCCTTCCTAGAAGTAGATTCCTGCTCCCAATCGAGGAAGACATCCCTCCGGACGGTCTCCGGAGGCTCACCCGTCACTGGCAATTTGTTGCACCAGGTCTTCAGGTAAGTACCCCCTCCGGTCCCTTACGCCACTAGATTCGGTTACCCATTCCCGGGGTCCCCTAGGAAGTCCATCCCTCGCGGAGCCTTAGTCCGGGACACTCAGTCCCAGACCTCCATCCAAGTACCTCATCCCAGGCTAAAGGTGCCTGGGATGGAACACGACCTCCGAACGTCCTCTAGGCCTAGGCTTTCTCGATTCGTTTTTTGATCACACTTTTGTGGAAACATGATATATATCACAATTGGGACTAATATTTAAATATTTCCAACTTTTTGGGCATTATTATTATTGGATGTCAAAATCCTGGTCTATATGAAATATCACATCACTGTTTTCACTATATTAATTTAAAGTCATTTGTCATCACGTATTAATTTAATACAATTTGTGCGAATAGCGCCCCCTATTACCATTTAACAATCCCTGAGGTATTACCTACTGGGAAGGTCGTTTAAGCTTGTCACCGATCATGCTCCCCTAAAGTGGATGTGTGACAACAGGGAGAAGAATGGCCGTGTGACAAGGTGGTTCCTGGCTTTATAGCCCTTTAAGTTTACGGTGGAACACAGGCCGGGAAAGTTCCAAAATAACGCAGATGCCCTCTCCCGCGTACACTGTATGGTTGTGTCAAGTGCTCAGCCACAGGAGCTTGAGCAGAGGGGTGGGATATGTGACGGCATTCGTTCCACTGTAAGGGATTGAACCAGAAGTACGGTCCGGTTTTTCCAGCCTCTGTGGTAGGCTGGGTTCCGGTCCGGATGTTCTGGTCCACTGGAGTCCAGTCAGCTGGACATTAAAAGACCAGGAAGAGAGCACAGCAGGGCTCTGGTCTGAGACTCAGAAGGGAATCTGAGTGAGAGGAGCGCTGTTTTGGATTGAAAGAAAGGGTTTGCTTTATGACATGTTTTTGTAGGTGACGGGGACCAGCCCCGCACTCTATAGAGAGGAAACTATTTTGTTTAGTTTAGCGCCGGACGGCAAGGATTTAATTTACTGTTTTGTTTATTTTTACCTGCAAATCTCTTGTAAATAAAACCTGGCATCCGCCAGACTTTTAAGAAAGTGCCTGTTTGCAGACTGTGATTCAGAAAAGTTGACCCCCACAAGCTAATCTTCCACAATAAATATAATATATATATATATATATATATATATATATATATATATATAATATATACACACTGGGGCTGATTTACGAAAGGTTTGCGCCATGAGTATATGCGCATCTGTATGCGCAGCGACAATTTTGCTATTTACGAGACATTAGCGGCGGTAACGCATTGCTATTCCCCATTTACTATAGTGTTCTCGGCGCACGTGAGGAGGCGCTCAGTGCACTACTATGGACCTGGCGCACGGCATCTTCAAATAAAAATATAAAGAACCTGGAAGTGCCAATATAATGGGGTGATGTGCGGTGATGTGAGGAAGTTTAGTGACAACTGCCCAAGTAACAAATATGCCCAAAATAGAATGAGAAAGTAACTTTTTCTGAACCAGCCTGCTGCGCCGGCAATTACGTTTATAACTGCGAGGGATCTTATTGTGCTCTGCGCGGCAATTTTACTCGTTCAAATGCGCCAGTTCACTGCGCCGGCAAAATCTTAGTAAATGTCAAGTCACGTAAATCAATTTGCATAAATTGAACAGGTGCACCTCCTAAACTTGCCGTTATATAACAGTCCGACAGCAAAATGACATTTCTAAAAGGGATTTAAAAGCACTCGCGGCTATAATGAATTGTCGGCTCCCGGCAATATAGAGAAAAGTCATTGAAAGTCTTTGAAAAAAAAAAATGCGTGGGGGTCCCCCAAAATTCCATTACCAGGCCCTTCAGGTCTGGTATGGATATTAAGAGGAACTCTGCGCCAATTTTTTTTAAAAAAAATTATGTGCAGGTCCCCCTCAAAATCCGTACCAGGCCCTTCAGGTCTGGTATGGATTTTAAGGGGAACCCCCGCAACAAACTTAAAAAAAATGGCGTGGGGATACCCATAAAATCCACACCAGACCCTTATCCGAGCACGCAACCTGGCAGGCCACAGGAAAAGAGGGGGGACGAGAGAGCGCCCCCCCCTCCTGAACCGTACCAGGCCACATGCCCTCAACATGGGGAGGGTGCTTTGGGGGTCTGTGACCCCAAAGCACCATGTCCCCATGTTGATGGGGACAAGGGCCTCATCCCCACAACCCTTGCCGGTGGTTGTGGGGGTCTGCGGGCGTCCGTGTGAAATAGTAATGGGGTACACCTACCATTTCACAAAGAAAGTGTCAAAAATGTTAAAAATTACAATATTCCTTTATTAATGTCTTCTCCTTTCTTCCATCTTCTTCCATATTCTTCTTTTCTCCATTCGGGTTTCTTCCTCCATCTTGTTCTTCATCTTCATCTTCCTTCTTCCTTCTGTGTTCTCGTTCGCATCTTGCTCCGGCTTCTTGTTCCCCTCTTCTTTCTCCGGCCGATCCGCTTGAATTCGAGCTTCCCGCTGTGTGACGCTTCAGTTCTTCAGTTCTCCTCTGGGTCCGCTGCCACCCGGTGACCCCGCCCCTCTCTGACACCACGGGGAAAGTCCTAAAGGTCCTGGTACGGATTTTGAGGGGAACCCCCACGCCATTTTTTTTTTATTTGGCGCGGAGTTCCCCTTAATATCCATACCAGACCTGAAGGGTCTGGTAATGGAATTTGGGGGAACCCCCACACATTTTTTTTTTTCAAAGACTTTCAATGACTTTTATCTGTGTTGATGGGAACCAGCAATTCATTATAGCCGCGAGTACTTTTAAGTGACTATTATTTTACTTTAGAAATGTCATTTTGCTCTCGAACTGTTATAAACATGGAAAACATGCGCTACTTTACAGGCATACTATAGACACCCCCCAGGTATGATATTTAGGCCCAGTTCACACCGGATGCAGTCCAGTGCGTTTTTTTTGATGCATGAAAAATGCAAAGAAAGTTGATCACATTAATGCCAATGGCATAGTTCACACCACTGCAGTCCGTTCCAGTGCGTTTCAGAAAGGAAAAAAAAAATTGGTCATGCTGCATTTTTTATGTACAGAACTGTACTGGACCACAGAAAACACATCAAAAACGCTACGGAACATACCAAAAACGCAATGGAACGCACCGGAACGCACCAAATAAGCACTGCAACACACTTTTTCGAAGTGAAAAGAGGGGGGAATAAAGCACTGGACTGCATCAAAAACGCATCAAAAATGCACTGGAAAGCGTCAAAAATGCACATGCAGAAAAGCACCTGGAATGCATCCGGACCCTTAGGGCCAGTTCACACCATAGAAACGCAGTCCGGATGCGTTCCAGGTGCTTTTGTGCATGCGCGTTTTTGATGCGTTCCAGTGCTTTTTTTTCCACCCCTCTTTTTTATTAACCATAGATAAGGACAAGTGTGTTCCAGTGCATTTAGAGCCAGTTCACACCAGACGCAGTTCCGTTCAGTTCCCGGTGCTTTTTTTCTGCACAAAATGCATGCACAGTATTTTCCATGTATTCCAATGGCTATAGTTGGCTCTAGTTCACACCATGCAGTCAGTTTCCGGTCAGTTTCTGCACCGGAAACTGACTGCATGGTGTGAACTAGAGCCAACAAGAGCCATTGGAATACATGGAAAACACTGTGCATGCATTTTTAGTGCTGAAAAATGCGCACGAAACTGAACGGAACTGCGTCTGGTGTGAACTGGCCCTTAGGTGTGTTCCGGCACGTTCCAGTGCGTTTTTGATGCATTTTGCAGCGTTCCAGTACAGTCCAGTGCAGGTAAAATGCAGCATGTTCTACTTTTTTTTGTGAAACTGGAACAAACACTGCCATTTAGAACCATATAATATAACCAACTTTCAATGCATTTTTGATGCATAAAAAATGCAATGCACTGCATGTGGTGTGAAATGGCCCTTAAAGCGGAGCTCCGCCAAGAAAAAAATATTAAAAGGCAGCAGCTACAAATACTGCAGCTGTTGACTTTTAATATTAGGACACTTACCTGTCCTGGAGTCCAGCGACGTCCGCAGCAGAGGATGAGCAATCGTTCGTCACTCTGCTGCCCCCACCGCCATCCTCAGTGAGAGAACCAGGAAGTGAAGCCTTGCGGCTTCACTGCCCGGTTCCCTACAGCGCATGCGCGAGTCGCGCTGCACTGTTCTGACTGGTCCCCCTGTGTTCTGGGAGCCGAGTGTCTCCCAGAACACAATGGGTATTCTGCGGGAAAGACGTACTTCCCGCAGATTTCCCGCAGAGAGGACTCCCAGAAGTGGGTGCAAATACCTGTCTTAGACAGGTATCTGCACCCCCCTCCCCCTGAAAGGTGTCAATTGTGACACCGGAGGGGGGGAGGGTTCCGATGAGAGGAAGTTTCACTTTAGGGTGGAGCTCCGCTTTAAGCAATTTGGCATATTTAAAGGCACTTCTCCTTGTTTTGTTTTTGGTGTTGTCCAAATTGGTGACATTGATATATGTCCCTTAGGGTGGGACCTGGGCCTCCATTTTAAGGCCAATAACTAGAAGATAAGCCAGCCAAGTGGGACTAGCAAAATTAACAAGTCAGTTCCCATAGACTGCAATGGTATTTGTTGTATAACTTTTGCCCATGTTAGGCTCTTTGTTTGCCCCCCGAACCGGGGGGTGATTGTCCCGTCTCTAATTTTGTAGCATGCTGGATGATGTGCTTTATTTTGGACGGGGGAGGGTATTTTCTGCTAGCTGCATGTGTGTTGGTCTGAGCATGCCCAGGGACTTAGGTTTTTTTTTTTGGTGCTTTTTGTGTGTGAACAGCACCTGGATATTTCTGGGCATGCTCAGAGAGAGTGTGTTTTTTGGGTTAGTAATTGAAGGACATCCTTAACAGGTGTACCCACTTTGAAGTTCAGTCTCTACATTGGGTGAACTTGCATTTTGGCTGTTTAATGGACTGTGCATGTGTTTTCAATTGCCTCATTGGCACACAAACCTATGTTATATAAAGCTTGCAGATAGCATTCTCTCTTGCCCTGAAAAGAGGCAAGATTGTGTCCGGCTGGCAAAATGTACATTTTGGTGTCCTTATCGAGTTTGTAACACATGCATTTTATTTGTTATGTCTTTGCAAAACAGATGTTTGTTTTACTTTTGTTGATTGTTTTTTTTGTGTGGGATATGTTCCCCTGAAATATTTTTGATGCTGTTAATGTGTGTCGTTTGTTCGCTTTGATTTAATTGTCTGTGCTGCATTATTTTGCTAAATCTTTCTCAAGATGTGACTAATGTTTCAAATCTACCTTCATGTCTTTTTTATTTATTTTTTTGCTTCCCTTTGTTTTTTTCCAAGTCCTGTTTTGTTGACCAATAAAATGTGATGCAAAGTTTGATGTTTGTTTTTTTGGTTTTCTATGCAACAAATGTGACAGCTGTAGCTTAACTATGCGTATTGGCATGTCAAAACAAAACAGGTGTGATTTGTCTAACCTGGTGCCTTCATGGTAGCATATGCATGTATTGTGTGCTGCCATGGATAGTCACCAGGAAATAAAAAATACAGAGCGGTAAGTATTCAATTTTCCTTTTTACTGCAGTGGTTCTCAGCCTCAGTCCTCAAGTACCCCCAACAGGACATGTTTTGTGAATTTTTCTTATCGATAATTGCTGTCCAAAATACCAAACCATTGACTGTGATTTAAAGCAAATGTGCAAGATGAAGGAAAACCTGCAAACATGGCCTGTTGGGGGTACTTGAGAAGCACTGATTTAGAGCACTGCACTTAAAATTGCTCAAGGCAATACGATTCTAATTGTGGGCATTTTGAGGGAAACCAAGTAAGTGTTAGAACCCCTGCTTGTTTTTTTTTAGGTTGGGCTTTGTGTCCCTATTAGTAAAATTGGCTTCACTTCCTGTCACACAGCTAAACAGGAAGTGAAGGTAAAACCCTACCAATGTCTTTTCTTGGGGACACACAGATCAATCTAACTAGTGTCCCCATTAAGCAAATTGCACTCTAGCACTTTGTTGTGTACACCCCAAATCATTGGGTAGTTTGGGGTTTAGTAAAGGCAAATCCACTCTGCAGTACAAGTTTAGTTGCTGAAAATCTGAGGGGAAGCACTGGTGATTTTAACATCCAATCATGTAGAAGCAAAGATGGTGTTTTTTTTTTGTTTCCTTGCATGTCCCCCTCGGATATCCAGCAAGTGCACTTGTAGTGCAAAGTGGATTTGCCTTCAGTAAATAAACCCCAAAGTCCCTAATAATAATTTGGGGTGTACCCAGCAAAATGCTGGAGTGCAATGTACATAATGGGGAAAGTATTTAGATTGACCTGTGTGTCCCCAAGGAAAGATATTGGTAGATTTACCCTCACTTCCTGTGTGGCTATGTGACAGGAAGTGAATTATTTGGAAGGATAAAGTGGCCAAATTTGGGAGTTGTCTTCACCCTATCAGGGGTGCAGACATCCCCAAAAACTGTTTAGACTTCTAATCCCTATGCACTCTATCCCCAAGCAAAAATAAGAAAGGATTTCATTTAGTTTAACTTTGCTAAGACACATTCCTAAGTTGAATTGTGATGCATGTCAATGGCCCATTTAGACCCTCTTTAAAGCGGAGCTCCACCCTAAAGTGGAACTTCGGCTGATCGGAACCCTCCCCCCTCCGGTGTCACAATTGACACCTTTCAGGGGGGAGGGGGGTGCAGATACCTGTCTAAGACAGGTATTTGCACCCACTTCCGGGAGTCCTCTCTGCGGGAAATCTGCGGGAAGCACGTCACTTCCCGCAGATTCCCCGTTGTGTTCTGGGAGACACTCGGCTCCCAGAACACAGGGGACCATTTAGAACGGCGCAGCGCGACTCGCGCATGTGCCGTAGGGAACCGGGCATGAAGCCGCAAGGCTTCATTTCCTGGTCCCCTCACCGAGGATGGCAAGTATTTTTTTTCCGCGGCACCTCTGCTTTAATCATTTGAGATCAGCGCTATAGCTGATCGATGGCCACAGCACGGTCCTCAATTGCCAGGAGTCCGTCAATAGACGTCCTCCCCTTTGCGCGCGCACTGTGGTCACCGAGTCACTGAGACTCGGGTGGTGACAGATCCGAGTAAGGGGCCGATCCCTGCCCCTTACCACGTGATCAGCTGTCAGCCAATGACAGCTGATCACGTAATGTAAACAAAATCTCGGTAATGGTTTTTGTTTTCTCCTTGTGCTGACAGCGTGAGCATAAAAAAAGGCAATCACCGGCTTATGTGCAAGGGACATCGGGCCCGAAGAGTAAGAGGCAATTCTGCGTCATCTGTGACAATCAGTAGCCCCTGCCAGTGCCACCTATCAATGCCCACCACTGGTGCCAATCAGTGCCACCTAGCAGTGCCACTTCTCAATGCCCACCAGTGCCAACTAACAATGCCACCTCTCAGTGCACACCCTTGCCACCTTATCAGTGCCCATCAGCGCAGCCTCATCAGTGTACATCAATGAAAGAGAAAATTTTTCGAACTAAATATTAACCACTTCCCTACCGCCCACCGTCAAATGACGTCCTTGACTTTGTGCGGTGACATCTGAATGATGCCTGCAGTTGATATATTCAGATATCATTCTTTTTAGCACAATAAAAACGATCATGGCGGCAGTTCCGCCGCTTGATCGTTGTTATAGGCAGTGGGAGGGGACGTTCCCCCCCCTCCCTCCCGCCGCCATCCGGTGCTTCTCCTGGCTTTCCCGTGCCATTGGGGGCCCAGAGAACGAATTGGCCAGCGCCGGATGGGAAGCATAGAGATGACCGTCGGAGGCCCGGGCGCGACGTTATGACGTCACGCCGGGTTCCCATATGTAAACAAAGCCGTGATCTCGGCTGTCAGCATGAGATCGTGAATTTTTTTTTACCGATCTCATGCTTTCCAGCCTGGAGGAGAGATGTGGGGTCTTATTGACCCCGCATCTCTCCATAAAGAGGACCTGTTACATTCCTTGTAATAGGAATAAAAGTGATCAAAAAAACAAAAAAGTTAAAAAAAGTGTTAAAAAAAAAAAAAAGTAAAAAACGAAAAAAATAATAATATTTTTTTTTTTAAACGCCCCTGTCCCCGGTAGCTCGCGCTCAGAAGCGAACACACACGTAAGTCCCGCCCACATATGTAAACGCCGTTAAAACCACACATGTGAGGTATTGCTGCGTGCGTTAGAATGAGTGCAACAATTCTAGCACTAGACCTCTGTAATGCGAAAATGGTAACGTGTAAAAAATCTTAAAGCATCGCCTATGGAGATTTTTAAGTACTGAAGTTTGGTATCATTCCATGAGTGTGCGCAATTTTAAAGTGTGACATGTTAGGTATCTATTTACTCAGCATAACAACATCTTTCACATTATACAAAAAAATTGGGCTAACTTTACTGTTTTGTAATTTTTTTAATTCATGAAACCATTTTTTTTCCAAAAAAGGCGTTTGAAAATTTATTGCGCAAATACCGAGCGAGATAAAAATTTGCAATGACCGCCATTTTATTCTCTAGGGTGTCTGCTAAAAAAACATATATATATAATGTTTGGGGGTTCTAAGTAATTTTATAGCCATAAAATTATGATTTTTACATGAAGGAGAGAAGTGCCAGAATAGGCCCGTTGCTGAAGTGGTTAAAATATCCTAATTTTATTTTTTTAGTCGGTCTTTTGTATTTATAGTAAAAAATAAAAAAAAACGCAGAGGTGATCAAATAGCACCAAAAGAAAGCTCTATTTGTGTGCAAAAAATTATTACATTTTCATTGGGTTACAGTGTTGTATGAGCGCGCAATTGTCATTCAAAGTGCATCAGCGCTGAAAGTTGAAAATTGGTCTGGGCAGGAAGGGGGTTTAAGTGGCCAGTAAACAAGTGGTTAATATAAGGCTACATGCACACGGACGTTTTTCCAGCCGCTTGTTTGAGCATTTTTTGCAGCTTAAAAACGGCTCTCCATGTTAGCCTATGGCCTCATGGCCACCATGGCGTTTTTGATCTGTAAATGGCATAGCCGTTTTTAGGCCCCATGTACACGGGACGCTGGTGCAAAGTCTTCAGAACTAAGGTTGAAAGAGGCATTTCTAAAAGCGCTTTTTGTCATGTTTGCATGCCGAGTTTTACCGCATTTGCGTCTATAAGCGTTTAGTTAGTTAACATTAGGGATGAGCCGAACACCCCCCTGTTCGGTTCGCACCAGAACCTGCGAACAGACAGAAAGTTTGCGCGAACTTTAGAACCCTATTAAATACAATGGACTCGAACGTTCAAAATCAAAAGTGCTAATTATAAAGGCTAATATGCAAGTTATTGTCCTAAAAAGTGTTTGGGCACCCGGGGTCCAGCCCCAGGGGACATGTATCAATGCAAAAAAAAGTTTTAAAAACATCTGTTTTTTCGGGAGAAGTAAGTTTATTAATGCTTAGAGTGAAACAATAAAAGTGAAATATTTCTTTAAATTTCGTACCTAGGGAGTGTGTTTAGTATGCCTGTAAAGTTGCGCTTGTTTACCGTGTTTAGAACTGTCCCTGCACAAAGTGTCATTTCTGAAGGAAAAAAAGTCATTTAAAACTCACTCGCGGCTATAATGAATTGTCGGCTCCCAGCAATACATAGAAAAGTCATTGGTAAAAAAAAAAAAAAAAAAAAATGCGTGGGGGTCTTGGTGTGGATATTAACCACTTAACGACCGCCCACTGTAATTATACGTCGGCAGAATGGCAGGGACAGGCACAATCACGTGCCGGTACGTGACTGCCTTCGTATGGGTGGGGGGTCCGATCGGACCCCCCTCCGCTACAGTGGGCGACCGGGATCGCTTCGGGAGCGATCCGTGATGAGGGGGCCGCCATTCGATTCTGGCCACCCCCTCGCGATCGCTCCCGGCGAATCAAATGCTTCCTCTGCCTGTGTAACGTTTACACAGGCAGGAGGAAGTGATGTCATCCCTCATGCGGCGCTCACATATACCGAGCGCCGCATGAGAGAAGATGTCAGGTTAGTGCACAAACACTACACTGACACCAGGACACATAGGTACATAAATCGCCCCCCCAGCCCCCAGTCACAGTGTCACTGATTGCAGTGACCATTTTCACTGCAATCAGTGACATTTGTGACTGTAAACGTGTCAGGGCAGTTAGTTTTAGGTCCAGTGTAGCCCCCTAACCCCCCCTAATAAAGGTTTAACCCCTTGATGGCCCCCCAGGTAACCCTTTCACCCCCTAGCACCGCCGTCACTAAGCAATCGTTTTTCTGATCGCTGTTTTAGTGTCGGTGATGCTGATCGGTAGCCAGTTATTTTTTTTAGGTTCACCGCAGGTTTTTATAGCGTCGGGTACCCCCATATATTACCTAATAAAGGTTTAACCCCTTGATCGCCCCCCAGGTAACCCTTTCACTTGTGTCACTAAGCGATCGTTTTTCTGATCGCTGTCTTAGTGTCGGGGATGCCGATAGGTAGCCAGTTATTTTTTTTTAGGTTCGCCGCAGGTTTTTATAGCGTCGGGTACCCCCATATATTACCTAATAAAGGTTTAACCCCTTGATCGCCCCCCCAGGTAACCCTTTCACCCCCTTTTGCCAGTGTCACTAAGCAATCGTTTTTCTGATCGCTGTCTTAGTGTCGGTGATGCCGATAGGTAGCCAGTTATTTTTTTTAGGTTCACCGCAGGTTTTTATAGCGTCGGGTACCCCCATATATTACCTAATAAAGGTTTAACCCCCTGATTGACCCTAGTTAACCCTTTCACCAGTGATCACCATATAAGTGTTACGGGTGACGCTGGTTAGTTAGTTTGCTTTTTATAGTGTCAGGGCACCTGCCGTATATAACCCAATAAAGGTTTAACCCCCTGATCGCCCGGCGGGTGATATCAATTAGGTTTTAGCGTCAGAGAGGGTCTGCGTCACACCCCAGGCAGCGTCAGGTTAGTGCCAGTAACGCTAACACCCACGCGTGAAGCATACACCTCCCTTAGTGGTATAGTATCTGAACAGATCAATATCTGATCTGATCAGATCTATACTAGCGTCCCCAGCAATTTAGGGTTCCCAAAAACACAGTGTTAGCGGGATCAGCCCAGATACCTGCTAGCACCTGCGTTTTGCCCCTCCGTCCAGCCCAGGCCACCCAAGTGCAGTATCGATCGATCACTGTCACTTACAAAACACAACACACATAACTGCAGCGTTCGCAGAGACAGGCCTGATCCCTGCGACTCCAGTGCTGTAGGAGGTGATTTCACCACCACAGTTAAAAAAAAAAGCATATATGCCGAAGCATTGGGGCAGCAGGGGCGGAGGAGCGGAGGAGCGATTTTGCTCCTAATGCCGCGTACATACGGTCGAAATTCCGACGGAGGCTTGCCCGTGGAAAAGTCCGACCATGTGTGTGCGGCATAACTTTTGCGGGAGGATGCCCCCATACTTCGGCATATATAAATGGTGCATGTATGCCCATCATTAGAAGAGGGTGGATGAAGGGCGGTATTCTAATGGTGGGCATACCCACCGATCAATCTCTTTTTTCGTTCAGCCAACAGGCTGCATGAAAAAAAAAGATTACAATACATGTCCAACAAGGACCAGCATGTTGCTGGACTTTGAATGGTTATACCAGATTGATGCCTGCGGGTTTAGGTATCATCTTGGTATCATTCTTTTCAGCCAGCGGCCGGCTTTCATGTAAAAGCAATCCTAGTGGCTAATTAGCCTCTGGACTGCTTTTACAAGCAGTGGGAGGGAATGCCCCCCCCCAGATATAAAAAGCGCCATTGGGAAATTGGGAAAGCATTTTATCACACCGATCTTGGTGTGGTCAGATGCTTTGAGGGCAGAGGAAAGATCTAGGGTCTAATAGACCCCAGTTTTTTTTTTAAAAAGAGTACCTGTCACTACCTATTGCTATCATAGGGGATATTTACATTCCCTGAGATAACAACAAAAATTATAAAAAAAAAAATATATGGAAGGAACAGTTTAAAAATAAAATAAAAAAGCAAAATTAATAATAAATAATAATTAAAAAAAAGCACCCCTGTCCTGCCCTGTTCTTGCGCAATGGTGAACGCAAGCATCGGTCTGGCGTCATATGTAAACAGCAATTGCACCATGCATGTGAGGTATCACCGCGAAGGTCAGATCGAGGGCAGTAATTTTAGCAGTAGACCTCCTCTGTAAATCTAACGTGGTAACCTGTAAAGGCTTTTAAAAATGTATGTAGTTTGTCGCCAATGCGCGTTTGTGCGAAATTTTAAAGCATGTCGTGTTTGGTATCTATGTACTCGGCCTAAGATCATTTTTTTTATTTCATCAAACATTTGGGCAATATAGTGTGTTTTTAGTGCATTAAAATAAAAAAAAAGTGTATTTTTTCCCCAAAAAATGCGTTTGAAAAATCGCTGCACATATACTGTGTGGAAAAAAAAAATGCAACACCCACCATTTTAATCTGTAGGGCCTTTGCTTTAAAAAAATATATAATGTTTGGGGGTTCAACATAATTTTCTTGCAAAAAAAATATATGTTTTCATGTAAACAAAAAGTGTCAGAAAGAGCTTTGTCTTCTGGTGTGTTACACTAACAGGCATTTGCAGCACTTACAGCGGGCGGATTGTGCCTCCTGCACATTATACACCTGAAGCTAGCCCGTATTGCTGTGTTTTCCTGGTGTGTTACACCAACAGGCATTTGCAGCACTTACAGCAGGCGTAGTGTGATTCCTGCAAAATATACTCCTGAAGCTAGCCCGTATTGCTGTGTTTTCCTAGTGTGTTACACCAACAGGCATTTGCGGCACTTACAGCAGGCGTAGTGTGATTCCTGCAAAATATACTCCTGAAGCTACGCCTTATTGCTGTGTTTTCCTGGTGTGTTACACCAACAGGCATTTGCAGCACTTACAGCAGGCGTAGTGTGATTCCTGCAAAATATACACCTGAAGCTAGCCCGTATTGCTGTGTTTTCCTAGTGTGTTACACCAACAGGCATTTGCAGCACTTACAGCAGGCGTAGTGTGATTCCTGCAAAATATACTCCTGAAGCTAGCCCGTATTGCTGTATTTTTGTTACGTACCTCAAAGGACGAGTCTGACTTGTAGGAGAAGACCTCTCATACAGCTCTGGTTCAGGAGCCACCGGAGTGGGAACAGTGGTCTCGGGAACACAGCGGGGTAGGAGTGCCTGTGGAGACTGTGGTGGTTGACATTGTAGCTGGTTGATGATCCTCCAAGTAGGCTGGAATTGCGGATGACAGCAGGATCAGTAGCAGGCTGAAGCAAGGAGAGATAAGCCAGGTCAACACTGGAACACACAGAGCAAGTAGCAGGCAGGTGCAGGGTCAGACGAGCCGGGTCAGATCAGGTGGTCAGGCAGAGCAATGCGGTGGACTGGAGCAGGATCAGATAAGCAGGCAGAGGTCTGGCAACGGAACAACAGGTAATAGTAGCAGGGTCAAGGCAGGCCAAGGTCAGGGTTGGAGATAACAGGTAAGTCAGCAGAGCCGGGTCGTCCAGGTAATCAGATAGCAGATGCAGGTAAAGATACACAGAAGCTGCAGATCAGACAGCAGTGCACTATTGCAACTGCTGGCTTTTTAAAGGCCTAATGGCGCCATGTCATTTAGCGTGCACGCGCGCGTGCGCAATTGGCGCATGCACGTGCGCAATTGGCGCGCGCCGAAGCAAAGGTACAGAGGGAAGCAGGGATCGTCCTCTATTTCTGGCAAGTCCCTGACAGTTTTCCTAGTGTGTTACACCAACAGGCATTTGCAGCACTTACAGCAGGCGTAGTGTGATTCCTGCAAAATATACTCCTGAAGCTAGGCCTTATTGCTGTGTTTTCCTAGTGTGTTACACCAACAGGCATTTACAGCACTTACAGCAGGCGTAGTGTGATTCCTGCAAAATATACTCCTGAAGCTAGGCCATATTGCTGGTTTTCCCATCTCCCTGCAGGCCATTAGAATGTCTGGAAGGCAAACAAGGAGAGGCAGACAGTCAGGAGCCAATAAAAGAGGGCAAGCAGGCTCTGTGTCTAGAGACAACAGTGCTGGTCGTGGACGCGGTGCATCGCCATCAGCACGTGGCCATGGGACACGCTTGTCCTTCTTTTCGGCAGCTGGACGTGTTGAGCCGCATCATGCCGAAGAATTGGTAGAGTGGATGACCAAGCCCTCCTCATCCTCCTCATCCTCTCACCCAGGCTCAGGGTACTGGCAAAGCAGCTGCCAAAGCGTCCTCTTCCCTGGTATCAATGTCATCATCAGTCACTCCTTCCCTAAACCCACCATGTCCTCCTGAGGAGTCCCCCGAACTGTTTGAGCACAGTGTTGGGTACATGCTCCAGGAGGATGCCCAGCGTTTCGAAGGGTCTGATGATGATACCCAGCTAGAGGAAGGCAGTAGTGTGAGAGCAGATAGAGGGGATGCTCAAGAAGGACACCAATCTGGCAGTCATGTTCCAGCAGCTGCAGCATACTGCCAGATTGGCTCCAGTGATGAGGAGGGAGGGGATGATGAGGTCACTGACTCCACGTGGGTGCCTAATAGGAGAGAGGAGGAGGAGGATGAGGAGGAGGCACATCTCCAATGAGGCAGGATGCCCTCGGGGGGCCAGCGTAAGGGCAGCACATCGACGGAATCACACCACAGAGCTCCGCCTGTGCAGGGCGCTGCCTCTGCCCGTTATTCAAAAAGTTCTTTGGTGTGGGCCTTTTTTGAGTCGAGTGCATCAGATCGCACAGCTGCTGTTTGCAAGATATGTCTCAAGCGTATATCGCGTGGCCAAAACATCAGCCGCTTGGGCACCACATGCTTGACCAGACATATGTTGACCTGCCATGCAGCTCGTTGGCAAGCCTACCTTAAAGACCCACACCAAAGAACAAAGCGGACCTCTCCTTGCACAGCATCAGCTGGGATGTCCAACCCCACTATACCTTCAGTCCTCTCTGAAACCTGCACTGAGAGGAATGAAGGTGTAGAATTAGGTGTGTCACAGCCAAGTACTTGCGGGCACTCTGCTAGCAGTACACCGACGTCCGATTCTAGCAGGCAAATTTCCCTGCCCCAGCTGCTGGACCGTCGAAAGAAGTTCACTCCCAGCCATCCACATGCCCAGCGGTTGATGCTAGCTTGGCTAAATTGATAGCGCTTCAACTGCTGCCTTTTCAGTTGGTAGACTCGGCCCCCTTCCGTGAGTTTGTGCAATGTGCGGTTCCTCAGTGGCAGGTTCCCAAACGCCACTTTTTCTCACGGAAGGCGATTCCGGCTCTCTACCGGCATGTGGAAGGCAATGTCCATGCCTCGCTGGACAGGGCGGTCAGTGGTAAGGTGCATATTACCGCTGACTCATGGTCCAGCAGGCATGGACAGGGACGTTACCTTTCTTTCACGGCCCATTGGGTCACTCTTTTGGCAGCTGGGAAGGATGCAGGACAAGGTGCAGTAGTGTTGGAGGTTGTTCCGCCGCCACGCCTCCAAAATGCTACTACTGGTTGTGACACACCTCTCTCCTCCACCCCCTCCTCTTCTTCTTCCTCCATGGCCTCCCACTGTGCTTTGTCCTCTGAACCAGCGGTGCTCCGTAGGCGTTCAAGGGGCTACGCAAGTACGTAGGCAAAAAGATGCCATGCCGTGCTTGCGCTGGTGTGTTTGGGGGACAGGAGCCACACTGGGGCAGAGGTTCTGTCTGCTCTGCAGGGGCAGGCCGAGAGGTGGTTGACGCCACGCCAGCTTAAGCCAAGAATGGTGGTTTGCGACAATGGCACCAACCTCCTCTCCGCTCTCCGACAGGGACAACTGACCCATGTGCCCTGTGTGGCTCACGTCCTTAACCTGGTGGTGCAGCGGTTCTTGGGCAGGTACCCGGGCTTACAGGATGTCCTGAGGCAGGCCAGGAAAGTCTGTGTGCATTTCCACAGATCTTATAATGCCAGTGCTTGCCTGGCTGAGCTGCAAAAGGAGTTGAACCTGCCCAAGAACCGCCTTATATGTGACATGCCCACCAGGTGGAACTCAACGTTGGCCATGCTGCAGCGGCTGCACACGCAGCAGAGGGCCATCAATGAGTACCTGTGCGACTACAGCACCAGGACAGGGTCAGGGGAGCTCGGGTTTTTTTTCACCACGCCAGTGGGGCATGATCAGGGATGCATGCACTGTCCTGGCACCATTTTAGGAGGCCACGAGGATGGTGAGCAGTGACAGTGCATGCATCAGTGACACTGTACCTCTTGTCCACCTGTTGGAACATACGCTGCGTGGAATAATGGACAGGGCACTTGAG
This sequence comes from Rana muscosa, assembly GCA_029206835.1. NCBI lineage: Eukaryota > Metazoa > Chordata > Amphibia > Anura > Ranidae > Rana > Rana muscosa. Next base: position 358,240,857 of record CM055122.1, read on the forward strand.
GCAGAACAGAGGCAGGAAGAGGAGGACTTCCTTGCCTCTCAAGGCCCCCTTTACCCAGACAGTGTTCCTTCTGTCCCACCCATCGCACAGGAGGAGGAGGAGGAGGAGGAGGATTGTGTCAGCATGGAGGTGGAGCCTGGCACTCAGCATCATCAGCAGCAGTCTTTTAGGGATGATTTACAGTCCCAAGAAACCAGTGGACTTGTACGTGGCTGGGAGGAGGTGGCTGCGGATCATGTCGTCCTTGGTGACCCAGAGGACTCCGGACCGAATGCCTCAGCTAACCTACGCTGCATGGCCTCCCTGATCCTGCAAAGTCTGCGGAAGGATCCTCGTATTCTTCGGATCAAGGAGAGGGACCATTACTGGCTGGCCACTCTCCTTGATCCACGGTACAAGGGTAAGGTTGCGGACCTTATCTTACCGTCGCAGAGGGAGCAGAGGATGAGACAACTCTGGGAGGCCTTGCAGAAAGGTCTGTGCAACGCGTTCCCAGAGACTGGGAGGTTACAAACTCCTGGTCCTGGACAACGAGTTGCTGAGGCTTCGGTCAGTCAAAAAAGGAGCGGTGGGGAAGGTGGCCGTCTGACCGATACGTTCAGGCAATTCTTTAGTCCGCAGCCCCAAGGTATCAAGGTATGATCGGTTCCAGCAACCATCGCCAGCGTCTGATATACATGGTGCAGGAATACCTAGGGGCAAGGTCAGACTTGGACACCGTCCCCACCGAAAATCCTCTGGCTTACTGGGTCTTGAGGATGGATCACTGGCCAGAGCTTACACAGTATGCAATTGAGCTACTGGCCTGTCCTGCATCCAGCGTTCTTTCAGAACGCACATTCAGTGCTGCTGGAGGATTTGTCACGGATCACAGGGTGCGCCTGTCCACCGACTCGGTTGATCAACTGACTTTCATAAAGATGAACCAGTCTTGGATCACCACCAGCTACCACACACCTGAAGCTGATATAACAGACTAATTTATTTTCAAATGTCACATCCCTTCAAGACTGATGCTGATGCTGAGTGACTGTCCTGTTATGTTGACTGACTATCCTCCTCCTCCTCAATGTTCTGATTGATGATGATAGCTTGGAAGAACATTTTTGTTTCTGGGTGCCGCCACCAGTGCCTAAGGCCCAATTTTTCAGCCGCTGTTTAACAGGGGCATGTAGTTAAATTTTTTTATGCAATGCTTTGTAGCAGGGCTCATTCCTGCACTCCAACTAGAGTATCTGGGAGAGGTTGCAGTGTTGTGGCACCAGCACCAGTGCCTAAGGCCCAATTTTTCAGCCGCTGTTTAACAGGGGCATGTAATTTCAATTTTTTATGCAATGCTTTGCAGCAGGGCTCATTCCTGCACTCCAACTAGAGTATCTGGGAGAGGTTGCAGTGTCGTGGGACCAGCACCAGTGCCTAAGGCCCAATTTTTCAGCCCCTGTTTAACAGGGGCGTGTAATTACAATTTTTGATGCAATACTTTGCAACAGGGCTCATTGCTGTGCTCCAAGTACATTATCTGTGAGGGGTTGCAGTGTTGTGGCACCAGTGCCTAAGGCCCAATTTTTCTGCCCCTGTTTAACAGGGGCATGCAATTACAATTCTTGATCTAATAATTCACAGCAGGGCCCATTCATGCGCCCACCAAGAGTAACTGTGAGGGCTTACAGTGTTGTGTCAACACCACCACCACCACCACCAAAGGCCCAATTTTGCAGCCCCTGTTCAACAGGGGCATGCAATTACAATTCTTGATCTAATAATTCACAGCAGGGCCCATTCATGCGCCCACCAAGAGTAACTGTGAGGGCTAACAGTGTTGTGTCAACATCACCACCAAAGGCCCAATTTTTCAGCCCCTGTTCAACAGGGGCATGCAATTACAATTCTTGATCTAATAATTCACAGCAGGGCCCATTCATGCGTCCACCAAGAGTAACTGTGAGGGCTTACAGTGTTGTGGCAACACCAACATGTAAGGGGCAAATTTCAGCAGAGTATATAGGGCAGGCCCCTACTTTCAAATATCCAACTTACAAACGACTCCTACTTGCAAACGGAAGGAGACAACAGGAAGTGAGAGGAAATCTACCCCTAGGAAGGGAAATTCTCTCCTGTAAGAGTTAATATGGGAAAAAGGTGTCTCCTCTCTACTGATGCTTTATCACCAATCCTTGTTTCAATAAAAACCCCACTTTACAAAAACATTTGTCATTGGGATGGAAAGTGAGGAGAAATGTTCTGAACAGGGGCACAGACAGCAAAACAAATGTTACAGGGGTGATAACCCTTCCCTATGTTTTCCAAAAAGCTTAAAAATAGATTATTTGGCTGGAGCTACACTTAAACAATGTACCTGTTCAAAATTACAAAACAGATTCTACATAAGAACAAACCTACAGTCCCTGTCTTGTATGCACCGCCTGTATACGTCTGTTCAGAGTATATAGGGCCTTTTTTATTTTGTGTGCGGGGTTCCCCTTAATATCCATACAAGACCCAAAGGGGCTGGTAATGGGCTGGGGTAGGGGGAGGGGGGGTGATGGGGTAGCTATGCCATTTTTCTTAAAGATTTTCATCCATATTACCGGGACCAGACATTACATTAAAGCCGCAAGCAGTTTTAAATGGCTTTTTTTTCCTTTAGAAATGTAATTTTGTGCAGGGACCGTTCTAAACACGGGAAACACGTGCCACTTCACAGGCATACTATACACACCACCCAGGTACGATATTTAAAGGAATATTTTCCTTTTTTTTTTCACTTTATGCATCATTAAAATGACTGCTCCCGAAAAACGGCCATTTTTAAAACTTTGTTTTGCATTGATACATGTCCCCTGGGGCAGAACCCGGGTCCCCAAACCCTTTTTAGGACAATAACATGCATAGTCGTTATAATTAGCACTTTAGATTTCGAACGTTCGCGTCCATTGTATTTAATAGGGTTCTAACGTTCGTGCGAACTTTCGGTCCGTTCGCAGGTTCTGGTGCGAACCGAACCTGGGGGTGTTCGGCTCATCCCTACCTATGATACTTTTACCTCCTTAGACTCATGTTTATCCATTTGTACAGCTGTCTACTGTAACTGGAGGGCCCGGGGAACCCAGAATCTCTTAGAAAGTATGAGATACCCTTGCTTCAGCTTCCCCAATGCCTCTTATGTGTAAACCACCCTGTGTCCCTATTAGGGGCACAGGGTGAATGAAAACCCCACCATGATCTGTGGTAGCCATATCCAATACTGTATACATGGCACATATTGGGTATATACTGTGTGTGGGCTGTTTATGTAATACTTGCTGTGATGGTGTGTGATTTACATTCTATTGTCTATTGTGGCTTGTGGGAGTTAAGCCTGTAATTATAGGTTGTGGAACTAGCAGACAGACAGGTTAATTGAAGAGATGCTGATGTGTCAGCTGTCTGCTTGAGTAATGTTAATGTACCTCAAATATGCTACACATCCTTTCAATGTGGATTGGGAGACAAAAGCTAAACACAAAAGGGTCATGCATAATCATTAAACTGAGATGTGTATTGGTCATCAGCTGTAGAGAATTGGCTCATGTAAATTGGGTCTGGTCAGAGGTGTATGATGAGAGGAGGGTCAGAAGCTTCTCTCTGTGGATATAAAAGTTGTAGTGTTTTGCAATAATAAAGCAGTTCATTTTGGAAAGATACAGAGCGTTGTCTCGTTCTTTTGGAAGGATTAATTCCTATGGGAAGTGGTTGCCTGACTGTGGAGGATCAGTAGTGGAGCATGTTCTGAGAGAGGGGAGATCTGAACGACGTTAACCCCTTTCATACTTGGGCAGTCGTTACATCTACATACACCTGTTCTCTGTGTACAAACTCCTTGGACCTGAAAAATACTTAAAAGGAAAATCATTACTCTATCCTTCATATATTTAACCTGCAAAGAATGGTAAACAATAATGACATTCCTGTACATTGGTAAATTGTCAATGACATTTCTTTCAAAACTGATTCAAACAAAACCCTCTGTAACCCTTACTTTTCCCGTTCCTACAAAAATACAACAGCCGCGACGCATCGGAGGATCGCCGCGGTAAGTTCGAACATATTCACGTTACTACATACAAACATTCAGATACAAATGTGGGGGAGATGCTTCATAGTTTCCAAAACCAAAAATAAAAACAAAAAACAGCCAGAATTCTCCCTTCACTCTTTCAGCAATAGAAAAAAATACAATGGGACAAACATGAGAGCAGCTCGAGAACATTGCATGGACCAGCCATACAAAGTTCAAACAAACGGGCATGAGAATTTAACCGCGTTTCTTCTCTGAGAATCACAAAACTACACCTCCATCAACACTTATTACAGATTTCTGAAGCTGCAGCTGAACTACATCCACTCCAGAGGGATACCCAAAATAGTATCCTTGGACCACCTATGTTAATCTTTTTGGGGTTTAAAGGCCGTTGCCCCAAAACTAGGCTTTGTGCACCGTGTGACCGTCTGACTGTGGGAAGCCTCCATTCCACTGGCGGCTGGTGAAGTTTTAGGATGGGGGGCGCCATACCCCGCCCTTCCTTTTTGATCCCTCCCACTCATAAGCCACACCCCTTATAGAATCCACCCACTCCGTCCCCTGTATTCCACTTGCTTCCACCCATAGTGTCAGGAGTATACAGCTCAGCATCACAGAACAGAGTATACAGCCCCAGCATCACAAGACAGAGTATATAGCGCAGCCTCACAGGACAGAGTATATAGCGCAGCCTCACAGGACAGAGTATATAGCTCAGCCTCACAGATCAGAGTATATAGCTCAGCATTACAAATCAGGGTATAACAGCTCAGCCTCACAGATTCACAATTTGTGTATATCTGTGTAGTGTATACAGCTATATACACACACCTTTTTCCTTCCTGTATAGAGTCTCTCTATACAGGAAGCAGGGCCGCTGCAAGGTTTTCTGTCTACTTAGGCAAAGTTGCATTTTGCCGCCCCCCCCCCCCCCCCCCCATCACACTCACACACACACCCCCTCCTGCCACCCTGCACTGCCATGCTGGTACCTCCTTCACATTGTGCCTGCAATGTGATGGATGTCATACAGCATTGAACATTGAAGCTGTGCTGAGCTGTTACAGCAGTGCGTAATGATGGGGCAGGGTTATGCATTCCCTTCCTCCCATCACTGGCTGGCACAAGAGAGAGGATGCAGAATTAGGGGATGGAAGAGAGGCGTTTAAAAATTCCCAGCAAGTGGTTGGAGATTCATATTTTTCTGCCTTCACCATCCTGGTGCCCTGATTAGCCCTATTAATATGGGTATTGTATTAATTTATTTCTATATATCTCTCTATAGGCTGTGTGTGTGTTTAGGAGGCCACATTCTCCTCCCCCTCTGCAACTTAGCACTTTGCCACCTGACAAGCAGAGGACACACATTCTCTATCACATACGGTAATATGCGCTTTATACACTGACTGTACCGTGTATGTCTACACTTTGTATGGTCACCTCAGTGATACACACACACATAGCATGTCATGCCATGCCTGTATTCACACACATACAGGGGACTGGGCTGCTACTCCTGCCGAGGTAAACTACGGCTGTGTACTGTGAAAAAGGGAATCCATTGAAGCTGGGTACAGTACATAACAGGGGCCACACTTGGTCTCATACATAGAATATCTATGAAAACTGGGCTACACTGGGTTCCATATATCATCTAGGGGCCCTGATGCTGGTCAACTTTGGGACCATTGTTCAAATCCTGCCCCTTGTCTCCATAGACAGACAAAAATAATTAATTGTTTCTATTTCCATAGTGTAAGCCTGGGTTCACATTGATGTGATCTCAGAGATCGCATGTGATTCGGACCCACACTGCATGTGCCGATCACATGCAATCTTTGAGCAATGCGAGTTCAGCCATACAGTTGTATGGCTGCACTCGCATTAAATTCGCACAGAAGAAAGTGCAGGGACTTGTTTTTCCCTGCACTAGAATCGGATCGCATGGGTGTTGTCACCTATGTGATCCGATTCCTTTGCGAGTTCACAGTGCGCACTGTGAACAAAACTGGGGGTGACATTAACTTTGTTAATGACACTCACAGCAGTTCACACAAGGCAGTGTGAACTGCCTGCGGGAGAAGAGCGATGCGGGAACCGGTGCTGGAATCGCACTGGTTCCTGCATCGCATCAGTGAGAACCTAGGCTACTAAGGCTAGACATTGAACACCAGCAGATCCTGTTATAAATGGGTCTCATGTACAGATGGCAGGTTAGTAATGGTGGGATAAGTGCCTTCCCTGTCCTATAAAGCTTGCAATCTAATATGGAGAGAGGAAATGACACTAGTGAAGGAGTCATGGGTGATCTATAGTCAGGGCTATACATATAAAAACACACATGCCTCAGTGTTCATCTGATTCCTGAACACTTCACAATCCTCCACACTCCAGCCTCTGCAAAGCACCACCACAGCACACATTCCTTTATTTTTATTACTGCCCTGTGTAACACATTACACTACTAGGGGAAACAGGCTCCACAGGTAGAGAGCAGTGCCTCCTATCTATCCTCCCTCCCTCCCCCACCAATACATTAGCAATGTGAAAGGCAGACCTCTGGTCACGGCAACAGTCGGCAAAGATTAAATAAATAAAGTAAGCCCATTTGTTCACAGTGCCTGGCTAAGTAAAAAATAAATAAAACCAAGAGATCCATCATCCATATATGTGCAGGACAGTGATAATGCGAGCTGTGCACTGTGCAGGTGCTGACCATCAACCTTTAGTGTCCTGTGTGTGCCATGTGAGTGGAATCAGCAGATCTTACAGCCTCCTGTCCTCAGCCCCGAGGTGAATCCTTTTTTTATGTGCTTCCTGTTGCTCAGAGTGCTGTCTGAGAGGCGAGCAGGGAAGTGTGTGGACTCTGGAGGACTGCATGGAAAGTAATTGAGGGGCCGGGTATATAGGTTTAGCAAGGAAAGACAGCATTTGTCTCTCTCTCTTACCTTGCTTCTTAGCTCCGCTCAGGCTATGCACAGAACGGAGCTGCTGACGTCACTTCCGGTTTTCGTGTACTCCACGAAACCCGGAAGTAATCTCTCAGTTCAAACCAACAATGGTCCCGCCCGGCGCCCATAGTGATACTACGGGCGGAAGCTAATTAGCGCTTTGGATTGCACCGCAAGGCGGGTTTAAAGCCCGCAAATGAAGCGCCACGTCTGCAATCTCGAGATTGCATTGACGTGGCACTTCCCATAATGCACGTGGCTGGCGCCCATACATAGCACAGTTAGTTAAAGAACATTTTTTTATTTTTTTTCTTAAAGGGGCAGTTTTAAAAAAAAATATTTTTTTTTTTTATTTATTTTTTGGTGACTACAGGAGGGGGGGCGGCGCCCGGGCGCCCCCTATGGACGGGCTGCCACTGCTCCATTCCTTCCCTTTGCACAGACCTCCTTGTGTCCATGGCAATTCGAATCGGCTTGCCCCAGTTGATGTATTTTTCATGCGAAACATGTCGGGTACATGAACCTGCCTTCTAGCTACGCTACATTTTGATACATTTTGATGATCACTACTTTGCAAGCCTCTACATGGATGCCTGTACGATTTCATTTATTTTTTTAACCATGTGTGTTCTGTGACATTTTTTTATGAATAAATGGCATTTTTTGAATCTTGCCATCTGATTCTGCACTATGTGGAGCCTCCTTTTTTTCTGATCCTGCATATGGTTGATACTGTGGTCCTTGATGTACTGACGTTTTGGAGTTCTGTGTCACCACCTGGGAGAGATCGGATTTCCTGTGCTTACCCCATCTGCTGCTGTTCCATAAGGACGTATCCAGAGGAGCCTACACCTACACTTTTTGCCTGTTTGACCCACCACCGCTGGTGTGTGTGTCCACGCATAGGGGTAAGAGTATCCATTTCTTTTCCCCTTCCCTGGTGTTGGAGTCACGTCCCGGGGTGTTGCAGATTTCTGAACAAACGCTTTATATGAACTTGAAGCCTTTTGGATTCTGTTAATGGGGACAATGCACTGAAATTTTTATATATACAGGTTCTCTCCTTGTTTCCAGTCCACACACTGGATACTTTCATCGGATTTTGTCATCCCTCTTTTTAAATATTGATATTTTTTTATATATTGGTTTATACACAAGATTAATTTTTTCACATGTGATGGTATAATATTTGAATTTAAACTAGAGTGTTCACACCTGGATTTATTCATTTAGGCCTTTTTTTGGCCATACACCTCCACTGTTTAGTAGATGCCCGTATTCTTATATGAGTTTGGGCCTTCTCACACATTCTAGGGGCTGCATTTTTTATTTTCACTTGTTATTTTTTGCAATATGTCTAATTGCTGATACTGGCAGCCATATCTTCACTTGTTCACCCAGTAGCGCAACTTTTTCTTTTATTTTGTATATAATTTATATTCACTTATATCACTACACACATTTTGGTTTATTTGTTTGATATCACTATTAATATTATGTATATGTATTTGTGTTTTTTGTACTTTGTAGAAGGTGTACATCACCATATTGGACAGTGCTTTCCCTCTTTGAAGAAGCCAGAATCAGGGGCGAAACATGTCCGGACCTTATGCCATCCAACTGTCCATCTGAATTGTATTGTCTGTAACACCACCTTCTATTCCAATTTTATTATTGTCTTTTTTTTTTGTTTTGGTGTCAAAATAAAAATATTTTACTCTAATCTACTTGATACATTTGTTATTTATGCACCGTTAAGAATCCCATCCTCCCTGCTCTTGTCCATTTAATATTTTGGGGATTTGGTGCTATATTTATTAGTTGGTTATCCACAACCATAAAAAAACAAATCATTCAATAGGTGTTGTATCACACCACCCTTTTGATTGTGGATCTCCAACTTCTTCTATATGAACTTTGTATCAAGTATATTATTACATTTTTCTCTCCCCCCTATCACAAGGGAAGATAAGTATCAAATGTATTGACAAGTGTTTTTTTGTTTCTTTATTAGTGACCTCTTTTTCACATTGTGGGTCGCTGATTATCCATATAAGAAAATATTAAGGATCTACAAATCAATTATAATCTGGTCTAGTGGCCTAATAAAAATAAAAAAGAAAAGCCCTATACATAATTTTTAGACATTTTATAGATTGCTCCTTATACATCCTTTCTTTGAAATTATATATATAGTTGTTCATGATTAAAATTGATGCCTGATAAGAAAGGCTCCACATAGATTTTCATTATGGCCATGTTCTGTGGTGATAACTGGGAGGGACTCATGACCAAAATTCACCTTTCCCAAAGTTCAGTAGGAGTACGGGAGGCCAATTTAGATAAATCCTTCATCAAACTTCAAAGATTTGTAGAGAAAAAGGTCAGGGTTTTCTGGCACAAAAAATATTTCGAGAAATATGTTGAAAACAAAATTACCCCTTGGGGGTTGCGGATTCAAATTTTTCCTAACCTTAAAAAGGTGGATGACAGATTAAAATTAAATTGGGAATCTAATCTTCAGTCATGTTCATTTGAGATGATGTCTCAATTACGTTTGCAATATGATATTGAGCTTAATGAGGTTGACGAGCAGATCAATAAATGGCATGCGGAACATTCTTCCATGATAACATTACCCACCTTTAAAAATAAGGAACGTGAACTCAAGGAACATATTGAACAGTACACTATAGAAATAATCAACAATAAAGAAATTAAATTTCTGAGGGACCAATTCTCATATGAGATGGGGTTTGCATATAAATGGAATACACCAGCTCAACAGAGACAACCAATGAAATCTGCAAATCAGACTGTGCCGAATCATGTTATTCATGTATCTGACATTTCTGTTTCTCCAGCATCATCCAGCCAATCGACGGTATACCAGGACATTGCTCCTGAAAGGATGTCTAAGAAACGTAAAGGGGACTCCAATGTGTCCTTTACAGAAAATGTAAGAATCGCACCTGCTTTAACACACGATCGTGAATCACCTGCCGTTCGATCAAGAAATTCACAACAACATTCTAATACATCGCACAATTCGGCAAAAAAATCACGGATTTCTCAAGGGGTCAAAAATTCTGACTCTAGGGGCATTTCATCTTCGTCTATCCCCTCTTCTGCTTTGGTTTCCACCCAGTCTTCAAGTAAGGTAAATGATTCGGTTCAGTCTGCTGTTGCCAAGAATGATTCCAAGTTAGCTCCTATTTTTTTAGCTTTGGGAACACCGGAAAACTCAAATCCGGTAAGTCAGTGAGATTTTGTGAAACAATACCAATGGATTTCAAGGATAAACAATTTCAGATTCTAAACTTTTCTCTATGCCATCTTAGTCCAGAAGAACTTGAGGTATTACATTTGGGACTAACTTTCTGTCCCGATGCCAAGGTGGATGCCTTTGATTGTCATCAAGGACATTCTCCTATTTCCTACGATGTATGCCCTGCCTAGGGTTCATAAATCCTTAGATAACCCTCCAGGCTGGCCCATCATTTCGGGCTGTGGTTGTTTGAGTGAGAATGCCAGTAGTCTTATTGATAGCTATTTGAATCCACATGTCAAAGCATTGTTCTCTTTCGTACAGGACACAATAGACCTGATTAAAATCTTGGAGGGCATCACCATTCCTGACAATGCATGGCTGGTCACGGTCGACGTGGAAAGCCTCTACAACGCAATCCCCCACGATCGGGGATTGTTGGTTGTGGCAGAACATCTGCGCGAGCATGGCCAACTAGCTGATCAATACAATGATTTCATTTTGGAACTATTAAAATTTGTGTTGACTAGAAATGTGTTCATGTTTGGTCTCTCCCACTACCTCCAGATACAGGGCGTGGCAATGGGGACACGTTGTGCCCCATCCTACGCAAACCTGTATCTGGGGGGGTGGGAGAGAGACCTGTTTTCTAGGGATGACATTCAAAAATATCTGGAATGTGTACTTACATTCCATCGATATATCGATGATATTTTGATGGTCTGGACCGGTACACATGATGAACTTCTTGAGTTCATGGACATACTTGGCAATAATCAGTTTAATCTCAAGTTTACAATGCTTTGTGATCAAAAATGCGTACATTTTTTGGATATTGAGATATTTGTGGAAAGTGATCGTTCCTTGGGTACCTCTTTGTTTCGAAAACTATCTGCAACCAATGCTATACTACATGCTTCTAGCTCCCATCCCAAATCCCTGATCAACAGTATCCCCTACAGCCAATATCTGCGGCTGCGGCGAAACTGCAGCAGGGATGAGGATTTCTTGAAAGAAGCCAACTTACTGTATTCTCGTCTTTGTGACAGAGGATATACCCATAGCATTTTAAAAAAAGCTTTCAATAGAGCTAGAGCACATGTTAGGCACACTTTGATTCATCAGAAAAAAATCAAGTGCAAAAATCAACCTGTTAGAATTATAACATCCTATAACAGACAGCACAAACAGGTAAGACGGATCACCAACAAATATTAGCCACTCTTATTGGCAGACCCCATAGCATGTAAATACATAAAGAAGGAACCCCAAATTACCTATAGGCGGGCTAAATCCCTCAAGGATTGGCTGACTCAAAGTCATTATAAAACCTCATCGATAGCTGCTGCATCCCCTGGGTCCTTCCCATGTAGGAAATGCGATAACTGTCGTTTTATGCTAAACAGTAATGAAGTTAAATTACCCAATGGATGCACTCATACGATCAAACACAGAGTAACGTGCCAGACTCCAGGCATTGCGTACATGATGCAATGCATCTGTAATTCTTTCTATATAGGGAAAACAAAACGTCCCTTTTTCAAAAGAATAAATGACCACATATCTTTGATAAAAAAAAAACGAAGGATGAAAACCCCAATCAGTCGTCATGTTGGTTTATTTCATGACTTCAGATTGGATACTATCAAATTTATGGCCATGGAACATATTCCTCCGGATGTTAGGGGAGGCATCAATGATCAGAAACTTCTGCAATTAGAATCCCGTTGGATTTTTTTGCTAAAAGCAACAAATTATCCCGGATTGAATGAAATGTTGAGTTATAAACCTTTTTTATGATTAATGCAGATAGTTTCCTTTGCTGCCTCCTTTTTCTCCGTTGCTGTCTTGACTTTTTTCCCTTCCCTTTTTCCCTCTTTCCCCCCCCCCCTTTCCCAAATTTTAAAAAAATGGCGTGGAGTTCCCCCCAAAATCCATACCAGACCCTCTATCCGAGCACGCAACGTGGCAGGCCGCAGGAAAAGAGGGGGGGACGAGAGAGCACCCTCCTCCTGAACCGTACCAGGCCACATGCCCTCAACATGGGGAGGATGTCCCCATGTTGATGGGGACAAGGGCCTCATCCCCACAACCCTTGCCCCGTGGTTGTGGGGGTCTGCGGGCAGGGGGCTTATCAGAATCTGGAAGACCCCTTTAACAAAGGGGACCCCCAAATCCCGTCCCCCCATGTGAATTGGTAAGGGGTACATTGTACCCCTACCATTTCACGAACAAAGTGTAAAAAAAATGTAAATAAAACACACAGACACCTTGGAAAAGTCCTTTTGAAAAAAAAATGAATAAAAAAAAAAAACATTCCAGCGATGAAATCCAGTGTCCCCCGGCGATCCAATGTCCAGCGCTGTCCGTCATTGGCTGAGCCTGAGCGGACCTGATGGGGAACTTCCTCCGCAGTGTAATAAATGAATAGACCCGCCCCTTCTAAAGTTCCCCATCAGGTCCGTTCAGCCAATGACGTAGGTGTAAGGCTAAGCGGACCAGATGCAGAACGTGAGAAGGGGCGGGTCTATTCATTTATTACACAGTGGAGGAAGTTCCCCATCAGGTCCACCCCCTCATATGTCAGACCCCGTCTACATTGGCTGAGCGGACCTGATGGGAACTTCCTCCACTGTGAAATAAATGAATAGACCCGCCCCTTCTCATGTTCCGCATCTGGTCCGCTTAGCCTTACACCTAGTCATTGGCTGACCTGATGGGGAACTTTAGAAGGGGCGGGTCTATACATTTATTACACAGTGGAGGAAGTTCCCCATCAGGTCCGCTCAGGCTCAGCCAATGACGGACAGCGCTGGACATCGGATCGCCTCGGGACACTGGATTTCATCGCTGGAATGTTTTTTTTTTTTTAATAAAGGACTTTTCCAAGGTGTTTGTGTGTTTTTTTTAAATGTTTTTACACTTTCTTCGTGAAATGGTAGGGGTACAATGTACCCCTTACCAATTCACATAGGGGGAGCTGGGATCTGGGGGTCCCCTTTGTTAAAGGGGTCTTCCAGATTCCGATAAGCCCCCTGCCTGCAGACCCCCACAACCACCGGGCAAGGGTTGTGGGGATGAGGCCCTTGTCCCCATCAACATGGGGACATCCTCCCCATGTTGAGGGCATGTGGCCTGGTACGGTTCAGGAGGGGTGGGCGCTCTCTCATCCCCCCCTCTTTTCCTGTGGCCTGCCAGGTTGCGTTCTCGGATAAAGGGTCTGGTATGGATTTTTGGGGGGACTCCACGCCATTTTTTTAAAATTTGGGGTGGAGTTCCCCTTAAAATCCATACCAGACCTGAAGGGCCTGGTATGGATATTTGGGGGAACTCCAGGCATTTTTTTTTAAATTTGCGGCGGGGTTCCCCTTAATATCCATAGCAGACCTGAAGGGCCTGGTAATTGAATTTGGGGGGACCCCCACGCTTTTTTTTTTTTATCAATGACTTTTCTATGTATTGCTGGGAGCCGACAATTCATCATAGCAGCGAGTGAGTTTTAAATTACTTTTTTTCCTTCAGAAATGACACTTTGTGCAGGGACAGTTCTAAGCACGGGAAACAAGCGTGACTTTACATGCATACTATACACACACCCTAGGTACGAAATTTAAAGGAATATTTCACTTTTATTGTTTCACTTTAAGCATTATTAAAATCACTGCTCCCGAAAAAACTGCAGTTTTTAAACTTTTTTTTGCATTGATACATGTCCCCTGGGGCAGGACCCGGGTCCCCAAACACTTTTTATGACAATAACTTGCATATAAGCCTTTATAATTAGCACTTTAGATTTCTCCCATAGACTTTTTGAATTTGCCGCGAACACCCCAAATTGTTCGCTGTTCGGCGAACGGGCGAACAGGCAATGTTCGAGCCGAACATGAGTTCGACTCGAACTCGAAGCTCATCCCTACTTATTGTGCTCTCTAACTTGACCCACCTTTTTTCGTTTTGTCCCCTAGTCCATTCCACTACTCTTGATAGCACCACCGCCTTATAATATTTTTTAATATCAGGGACCGCAAGCCCCCCTTGTTTCTTCCTTTGTGTTAGTACCGCAAGTGAGATTCTAGCTTTTTTTTTTTGCCAAATGAATTTCCTTATCATACTTATTAGCACATTAAAGTAGGATTGCGACAGTGCCATAGGAAACATCTGAAACTTATATACATGTAGCGGGGTCCTCAATTTAGTGGGGTACACTTGGGGAGTAGTGTGACCCAAGTGTGTAATTATGTTAGGGTTCAGACCCCTTTTTCTTATTCGTGGAGGATTGGGTGGTGTAATATTCTCTTCGGCCAGTAGGTGTCAGTGTACCTACTGGCTCGGGGTAGAATCACTACCGCAGTGCTACCCTTCTTTGTCCCTTCCTGGAGATGGTACGGCCGGGGCGGGGAACCCGCCGTGGTGTCGACGGGAGGAGATAAAAGGGGGAGACGCCCTCGCCATGAGGTCTTTTTCGGGGATCATCTCTTCACGCACCCAGGCACCTTCAGCCTGGGTGCGGGCGGTTCAAGGTTCCGGCCCAGGCGCCCTAGGCCTGGCCGGGACGAAGATGGAGTCCATCCCAGGCACCTTCAGCCTGGGGTGAGGTACTATTGAGGAGGCCTGGGACCCGGTGACTCCGACTGGGTCCCGCGAGGGTGGAGTTGCTCCAGGGCGCCCCTTGCGAGGGGACCCGCATCTGAGGTGAGGAGGCTGGGGAGATCACTCGTTCGAAGACCCGGTGTAGTGTCAACCCGGTGACGGATGGGCCTACAGTAACTCCCTTGGAGGACATCTTCCCCTGATAGAGGCCCGCAGCGCAACGGAGGTATTCATGCCAAGACTCCTACAACCCTTGGTATAGGGGGTGTAGGGACCCAGATCAGTATAGTGCCTCGACCTGCTCATTCCACCGTATCATGCCATCGCATTGCCCTGTAACTGAAGATACAAAATAAATCTAACCGTTGGACTGTGATCGGTGTATGGACTCTGTTAATGGGAGCAAAGGGTGGTTTGGAGGTTTCTGCACGACAGACTCGGTATATGTTCAGGACACCGGCCCGAGGAAACATTAGGTATTGGCCTTCACCTCACCCGCAAGTAGTGGGGAGGACATGGGCCGTAGCGCACCTCACCCCTGTCGCGTGACATACCCCTAGGCTAAAGAAGACGGGGTGAGGGGGTGGCCGCTACATACAATTTTTGGTAACACCATCTTAAAAGGTGCTAATCCTCCCTATCCAGGATAAGGGTCTATACATTATTTTCTTTATTTCGTTTTTCATTTCATCTAGCAGGGGTATATAGTTAATTCTGTATATTATCTTCATAGAGTTAGCTAGTTTTATTCCTAAGTACTTTAGCTCTTTTTTCCATGGAAATTGAAATTCCTTCTGCAAGTCCACTGCTTCCTGCTTACATATGTTAATATTCAAGATCTCTGACTTGTTTACATTTATTTTAAAATTTGCCAAGTCGCCATATTGTTTTAATATTTTTAGTAGGTTGGGTATTGTGATCCTCAGATATGTTATATAAAACAACACATCATCAGCAAAAGCTGCCAGTTTGTGTTCTTCCTCTCCTGCCCTAATGCCGCTTATATCGGGATTATTTTGGATCGTTGCGAGGAGTGGTTCCAAGGACAATACAAATAAAAGGGGGGAGAGGGGGCACCCCTGTCTCGTCCCGTTTTTCATCTCGAAGGAGGAGGACGGCACGCCATTGATTTTTATATTTGCCATAGGGTGATGGTACAATACTTTGATCCACAGGATCATTCTTGGACCCACACCCATTATTTCCAAAGTTTTTATCATGAGTCCCCAGTCTACCCTGTCGAATGCTTTTTCAGCATCAATCGACAGGAATAGACCCGGGAACCCCTCTTTTTTCATTTGGTGGAGGAGGAGCAACGTTCTCACCCCATTGTCCCTCCCCTCTCTTCCTGGGATGAATCCCACCTGGTCCGGGTGGATCAGTGTGGTCATCATACCCTTCATCCGTCCTGCAAGGATTTTAGCGTACAGTTTTGTGTCCGCATTAAGGAGCTATATAGAGCTGTAATTTGAACATAGCTTGCCGTCCTTCCCCTCCTTCGGGATTACTGTTATTGAGGCAAGGAGAGCCTCCCTACTCAAATCATACTCTACCCCCCTGAGTGACTATCCTATTCCTCCTCAATGTTATGTTGATAGCTTCTAAGAACATTTTTGGTTCTGGGCACCAGCACCAGTGTCTAAGGCTCAATTTTTCTGCCCCTGTTTAACACGGCATGTAATTTAAATTTTTGCTGTAATATTTTGCAGCAGGGCTCGTTCCTGCGCTCAATTAGAGTATCTGTGAGGGGTTGCAGTGTTGTGGCACCAGCACCAGTGCCTAAGGCCCAATTTTTCTGCCCCTGTTTAACAGGGGCGTGTAATTACAATTTTTGCTGTAATGTTTTGCAGCAGGGCTTGTTCCTGCGCTCAACTAGAGTATCTGTGAAGGGTTGCAGTGTTGTGGCACCAGCACCAGTGCCTAAGGCCCAATTTTTCTGCCCCTGTTTAACCCCTTGCCGACCGCCGCACGACCATATACATTGACAGAATGGCACGGGCAGGCAAAAGGGCGTATATATACATCCCTGACTCCCCCCGGTGCCTGTGGCGGTCAACATCGTTGCAGGAGCGATCCGAGGTGAGGGGGAGGCCACCGATTCATGGACACCCCCTCACGATCGCTCCTGACGAATCATCTTCTTCCTCTGCCTGTGAAAGTGTAAACACAGACAGAGGAAGTGATGTCACTCTCCTCGTGTCGGTCTTTTGGTCCGGCACGATGAGAGGAAGACATCTAATAGTAATGGCACAACAGTACACTGACACCAGGACATGTAGGCACACAAAACACCCCCCGATCACCCCCCAGATCACCCCCTGCACCCCCAATCACAGTGTCACCGTTTGCTGTGTTCATTTTTTTACTGAGCACAGCATTTCATGTCATTTGTGACTGCAAAAAGTGTCAGGGCAGTTAGTGTTAGGCCCCTTTAGGTGTAGGATACCCCCTAACCCCCCTAATAAAGGTTTAACCCCTTGATCGCCCCCCAGGTAACCCTTTCACCCCCTGTCGCCAGTGTCACTAAGCAATCTTTTTTCTGATTGCCGTATAAGTGTCACTGGTGACGCTAGTTAGCCTGTCAGTTATTTAGGTTCACCGTCAGGTTTTTATAGCGTCAGGTACCCCCCATATACTACCTAATAAAGGTTTTAACCCCCTGATTGCCCCCTAGTTAACCCTTTCACCAGTGATCACTGTATAAGTGTTACGGGTGACGCTGGTTAGTTAGTTTGCTTTTTATAGCGTCAGGGCACCCGCCATTATCCAATAAAGGTTTAACCCCCTGATCGCCCGGCGGGTGATATCAGTTAGGTTTTAGTGTCAGATAGGGTCTGCGCCACCCCAGGCAGCGTCATATTAGTGCCAGTAGCGCTAACACCCACGCACGCAGCATACACCTCCCTTAGTGATATAGTATCTGAACAGATCAATATCTGATCTGATCTGATCTGATCAGATCTACACTAGCATCCCCAGCAGTTTAGGGTTCCCAAAAATGCAGTGTTAGCGGGATCAGCCCAGATATCTGCTAGCACCTGCGTTTTGCCCCTCTGCCCGGCCCAGCCCACCCAAGTGCCATATCGATCGATCACTGTCACTTACAAAACACTAAACACATAACTGCAGCATTCGCAGAGTCAGGCCTGATCCCAGCGATCGCTAACAGTTTTTTTGGTAACGTTTGACTGCCTAGGTGCTTTTTTACCTGTGAATCTCACTAGTTGTACCAGTAAATTTAGAGCCCAAAAGGGCAAATCGAAGGTACACTAGTGAAGACGCCTACACGTTTCTGAGCATGACAGATAGTGAAGAGGAGGTCACTAATCTGTCAGATTCAGGCTCAGAATACGATTCTGTAGATGACAGCGGCTCCATGACAGATAGCACTGACAACGAAGTTGAGGTCCCTGCCAAGGTCAGGCGTACCGACCCCATTCTTCTGCTGTTGTTGAGGTGCAAGAACCGCAGGGCTCTCGTATGGAGCAGAGAAGTACTAGTGCCGCTCATCCTTCTGGTGAACTGGCAAGCACCAGCGGCCTAGTATACCCTGGTCGTACATCCAGCACTGCAGTAACACTTGGTGACGTGGCGAGTCCCATAAGTGCAGTTCAAGCTGGCGAGGTGGCAAGCACAAGTAGTGTCCCACTGCCACCAAGAAGAAGACAAAGACAGGCCCGTCGCACCCAGTGTCCTTCCTGCAGAATTTGCCAATCCTAATTGGGAGCCCACCACTTCTGAAGCACCCGTACTTCCCCCATTCACTGGCCAACCCGGAATTCAGGTGGAAACAGTTGATTTTACACCACTTGATTTTTATTCGCTGTTTTTCATGGAAGATCTCTATAGATCTATTGTGGACCAAAGTAATTTGTATGCTAAACAATTCATCGCCGCTACTCCCCAGTCCTCCCTTGCCAGAGATTGGAAACCAATTACGGTGTCAGGTCACCTGCAGCCAGGTGACAGATGCACACCATTGGGGTCAGGAGTGCACCGCTAAGGTAGTGAACCCTATGGCTGACCACTGCAAGTAGAACACTGGGTGGTTAAGGAAGGCAGGTCCACAAGAGCACAAACAGGGATCCCACAGGGAGCTTTAACCCAAGATTCCCCAGGGCGCGGAGTCTAAGATCCAGCAGGTGTTCACCAGAGCCACTGAGCTGCAACTGGATCCAGGTCGCGGCCCCCCAGAGTCCCCTAGCTCACGCTCCGTAGGGTATAGAGGATAGAGGGGAAGCAGCAGCTCAGAATACAAGAGATAGTGAGGGGACAATCCAAGGTCAGGGCGACAAGCAGACAAGGATAAATAAAGGACAAGCCAAAGGTCAAGGTCACAAGCAGACAGGGATAGTCGCGAACAAGCCAAGATCGGTAACACAGAGACAGACGTAGCACACGGCAAGCAGGAACCCAAACACACAATGCTTAACAAACAACGTTGATCAGCAAGGCAGACTTGCAGTGCACAGGTTAATATAGAGTTCTCTGATAGGGCCTGGGGTGGGGCCATGCTAGGAGGATAGATTATTTAAACAGCCAGATGAGAGAGTCTGGCCTCTAAGGTGAACACATGGAGAGGAAGGTAAGCTGACAGACAAACATTACTGCATATCCATGACATACGGTTTCCAAATTTAAGACCTTTCTGGGCCTATCCCTCGACATGGGCATAGTTAAATTGAGTGAGCTGCGGTTATATTGGTCCATTGACCCAGTCTGTCATTTGCCCCTGTTCTCTGCCTCCATGGCCAGGGCACGATACGGGCAGATCTTGCGGTTCATGCACTTCAACAACAATGAATTTTGTCGTCCTCGTGGAGACCCTGAATTCGATCGGCTGTACAAAATTCGGCCCCTCATAAACCACTTCAACAAACGTTTTGCAGCATTGTATACTCCCCATCAAGTTGTCTGCGTTGATGAGTCCCTGATTAAATTTTCTGGCCGCTTGTCTTTCAAACAGTACCTTCCCAGCAAGCGTGCCAGATATGGGGTCAAGATGTATAAGCTCTGTGACAGGGCCACAGGCTATACATCAAATTTTATGGTTTATGAGGGAAAAGATAGTCACGTAGAGCCAGAGAACTGCCCAGATTACATAGGGAGCGCTGGCAAGATGGTGTGGAACTTGGTGTCACCCTTATTCGGAAAGGGGTACCACTTGTATGTGGACAATTATTACACGAGCGTGCCACATTTTAGTCACTTGTTTGATCATCAAATTGGTGCATGCGGCACCGTGCGACCTTATCACTGGGGCTTACCCCAGAGGCTTGTAGATTCCTGTCTTAGGCTGGGGGAGAGAGGCTGCTCAAGGTGTAATAATTTGCTCGCTGTGAAGTGGGAGGGATAATAAGAATGTTTTCGTTCTTTCTTCCCTTCACGCAGACACGACAGTCCAAATTCCTATGGTGACTGGTGTTGTAGAGAAACCCCTCTGTGTCCATGAATATAACCAAAATATGGGAGGGGTGGGCCTCAACGACCAGTTGTTGGCGCCGTACCTAGTTGCCCGTAAAGGCCAGACGCTGGTACAAAAAAGTGTCTGTATACTTATTTCAATTGGCTTTGCTGAACGCTCATGTGCTATACAGACTTTCAGGACGAACTGGATCTTTCCTTAAATTCCAGGGAGATATTGTCCGAGCCCTCCTGTATCCAGGCGGTGCTGCACCTCACCATCCCCAACCAAGTGCAGTAAGCCGGCTGCATGAGAGGCATTTTCCGTGTGCCATCCCTGGTACCCCTACCCAACGAGCCCCCCAAAGAAAATGTTGTGTCTGTAGAAAGCGCGGTAATAGGCGTGAAACCCGTTATTATTGTCCACACTGTCCTGACAATCCTGGTATTTGCATTGGTGAATGTTTTGAACACTACCACACACTAGTGCAGTATTAGCGTAGGGTACAGCATTTCACAGACTAGGACACACTTACACAGGGTCTCCCAAGATGCCATCGCATTTTGAGAGCCCCGAACCTGGAACCAAACCGTTACCGTTACAAAAAAAAGTGCCAACAAAAAAGTGTAAAAAGAAAGAAGTAAAAAATAAAAAAATAAAAAAACACAAAAAAAATGTATATAAAAAAAAATAGTTGTTGTTTTATTGTTCTCTCTCTCTCTATTGTTCTGCTCTTTTTTACTGTATTCTATTCTGCAATGCTTTATTATTATGTTTTATCATGTTTGCTTTTCAGGTATGTAATTTTTTATACTTTACTGTTTACTGTGTATTGTTAACCATTTTTTTGTTTTCAGGTACACCATTCAGCTGCAGCGCGGATTTATTTATATTGACAGCAACAGCGTTTGCTCCCACGATACATAAAGCCGTGACTCCAGTGCTGTAGGAGGTGATTTCACCACCACAGTTAAAAAAAAAGAGCATATATGCCGAAGCATGGGGGCAGCAGGGGCGGAGGAGTGATTTGCTCCTAATGCCGCGTACACACGGTCGAAATTCCGACGAAGGTTTGCCCGTTGAAAAGTCCGACCGTGTGTACGAGGCATAACTTTTGCGGGAGGATGCCCCCATGCTTCGGCATATATATATATTTTAGGCACAGGTTACGTTAAATTTTTTATTTTTTTTGTATTTGCTTTGCAGGTATGGTATGGTATGGTAAGGTCTTACTGTTATACTGTAATGTTACTTTGTTTTAATGTTAACCATCATTTGCTTAGCAGGTACGCCATTCAGTTGCAGCGCATATTTATTTATCTTGACAGCAACAGCGTTTGCTCCCACGATACGTAAAGCCGTGACTCCAACGCTGTAGGAGGTGATTTCATCACCACAGTTAAAGGGGCGGAGGAGCGATTTGGTCCTAACTTTTGCGGGAGGATTCCCCCATGCTTCGGCATATATAAATGGTGCATGTATGCCCATCATTAGAAGTGGGTGGCTGAAGGGAGGTATTCTAATGGTGGGCTCTTTTTTTCGTTCAGCCAACAGGCTGCATGAAAAAAAAGATTACAATATATGCCCAACAAAGACCAGCAACGTACTGGTATGTTGCTGGACTTTGAGTGGTTATACCAGAATGATGATGCCTGCGGGTTTAGGTATCATTCTTTTCAGCCAGCGGTCGGCTTTCATGTAAAAGCAATCCTATCAGCTAATTAGCCTCTAGACTGCTTTTACAGGCAGTGGGAGGGAATTTCCCCCCCTCCCACCGTCTTCCATGGTTTTCTCTGGCTCTCCTGTCCCAACAGGGAACCTGAGAATGCAGCCGGTGGTTCTCCCAGCTGACCATAGAGCTGATAAGAGACCAGAATGGCTCCAATCGTCTCTATGGCTTAAGAAACCGGAAGCTACGAGCATTTCATGTGATTTCGCCGGATATAAACAGCGCCATTGGGAAATTGGGAAAGCATTTTATCACATCGATCTTGGTGTGGTCAGATGCTTTGAGGGCGGAGGAGAAATCTAAAAGGCAGAGGAGAAAATAAAAAAAGCAAAATAAATAATAATAAAAAAAAAGCACCCCTGTCCCCCCCTGCTCTCGCGCAAAGGCGAACACAAGCGTCGGTCTGGCGTCATATGTAAACAGCAATTGCACCATGCATGTGAGGTATCACCGCAAAGGTCAGATCGAGGGCAGTAATTTTAGCAGTAGAACTCCTCTGTAAATCTAAAGTGGTAACCTGTAAAGGCTTTTAAAAATGTATGTAGTTTGTCGCCACTGCGTGTTTGTGTGCACTTTTAAAGCATGTCGTGTTTGGTACCCATGTACTCGGCCTAAGATCATCTTTTTTATTTCATCAAACGTTTGGGCAATATAGTGTGTTTTAGTGCATTAAAATAAAAAAAAACCTACGTTAGTGTCACGTATCAGGTAAGACCAGAACTATGTGGACTGCAACAGAGGAAACCCAAATGTGTGTAAGTGAAATATAATGATTTATTAAAGATAAGTGAAATAATATAGATACAACCACCTCCAATACCACACAGTGCACAATAACCAATACCAAACAGAACCCACAAATAATAACAGTAACAGACAAATATGTACAAGTAATGGGGAAAACCAGAATCATAAACAGGGCCAGGCCAGGGTCGTTAATGGGAGGTCAACAGCTGGGGAAAAGGAAAACAAACAGGACAAGGAGAGGATGGATGGATAACAGGAGGGACCGGTACAGGTACAAGGCTCAGGGTTCAGGTAACAGACAGGAACAAATACAGAGCTTCTCAGGTTCAGGATCAGGGCGCAAGGAGAGAGAGACCAGGGCAAGGAGTGTTTGTATTTTCCGGGTATTTATAGGAAGGCTGTGATTAGCTTCAGGTCACAGCTGAGCGGAGGAAGGGCAGTTTGCCCCACACTGCCAGGATCCATCCGCTGGTGGAAACCAGTACTGCGTCCAAAGGATAATACAACACCAGCAGGGAAAGATTCTCCTGACAGTTCCAAACTGCCAGGAGACACCTGCTGGTAGACCACAGTACTGCAAGACAAATAATAAACATCACCAGCGGATGGAACCCTTCCTGACAGTACCCCCCCTCAAAGGAGCGGCCACCGGACACGCTCCAACTAGCTGCTGCCGGGGAAAGTTCATGGCAATAAGCTGGGTAATAGGCAAAGTCACATCCGGGCAGACAGTGGGCACATCCAACGGGTAAGCAGGCACATCCGGGCAGGAGACAGTCACATCAAGCTGGGCAGCAAACAGGGGCACACCAGGCTGGGCAGCAGACAGGGGCACATCAGGCTGGGCAGCAGACAGGAACACATCGGGCTGGGGAGCAGGCTCCGGGTCATCGAGCTGGGCAGCGGGCTCCGGGTCATCGAGCTGGGCAGCGGGCTCCGGGTCATCGAGCTGGGCAGCGGGCTCCGGGTCATCGAGCTGGGCAGCAGGCAGGAACATCTCAGGCTGGGCAGCAGACAGGAACATCTCAGGTTGGGCAGCAGACAGGAACATCTCAGGCTGGGCAGCAGACAGGAACATCTCAGGCTGGGCAGTAGGCTCCACAGACTGAGAAACGGGCATCATAACCTCAAGCCGGGAAACGGGCACCACAACCTCAAGCCAGGAAACAGGCACCACAACCTCAGGCTGGGAAACGGGCACCACGACCACAGGCTGGGAAACGGGCACCATGACCACAGGCCGGGAAACGGGCACCACGACCACAGGCCGGGAAACGCGCACTGGATCTTCAGGCGGGGTCTCATGCACCGAATCTTCAGGCGGGGTCACCGGATCTACCGACTGGGACACCGGATCTTCCGACTGGGACACCGGATCTTCCGACTGGGACACCGGATCTACCGACTGGGACATCGTCATCAAGACTTCTGTTTGGAAGACAGGCACAGGAACTTCAAGCTGGCAGGCTGGCACAGGAACTTCAGGCTGGCAGGCTGGTACAAGAACCTCAGGCTGGCACGGGAACTTCAGGCTTTCAGGTTGGCACAGGAACTTCAGGCTGGCAGTCTGGCACAGGAACCTCAGGCTGGCGGACTGGCATAGGAACCTCATGCTGGCACAGGGACCTCCGGCTGGCAGACTGGCACAGGGACCTCTGGCTGGCAGACTGGCACAGGGACCTCCGGCTGGCAGACTGGCACAGGGACCTCCGGCTGGCAGACTGGCACAGGGACCTCCGGCTGGCAGACTGGCACAGGAACCTCCGGCTGGCAGACTGGCAGAGGAACCTCCGGCTGGCAGACTGGCAGAGGAACCTCCGGCTGGCAGACTGGCAGAGGACCTCCGGCTGGCAGACTGGCACAGGAACCTCCGGCTGGCAGACTGGCAGAGGAACCTCCGGCTGGCAGACTGGCAGAGGAACCTCCGGCTGGCAGGCTGGCAGAGGAACCTCCGGCTGGCAGGCTGGCAGAGGGACCTCCGGCTGGCAGGCTGGCACAGGGACCTCCGGCTGGCAGGCTGGCACAGGGACCTCCGGCTGGCAGGCTGGTACAGGGACCTCCGGCTGGCAGGCTGGCACAGGGACCCCATGCTGGCAGACTGGCACAGGGACCTCCGGCTGGCAGGCTGGCACAGGGACCCCATGCTGGCAGACTGGCACAGGGACCTCCGGCTGGCAGACTGGCATAGGAACCTCCGGCTGGCAGACTGGCATAGGAACCTCCGGCTGGCAGACTGGCACAGGAACCTCCGGCTGGCAGACTGGCACAGGGACCTCCGGCTGGCACAGGGACCTCCGGCTGGCACAGGGACCTCCGACTGGCAGGCTGGCACAGGGACCTCCAACTGGCAGGCTGGCACAGGGACCTCCGGCTGGCAGGGTGGCACAGGGACCTCCGGCTGGCAGGCTGGCACAGGGACCTCCGGCTGGCAGGCTGGCACAGGGACCTCCAGCTGGCAGGCTGGCACAGGGACCTCCGGCTGGCAGGTAGGAGGTGAGACATACTGAAGAGAAGGGCTGGGATATGACAAGGAAGAGGGAACAGTGGCCAGAGGAAAATCTTGTGGGGAAGCTGTAGGTAGCAGAGAAGAGACAGGTGGGTTAAAAGGCAGGATAAGTGCAGCAGGTAGAGACAGGGTATTGATACTTGGTGAGAAGCAGGGTATATTGGGCTGAAACAGAGGTTGCCATGGGTGAAGGGTTAATAGACTCTTGGGCAGGCAGTTGTCTGGCAGCAGAGATGTTTTTTTGTGGGCTGGCTGGGGCTGATTGCAAAATATCAGACAATGCTGAGAGTAGTGGCTGCACAAACTGCAGTTTATATTCTGCCTGTCTGACAAGGGATTGTACAGAGTCAGCACACTCTATTATTTTCTGTTGGGAACAAGCTGTGTAATGTTCAAAAAAGTATGGGGCGTCATCCTCCAGAAGCCAAACCAGTGATACGACCTGATTAACCTTAAAGGGGGGAGAAAAATCATCATGGCCCTCTGGGATACAGGGCAAAGCCAGTTCTGTGCAGATTTGAATTAAAGGCTGAACATCCCCAAACATCATACAGCCCTGATCAACCAAAGAGTGAGCTAAACGAATAATCTCTAGCAGCTGATCACTGGTCCACTTTTTCAGTGTCTGACGGAGATATTCACCACTCTCTGACGCCAGTAGAGCGTAATAAGGAATCACATCAGAATTCATCTCAGCAGAACAACGGATCCAAAATGGTTCCTCTGTGCAGCCACTTCTGATCATTAATGGCCCTGGTCTACTGTCACGTATCAGGTAAGACCAAAACTATGTGGACTGCAACAGAGGAAACCCAAACGTGTGTAAGTGAAATATAATGATTTATTAAAAATAAGTGAAATAATATAGATACAACCACCTCCAATACCACACAGTGCACAACAACCAATACCAAACAGAACCCACAAATATGTACAAGTAATGGGGAAAACCAGAATCATAAACAAGGCCAGGCCAGGGTCGTTAATGGGAGGTCAACAGCTGGGGAAAGGGAAAACAAACAGGACAAGGAGTGGATGGATGGATGGATAACAGGAGGGACGGGTACAGGTACAAGGCTCAGGGTTCAGGTAACAGACAGGAACAGGAACAAATACAGAGCTTCTCAGGATCAGGGCGCAAAGAGAGAGAGGCCAGGGAAAGGAGTGTTTGTATTTTCCGGGTATTTATAGGAAGGCTGTGATCAGCTTCAGGTCACAGCTGAGCGGAGGAAGGGCAGTTTGCTCCACACTGCCAGGATCCATCCGCTGGTGGAAACCAGTACTGCGTCCAAAGGATAATACAACACCAGCAGGGAAAGATTCTCCTGACAGTTCCAAACTGCCAGGAGACACCTGCTGGTGGACCACAGTACTGAAAGACAAATAATAAACATCACCAGCGGATGGAACCCTTCCTGACAGTTAGACTTACCGGTAACGGTATTTCTACGAACCTTCCAGGACGGCACACCTGAGAGATGAGGGCTCCTCCCCACAGGAAACACAATCAATTGACAGCTTGTTATAAGTCCCAACCCTTCCCCTTGATCCCCAGTATGTAATAAAGTAATCCCGAAATGGTTCACAAGGGACATCGTTCCACATAGGTAAATAATGCCGAGCTGTTGAATTAACCTCTATAATTCCCTGATAAAAATGAATGATCCTGTGATATTCTAAAATGACATTCTTAACCAGATAAAAACACAATATCTAAAACAAATGGATTGTAAAAGAATATATAAATGTGACATATAACTTAGAGAAGGTGCATAAAATCATATGATATCCAATAGCTGTGCTGCAAAAAGTCGTGACTTTTGCTAAAATGCTAAAACCAAAATAGTGCAAAGAATATGGTGTCCAATGCTGTGCTGCAATGAGTCTCACTGTGACTTATAATAATAAAAATTGCTAGAACAAGAATAGTGCAAAGAATAAACTCATATATAGTCTTTGGGTGATGCAAAAGTGCAAGCAAAAAACTGATTGTTTTTGCAATAAATAAACAATGGTTAAAGTGCTGGGTGATGTTGTAATTTCCACGCTGTGAATATGTGACTTCTGGATGTGTTATCCTGTGACCCCCACGCTGTGCTTGTAGAGAAAGGTGGCCCCTTACCTCACTGCTGTGAGGTTACAGCATGTAATATAAGCCCTCTGTTGTGCCTGTTGTTATCCGGATGCTGACTGGAACATGGGGATATGTGGATGCCTGGTGGGGGTTAATCCTCTAGCCGTGGGGTCTCCGAGATGATGTGCATGTATGGGGGTTTAAAATATGGAGGCAAGAAAGGCCCAATATAGTGTAGTAATTTTTGCTCACTGCTGTGAGGTTACAGCATGTAATATAAGCCCTCTGTTGTGCCTGTTGTTATCCGGATGCTGACTGGAACATGGGGATATGTGGATGCCTGGTGGGGGTTAATCCTCTAGCCGTGGGGTCTCCGAGATGATGTGCATGTATGGGGGTTTAAAATATGGAGGCAAGAAAGGCCCAATATAGTGTAGTAATTTTTGCTAAAATATTTAATTACGTGGATTACAAAGTATAAATTACTCACATTTAAAAATCACAATGGTGCATTTAAAAAACGAGCGCCGAGCTCGTCCGCGTCACCTCCGGTGCTTGCTATGTCCCTACGCGTATCGTCAATCACGTGACTTCATCAGGGGATGAAAAACAAGCTCAGGAGATGTCTTTATATATGCTATTACAATCTAATGGGCGGCAGCCATTTTCCCGAAGTCCGAGCGCCGGAAATGCTTCGGTGGCCATATTCCTGTATATTGGTGTGCAGTGCTGTGCGTCGCCATTTTGTTGGTTGGCCAAAATGTAAACACGCCAGAGGCATCTTGCACTAGTGTGTGCAGATGTTTTAAAATGACTAAAAATGACTATAAATTACTTTAATTCTGTTAAAAACTGCTTGTAGGTCCCTAAAAAGATTTAAAAGGACATAAAAAATATGAAAAAATATAATTTAAAAAAAATTATGAGTAGTACCGGAAATGACTCGGACGTGGAATTTGCAATTGACATATGAGGATAATATATTATAACGATAAAAAAGCAGAGAGATGTATTTAGAAGAGAGGATAGTTATTGTTTAGCTTGTTTTAAAAGAATAGTTTAATGGTGGACTTGTCGGGGGTGGTAAAAGGGTGGTAAAACTAAATATCAAACTAATTTTAAAAATATTTTAAAATATTTCTAAAAAATATCCTGAAAAATATATTGAAAAATATATTAAAAACCCTTTTAAAAATTACTCAGAAAACAGTTCAAATCAAATTCTACATTTAATCCACGGGGTGTAAAAGTATCCAATAGGAAAATCCATTTGGATTCCATTTGACTGAGTGTTCTTATTTTGTGTCCACCTCTCCAATGTTTAGTATATGGTTCTAACCCCCAAAACTTCAACTGTGTGGGGTCTTTATTATGGTGTAATAAAAAATGTTTTGACACATTGTGTTTGTCGAATCCATTTATGATGTTTTGTACGTGTTCTTTAATTCTTATTCTGAGGAGTCTTTTTGTGCGTCCCACGTACTGTAACCCACAGCTGCATTCTAACATATATACCGCTCCCTCTGTATTGCAGCATGTGAATCCTTTTATGTCATATGTGATGCCTGTACTTTTTGCAGTAAACTTGAACTTTTTTTCATTAGGTTTTTTGGACCTAATGCAAGCATAACAGCGCTTGCATGGGTAGAAGCCCTTTCCTGTGAAAAAAGTCGGACCTTTGATTGGAGGATCTGGTACATTTTTTACTAATTTATCTCTAAGTGTAGGGGCTCTTCTATATATAAAATTTGGATGTGTCGGTAGTGTTTCCTTCAGCTGTGTGTCTGCTAGTAACACGTTCCAGTGTCTTTTTATTATTTGTTCTACTTTTTTGTGCTGTATGCTATAGTCCAGGATCTATAGACTTTGTCTATAAATAGTTTTTTGTCATTATTTTTTTATTAGGTCGCCTCGATTCATCCTTGTTACCTCTTCTATGCCCTTTTCTATTATTTTGGGACTATAGCCTTTTTTGATGAACCTTTTGCCAATGTGTCTGGCTTGTGATGTGAACATATCTATATGTGTGCAATTGCGCCTAAGTCTCATTAGTTGGCCTTTTGGAATGTTGCACAACCAATTCTTATGGTGGCAACTTTCTATGGGCAGATAACTATTTCTATCGACATTTTTAAAATGTGTTTTGGTTGTTATGGTATTTTTCTCTTGTAGTAATTCCAGATCTAAAAACGTAACGGTTTTTTCACTAATCTCCCATGTGAGTTTAATATTACGGTCATTTTTGTTGAGGTTTTCCAAGAAGAGTGCTAATCCTAATTCCTCTCCTTTCCATGAGATGAAAATATCATCAATGTACCGTTTAAAAATGATGAGTTCATTTGGGATTCTTGAGAAGACGCATTCTTCCTCCCATTGGGCCATAAAGAGGCCTGCTACGCTCGGCGCAAATTTGGCTCCCATAGCAACTCCAGTGCGTTGGAAATAGTAATCTCGATTATGCCAGAAATGGTTATTTTTGAGACAAAAGTCTAATCCTTTTATTAGATATTTTCTTTGTACACATGATAGTTTGGTGTGTTTTCTTAGTCCCCATTTCACGGCCTCGCATGCTAGGTGGTGTGGAATAATTGTGTACAAGGATGAAACATCTGCTGTGGCCATAATCCAAGGGGTGTCTGTTATTGGAATGTTCTCCAGGAGTTGTAGCATCTGCTTGGTGTCTTTTAGGTAGGCGCGTGTTTCTTGTACTGCCGGCTGTAGAAAGTGGTCAATGTATTCTCCCATTCGTGAGGTTAAAGAATCTATTCCATTTACTATTGGTCTTAATGGCGGGTTGTTGCTGTCTTTGTGTATTTTGGGCACACAGTAGATGACTGGAGTCCGACATGACTCTGGGATCAGATATTTTGCTTCCTTCTTGTTCAGTATTTCTCGTTTTAGGCCCAGATGTATTATTTGTTCCAGAGCTTTCCTACACTTAAACATTGGGTTCCCTAACAATTTGTGGTAAGTATCTTCATCTTCAAGTAATGTGTTCATATTGTCTTGATATTGTTCTTTGGTGAAAACTACTATCCCTCCGCCTTTGTCCGCAGGTCGGATGACTAGGTCTTTTCTTTTGGTGAGTTTTTTGATACCACTTTTGATGTATTTGGGCTCCTCTTTCTTGTGTACTTTCAGGTCCATCAGGTCTTTCACTACCAGTTTCTTAAAAACCTCAATGTGTTTATTATTTTTTATTGGGGGGTTGAATGTTGATTTGTTTCTTAGGTTACTGTGGCTAATGTCTTCTTCTTGAGCTTTTGCTTTGGGTTTGGCTGTGTTGCTAGCCATATATTTTTTGATATTTAGTTTCCTAATGTATTTTTGGATTCCTATATAGGTATGAAACTTGTCCAGATTCTTTGTGGGGGCATATTTGAGTCCTTTATCGAGTACCCCTACTTCTTCTTGTGATAGTGGTTTCCCACTGAGGTTAAAAATACCTTCTCCTTTTATTCCCCTTCTCTTTTTCTTTTGTTCTCTCTTTCCTGATCGGCATCCTCTCTTATTTCTGGACTTCTTCTCCCATTCATGGTCCCTTCTAGATTCCTCGGAGGATAATGATCCCGACCTTTCTCTAAAAAAGACCTGCTCTGTTCTGTTTCTGGACGATATGTCTCTTGTTTGTATTCGTTATAGTAATTTCTTAATGGTGCGTAGTAATTATACGTTGGTATAGGACTACGTTCGTGTTGGCGATATGGGCCTTGGTTATAGGGTCCCCTTCTCTCACCATATCCATAATCTTGGTATGGAATGGGACTTCTTCCTCTCTGCCTTTGTTGATCATATTGTGGTCCTCTCTATTCGTAGTGGCCTCCTCTATTGTTTCCCTGGTCTTGTGGGTATCCTCTATTTTCTCTCTGTTCATTTTGATTTTTTTGCCAATTATTGTGTCCATAGTACGGTTTTTTGTTGTTTTTCCAATGTGGTTTTTTCCAACCATTCTGCGGTGTTCTGTGATTTGGGGGTCTTCTATCTCCTTTGTGGGGTGTGTTGTATTGTTGGTTCCCATTTCCTGTGTGATTTGTGTGGCGTCTTGGTGTCTCTGCCCTAGGTCTAGGGTCTTGGTGTGGTCTTATAGGTGTATTTCGTTCTTGATTTGGATTAGGGTTCATGTGTTGTGATTGCATACGTACAGTTTTTTCTGGTGTTGAAAATGTTGAAATTGGGTCTGTCCGTCCCAGTTGGCTTTGCCATTTGAAAGTTTGGTCATTTCTGAAGTCATTCATGTCTCTGGAGTATTTTTTGCTTTTTCTTTGTTGTACTTCCTTGTCTTTTTTGGTTAGGTCTCTATTTAGCTGTGTAGTTAATGTTGTGAATTCTGTGGTATCTTTATATTTGTCTAGTTCTTCCTTTACTTCTGATATGGTTTGGTCTATTTTTTTCATTTTAATTTGTTTTCTTTGTAGTAAAAATGTCAGAAGTTCTAGCCCTTTGCCATTAAAGAATTTAAACCAGTCGTCTATTGAATCTTTGTCTATTAGTCCATCATTCGGTGGTACATCCCATCTTAGCCGTCTCGGCACTATGCTGTCTTTTAAATATCTGTCAAAGGTGGTTATGTCCCACCATGTACTTATCTTTTTCTCCATGTTTTGTCCTAATTTTCGCATTAGGCTTTCCAAGTTATCATTTTTTGTGTTAATAGGTTTGTCAGCATTGAAAATTTCGTCTAGATTGATTTGCCTCTTGTCTAGAAATGCAAATACTTCCATAGTGGCCGCGTAAATGGATGGTTTAAGGTGTAAATATGGATATAGAAAGTATTTACGCGCTACTATATGTGAAAAAGGGGGGGTGTTTTACAACTGCTACAAGGCACTGAAGGGTACTGAAACCATAACCTGAATGGAATGTATATAGTAAATAATGCCGAGCTGTTGAATTAACCTCTATAATTCCCTGATAAAAATGAATGATCCTGTGATATTCTAAAATGACAGGTAGGAGGTGAGACATACTGAAGAGAAGGGCTGGGATATGACAAGGAAGAGGGAACAGTGGCCAGAGGAAAATCTTGTGGGGAAGCTGTAGGTAGCAGAGAAGAGACAGGTGGGTTAAAAGGCAGGATAAGTGCAGCAGGTAGAGACAGGGTATTGATACTTGGTGAGAAGCAGGGTATATTGGGCTGAAACAGAGGTTGCCATGGGTGAAGGGTTAATAGACTCTTGGGCAGGCAGTTGTCTGGCAGCAGAGATGTTTTTTTGTGGGCTGGCTGGGGCTGATTGCAAAATATCAGACAATGCTGAGAGTAGTGGCTGCACAAACTGCAGTTTATATTCTGCCTGTCTGACAAGGGATTGTACAGAGTCAGCACACTCTCTATTATTTTCTGTTGGGAACAAGCTGTGTAATGTTCAAAAAAGTATGGGGCGTCATCCTCCAGAAGCCAAACCAGTGATACGACCTGATTAACCTTAAAGGGGGGAGAAAAATCATCATGGCCCTCTGGGATACAGGGCAAAGCCAGTTCTGTGCAGATTTGAATTAAAGGCTGAACATCCCCAAACATCATACAGCCCTGATCAACCAAAGAGTGAGCTAAACGAATAGTCTCTAGCAGCTGATCACTGGTCCACTTTTTCAGTGTCTGACGGAGATATTCACCACTCTCTGACGCCAGTAGAGCGTAATAAGGAATCACATCAGAATTCATCTCAGCAGAACAACGGATCCAAAATGGTTCCTCTGTGCAGCCACTTCTGATCATTAATGGCCCTGGTCTACTGTCACGTATCAGGTAAGACCAAAACTATGTGGACTGCAACAGAGGAAACCCAAACGTGTGTAAGTGAAATATAATGATTTATTAAAGATAAGTGAAATAATATAGATACAACCACCTCCAATACCACACAGTGCACAACAACCAATACCAAACAGAACCCACAAATATGTACAAGTAATGGGGAAAACCAGAATCATAAACAAGGCCAGGCCAGGGTCGTTAATGGGAGGTCAACAGCTGGGGAAAGGGAAAACAAACAGGACAAGGAGTGGATGGATGGATGGATAACAGGAGGGACGGGTACAGGTACAAGGCTCAGGGTTCAGGTAACAGACAGGAACAGGAACAAATACAGAGCTTCTCAGGATCAGGGCACAAAGAGAGAGAGGCCAGGGCAAGGAGTGTTTGTATTTTCCGGGTATTTATAGGAAGGCTGTGATCAGCTTCAGGTCACAGCTGAGCGGAGGAAGGGCAGTTTGCTCCACACTGCCAGGATCCATCCGCTGGTGGAAACCAGTACTGCATCCAAAGGATAATACAACACCAGGAGGGAAAGATTCTCCTGACAGTTCCAAACTGCCAGGAGACACCTGCTGGTGGACCACAGTACTGAAAGACAAATAATAAACATCACCAGCGGATGGAACCCTTCCTGACAGTTAGACTTACCGGTAACGGTATTTCTACGAACCTTCCAGGACGGCACACCTGAGAGATGAGGGCTCCTCCCCACAGGAAACACAATCAATTGACAGCTTGTTATAAGTCCCAACCCTTCCCCTTGATCCCCAGTATGTAATAAAGTAATCCCGAAATGGTTCACAAGGGACATCGTTCCACATAGGTAAATAATGCCGAGCTGTTGAATTAACCTCTATAATTCCCTGATAAAAATGAATGATCCTGTGATATTCTAAAATGACATTCTTAACCAGATAAAAACACAATATCTAAAACAAATGGATTGTAAAAGAATATATAAATGTGACATATAACTTAGAGAAAGTGCATAAAATCATATGATATCCAATAGCTGTGCTGCAAAAAGTCGTGACTTTTGCTAAAATGCTAAAACCAAAATAGTGCAAAGAATATGGTGTCCAATGCTGTGCTGCAATGAGTCTCACTGTGACTTATAATAATAAAAATTGCTAGAACAAGAATAGTGCAAAGAATAAACTCATATATAGTCTTTGGGTGATGCAAAAGTGCAAGCAAAAAACAGATTGTTTTTGCAATAAATAAACAATGGTTAAAGTGCTGGGTGATGTTGTAATTTCCACGCTGTGAATATGCGACTTCTGGATGTGTTATCCTGTGACTCCCACGCTGTGCTTGTAGAGAAAGGTGGCCCCTTACCTCACTGCTGTGAGGTTACAGCATGTAATATAAGCCCTCTGTTGTGCCTGTTGTTATCTGGATGCTGACTGGAACATGGGGATATGTGGATGCCTGGTGGGGGTTAATCCTCTAGCCGTGGGGTCTCCGAGATGATGTGCATGTATGGGGGTTTAAAATATGGAGGCAAGAAAGGCCCAATATAGTGTAGTAATTCCTGAGCTTGTTTTTCATCCCCTGATGAAGTCACGTGATTGACGATACGCGTAGGGACGTAGCAAGCACCGGAGGTGACGCGGACGAGCTCGGCGCTCGTTTTTTAAATGCACCATTGTGATTTTTAAATGTGAGTAATTTATACTTTGTAATCCACGTAATTAAATATTTTAGCAAAAATTACTACACTATATTGGGCCTTTCTTGCCTCCATATTTTAAACCCCCATACATGCACATCATCTCGGAGACCCCACGGCTAGAGGATTAACCCCCACCAGGCATCCACATATCCCCATGTTCCAGTCAGCATCCGGATAACAACAGGCACAACAGAGGGCTTATATTACATGCTGTAACCTCACAGCAGTGAGCAAAAATTACTACACTATATTGGCATAGTTGCCAACAGTCACGGATTGGCCGGGACATTCCCGGGATTCAAACCCTTTTCCCGGATTTATTTTGTCCCGGCCAATCCGGTTTTTCCAGTTTTTCGCGAATTTGGTCGCCGCTAGAGGTCCATGGCTGGCGGAGACAATGTCTCCGCCGGCTGCCATTTTCAAGAAGACTAAAACACGGATGTAGTACAATAGAAAATAAAGCTGCTGCGGCGCCGCCCACACCCCGCGCCTCCCCGAAGGTGGGCGGCGCCGCAGCAGCTTTATCTTCTATTGTACTACATCCGTGTGTTGGCTGGCCGGCCACCCCCCCGCCCCGCCCCTTTGCAGGTCTGTCTGTAATGGAAAGGGGTGGGCGGGGCCGCTTCACTGAGGGGCAGTTTGAGTGGTCGAGTTTCCTCAGCGTGCTCCCTAGCTGCCTGGTTGTGCCTGGTTGCTATAGAAACATGTGCGCGCGCAGACAGGAGGAAGGTAGTTGTTCCGTCAGATTAGGCAAGGTGGCACTTTACTTCCAGGAGATGTGAGTGGGGAAGATGAGGTAAAAAATGACTTCTTCATATGGGAGAAGGGGGTGTTAACACTGTGTGGACTGGATGGGGCATCATGGTGGGGGAAACAGAGATCATCATCTTCCTGCTAAGTCCTAGAACATTAGATGGGACCATGGATGATGGGGGTTGTATTCCTTGGAAAGCCACAAAAGTCCGTCCATACCTAATAGAAATACATTCTGGCAGCAGAGGAGTTGTAGAACACAGGTCTATGTTAGGGGTCTGGCCTGAATTATGGGTGTCTTGTCCTCAGAAGTGCAGCTTGAAGGTAATGGGATTGCATAGTTGCCAACAGTCACGGATTGGCCGGGACATTCCCGTGATTCAAACCCTTTTCCCGGATTTATTTTGTCCCGGCCAATCCGGTTTTTCCCGTTTTCCGCGAATTTGGTCGCCTCGGGCCGCCGCCGCTAGAGGTCCACGGCTGGCGGAGACAATGTCTCTGCCGGCCGCCATTTTCAAGAAGACCAAAACACGGATGTAGTACAATAGAAAATAAAGCTGCTGCGGCGCCGCCCACACCCCGCGCCTCCCCGGGGGTGGGCGGCGCCGCAGCAGCTTTATCTTCTATTGTACTACATCCGTGTTTTGGCTCGGGGAAGGGGAAACAGTAATGGCGGCCGAGACAGGAGACGCCTGTGGTTAAGGGGGGACTCCGCTGGGGACGCCTGTGGTAAGGGGGGACTCCGCTGGGGACGCCTGATGTAAGGGGGGACTCCGCTGGGGACGCCTGATGTAAGGGGGGACTCCGCTGGGGACGCCTGATGTAAGGGGGGACTCCGCTGGGGACGCCTGATGTAAGGGGGGACTCCGCTGGGGACGCCTGATGTAAGGGGGGACTCCGCTGGGGACGCCTGATGTAAGTACTTGCCTCAGCTACTCACTGTGGTCCCTGGTAATAAGGTGATTGGTCCCTCAGGCCGGGTTCACACTTGTGCGACACGACAGCTGTCCTACTTTGGATCCGACTTTGCCCTGCGACATGAAGCCGACATATGTCCGACTTTCAATGAACGGGGTTCCGACTTGGATCCCCGCCAATACCAGACACTGTGTTTGGTATGAATCTTGAGGGGGAACTCCAGGCCAAATTTTAAATAAAAAAACGGCATGGGTTCCCCCTCCAGGAGCATACCAGGCCCTTGGGTCTGGTATGGATTTTAAGGGGAACCCCTACGCCGAAAAAACGGCGTGGGGGTTCCCCCAAAATCCAAACCAGACCCTTATGTAAGGGTGCCGGGATGATTGAAGAGCTAACACCAGATGTTTGGAGTATCTTTATCTGTTGATTGTTAAACTCTGGAATACACATATTTCTATTGTGGTGTAGGATCTGGGCCCGCTGTCCCTCCATTGTTCCTTCTCTTTCCTTCTTTCTCTTTCCTTCCCTCCCTCTTTCTTTCTCCCTCCATCCCTCATTCATCTCAGACTCTAACCACACCCCATTGGAGCCACGCCCATTTAAGCCACTACCCCGCGTAAACCACGCCCATTTTTCGCAGCGCCCCGCTTTTTTCTCCTAAGGTATGACACACCTACAAACGAATGCCCCGCCCCCGTATTATAGCAAGGCTCCGCCTACATGCGAAAAAGTGTCCCGCATTTTTTTTTTGCAATGTTGGCAACTATGTATTGGGCCTTTCTTGCCTCCATATTTTAAACCCCCATACATGCACACCATCTCGGAGACCCCACGGCTAGAGGATTAACCCCCACCAGGCATCCACATATCCCCATGTTCCAGTCAGCATCCGGATAACAACAGGCACAACAGAGGGCTTATATTACATGCTGTAACCTCACAGCAGTGAGGTAAGGGGCCACCTTTCTCTACAAGCACAGCGTGGGAGTCACAGGATAACACATCCAGAAGTCACATATTCACAGCGTGGAAATTATAACATCACCCAGCACTTTAACCATTGTTTATTTATTGCAAAAACAATCTGTTTTTTGCTTGCACTTTTGCATCACCCAAAGACTATATATGAGTTTATTCTTTGCACTATTCTTGTTCTAGCAATTTTTATTATTATAAGTCACAGTGAGACTCATTGCAGCACAGCATTGGACACCATATTCTTTGCACTATTTTGGTTTTAGCATTTTAGCAAAAGTCACGACTTTTTGCAGCACAGCTATTGGATATCATATGATTTTATGCACTTTCTCTAAGTTATATGTCACATTTATATATTCTTTTACAATCCATTTGTTTTAGATATTGTGTTTTTATCTGGTTAAGAATGTCATTTTAGAATATCACAGGATCATTCATTTTTATCAGGGAATTATAGAGGTTAATTCAACAGCTCGGCATTATTTACTATATACATTCTATTCAGGTTATGGTTTCAGTACCCTTCAGTGCCTTGTAGCAGTTGTAAAACACCCCCCCTTTTTCACATATAGTAGCGCGTAAATACTTTCTATATCCATATTTACACCTTAAACCATCCATTTACGCGGCCACTATGGAAGTATTTGCATTTCTAGACAAGAGGCAAATCAATCTAGACGAAATTTTCAATGCTGACAAACCTATTAACACAAAAAATGATAACTTAGAAAGCCTAATGCGAAAATTAGGACAAAACATGGAGAAAAAGATAAGTACATGGTGGGACATAACCACCTTTGACAGATATTTAAAAGACAGCATAGTGCCGAGACGGCTAAGATGGGATGTACCACCGAATGATGGACTAATAGACAAAGATTCAATAGACGACTGGTTTAAATTCTTTAATGGCAAAGGGCTAGAACTTCTGACATTTTTACTACAAAGAAAACAAATTAAAATGAAAAAAATAGACCAAACCATATCAGAAGTAAAGGAAGAACTAGACAAATATAAAGATACCACAGAATTCACAACATTAACTACACAGCTAAATAGAGACCTAACCAAAAAAGACAAGGAAGTACAACAAAGAAAAAGCAAAAAATACTCCAGAGACATGAATGACTTCAGAAATGACCAAACTTTCAAATGGCAAAGCCAACTGGGACAGACAGACCCAATTTCAACATTTTCAACACCAGAAAAAACTGTACGTATGCAATCACAACGCATGAACCCTAATCCAAATCAAGAACGAAATACACCTATAAGACCACACCAAGACCCTAGACCTAGGGCAGAGACACCAAGACGCCACACAAATCACACAGGAAATGGGAACCAACAATACAACACACCCCACAAAGGAGATAGAAGACCCCCAAATCACAGAACACCGCAGAATGGTTGGAAAAAACCACATTGGAAAAACAACAAAAAACCGTACTATGGACACAATAATTGGCAAAAAAATCAAAATGAACAGAGAGAAAATAGAGGATACCCACAAGACCAGGGAAACAATAGAGGAGGCCACTACGAACAGAGAGGACCACAATATGATCAACAAAGGCAGAGAGGAAGAAGTCCCATTCCATACCAAGATTATGGATATGGTGAGAGAAGGGGACCCTATAACCAAGGCCCATATCGCCAACACGAACGTAGTCCTATACCAACGTATAATTACTACGCACCATTAAGAAATTACTATGACGAATACAAACAAGAGACATATCGTCCAGAAACAGAACAGAGCAGGTCTTTTTTAGAGAAAGGTCGGGATCATTATCCTCCGAGGAATCTAGAAGGGACCATGAATGGGAGAAGAAGTCCAGAAATAAGAGAGGATGCCGATCAGGAAAGAGAGAACAAAAGAAAAAGAGAAGGGGAATAAAAGGAGAAGGTATTTTTAACCTCAGTGGGAAACCACTATCACAAGAAGAAGTAGGGGTACTTGATAAAGGACTCAAATATGCCCCCACAAAGAATCTGGACAAGTTTCATACCTATATAGGAATCCAAAAATACATTAGGAAACTAAATATCAAAAAATATATGGCTAGCAACACAGCCAAACCCAAAGCAAAAGCTCAAGAAGAAGACATTAGCCACAGTAACCTAAGAAACAAATCAACATTCAACCCCCCAATAAAAAATAATAAACACATTGAGGTTTTTAAGAAACTGGTAGTGAAAGACCTGATGGACCTGAAAGTACACAAGAAAGAGGAGCCCATATACATCAAAAGTGGTATCAACAAACTCACCAAAAGAAAATACCTAGTCATCCGACCTGCGGACAAAGGCAGAGGGATAGTAGTTTTCACCAAAGAACAATATCAAGACAATATGAACACATTACTTGAAGATGAAGATACTTACCACAAATTGTTAGGGAACCCAATGTTTAAGTGTAGGAAAGCTCTGGAACAAATAATACATCTGGGCCTAAAACGAGAAATACTGAACAAGAAGGAAGCAAAATATCTGATCCCAGAGTCATGTCGGACTCCAGTCATCTACTGTGTGCCCAAAATACACAAAGACAGCAACAACCCGCCATTAAGACCAATAGTAAATGGAACAGATTCTTTAACCTCACGAATGGGAGAATACATTGACCACTTTCTACAGCCGGCAGTACAAGAAACACGCGCCTACCTAAAAGACACCAAGCAGATGCTACAACTCCTGGAGAACATTCCAATAACAGACACCCCTTGGATTATGGCCAAAGCAGATGTTTCATCCTTGTACACAATTATTCCACACCACCTAGCATGCGAGGCCGTGAAATGGGGACTAAGAAAACACACCAAACTATCATGTGTACAAAGAAAATATCTAATAAAAGGATTAGACTTTTGTCTCAAAAATTACTATTTCTGGCATAATCGAGATTACTATTTCCAACGCACTGGAGTTGCTATGGGAGCCAAATTTGCGCCGAGCGTAGCAGGCCTCTTTATGGCCCAATGGGAGGAAGAATCCGTCTTCTCAAGAATCCCAAATGAACTCATCATTTTTAAACGGTACATTGATGATATTTTCATCTTATGGAAAGGAGAGGAACTAGGATTAGCACTCTTCTTGGAAAACCTCAACAAAAATGACCGTAATATTAAACTCACATGGGAGATTAGTGAAAAAACCGTTACGTTTTTAGATCTGGAATTACTACAAGAGAAAAATACCATAACAACCAAAACACATTTTAAAAATGTCGATAGAAATAGTTATCTGCCCATAGAAAGTTGCCACCATAAGAATTGGTTGTGCAACATTCCAAAAGGCCAACTAATGAGACTTAGGCGCAATTGCACACATATAGATATGTTCACATCACAAGCCAGACACATTGGCAAAAGGTTCATGAAAAAGGTTATAGTCCCAAATTAATAGAAAAGGGCATAGAAGAGGTAACAAGGATGAATCGAGGCGACCTAATAAAAAATAATGACAAAAAACTATTTATAGACAAAGTACCAGTGATCCTGGACTATAGCATACAGCACAAAAAAGTAGAACAAATAATAAAAAGACACTGGAACGTGTTACTAGCAGACACACAGCTGAAGGAAACACTACCGACACATCCAAATTTTATATATAGAAGAGCCCCTACACTTAGAGATAAATTAGTAAAAAATGTACCAGATCCTCCAATCAAAGGTCCGACTTTTTTCACAGGAAAGGGCTTCTACCCATGCAAGCGCTGTTATGCTTGCATTAGGTCCAAAAAACCTAATGAAAAAAAGTTCAAGTTTACTGCAAAAAGTACAGGCATCACATATGACATAAAAGGATTCACATGCTGCAATACAGAGGGAGCGGTATATATGTTAGAATGCAGCTGTGGGTTACAGTACGTGGGACGCACAAAAAGACTCCTCAGAATAAGAATTAAAGAACACGTACAAAACATCATAAATGGATTCGACAAACACAATGTGTCAAAACATTTTTTATTACACCATAATAAAGACCCCACACAGTTGAAGTTTTGGGGGTTAGAACCATATACTAAACATTGGAGAGGTGGACACAAAATAAGAACACTCAGTCAAATGGAATCCAAATGGATTTTCCTATTGGATACTTTTACACCCCGTGGATTAAATGTAGAATTTGATTTGAACTGTTTTCTGAGTAATTTTTAAAAGGGTTTTTAATATATTTTTCAATATATTTTTCAGGATATTTTTTAGAAATATTTTAAAATATTTTTAAAATTAGTTTGATATTTAGTTTTACCACCCTTTTACCACCCCCGACAAGTCCACCATTAAACTATTCTTTTAAAACAAGCTAAACAATAACTATCCTCTCTTCTAAATACATCTCTCTGCTTTTTTATCGTTATAATATATTATCCTCATATGTCAATTGCAAATTCCACGTCCGAGTCATTTCCGGTACTACTCATAATTTTTTTTTAATTATATTTTTTCATATTTTTTATGTCCTTTTAAATCTTTTTAGGGACCTACAAGCAGTTTTTAACAGAATTAAAGTAATTTATAGTCATTTTTAGTCATTTTAAAACATCTGCACACACTAG
Organism: Rana muscosa; assembly: GCA_029206835.1. Classification (NCBI taxonomy): domain Eukaryota; kingdom Metazoa; phylum Chordata; class Amphibia; order Anura; family Ranidae; genus Rana; species Rana muscosa. The sequence goes on from CM055122.1 coordinate 358,282,832, forward strand.
TGCAAGATGCCTCTGGCGTGTTTACATTTTGGCCAACCAACAAAATGGCGACGCACAGCACTGCACACCAATATACAGGAATATGGCCACCGAAGCATTTCCGGCGCTCGGACTTCGGGAAAATGGCTGCCGCCCATTAGATTGTAATAGCATATATAAAGACATCTCCTGAGCTTGTTTTTCATCCCCTGATGAAGTCACGTGATTGACGATACGCGTAGGGACGTAGCAAGCACCGGAGGTGACGCGGACGAGCTCGGCGCTCGTTTTTTAAATGCACCATTGTGATTTTTAAATGTGAGTAATTTATACTTTGTAATCCACGTAATTAAATATTTTAGCAAAAATTACTACACTATATTGGGCCTTTCTTGCCTCCATATTTTAAACCCCCATACATGCACATCATCTCGGAGACCCCACGGCTAGAGGATTAACCCCCACCAGGCATCCACATATCCCCATGTTCCAGTCAGCATCCGGATAACAACAGGCACAACAGAGGGCTTATATTACATGCTGTAACCTCACAGCAGTGAGGTAAGGGGCCACCTTTCTCTAAGCACAGCGTGGGAGTCACAGGATAACACATCCAGAAGTCACATATTCACAGCGTGGAAATTACAACATCACCCAGCACTTTAACCATTGTTTATTTATTGCAAAAACAATCTGTTTTTTGCTTGCACTTTTGCATCACCCAAAGACTATATATGAGTTTATTCTTTGCACTATTCTTGTTCTAGCAATTTTTATTATTATAAGTCACAGTGAGACTCATTGCAGCACAGCATTGGACACCATATTCTTTGCACTATTTTGGTTTTAGCATTTTAGCAAAAGTCACGACTTTTTGCAGCACAGCTATTGGATATCATATGATTTTATGCACTTTCTCTAAGTTATATGTCACATTTATATATTCTTTTACAATCCATTTGTTTTAGATATTGTGTTTTTATCTGGTTAAGAATGTCATTTTAGAATATCACAGGATCATTCATTTTTATCAGGGAATTATAGAGGTTAATTCAACAGCTCGGCATTATTTACTATATACATTCTATTCAGGTTATGGTTTCAGTACCCTTCAGTGCCTTGTAGCAGTTGTAAAACACCCCCGCTTTTTCACATATAGTAGCGCGTAAATACTTTCTATATCCGTTCCACATAGGTACTTACCACCTAGCGTTTAGCTTATTTTTCCCTCCACATAGGGCGGGAAGTAGGCCTGCTGTCCTGGAAGGTTCGTAGAAATACTGTTACCGGTAAGTCTAACGTAGGTTTTCTCCTATCACCTTCCAGGACAGCACACCTGAGAGGATAATAAAGGAACCACAGGTCTACTTTAGGGTGGGACCCCTGCCTGCAAGGCCTTTCTGCTAAATGTCAGATTTTGACTTGAATTTTTTTACCTCCACTCCCTAGTGTGTGATGAAGGTATCCTAGCTGGATCATGTAACTGACCTGCAGGTCTGCTCCACCTATGCCCCTGCCTTCTCTCCGGATGCAGGATCTAGGTGGAATGGGCTCTTAAAGATTAAATCTGAGAGCCTGTGAACTTTTTAAGATGGAAAGATTGACTGTGTCAACTTTCTAGCAATCGTGGTCTATAATGTCTGTAACTGCTGCATAGGACCACCAAAAAAACTAATCAGAGATTTGTTCTGTGAAACAAGGAACTACTTTGGTCAACAAAGAACATCTGGTTTTAAACCACTAGTCTGTTCAGGAGAACTGACAGATAATCCTTGTGGGTCCCCTTTTTATTTGTTTGCCATAGCCGTGGTGAAAAGGAAAAAACCCACTTAAGGATAATAGATTAAGGGAAGCTTATTCCCTGGGCTCAGAGAACTGGACAGGTATGTAACCAAGCATACCCAACTTCTGGTTTTCTTCCCATCTGAATGCTGACATGTCAGATGTAGTGATGAGCCGAACACCCCCGGGTTCGGTTCGCACCAGAACCCGCGAACGGACCGAACGTTTGTACGAACATTAGAACCCTATTAAATACAATGGATGCGAACGTTCGAATTCTAAAGTGCTAATTATAACGACTATTATGCATGTTATTGTCCTAAAAAGGGTTTGGGAACCCGGGTTCTGCACCAGGGGACATGTATCAATGCAAAAAGAAGTTTTAAAAACGGACGTTTTTCGGGAGCAGTCATTTTAATGATGCATAAAGTGAAAAAAAAAAAAAGTCAAATATTCCTTTAAATATCGTACCTGGGGGGTGTCTAAAGTATGCCTGTGAAGTGCCACGTGTTTCCCGTGTTTAGAACTGTCCCTGCACAAAATGACACTTCTAAAGGAAAAAAAAGCCATTTAAAACTGCTTGCGGCTTTAATGTAATGTCTGGTCCCGGTAATATGGATGAAAATCTTTAAGAAAAATGGCATAGCTACCCCATGACCCCCCCCCCCCCCTACCCCAGCCCATTACCAGCCCCTTTGGGTCTTGTATGGATATTAAGGGGAACACCGCACACAAAATAAAAAAGGCCCTATATACTCTGAACAGCCGTATACAGGCGGTGCATACAAGACAGGGACTGTAGGTTTGTTCTTATGTAGAATGTGTTTGTAATTTTGAACAGGTACATTGTTTAAGTGTAGCTCCAGCCCAAAAATCTATTTTTAAACTTTTTGGAAAACATAGGTAAGGGTTATCACCCCTGTAACATTTGTTTTGCTGTCTGTGCCCCTGTTCAGAACATTTCACCTCACTTTCCGTCCCAATGACAACTGTTTTTGAAATGTGGTGTTTTTCTTGAAACAAGGATTGGTGATAAAGCATCAGTACAGAGGAGACACCTTTCTCCCATATTAATTCTTACAGGAGAGAATTTTCCTTCCTAGGGGTAGATTTCCTCTCACTTCCTGTTGTCTTCTTGCGTTTGCAAGTAGGAGTCGTTTGTAAGTTGGATGTTTGAAAGTAGGGACCTGCCGTATATACTCTGCAGAAATAGGCCCCTTAGTTGTTGGTATTGGCACAACACTGTAAGCACTCACAGTTACTCTTGGTTGGTGCTGGAACGCCCTGCTGTCAACTATTATATCAGGAATTGTAATTACATATAATTGTTGAACAGTGGTAGTAAAAATTGGGCCTTTGATGGTGGTGCTGGTGCCAGAACACTGTAAGCCCTGACAGTTACTCTTGGTGGGTGCAGCAATGGGCCCTGCTGTGAATTATTAGATCAAGAATTGTAATTGCATGCCCCTGTTGAAGAGGGGCTGAAAAATTGGGCCTTTCGTGGTGGTGGTGGTGGTGGTGGTGTTACCACAACACTGTAAGCCCTCAGAGTTACTCTTGGTGGGTGCAGGAATGGGCCCTGCTGTGAATTATTAGATCAAGAATTGTAATTACATGCCCCTGTTGAACAGGGGCTGAAAAATTGGGCCTTAGGCACTGGTGGCACAACACTGCAACCCCTCACAGATACTGTACTTGGAGCACAGCAATGAGCCCTGTTGCAAAGTATTGCTTCAAAAATTGTAATTACACGCCCCTGTTAAACAGGGGCTGAAAAATTGGGCCTTAGGCACTGGTGGCACAACACTGCAACCCCTCACAGATACTGTACTTGGAGCACAGCAATGAGCCCTGTTGCAAAGTATTGCTTCAAAAATTGTAATTACACGCCCCTGTTAAACAGGGGCTGAAAAATTGGGCGTTAGGCACTGGTGGCGGCACCCATAAACAAAAATGATCTTCCAAGCTATCATCATCAATCGTATCATTGAGGACTCGGAGGAGGAGGATAGCCAGTCAACATAACAGCACAGGCACTCAGCATCAGCATCAGTCTTGAAGGGATGTGACATGTTAAAATCAATTAGTCTGTTATATCAGCATCAGGTGTGTGGTAGCTGGTGGTGATCCAAGACTGGTTCATCTTGATGAAAGTCAGTCGATCAACCGAGTCGGTGGACAGGCGCACCCTGTGATCCGTGACAAATCCTCCAGCAGCACTGAATGTGCGTTCCGAAAGAACGCTGGATGCAGGACAGGCCAGTAGCTCAATTGCATACTGTGCAAGCTCTGGCCAGTGATCCATCCTCAAGACCCAGTAAGCCAGAGGATTTTCGGTGGGGAAGGTGTCCAAGTCTGACCTTGCCCCTAGATATTCCTGCACCATGTTTATCAGACGCTGGCGAGGGTTGCTGGAACCGATCATACTTTGGGGCTGCGGACTAAAGAATTGTCTGAACGCATCGGTCAGACGGCCACCTTCCCCACCGCTCCTTCTTTGACTGGCCGAAGCCTCAGCAACTCGTTGTCCAGGACCAGGAGTTTGTAACCTCCCAGTCTCTGGGAACGCGTTGCACAGACCTTTCTGCAAGGCCTCCCGGAGTTGTCTCATCCTCTGCTCCCTCTGCGACGGTAACATAAGGTCCGCAACCTTACCCTTGTACCGTGGATCAAGGAGAGTGGCCAGCCAGTAATGGTCCCTCTCCTTGATCCGAAGAATACGAGGATCCTTCCGCAGACTTTGCAGAATCAGGGAGGCCATGCAGCGTAGGTTAGCTGAGGCATTCGGTCCGGAGTCCTCTGGGTCACTAAGGACGACATGATCCGCAGCCACCTCCTCCCAGCCACGTACAAGTCCACTGGTTTCTTGGGACTGTAAATCATCCCTAAAAGACTGCTGCTGATGATGCTGAGTGCCAGCCTCCACCTCCATGCTGACACAATCCTCCTCCTCCTCCTCCTCCTCCTCTTCCTGTGCGATGGGTGGGACAGAAGGAACACTGTCTGGGTAAAGGGGGCCTTGAGAGGCAAGGAAGTCCTCCTCTTCCTGCCTCTGTTCTGCCTCAAGTGCCCTGTCCATTATTCCACGCAGCGTGTGCTCCAACAGGTGGACAAGAGGTACAGTGTCACTGATGCATGCACTGTCACTGCTCACCATCCTCGTGGCCTCCTCAAATGGTGCCAGGACAGTGCATGCATCCCTGATCATGCCCCACTGGCGTGGAGAAAAAAAACCAAGCTCCCCTGACCCTGTCCTGGTGCCGTAGTCGCACAGATACTCATTGCTGGCCCTCTGCTGCGTGTGCAGCCGCTGCAGCATGGCCAACGTTGAGTTCCACCTGGTGGGCATGTCACATATAAGGCGGTTCTTGGGCAGGTTCAACTCCTTTTGCAGCTCAGCCAGGCGAGCACTGGCATTATAAGATCTGCGGAAATGCACACAGACTTTCCTGGCCTGCCTCAGGACATCCTGTAAGCCCGGGTACCTGCCCAAGAACCGCTGCACCACCAGGTTAAGGACGTGAGCCACACAGGGCACATGGGTCAGTTGTCCCTGTCGGAGGGCGGAGAGGAGGTTGGTGCCATTGTCGCAAACCACCATTCCTGGCTTAAGCTGGCGTGGCGTCAACCACCTCTCGGCCTGGCCCTGCAGAGCAGACAGGACCTCTGCCCCAGTGTGGCTTCTGTCCCCCAAACACACCAGCGCAAGCACGGCATGGCATCTTTTTGCCTGCGTACTTGCGTAGCCCCTTGAACGGCTACGGAGCACCGCTGGTTCAGAGGACAAAGCACAGGAAGAGGCCATGGAGGAAGAAGAAGAGGAGGGGGTGGAGGAGAGAGGTGTGTCACAACCACTAGTAGCATTTTGTAGGCGTGGCGGTGGAACAACCTCCAACACTACTGCACCTTGTCCTGCATCCTTCCCAGCTGCCAAAAGAGTGACCCAATGGGCCGTGAAAGAAAGGTAACGTCCCTGTCCATGCCTGCTGGACCATGAGTCAGCGGTAATATGCACCTTACCGCTGACCGCCCTGTCCAGCGAGGCCAAGACATTGCCTTCCACATGCCGGTAGAGAGCCGGAATAGCCTTCCGTGAGAAAAAGTGGCGTTTGGGAACCTGCCACTGAGGAACCGCACATTGCACAAACTCACGGAAGGGGGCCGAGTCTACCAACTGAAAAGGCAGCAGTTGAAGCGCTAGCAATTTAGCCAAGCTAGCATTCAACCGCTGGGCATGTGGATGGCTGGGAGTGAACTTCTTTCGACGGTCCAGCAGCTGGGGCAGGGAAATTTGCCTGCTAGAATCGGACGTCGGTGTACTGCTAGCAGAGTGGCCGCAAGTACTTGGCTGTGACACACCTAATTCTACACCTTCATTCCTCTCAGTGCATGTTTCAGAGAGGACTGAAGTTATAGTGGGGTTGGAGATCCCAGCTGATGCGGTGCAAGGAGAGGTCCGCTTTGTTCTTTGGTGTGGGTCTTTGAGGTAGGCTTGCCAACGAGCTGCATGGCAGGTCAACATATGTCTGGTCAGGCATGTGGTACCCAAGCGGCTGATGTTTTGGCCACGCGATATACGCTTGAGACATATGTTGCAAACAGCAGCTGTGCGATCTGATGCACTAGCCTCAAAAAAGGCCCACACCAAAGAACTTTTTGAATGACGGGCAGAGGCAGCGCCCTGCACAGGCGGAGCTCTGCGGTGTGATTCCGTCGGTGTACTGCCCTTACGCTGGCCACCAAAGGGCATCCTGCCTCGTTGGAGATGTGCCTCCTCCTCATCCTCCTCCTCCTCCTCTCTCCTATTAGGCACCCACGTGGAGTCAGTGACCTCATCATCCCCTCCCTCCTCATCACTGGAGCCAATCTGGCAGTATGCTGCAGCTGCTGGAACATGACTGCCAGATTGGTGTCCTTCTTGAGCATCCCCTCTGTCTGCTCTCACGCTACTGCCTTCCTGTAGCTGGGTTTCATCATCAGACCCTTCGAAACGCTGGGCATCCTCCTGGAGCATGTACCCAACACTGTGCTCAAACAGTTCGGGGGACTCCTCAGGAGGAGGACATGGTGGGTCTAGGGAAGGAGTGACTGATGATGAGTCTGACATTGATACCAGGGAAGAGGACGCTTTGGCAGCTGCTTTGCCAGTACCCTGAGCCTGGGTGAGAGAGGATGAGGAGGAGGAGGAGGGCTTGGTCATCCACTCTACCAAGTCTTCGGCATGATGTGGCTCAACATGTCCAGCTGCCGAAAAGAAGGACAAGCGTGTCCCATGACCATGTGCTGATGACAATGCACCGCGTCCACGACCAGCACTGTTGCCCCCAGACACAGAGCCTGCTTGCCCTCTTTTATTGCCTCCTGACTGTCTGCCTCTCCTTGTTTGCCTTCCAGACATTCTAATGGATGGCCTGCAGGGAGATGGGAAAAAAGCAATAAGGGCTACCTTCAGGTGTCCTTCTCTGTCCCTTTACTTAAGGATTTCTAAATATAGTTGAGGATGATTGCTTTCGCACAGAATAGCACAATGACAATTTCCCTGACTGTCCAAAAAACAAGGATTTCAAAGATGGTTGATGAGGAATGCTTTAGCACAGTATAGCACAAGGAGAATTTCCCTCACTGTCCTTCCCTGTCCCTAGAAACAAGGATTAGCACAGTAAAACACACTGACACTCTCCCTACCTATAGTTTTCTGTCCCTAGAAAAAATGTTTTTTTAAAGATGGTTGATGATCAATGCTTTAGCACAGTATAGCACAAGGAGAATTTCCCTCACTGTCCTTCCCTGTCCCTAGAAACAAGGATTAGCACAGTAAAACACACTGACACTCTCCCTACCTATAGTTTTCTGTCCCTAGAAAAAATGTTTTTTTAAAGATGGTTGATGATCAATGCTTTAGCACAGTATAGCACAAGGAGAATTTCCCTCACTGTCCTTCCCTGTCCCTAGAAACAAGGATTAGCACAGTAAAACACACTGACACTCTCCCTACCTATCCTTCTCTTTCCCTAAACTAAAGGAATCCAGGTTAAGCAAGAAAAAAAATGTCACTGTCCCTGCCTATGCTTCTCTTTCCCTGCTCCGGAACACACTACACTAGGCCGCCGTGCTGGCGGCCTTTTATAGTGTGGGGCGTGTACTAAACACCCTCAGCAATAATTGGCCACAGGCATCCTGCCTGTGGCCAATCATTGCTCTCCTCGCTGCCGGCGCTGTGATTGGCCAAGCATGCGGGGTCACAGTGCATGCTTGGCCAATCACAGCGCCTGGATGACACTGCGATGGCGTAGTGCATTGTGGGCCGCGAATTAGGCGCGAACGGCCCAAATCGTTCGTTGTTCGGCGAACGATCGAACAGCCGATGTTCGAGTCGAACGTATGTTCGACTCGAACACCGAGCTCATCCCTAGTCAGATGTGAAAGTGTTCTATATCCCCAGGCTCCTTATAACACTGCGGGCAGATGCATTAAAACTAAGCAGAAAGGAGCCTGGTAAGAACTGAGAGTAACTATTTCATAAATATCAGGTATCTGAGACCGTAATCCACTTCAAGCACCAATGGGTGCCTCTTGGTACCACTGAGTGTTAAGTTAAGCAGATTCCTACTACAGGGAATTAATTCTATAGTAAGCGTAAAAGATGAATATTGGTAAGTCACATCCAGTTCGTCCAAGGGGGTGACATGAAGGATACCTGCCGAGCTGTAAACTTATCTGACCGGTTCACCCAATCCGATAAGTTCTGATGCTGCATCTTCAAGCCAAACCTCTTATGAGCATAACTCCCTAGATAGGTGATTTTATGACCTTCTTCCAGCGTCCTATAACCCTACTGGGTTCAGGTCTAGGGAATGCCTCTGGCATGCCTGAATGTAAAGGACCGATTTTTTTGCAGTTAGAAATCCTGTTCCTTCCATGTGCATGGAAAAAAAGGTCTGAAATAAAAGTGACAAATATATAAATAATAATAAATAATAAATAATATCACAGATATACAGGCCATAAATCTTGTATTTCTGAAGGGTAGCAAGCTCAAGCTTTATATGGAATACCAAACAGAAGGACACACCCAGCCTTCACTGTTGTATTTTCTGATATACAGTCACCTGTAGAACAGAGAAGACACAAACCAAACGTAAAATGTTGTGTATTTCTAATACGTATTAAGATACCATATAACCTAAGCAAAGAGAAAGGACACAAACTTCAAATGTGTGCTTCTGATGCTGAATAAGTTAAGGTCATACATCAAACAGAAAGAACACTAGCAAATATGGTGTGTTCTTTTAAGCAATTAATATAAAAAACAGAAGACACAGAAACCTTTTACTGCTGTGTTTTTCTGATGTACAGCAAACTAAGGTAATAGATGCAAGACAGAAGGACAAGAACGACTTTGGTGTTGTGTATTCCTGATACCGAACGCAGTACGGTCATATAACCAACAGAAATTATACTAACACATATTGTGCATTTCTGATGATCAAGAAAATACAGTCGCATAGTCAGTATGACAACAGAAAAGACACATGCGACCTCAGTTGTGTATTGCTGGTGCTAGACCACGTGCAGTCATAACCGGCAGAGAGTGGCACTAACACACTTTTGATTAACAGGGTATAGACATAAAACAGAAATGTCACCAACAATAATTCAACATTGTGCACTTCTGATTAGCAACACTGCACAGTCATATAACCGGCAAAAATGTCACTATCAAATTCAATGCAGTGCATTTCTGACTAGCAACACTGCACAGTCACATAACCCACAGAAATGTCACTACCAATAATACAATGTTGTGCATTTTTGATTAGCAAACTTGTACAGTTATATGACCAACAGAAATGTCGCTGACAACTCAATGCGTTTCTTAATAGCAACCTTGTAGAGTCATCTAACCAACAGAAATGTAACTAGCAAAAAAACTCAATGCTGTGCGTTACTAAATAACAACTGTGTACAGTCATGTAACCCACAGAAATGTCACTACCAATAATACAATGTTGTGCGTTTCTGATTAGGAAACGTATACAGTCATATAACCAACAGATATGTCGCTATCAGTAACTCAATGTCATGTGTTTCTGATAAGCAATGGTGTACAGTCATATATCCAACAGAAATGTCACCAACAACAATTCAATGTTGTGCATTTCTGATTAGCAAACTTGTACAGTCATATAACCAACAGAAATGTCACTAGCAAAAACTCAATGCTGTGCGTTTCTGAATAGCAACCTTGTAGAGTCATATGACGAACAGAAATGTCACTAGAAAAAAAACGTAATGCTGTGCATTTCTGAATAGCAACAGCGTACAGTCGCATAACCCACAGAAATGTCACTACCAATAATACAATGTTGTGCGTTTCTGATTAGCAAACTTGTACAGTCATCTAACCAACAGAAATGATGCTATCAGTAACTCAATGTCGTGTGTTACTGATTAGCAACAGTGTACAGTCATATAGCCAACAGAAATGTCACTAACAATAATTCAATGTTGTGCGTTTCTGAATAGCAACCTTGTACAGTCATATAACCAACAGAAATGTCGCTGACAGTTCAATGTTGTGCATTTCTGATTAGCAATAGTGTACGGTTATATAATAGAAGAAGTGTCACTAACAATTCAATGTTATTCGTTTCTGATAAGCAACAGTGTACACTCACATAATCAATATTATGCATTTCTAGTGAGCCATAAGATAGTTACATAACAGAAAAGACACAAAACAAACTTCCAATGTTGTGCATTTCTGATGCGTGGTCAGACCAACAATCTATCCTAGGCATAGCCTGAACTCCAGAAACGAATCCTTCACCCACCAGTGAAGGAACATGGTAGTTCCAAATAAGGGAAGTCTGAGGTGTGTGACTATACCACAGTAGTGGTAGCTGCTATTCTACTACTGCAAAAGTCTGAGTAGGTGTAGCTAGCCCACACACAGGTGGGAGTGAGTCCAAGCTTTCCAAGCATCTAAGGTCTTAACGAGCACAGACCCAGAGATCAATTATGTCTCTCAGGAAGAGGTGATCACAATTTTAGACTGGAGGCAATCAGACACATGTAGGGCTTCACACTAAATACAGGCTAGTTTATGTAGCTTTAGCATAGAGGTTTGCACCAGGAACCCCTCAATTAAGGGTTGCAGGATAGCATTTTATGCTTCTCATACAGCCCACAGGTGGTTTGTAGCCCAAGCCACAAGAGGTCTTGATTAACTCTTACACACTGATAGAGATAGCAGCAGTGCAAGGAGGAAATAATAGGTTGAAACTTGTGGAGATGTTGCACATAATAAGCAACCCCCTCAAGGATAATATGTTCACAAGGGTGCCCCTTACTGTGCCACCCCACCCTATGGGTAAAAATTTAGGAAGCAGGCTTTAAAGAGCTAAAAACCTCTAAATGCACCATTGTGAGCTGCCTGCTAGATTCATAGCAGCTGGCCCTGATCCTTTAGGGATTGATGGAGTGTGAACACCCTGGACTGAGCCTTGCTCAGCCCCCTATATACCTATATGCTGAGGTTATTCTAGGGGCTTTTGTAATCTCCTCAGTGGCCTATATTGCCTGCAGGAGTCCATCCAGATCCTCTTAACCTTGCATCTTCCGGAATCTGGTTTAACAGGTCTAGATCCAACTCCCCCTCTGACCTGGCCTGGCTTTCCATATCCTCCCCGTCCTCTTCTTCCTCTACCTGGGCTAGAGGGAGTGATTGTGAGGGTGGGAGAAGGGCACTAGGTCCCACTCTGAAGAGGCTTTCCTGGAAGGATGGGCCATCTCTAGGGGTAAGCTCCTCTATGTCAGGACCTTGGGTTATTAACTGCCTGGCGGCTTCACGGAAAGCTTTGACTGTTGCCAGCATTTCCGTCTGCATAGATGAGAGACATTTTCTCATCATTGCAGAAGCCTCCCTGCTAAATTATTAATGCATTTATAGCAAAAGGGCTTTGAGTGGGAGTTTATCCTTACAGTACCTACTTTTTTTTTTGAGGAGCTATGCCCTGTAGCGGCAGGAGGTTGTTTATCTGGGGCCTCCTGGGCTCCGCTGGGGACTCTGTAAGACAAGAGATATAACACATGTACATGACATTACTCTGTCTTCCCCTTAACTGCAGGTTTGTACTGGGGAGGAGGAAAGGGTAAGGGGAATAGTGAATGGTAAATCCCAGTCCTGTTCTGGCTGGCCCAGGGATTCTCAGACCCCTGGAAGCCAGACCTCTCACCCCCCTTTCCTTCTCGCTTTTCAAGAGGGGTTTGTACTCACCGGGCCCCGGCCTGGATCTGCCCGCAGTTGTAGTCGCCTTCCCTTCCTCTTGTTCCATGAGGAGGTTGGCAGGGTCCTGGGCTGCTGGTACTGATAGAGGGGCTAGAACAGTGAGCCGACCACTCTCCACCACCTTGCTCTGTTCCACGCCACTCCGCACTGTCTCCCGACGTTTTTAACACTTCCGGGTTGTGCTGTACCTCCGCTGCCGCCCGCTTCCTGTGATGCGGTCATTTCCAGAACAAGGCTTGGAGTGCAGTGCTTCCTGCAATTAGGAACCCGGAAGTAAATAGAGCGGCCGAAGGGGGTGGTTTTATGCAATACAGCGATTGCGTGCACTCCCTGCAGCCAGAGCGCTGTTGAACACTTGGGGCGACCTGTGAGAAGGAGCGAGCCTACAGGTTAGTTCAGCCCTCCCAGGCCTCCCTAAAACCTGTCTCAACAGGGGTACCATCAGACCCTCCCCGGTCATTTGGTCTTAAAACAAAACAAACATGTCGCTGTGTTCGGGAGAAACACAATCAATACTGGGGATCAAGGGGAAGGGTGGGGACTTATAACAAGCTGTCAATTGATTGTGTTTCCTGTGGGGAGGAGCCCTCATCTCTCAGGTGTGCCGTCCGGGAAGGTGATATGAGAAAAGTGTATTTTTTCCCAAAAAAATGTGTTTAAAAAATAGCTGCGCAAATACTGTGTGGAAAAAAAATGCAACACCCACCATTTTAATCTGTAGGGCCTTTGGTTTAAAAAATTATATAATGTTTGGGGGTTCAACTTAATTTTCTTGCAAAAATTTTATTTTTTTCATGTAAACAAAAAGTGTCAGAAAGGGCTTTGTCTTCAAGTGGTTAGAAGAGTGGATGATGTGTGACATAAGCTTCTATATGTTGTGCATAAAATGCCAGGACTGTTCAAAACCCCCCCAAATGACCCAATTTTGGAAAGTAGACACCCCAAGCTATTTGCTGAGAGGCATGTCGAGTCCATGGAATATTTTATATTTTGACACAAGTTGCGGGAAAAAGACAATTTTTATTTTTATTTTGTTGCACTAAGTAAATGATATATTGCTCAAACATGCCATGGGCATATGTGGAATTACACCCCAAAATACATTCTGTTGCTTCTCCCGAGTACAGGGATACCACGTGTGAAAATTTTTGGGGGCCTAGCCGCGTATGGGACCCCAAAAACCAAGCACCGCCTTCAGGCTTTCTAAAGCCCTGTACACACGATCGGTTTTCCTATGGATTTTAAACCGATGGATTTTTCCATCGGAAATCCGATGAAGCTGACCTTCCATCAGTCTTGCCTACACACCATCAGTCAAAAAAACGATCGTCCCAAACGCTGTGACGTAAAACACTCCGACGAGCCCAGAAAAATGAAGTTCTATGCTTCAGAACATGCGTCGACTTGATTCTGAGCATGCGTGGGTTTTTTACCCGATGGAGTTCCCCACAGACGATAGTAATTTGCTATCGTTTTTTTTTTCCATCGGATACATTTAAAACATGTTCTATTTTTTAACACTGATGGGAAAAAAGACCGATGGGGCCCATACACGATCGGTTTGTCCGATGAAAAAAAGTCCATCGGACAGTTTTCATCGTTAAAACCGATCGTGTGTACCAGGCTTAAGGGTGTCAATTTTTGATTTCACTCCTTACTACCTATCACAGTTTCTGAGGCCATGGAATGCCCAGATGGCACAAAACCCTCCCAAATGACCCCATTTTGAAAGTAGGCACCATAAGCTATTTGCTGAGAGGTATGGTGAGTATTTTGCAGATCTCGCTTTTTGTCACAAAGTTTTGAAATTTGAAAAAAGAAAAAAAAAATTTACTTTTCATTTTCAAAAACAAATGAGAGTTGCAAAATACTCACCATGCCTCTCAGCAAATAGCTTGGGGTGTCTACTTTCCAAAATGGGGTCATTTGGGGGGGGCTTTGTGCCATCTTGCCATTTTATGGCCTTCAAAACTGTGATAGGTAGTGAGGAGTGAAATCAAAAATTTGCGCCCTTAGAAATCCTGAAGGCAGTGCTTGGTTTTCGGGGCCGTACGCGGCTAGGCTTCCAAAAAGTCCCACACATGTGGTATCCCCGTACTCAGGAGAAGCAGCAGAATGTATTTTGGGGTGTAATTCCACATATGCCCATGGCATGTTTGAGCAATATATCATTTAGTGACAACTTTGTGCAAAAAAAAAAAGTTTGTCATATTCCCGCAACTTGTTGCAAAATATAAAATATTCCATGGACTCAACATGCCTCTCAGCAAATAGCTTGGGGTGTCTACTTTCCAAAATGGGGTCATTTGGGGGGGTTTGTGCCATCTTGGCATTTTATGGCCTTCAAAACTGTGCTAGGTAGTGATAGGTAGTGAGGAGTGAAATCAAAAATTTATGCCCTTAGAAATCTTGAAAGCGGTGCTTGGTTTTTGGGGCCCTGTACGCGGCTAGGCTCCCAAAAAGTCCCACACATGTGGTATCCCCGTACTCAGGAGAAGCAGAAGAATGTATTTTTGGGTGTAATTTCACATATGCCCATGGCATGTGTGAGCAATGTATCATTTAGTGACAACTTTGTGCAAAAAAAAAAAAAGTTTGTAATTTTCCCACAACTTGGGACAAAAAAATGTAATATTCAATGGGCTCAACATGCCTCTCAGCAATTTCCTTGGGGTGTCTACTTTCCAAAATTGGGTAATTTGGAGGGGTTTTGTACTGCCCTGCCATTTTAACGCCTCAAGAAATGAGATAGGCAGTCATAAACTAAAAGCTGTGTAAATTCCAGAAAATGTACCCTAGTTTGTAGACGCTATAACTTTTGCGCAAACCAATAGATATACGCTTATTGAATTTTTTTTTACAAAAGACATGTGGCTGAATACATTTTGGCCTAAATGTATGACTAAAATTGAGTTTATTCGATTTTCTTATAACAAAAAGTAGAAAATATATTTTCCCGCGATCGGGTCACAAAGCTGAAGAACCGGGAGATAATAGTGTAAACACAACATCTCCCCGTTCTACTTAGGTGACACTGTCACTGATCGTGTTCCCTCTCTTCGAGGAACAGCGATCAGTGACGTGTCACGGCAAGCCACACCCCCTAACAGTAAGAATCACTCCCTAGGTCACACTTAACCCCTTCAGCGCCCCCTACAGGTTAATCCCTTCACTGCCAGTGTCATTTTTACAGTAATCAGTGCATTTTTATAGCACTGTTCGCTGTAAAAATGACAATGGTCCCAAAATGGTGTCAAAAGTGTCCGATGTGTCCGCCATAATGACGCAGTCTCGATTAAAATCACTGATCGGCAACATTACTAGTAAAAAATAAATTATTAATAAAAATACCATAAAACTACCCCCTATTTTGTAGACATATAACTTTGCGCAAACCAATCAATAAACGCTTATTGCGATTTTTTTTTTACCAAAAATATGAAGAATACGTATCGGCCTAAACTGAGGAAAAAAAATTGTTTTTATTTATATTTTTTGGGGATATTTATTATAGCAAAAAGTAAAAAATATTGCATTTTTTTCTAAATTGTCGCTGTATTTTTGTTTATAGCACAAAAAATAAAAACCACAGAGGAGATCAAATACCACCAAAAGAAAGCTCTATTTGTGGGAAAAAAAGGACGTCAATTTTGTTTAGGAGCCACGTTGCACGACCGCGCAATTGTCAGTTAAAGTGACGCAGTGCCGAATCGCAAAAAGTGGTCTGGTCTTTGGCCAGCAAAATGGTCCGGGGCTTACGTGGTTAAGATGCCAAATAGTCCGGAGCTGAAGTGGTTAACAGGGGAGTGTAATTGCAACTTTTGCTGTAATATTTTGCAGCAGGGCTCAACTAGAGTATCTGTGAGGGGTTGCAGTGTTGTGGCACCAGTGCCTCAAGCCTCGTACACACGACCGAGTTTCTCGTCCAAAACCTGCAAGAAAAGTGCCACGAGAGCTTTCTTATCGAGAAAACCATTCGTGTGTATGGTTTTACGACGAGAAAACTGCCGTGAATCTCGACGAGAAAATAGAGAACCTGCTCTCTATTTTCTCGTCAGGATTCAAGATTTCCTCGTCGTGTTTCTCGTCGGCCTGTTTTGTGACGAGAAAATGGTTCATGTGTATGCTTTTACGACTCTTCCAAAAGCGCGCATGCTCAGAATCAAGTATGAGACGGGAGCGCATCTTCAGCTAAATCAAGCCTTCGTAATGGAGATAGCACATTCGTCACGCTCTAAATTATTGCATCGTTTAAATGTTGTGCATTGAAATCTTCTTTAGAATGTCACATTAATCAAAACGAATGAACTTCTTTTGCTGCTGATATTCACACAGAGTTATGACTATGTTTTTTTAACCTTTTTCATGCTGCTCTCAAGAAGATTTAGGTGTATTATATCGTGCAAGATCTTCTGAATATTTTACTGTTTTAGATTTTTCTAACAGATGTTAATTTTAATTTGGCAATGTTTTGCTAGTGATCTCCCATTGTATATTTGAATTTTTTTATTGTAAATTTTACACCCTATATTTTTTACATTATTATTTTCTTGTTTTTTGGGGGGTTGTTATCTGTCCCTTTTTTTGGCTGTCAAATGTATCTGCTTACTCCCAAGCTAAATCAAAAAATTGTAAAAATAAACATAGTCAAGTATGAACTTAAACAAAAATAACATTTATTCATGTTTTAAAAAAAAAAAAGAGAAGGCAGCGCTGGAGAACCTGCTGCCATTTGTGCATCCCAGGGACCCCAGAGCACACATCAACCCTGTGTGGACACTAAAATTGGGAGCTTGGGAAGGCCAACAGTTCTGAGCACAATCTGATGCTGGCCTCCCAGAGGTCAGGAACAGCAGCAGGTGATATATATGTCCCAAGTGTGTGGTACTACAACAGGCTGCCTTCTGTCCGACCACAATGAAGCAAGGCCATCACTTCCTTGTCTTCTTGGCAGCCTTCCCTGAAGCCTTCCCTGCAGCCTTCCTTCTTCGTGTGGCTGGAGGCTGGGCCACTGGAGGGGTACTCCTGTCAGGAGGAGGAGGAGGTGGAGGAGAAGGGGGTGGGGCAGAAGAAGAAGGTGGAAGTGGAGGAAGAGGTGGAGGAGAAGGGGGTGGGGCAGAAGAAGAAGGTGGAGGTGGAGGAGCAGGTGGAGGAGAAGGGGGTGGGGCAGAAGAAGAAGGTGGAGGAGGAGGTTGAGGTTGGGATAGTTGTGCCACCTCACATATGCCCGTATTGGGGGTAATTTTCTCCATCACCCCCTTGTTCAGCAAGGTGATGAGCAGGGGCTCGCATAGGAGGCGTTGCTCCATGCTCATCACATTGAACTTGGCCTCCACTAGGCCGGCAATGGCCTCTTCAGGGGATGTGGGCTCCTGGAGGGTGGCATGGGCCTCTCGATTAAGGGCCATTGCTGCCTCACTCGTGGTCCTGTCCCTCCTGCTTCTTTTGGGAAGTCGGATGGGAGGCACCTGTGATCTTGTGGTTCTCCTCGGGCCGGCCACCTCCTGGCTGCCACTGGGCCCTGCCACCTCCTGGCTGCCACTGGGCCCTGCCACCTCCTGGCTGCCACTGGGCCCTGCCACCTCCTGGCTGCCACTGGGCCCTGCCACCTCCTGCCTGACAGTTTCCAGACCCTCCTCCTGGCTGATTTCATCCTGTGTATGAAAAAGGGACATAGTTTAATATTTTGGTTTATTATTTTCATACAACTTTCAGATCCAGATTGTAGCAATTTGAATGTAAATCAAGAATAAATTTCCAAACATTTACAACTACATCAGATTGACTATTTAGCACCCAATTTAGGCAAGACTTATGTCTAGAGATCTTGATTTTACATGTGGAACACAAAATAGTTTATGTTTGTCATCTTGACATATTTTTCAAACATTAGGTTTATCCCAATACATTTTCTATAAATACTATACCTGGCTCCAGATGGCCAAATCAGGTTCATCCAGGATGGCTGCCTCCTCTTGCTCCAGAGAAGGCTCAGGTTGGCTGCAGGGAAGTCTGGGGGGAAGAGTGGATGTGATGGCCTTGCCTCAATGTGGTCATCCAGAAAGGACATCCTGCTGTAGTACCACAAATTCGGGACATACACATCATCTGCTGCTGCTCCTAACCTCTGAGAAGCCAGGACTTTAGAGCGTTCAGTCCTGTATGTGCCTTTCAAGCTCCCAATTTTAGTGTCCACCTGTTTTGCTGTGGCTGTGGGCACCTTTGGTATGCACAAATGGGGTTTTTGGTTTCCCACAGAGCGGGCAACTCCCTTACCCGGTCTATAAATTCCGCAAGGAATTCTTTGTCGCTAATAAAGACATTCATATTGGCTCTGCAAGTAAAATAAAAATTATATAACTAATGTGAGGCACACAGTCTAACCTCCTTAAAATCTTATTCACCATATATATCCTCCAACATTCTCAAGACAGTATAGGGCAACAATTTTTCAAAGTCACAAATTCACATACCTTCGTTCGCACGTCCGTCACTTGAACTCCTCTCTCCGCACACTGAACGTAGTATAGTCACATGTGTGTTTGCTATATATACACCACGCATGCGTCAAACTACGCACACGTCGCTCCGCACACGTTGCCCGCCCATGACGTTCTAACTAACATCTTTTCCCCGCCCCTTCTCTTTCGGCGCGCAGACAGATATGGCGGATTTACAGCAGGTGTCTGATAATTCCTCAAATAACGAGGAGGAGACAAGCCCGGAGACTGAGGAAATGTCACGATCAAGGAGGAGATTCAAGGCATCTAATATGTCTTATGCGGAGATGGCGGAGATGGTGGACATATTGCTAAAGTCGGATTATGACGCAAAGCATGGGCCGTATAGCAAACCAAATAAAAGGAAGGCCAAAATCATGAAGAAAGTCGTGAAGAGTCTGAAGAAGAATTTTGGGGTGAAACGCTCAAATGAGCAGCTCAGAAAGAGGTGGTCAGACCTCAAACTGAGGGAGCTGGAGCAGTTAAGGAGCATTAAGAGAATGCTAGCAAAAAGTAAGTACTTTGGAAACTTTTATGCTATTAATGTATTTCTCAACTTACATGTTGCTCCAAGTTTTTTTTTTTTTACAAGTGTACTCCCTTCCAAAATGTAATATTTTGAACTTGGTTGGGCACAGTAAGCGTTCGTTACAGACACATCGTTCGGTCACTATCCTCGTTTTTTGATTATTTTTCAGGCTCAAATTTAATTAGACATCTGCCTGTTTTGATAAAATTGTTGTTCTTACATTGTTGGCTAGATGATGTGTTTGTAAAGAGAATGAAATGCAAACTTTAATCAGTGTAAAGGAGAGGACACTCAGCAGCTGGTTCTACATCTGTACTTTTGAGCACTATAGTGTGGCCCACCAGAACCGCCTTTTTTGGGGGTCCCACACAGGTGCATCAGTGAAATTTTGTGGTGCCTCCATGTCTCAAAATTGACAGCCAAAGGTGAATACTAAACATATTTTGTAGACAAAATAATGTCTTCATGTGGAAATTCTGCACAAACAGACACTTGTACCCCACTTCCAAGCAATTTAGCCTGTTTTTATTTTTTAGAGAAAATTTCTGTGTGATAACTAGACCTTTTGTTTGATTCTCATAGGGGAGAGAAGACTGGGAGGAGAACACTCCAGGGAGCACATGAAACCCACAGCTTCGAAACAACCCCAACCTCACCAAGACCCACAACCTGAGGGTGTTGAGGAAGTTGAAGAGGTGGAGGAAGGAGAAGTGCAGGAAGGAGAAGTGGATGACGTGGTGGAACTGGTCACCACAACAGGTCAGTATCTGTCACCACAGCTTCAGGTAAGAGATGTAGGCCTGCAGAGTTATAATACCTTTTTTTTTATATTTTAGGGGATGTAAATGTTGTGGTGAAAGATAGTACACGTTTCTCTGCTGACAGTGCCCTACGAATAATACAGCAAGTGATGGAATGTAGCACAGAACTGGACAGAATTAAACAAAGAATTCATGTGATGGATCAAACCTTTAAAGACATTCTAGATGTTTTGGGGAGAATTGAATAAGGCCTCAAAACCCCCATTTTTGTTTTCAGTTTGTTATTCACCCTTTTAATGTATTTTTGACATTCAAACCAGCCAAAAATTGAATATGCACACAGTGTGTCAACATGTGCCATCTGCCATCAGGGGATATCCATGTACGCCTTTTGGGGGTGCAACCCCTTCCTCGTATCTAAAGTAGGTGAACTGAAGAAGGGGTTGCACCCACAAAACACGTCCATTGATCACCCCTGATGGCAGATGGCACATGTTGTCAATAGGGATCAGGAGTCTAAACTCCCTATTGGAAATTACTTCAAAATGTGTGCATATTCAATTTTTGGCTGGGCAAGGGGTGCCAATACCCCATATTAGGACAAGCACATAGAGACTAGGGATGAGCCGAACACCCCCGGGTTCGGTTCGCACCAGAACCTTCGAACGGACCGAAAGTTTGCGCGAATTTTCGAACCCTATTTGTTATAATGGACGCGAACGTTCGAAATCAAAATTGCTAATTACAACGGCCAATATGCATGTTAATGTCATAAAACAGGTTTGGGGACCCGGGTCCTGCCCCAGGGGACATATATCAATGCAAAAAGAAATTTTAAAAACTAACGTTTTTTCGGGAGCAGTCATTTTAATGATGCATAAAGTGAAAAAAAAAAGTGAAATTTTCCTTTAAATATGGTACCTGGGGGGTGTCTAAAGTATGCCTGTGAAGTGGCATGTGTTTCCCGTGTTTAGAACTGTCCTTGCACAAAATGACATTTGTAAAGGAAAAAAAGAAGCCATTTAAAACCACTTGCGGCTTTAATGTCATGTCTTGTCCTGGCGCCATATGGCTGAAAATCCTTGAGAAAAATGGCATGGCTACCCCATCACCCCCCCCCCCACCCCAGCCCCTTTGGGTCTTGTATGGATATTAAGGGGGACCCCGCACCCAAAATAAAACCCTATACCTACAACCCTATATACTCTGAACAGCAGTATATAGGTGGTGCAAACAAGACACGGACTGTAGGTTTGTTCTTAAGTAGAATCTGAACAGGTACATTATGAAGTGTAGCTCCATCCCCAAAAAATCTATTTTTAAGCTTTTTGGAGAACATAGGGAGGGGTTATCACCCCTGTAACATTTGCTGTCTTTGCACATCTGTTCAGAACATGTCACCTCACTTTCCGTCCCAATGACAAATGTTTTTGGAAAAGTGGGGTTTTAATTGAAACAAGGATTGGTGATAAAGCATCAGTAGAGAGGAGATACCTTTTTCCCAAATTAAATCTAACAGGATAGAATTTCCCTTCCTAGGGGTAGATTTCCTCTCACTTCCTGTTTTCTCTTGCCGTTTGCAAGTAGGAGTCGTTTGTAAGTTGGATGTTTGAAAGTAGGGGCCTGCCGTATATACTCTGCAGAAATTTGCCCTATTAGATGTTGGTGTAGCCACAAGACTGGTGGGCACAGGAATGGGCCCTGCTGTGAGTTAATAGATCAAGATTTGTACTTGCATGCACCTGTTGAACCGGGCAGAAAAATTGGGCCTTTGGTGGTGGTGGTGGTGGTGGTGGACGGTGTTGCCACAAGACTGTAAGCCCTCACAGTTACTCTTGGTGGGTGCAGGAATGGGCCCTGCTGTGAGTTATTGGATCAAGATTTGTAATTGCATGCACCTGTTGAACAGGGCAGAAAAATTGGGCCTTTGGTGGTGGTGGTGGACGGTGTTGCCACAAGACTGTAAGCCCTCACAGTTACTCTTGGTGGGTGCAGGAATGGGCCCTGCTGTGAGTTATTAGATCAAGATTTGTAATTGCATGCACCTGTTGAACAGGGCAGAAAAATTGGGCCTTTGGTGGTGGTGGTGGTGGTGGACGGTGTTGCCACAAGACTGTAGGCCCTCATAGTTACTCTTGGTGGGCGCAGGAATGGGCCCTGCTGTGAACTATTAGATCAAGATTTGTAATTACACGCCCCTGTTAAACAGGGGCTGAAAAATTGTGCCTTAGGCATTGGTGCTGGTGCCACAACACTGCAACCCCTCACAGATACTGTACTTGGAGCACAGCAGTCACACCTGTTGCGAAGCATCTTTTTAAAAAATTGTAATTACACGCCCCTGTTATACAGGGACTGAAAAATTGTGCCTTAGGCACTGGTGCTGGTGCCACAACACTGCAACCCCTCACAGATACTGTACTCTGAGCACAGCAATGAGACCTGTTGCAAAGCATTGCCTAAAAATTGTAATTACACGCCCCAACAGGGGCTGAAAAATTGTGCCTTAGGCACTGGTGCTGGTGCCACAACACTGCAACCCCTCACAGATACTGTACTTGGAGCACAGCAGTCACACCTGTTGCAAAGCATCTTTTTAAAAAATTGTAATTACACGCCCCTGTTATACAGGGGCTGAAAAATTGTGCCTTAGGCACTGGTGTGGTGGCATGGATCATTGAGGAGGAGGAAGAGGATAGTCAGTGAACATAACAGGACAGTCACTCAGCATCAGCATAGGCAGTCTTGAAGGGATGTGACATTATAAATTATTCCGTTATATCCGCTTCAGGTGTCTGGTAGCTGGTGGTGATCCAAGACTGATTCATTTTTATGAAGGTCAGTCGATCAACCGAGTCGGTGGACAGGCGCACCCTATGATCGGTGACAAATCCTCCAGCAGCACTGAATGTGCGTTCGGAAAGAACGCTGGATGCAGGACAGGCCAGTAGCTCAATTGCATACTGTGCAAGCTCTGGCCAGTGATCCATCCTCAGGACCCAGTAAGCCAGAGGATTTTCGGTGGGAAAGGTGTCCAAGTCTGACCTTGCCCCTAGGTATTCCTGCACCATGTATATCAGACGCTGGCGATGGTTGCTGGAACCGATCATACCTTGGGGCTGCGGACTAAAAAATTGTCTGAACGCATCGGTCAGACGTCCACCTTCCCCACCGCTCCTTCTGCTACTGACCGAAGCCTCAGCAACTCGTCGTCCAGGACCAGGAGTTTGTAACCTCCCAGTTTCTGGGAACGCGTTGCACAGACCTTTCTGCAAGGCCTCCCTGAGATGTCTCATCCTCTGCTCCCTCTGCGACGGCAAGATAAGGTCCGCAACCTTACCCTTGTACCGTGGATCAAGGAGAGTGGCCAGCCAGTAATGGTCCCTCTCCTTGATCCGAAGAACACGAGGATCCTTCCGCAGGCTTTGCAGGATCAGGGAGGCCATGCAGCGTAGGTTAGCTGAGGCATTCGGTCCGGAGTCTTCTGGGTCACTGAGGATGACATGATCGCCAGCCACCTCCTCCCAGCCACGTACAAGTCCACTGGTTTGTTGGGACTGTACATCATCCCTAAAAGACTGCTGCTGCTGATGCTGAGTGCCAGGCTCCACCTCCATGCTCACACAATCCTCCTCCTCCTCCTCCTCCTCCTCATCCTCTTCCTGTGTGATGGGTGGGACAGAAGGAACACTGTCTGGATAAAGGGGGCCTTGAGAGGCAAGGAAGTCCTCCTCTTCCTGCCTCTGTTCTGCCTCAAGTGCCCTGTCCATTATTCCACGCAGCGTATGCTCCAACCGGTGGACAAGAGGTACAGTGTCACTGATGCATGCACTGTCACTGCTCACCATCCTCGTGGCCTCCTCAAATGGTGAGAGGACAGTGCATGCATCCCTGATCATGCTCCACTGGCGTGGGGAAAAAAAGCCAAGCTCCCCTGACCCTGTCCTGGTGCCGTAGTCGCAAAGGTACTCATTGATGGCCCTCTGCTGCGTGTGCAGTCGCTGCAGCATGGCCAACGTTGAGTTCCACCTGGTGGGCATGTCACATATTAGGCGGTTCTTGGGCAGGTTCAGCTCCTTTTGCAGCTCAGTCAGCCGAGCACTGGCATTATAAGATCGGCGGAAATGCACACAGACTTTCCTGGCCTGCCTCAGGACATCCTGTAAGCCTGGGAACCTGCCCAAGAACCGCTGCACCACCAGGTTGAGGACGTGAGCCATACAGGGCACATGGGTGAGCTGCCCCTGTCGCAGGGCGGAGAGGAGGTTGGTGCCATTGTCAGAAACGACCATTCCTGGCTTAAGCTGGCGTGGCGTCAACCACCTCTCGGCCTGCCCCTGCAGAGCTGCCAGAACCTCTGGCCCAGTGTGGCTCCTGTCCCCCAAACACACCAGCGCAAGCACGGCATGGCATATTTTTGCCTGCGTACTCGCGTAGCCCCTTGTACGCCTACGGAGCACCGCTGGTTCCGAGGACAGAGCACTCGAAGAGGACATGGAGGAAGAAGAAGAGGAGGGGGTGGAGGAGAGAGGTGTGTCACAACCAGTAGTAGCATTTTGGAGGCGTGGTGGCGGAACAACCTCCAACACTACTGCACCTTGTCCTGCATCCCTCCCAGCTGCCAATAGAGTGACCCAATGGGCCGTGAAAGAAAGATAACGTCCCTGTCCATGCCTGCTGGACCATGAGTCAGCGGTAATATGCACCTTACCGCTGACCGCCCTGTCCAGCGAGGCATGGACATTGCCTTCCACATGCCGGTAGAGAGACGGAATCGCCTTCCGTGAGAAAAAGTGGCGTTTGGGAACCTGCCACTGAGGAACCGCACATTGAACAAACTGACGGAAGGGGGCCGAGTCTACCAACTGAAAAGGCAGCAGTTGAAGTGCTAGCAATTTAGCCAAGCTAGCATTCAACCGCTGGGCATGTGGATGGCTGGGAGTATACTTTTTTCGACGGTCCAGCAGCTGGGGCAGGGAAATTTGCCTGCTACAATCGGACGTCGGTGTACTGCAAGTACTTGGTTGTGACACACCTAATTCTACACCTTCAGTCCTCTCAGAGCAGCTTTCAGAGAGGACTGAAGATATAGTGGGGATGGAGATCCCAGCTGATGAGGAGCAAGGAGAGGTCCGCTTTGTTCTTTGGTGTGGGTCTTTTATGTGTGCTTGCCAACGAGCTGCATGGCAGGTCGACATATGTCTGCTCATGCTTGTGGTGCCCAAGCGGCTGATGTTTTGGCCACGCAAGATACGCTTGAGACAAATATTGCAAATAGCAGTGGTGCGATCTGATGCACTCGTCTCAAAAAAGGCCCACACCAAAGAACTTTTGTGATAACGTGCAGAGGCAGCGCCCTGCACAGGCGGAGCTCTGCGGTGTGGTACAGTTGCTGTGCTGGCCTCTAGCTGGCCTCCAGGGGGCATCCTGCCTCGTTGGACATGTGACGCCGCATCCTCCTCCTCCTCCTCCTCTCTCCCTTCAGGCACCCACGTGGAGTCAGTGACCTCATCATCCCCTCCCTCTTCACCACTAGAGCAAACCTGGCAGTAAGCTGCAGCTGGTGGAACAGTACTGCCAGATTGCTGTCCTTCAGCATCCCCTCTCTCTGCGCGCACACTACTGACTTCCTCAAGCTGGGTATCATCATCCGAGCCTTCGAATCGTTGGGCATCCTCCTGGAGCATGTACCCAACACTGTGCTCAAACAGTTCGGGGGACTCCTCAGGAGGACATGGTGGGTCTAGGGAAGGGGTGGCTGATGATGTCATTGAGTACGCGTTGGCAGCTGCTCTGCCAGTACCCTGAGCCTGGGTGAGAGAGGATGAGGAGGGCTTGGTCATCCATTCTACCAAACCTTCGGCATGATGCGGCTCCACATGTCCAGCTGCCGAAAACAAAGACAAGCGTGTCCCATGGCCACGTGCTGATGACGATGCACGACCACGTCCACGGCCAGCACTGTTGTCTCTAGAAACAGAGCCTGCCTGCCCTGTGTTCTTGCCTCGGCACGCTCTGCCTCTCCTTGGCGGTCTTCCAGCCATTGTAGTCGGTAGTGTATATAGTATAAAAAATAGAGCTCCTATGTGTGCTCACAACACACTGTAGGTCCTATGGGTGCTGACACTAACACACTATAGGTACTATGTGTGCTGCTGACAAGAAAATATAGGAGCTCTGTTTGCTGCCACTAACACACTAGAAGTCCTATGGGTGCTGCTGAGAAGAAAATATAGGAGCTCTGTGTGATGCCACTAACACACTAGAAGTCCTATGGGTGCTGCTGAGAAGAAAATATAGGAGCTCTGTGTGATGCCACTAACACACTAGAAGTCCTATGGGTGCTGCTGAGAAGAAAATATAGGAGCTCTGTGTGATGCCACTAACACACTAGAAGTCCTATTGGTGCTTCTGAGATGAAAATATAGGAGCTCTGTGTGATGCCACTAACACACTAGAAGTCCTATGGGTGCTGCTGAGAAGAAAATATAGGAGCTCTGTTTGCTGCCACTAACACACTAGAAGTCCTATGGGTGCTGCTGAGAAGAAAATATAGGAGCTCTGTGCGATGCCACTAACACACTAGAAGTCCTATGGGTGCTTCTGAGATGAAAATATAGGAGCTCTGTGTGATGCCACTAACACACTAGAAGTCCTATGGGTGCTTCTGAGAAGAAAATATAGGAGCTCTGTGTAATGCCACTAACACACTAGAAGTCCTATGGGTGCTGCTGAGAAGAAAATATAGGAGCTCTGTGTGATGCCACTAACACACTAGAAGTCCTATTGGTGCTTCTGAGATGAAAATATAGGAGCTCTGTGTGATGCCACTAACACACTAGAAGTCCTATGGGTGCTGCTGAGAAGAAAATATAGGAGCTCTGTGTGATGCCACTAACACACTAGAAGTCCTATTGGTGCTTCTGAGATGAAAATATAGGAGCTCTGTGTGATGCCACTAACACACTAGAAGTCCTATGGGTGCTGCTGAGAAGAAAATATAGGAGCTCTGTGTGATGCCACTAACACACTAGAAGTCCTATTGGTGCTTCTGAGATGAAAATTTAGGAGCTCTGTGTGATGCCACTAACACACTAGAAGTCCTATGGGTGCTGCTGAGAAGAAAATATAGGAGCTCTGTGTGATGCCACTAACACACTAGAAGTCCTATGGGTGCTTCTGAGATTAAAATATAGAAGCTCTGTGTGATGCCACTAACACACTAGAAGTCCTATGGGTGCTTCTGAGATGAAAATATAGGAGCTCTGTTTGCTGCCACTAACACACTAGAAGTCCTATGGGTGCTGCTGAGAAGAAAATATAGGAGCTCTGTGTGATGCCACTAACACACTAGAAGTCCTATGGGTGCTTCTGAGAAGAAAATATAGGAGCTCTGTGTGATGCCACTAACACACTAGAAGTCCTATGGGTGCTGCTGAGAAGAAAATATAGGAGCTCTGTGTGATGCCACTAACACACTAGAAGTCCTATGGGTGCTGCTGAGAAGAAAATATAGGAGCTCTGTGTGATGCCACTAACACACTAGAAGTCCTATGGGTGCTTCTGAGATTAAAATATAGAAGCTCTGTGTGATGCCACTAACACACTAGAAGTCCTATGGGTGCTTCTGAGATGAAAATATAGGAGCTCTGTTTGCTGCCACTAACACACTAGAAGTCCTATGGGTGCTGCTGAGAAGAAAATATAGGAGCTCTGTGTGATGCCACTAACACACTAGAAGTCCTATGGGTGCTTCTGAGAAGAAAATATAGGAGCTCTGTGTGATGCCACTAACACACTAGAAGTCCTATGGGTGCTGCTGAGAAGAAAATATAGGAGCTCTGTGTGATGCCACTAACACACTAGAAGTCCTATGGGTGCTTCTGAGATGAAAATATAGGAGCTCTGTTTGCTGCCACTAACACACTAGAAGTCCTATGGGTGCTGCTGAGAAGACAATATAGGAGCTCTGTGTGATGCCACTAACACACTAGAAGTCCTATGGGTGCTTCTGAGAAGAAAATATAGGAGCTCTGTGTGATGCCACTAACACACTAGAAGTCCTATGGGTGCTGCTGAGAAGAAAATATAGGAGCTCTGTGTGATGCCACTAACACACTAGAAGTCCTATGGGTGCTTCTGAGATGAAAATATAGGAACTCTGTGTGATGCCACTAACACACTAGAAGTCCTATGGGTGCTGCTGAGAAGAAAATATAGGAGCTCTGTGTGATGCCACTAACACACTAGAAGTCCTATGGGTGCTGCTGAGAAGAAAATATAGGAGCTCTGTGTGATGCCACTAACACACTAGAAGTCCTATGGGTGCTTCTGAGATGAAAATATAGGAGCTCTGTGTGATGCCACTAACACACTAGAAGTCCTATGGGTGCTTCTGAGATGAAAATATAGGAGCTCTGTTTGCTGCCACTAACACACTAGAAGTCCTATGGGTGCTGCTGAGAAGAAAATATAGGAGCTCTGTGTGATGCCACTAACACACTAGAAGTCCTATGGGTGCTTCTGAGAAGAAAATATAGGAGCTCTGTGTGATGCCACTAACACACTAGAAGTCCTATGGGTGCTGCTGAGAAGAAAATATAGGAGCTCTGTGTGATGCCACTAACACACTAGAAGTCCTATGGGTGCTTCTGAGATGAAAATATAGGAACTCTGTGTGATGCCACTAACACACTAGAAGTCCTATGGGTGCTGCTGAGAAGAAAATATAGGAGCTCTGTGTGATGCCACTAACACACTAGAAGTCCTATGGGTGCTTCTGAGATGAAAATATAGGAACTCTGTGTGATGCCACTAACACACTAGAAGTCCTATGGGTGCTGCTGAAAAGAAAATATAGGAGCTCTGTGTGATGCCACTAACACACTAGAAGTCCTATGGGTGCTTCTGAGATGAAAATATAGGAGCTCTGTGTGATGCCACTAACACACTAGAAGTCCTATGGGTGCTTCTGAGATGAAAATATAGGAGCTCTGTTTGCTGCCACTAACACACTAGAAGTCCTATGGGTGCTGCTGAGAAGAAAATATAGGAGCTCTGTGTGATGCCACTAACACACTAGAAGTCCTATGGGTGCTTCTGAGAAGAAAATATAGGAGCTCTGTGTGATGCCACTAACACACTAGAAGTCCTATGGGTGCTGCTGAGAAGAAAATATAGGAGCTCTGTGTGATGCCACTAACACACTAGAAGTCCTATGGGTGCTTCTGAGATGAAAATATAGGAGCTCTGTGTGATGCCACTAACACACTAGAAGTCCTATGGGTGCTTCTGAGATGAAAATATAGGAGCTCTGTGTGATGCCACTAACACACTAGAAGTCCTATGGGTGCTTCTGAGATGAAAATATAGGAGCTCTGTTTGCTGCCACTAACACACTAGAAGTCCTATGGGTGCTGCTGAGAAGAAAATATAGGAGCTCTGTTTGCTGCCACTAACACACTAGAAGTCCTATGGGTGCTGCTGAGAAGAAAATATAGGAGCTCTGTTTGCTGCCACTAACACACTAGAAGTCCTATGGGTGCTTCTGAGATGAAAATATAGGAGCTCTGTGTGAAGCCACTAACACACTAGAAGTCCTATGGGTGCTGCTGAGAAGAAAATATAGGAGCTCTGTTTGCTGCCACTAACACACTAGAAGTCCTATGGGTGCTGTTGGGGTGCAATGCTGTGCTAACAGCACTGCGGTTGGTACTACTGCAATACTGTGCTAACAGTAAGCACGCACCAGACTAATCCCCAGCAGCAGCTAATAACACACTAACTGTGCAATCAGCAGCAATGAACGATCAATGACTTAGGTAGCAATGGTTTAGCAAAGAAATAGCCAATGGTTTAGCAAAGAAGAGCAAATCTTTCAGTATCAAGCAAAGACAGAATCAGCAGACTGATCTCTCCTAAAGCCGGAACTCATGTGACCGGGGCCGACGGCGTGGCGGCCTTTTAAATGGTGGGGCGTGTACTAAAGCCCCTGAGCTGTAATTGGCTACAGGCGTCCTGCCTGTAGCCAATTATTGCTCTCCGAGTTTCGGGCGCTGTGATTGGCCAAGCATGCGGGGTCACAGTGCATGCTTGGCCAATCATCAGCCAGCAATGCACTGCGCCGGCCGCGCCGGCCGCAATGCATTGCGGGGCCGCTCGCATCACACGAATGTGATGCGAACGGCCCAAATAGTTCTGGGCTCACCGAGCGAGCGAACGCCCGGTGCTCGATTCGAACGTGGGTTCGAATCGAGCACCGGGCCCATCCCTAATAGAGACATAGTTTGTGTAAGTGAATGTCTCATATTGCTCAGAGGTATCCAATGTTGTACTTTTTGGAATGCAACTAATGGTTTTGTATTTTCATGAGAAAACAATTGCTGGTTTGTGGCCAGCCAATAAACAATAAAAAAAAAAACAACATTTACCATGTGTGTGAATGTGCACAGAGTAAAATGTTTGAACACAAACAACGTGTAGCTTCTTTTTCAAATACGCTCTAACCTTATTTGTGTATTTTTTTGGGTTGCATAGTGAAATGGTTGTTATTTACTAAAGGAAAAAACACTTGCCACTACAAATGCACTAAGACAAACTAGGAGACAGGAAACAAACAAAGTTACCAGATTAAAAAATAATTTTAATGAGTTTTTTATGCACAATTCTTTAGTCATGGCCTGGCATAGGAATTGCCCCCCTACCCGTGAAATAGTCCATATATTTCTCCCGAACCTCACGGGCATTTTGGGGGGGCAAGCCAGGACGGGCAGATTCGAGGCCCGGCAGGGTATTGCCATAGGAAAGTCCTGCCTCAGGCTATATTGAGGCCATATAATTACTGGATTTTCGGCTCAGAAAATTATGGAGCACACAGCAGCATAAAACGACATAGTTTATCTTGTACTCCGCCAAGTGAATAGGAGTCATAAAAAGGCGGAACCGGCTGGCCATTATCCCAAAGGCATTTTCGACGACTCTTCGTAGTTGAACACCCTCTTCTCTGGGGTCAGGGTCCTCTGGGGAAATGGCCTCATGAGGTGCGGTCCGAGTCCGAAGGCTTCATCAGCCAAAAAAACAAAGGGGAGTCCTTCAACATTCCCTGCATCCGGTGGCAATGCAAGGTCGTCACTCTGGGGACGGAGGGCAAACTCCGTCTGGATGAAGGATCCCCCATTTGACATCCGGCCATTCTTCCCCACATCCACATAGAGGAATTCATACCGTGCTGACACCACCGCCATCAGCACAATGCTATGAAACCCCTTGTAATTGTAGAAGTAGGACCCAGAACGGGGTGGCGGCACAATGCGGACGTGCTTCCCGTCAATGGCTCCACCGCAGTTGGGGAAGTCCCACCGCGTGGCAAACTCCGATGCCACAGTCTGCCATTCCTGTGGCGTGGAAGGAAACTGTGGAGTCAAACAAGATAAAAATATATTAGTACTTTTGCACATAACATTTCAAGCAGATTATAATAAAATACATTAGAGGCCAACATCAATAAAAAGCTCAGTTTAATGTGTTTTTTAAAAGTATAATGGAAGGCTCAAGTATCATATTCATCACCCCCTCTGATGGTCCATTATAACCAAATTTGGGGGGGGGTAGATGTGTTTGGCCACAGGATAGCATTGCAGTGGCGGTGCGTCCAGAGTGGGCGCTGGAGCACTGCCCCCTTTCTCCTGCGCCCGTCACTCAGAACAATACATAGGTTCATGCCTTGCATTAACCTATGTATTGTCAATGCCGCCCACTATTCAGGTGGATGGCCCCCTGTTGAGCGACGGCCATATGAATAACTGCGGCATTTTTGGGGTGAAAATTGCCTATCAGAGACAGGGGGAAAATAGGCTTGGCGATTACAGCCTGAGGGATGTAATTGGCTTCATAAAAGTTAACCAGGGGACGCCGGGGGGGGGGGGGCATTCCTTGGGTAAACACTGACAGGCTCCTCTGCCAATCATGTTCACCAAGTCTGTTTACCGGTAACATGATTGGCTGATGCAACATCGAGGGCAGGAGAAGACATCAAGGAGAGAAGAAGGCTGACCAGAAGAAGGTAAGTGCAGGGCTGGGGGGGAACTGGCTGCATTTGAGGGGACAAAATGGCTGCATTGGAGGGGACAAAATGGCTGCATTGGAGGGGACAAAATGGCTGCATTGGAGGGGACAAAATGGCTGCATTGGAAGGGGCAACTGGTGGCGTTTAATAGGCACAGTCGCTAAAAAGGAGGAAGTTTAGTTCCTAAAATTGGGCTTGGACCCCCAAACATTTGGAGCAACAGACGCCCCTGCTGGAAAGGTTAGTGAAGGGAAATATGCATGGAGGAGAAAAAAGGGGTATTTAAAAGCTTCCAGCATGCATGAGGACAAAGGGGACATTCTCAGCATATTACAATCATGGTAATTAGGGAAGGATGAAAGAAATACAATACATTAGCATACATGAAATACATAAAATGTGATGTTAATGGAGAAAACTTACCCTAATATAGTCCTCCTGCAGGACTTGTATAATGGCAGAACAGATGTCTGGGATTATGAGGCCCAGAGCCTGGAGGGAGATGCCTGTCGTGAACTTCAAGTCCTGCAGACTTCTCCCTGTCGCCAGGTAACGTAACGTGGCGATGAGCCTCTGCTCAGCACTGATGGCTTCCCGCATAACGGTGTCCTTCCTGGTAATATAGGGGGACACCAAAGCCAACAGATGCTGAAAAACGGGGTCAGACATCCGCAGAAAATTCCTGTAGTCCTCAGGATTATTCTCGATGATCTCCCACAGCAGAGGCATATGGCAGAATTGGTCCCGCTGGAGCAACCAATTCTTGGTCCATGAACTCCTCCTCACACCGTTCATGGACTGGTCTTGGTCCAAAACAAGCAGACCAACACCAAGCGCACGCACAGCACGAACTCGACGACGAGAACGTACAGGCGACATGGCTAGGAAACGGTCGTCTTATCAGAACGTACAGAACGCACTTTAGAACAGCAAGGCCAATGAATAACGACCTGAAAATCAGAAACGAACGAGCAAGAACGCACTGTAAAACAGATACGACCTGCCTAGACGCCCTGAAAGACAAGATACAAACCCACAAGCACAAACTGAACCGCAGAAAACGAACTGAAAAGCACGAAGACTGAAAAGCGTGAATCATCTCTTCACAAACTTTTACCTCACACGCGGTAACACGAGATCAGCAAAAGCAGCCCAAGGGGTGGCGCCAGGGAAATCGATCTTCCCCTTTATAGTGCCGTCGTACGTGCTGGACGTGACCACGGAGAACAACGAGGAAATTGGGAAATGTCAGTCAGTGTGTACGCATGGAAAGCTTGACGAGAAAATCGTCAAGGTTAACAAGAATCTCGTCGAAAAAAACGGTGTTTTTTACGACGAGAAAATCGGCCGTGTGTACGAGGCTTGAGGCCCAATTTTTCTGTCCCTGTTTAATAGGGGCGTGTAATTAAAATTTTTGCTGTAATATTTTGCAGCAGGGCTTGTTCCTGCGCTCAACTAGAGTATCTGTGAAGGATTGCAGTGTTGTGGCACCAGCACCAGTGCCTAAAGCCCAATTTTTCTGCCCCTGTTTAACAGGGACGTGTAATTACAATTATTGATCTAAAATTTTGCAGCAGGGCTCGTTTCTGCGCTCAACTAGAGTATCTGTGAGGGGTTGCAGTGTTGTGGCACCAGCACCACTGCCTAAGGCCCAATTTTTCTGCCCCTGTTTAACAGGGGCGTGTAATCACAATTTTTGATCTAATATTTCACAGCAGGGCCCGTTCCTGCGCCCACCAAGAGTAACTGTGAGGGCTTACAGTGTTGTGGCACCACCACCACCACCAAAGCCCAATTTTTCTACCCCTGTTCAACAGAGGCATGTAATTACAATTCTTGATATAATATTTCACAGCAGGGCCCGTTCCAGCACCCACCAAGAGTAACTGTGAGGGCTTACAGTGTTCTGATACAACCAACACCTAACGCCCAAATTTCTGCAGAGTATATAGGGCAGGCCGTATAGTATATACAGGTGGTGCCCTACTTTCAAACATCCGACTTACAAACGACTCCTACTTACAAATGGAGGGAGACAACAGGAAGTGAGAGGAAATCTACCCCTAGGAAGGGAAATTCTCTCCTGTAAGAATTAATATGGGGAAAAAGGTGTCTCCACTGATGCTTTATCACCAATCCTTGTTTCCCTATGTAGCGGGTACTTACTTTCCCGGGTGCATTTTTTGAATCTGCTGTGACATCAGTGCTATGTTCCCGGCGGTCCATCAGGTGGCGCTGTCACCGTGGCCGGAGGGACGAATATCACTGTGTGCCGGGGGCCTTTTTGTCCTCTCTCAGCAGCGGTATGGTGGGGCGGGGAACCCACCGTGCTTGCTGGGGGAGGGTATAAAGGGGGCCGGCCATCTTGGTCACAGGGTTTTTCGTCCCAAGCACCTTCAGCTTGCGGACGTGGGTTCGTGCTCGTCCCCTAGGAGGCCTCGGCCTAGGGGAGCAACGGAGATCGTGTTCCACCTCAGGCACCTTCAGTCCTGGGGTGAGGTACTTACAAGAAGGTCCGGAGCTCAGTGCCCAACACTGAGTTCCGCGAGGGAAGGGTCCTAAGGCACTTCGGGGATGGAGGCCTGAATCTGAGTAAGACGCAATGGACCGGGGAGAGCTCCTCACTCGAAGACCCGGTGCAGCAGACTGCCGGTGACGGGTGAGTCTCTTGTCGGAGACCGTCCAGAAGGATCCCCTTCACCTCGTGCGGAGACCATAGCCCACTCTCCAGGAGGAGAGTGGAGGACCGAATTTGTGTCTGGGCCTATTCACACTCACACCTCCTTTTCTGTCCTATCTATCAAGGAAGTCCCTGTATGGTGTGTTCTAATAAAGGAGTGTTGGACTTTAATGGTGTGAGGCTCAATTCCTGGCGGACGAAGTTCACGGTGACTCTTGGAGGGAGGATCCGGGTGCACAGCACAGACCCGAAGGTAAACAAGACATTGCTGATACCACAGGTATTCCCACGTGGTGGAAGCTAGGCGTAGCCCACCCGCTCTCTCTCTCTCCCCCATCAGATACCCCTAGACAAGAGACAGTGCGAGTCGCACGGAGAGAGAAGAGGGGAAGGCGCTACACGTGGGGGCTCGGGTCCGGGATTGTGTTGTGCATCACAGTATGGAACAAGTCTGCTGGATGAGTTAACTGAATAGGCCAAAGTGCAGCCCTGCTCGAAGTCGTGGAATTAACCCTAGACAAGGGAAAGGCCCGCGCAGGAAGAGCGGTGAACGGGGGGAGGCCCAGCCGTGTGAGGTACTACACGTGGGGGCTTCTAATTGCACTGCGCCAACAGACACAACCCCCGCCGCTTAGTTCGTGGGCGTGGCTCAACCAAAGAAAGTGAAAAAGCCCGTGAACTGGAGCAAAGGGGAGGAGTCCAATACGTGAGAGGCTACACGTGGGACTTTGGCACGAAAACTCTGCAGTGTGCGATGGACCAGCAACAAGTCACCATGTTTGGACATACTTCATGGATCCCAGTTCACCCTGCTACTACCACGATGACTGCTGCTGCTCCGATAACGGATACCGGGATCCGGCTGAAGCCAAGGGGTCGATTCGCCCTGTATTCGTGCATGGACGTAGAGGCCCTGGTTGTAATTTGTCCCGGGTGCTCAGGACTGGTGTGCCACCTGAAGCCCTTCGGACAATGTGAGGCCTGTGGGGAGTTCCTGTTCGAGGTGGATCCGGCAGTAGACAGGCCGAGAACCATCTACCCAGGCCGGGCTTCAGGTAACACAACTCGCAGAGGAGGAATTACTGCTGTGACCTGCAGCGACCGAGGAGGTGGTCGTTAAAACTCAACGGGAGAAATCCGAGGATGCTGACTCGGTCACCACTGTCTCACAGCGTCCGCCACCGAAGAAGAGAACCAGCGTGGTGGCCCCGACCAGTGGTGGTGGCGGACCATCTCGCCAGCTTACGCAAGGCCTAGACGGAGCCGTTGACGAGTGTTCCGGACGTCCCGCTTCAAGGAAAGGCCGAGGTGAGCCGGGCAAAGAGACTTGGTGCATGGGCGGAGGTGCCGGGAAGGCATGGCCCAGTACGCCTGCGGGAGGTGTTAGCTCCGTCTCTACAACGGGCTACATACCCGCGGAGGAGTGTGATACCTCGGATCTGGAGTCGCTCTCTGATATGGGAGATGACACTGCCATTGACGAACTGTTTGCAGAGAAGGGCTGGGACAAAGTACCGCTAGCTTCATTCCGAAGGCCTCGAGATTCACCCATGTCCACGGGGGAGAGTACACCCCGGGTGGAGGCATCAGCGTCTGAACAAGGGTCCCGTCCCCAGCCCACATCTACATCTCCGGTGCCGCCTACATCAGGTACTGGGGAGCAGAAGTTGATACTATGGGCACCTATGCCTCAACCAGAAGTGGTCAAGGCCCCTCGCCATCCGGACTCTATAGTTCTACCCGGCGAGGGGGACAAAGCCACAATGCCTCCACTGTCAAGGCTTCAGAGACTCTTCTGCCAGAAAGTTGCTGCTGATTACGGGTGGGAATATCCGTACCTCCCCAAGGAGTTACTCTACGAAGTGGAGGTGTACCGAGAGCGCTGGTATAATGACTTCGTGTGGACCCACCTTAAGGTCCCACACGCCCGCAGGTATTTGACATGCTCTCCAAAGACATCTCAATGGTTCAAAGACTGTAAGGCAGAGTGGATGAGGGGAAGACACATCCATGCGGACAAAGTGTTGATCCGACGCAAAGAAGGTGAAGATGTGGAGTACCATTTGGAGACCATGGATCGGCATTTAAAACCTATCGTTCTGCCGCATCCCCGCTTCTACCTCTGAGGAGAAAAAGACTCCATTTGTTTGCTTTTTGAAAGGACTTTGCACCCCCTGAACTTTGCTGTTTGACTTTCTTGTTGGTGCCATCATCAGTGCTTTTGCCCCGCAAGAGGGGTGCTTGTGTTATTCCAAGGAAGAACTGTTCCAGTTGTTGTTCTTTCCTCTCCGGTGAGAAGTTGCAGACTTTGGGGTAGATAGGGCCCGGAGTCAGGTAGCAGGAGAAAAAAAGAGAAGATGGTTCAACGGGTGCAGTTACCGCGAGGCTGTCACCAGGTGGCAGTCTTGTGCAACGTTACACATTGTACACACTCACACTGGAGGAAAAGATATTTCTCTTCGGAGGAGTTTCTTTTTCTCTCACACGTACACGTGTCAGGGTTTTATTGTTTGTTTGTTTGAGCATCATGGGAAATGTAGTTCCAAAACATCTGGAGTGCCTAGGTTCGCCATCACTGATATAGGGCCTGTGGGCCCCACACCTTTTTTTTTTTATTAATTTGGGTGTGGGGTTCTCCTTAATATCCATACAAGACCCAAAGGGCCTGGTAATGGGCTGAGGGTTGGGGGGGGACCCATGCCGTTTTTCTCAATGATTTTCATCCATATTGCCGGGACCCGACATTACAATAAATCCGCAAGCAGTTTTAAATGACTTTTATTCCTTTAGAAATGTCATTTTGTGCAGGAACTGTTCTAAACACGGGAAACACGCCCCAATTTACAGGCATACTATAGACACCCCCCAGGTACGATATTTAAAGGAATATTTCACTATATTTTTTCACTTTAAGCATCAATAAAAACACTGCTCCCGAAAAAACTGACGTTTTTAAAACTTTTTTTGCATTGATACATGTCCCTTGGGGCAGGACCCGGGTCCCCAAACCCTTTTTAGGACAATGACTTGCATATTAGCCTTTAAAATTTGCACTTTTGATCTCTCACGTTCGAGTCCCATAGACTTTAATGGTGTTCGAATGTTCGTGCAAACTTTCGGTCCGTTCGCATGTTCTGGATGCGAACCGAACCGGTGGGTGTTCGGCCCATCCCTACTCACCAATAGGGATGAGCTTCGTGTTCGAGTCGAACATACGTTCGACTCGAACATTGGCTGTTCGATCGTTCGACGAAGATCGAACGATTTGGGCCGTTCGCGCCAAATTCGAGTGACGCGAACGGCCCACAATGCACTACGCCATCGCAGTGTCATCCAGGCGCTGTGATTGGCCAAGCATGCACTGTGACCCCGCATGCTTGGCCAATCACAGCGCCGGCAGCGAGGAGAGCAATGATTGGCCACAGGCAGGATGCCTGTGGCCAATTATTGCTGAGGGTGTTTAGTACACGCCCCACACTATAAAAGGCCGCCAGCACGGCGGCCTAGTGTAGTGTGTTCCGGAGCAGGGATAGAGTAGCATAGGCAGGGACAGTGACTGTTATTTCTTTCTTGCTTAACCTGGATTCCTTTAGTTTAGGGAAAGAGAAGGATAGGTAGGGAGAGTGTCAGTGTGTTTTGTGCTTCTGCTATAGTGTGCTTAAAAAAAACATTTATTCTAGGGACAGAAAACTCTAGGTAGGGACAGTGTCAGTTTCTTTCACTCTGCAAGTCCTTGTTTCCAGGGACCTGTAAGGACAGTGAGTTAATTGTCCTTGTGCTATATTGTGCTTAAAAAAAACATTTATTCTAGGGACAGAAAACTCTAGGTAGGGACAGTGTCAGTTTCTTTCACTCTGCAAGTCCTTGTTTCCAGGGACCTGTAAGGACAGTGAGTTAATTGTCCTTGTGCTATATTGTGATTAAAAAAAACATTTATTCTAGGGACAGAAAACTCTAGGTAGGGACAGTGTCAGTTTCTTTCACTCTGCAAGTCCTTGTTTCCAGGGACCTGTAAGGACAGTGAGTTAATTTTCCTTGTGCTATATTGTGATTAAAAAAAACATTTATTCTAGGGACAGAAAACTCTAGGTAGGGACAGTGTCAGTTTCTTTCACTCTGCAAGTCCTTGTTTCCAGGGACCTGTAAGGACAGTGAGTTAATTGTCCTTGTGCTATATTGTGCTTAAAAAAAACATTTATTCTAGGGACAGAAAACTCTAGGTAGGGACAGTGTCAGTTTCTTTCACTCTGCAAGTCCTTGTTTCCAGGGACCTGTAAGGACAGTGAGTTAATTTTCCTTGTGCTATATTGTGATTAAAAAAAACATTTATTCTAGGGACAGAAAACTCTAGGTAGGGACAGTGTCAGTTTCTTTCACTCTGCAAGTCCTTGTTTCCAGGGACCTGTAAGGACAGTGAGTTAATTTTCCTTGTGCTATATTGTGCTTAAAAAAAACATTTATTCTAGGGACAGAAAACTCTAGGTAGGGACAGTGTCAGTTTCTTTCACTCTGCAAGTCCTTGTTTCCAGGGACCTGTAAGGACAGTGAGTTAATTTTCCTTGTGCTATATTGTGATTAAAAAAAACATTTATTCTAGGGACAGAAAACTCTAGGTAGGGACAGTGTCAGTTTCTTTCACTCTGCAAGTCCTTGTTTCCAGGGACCTGTAAGGACAGTGAGTTAATTTTCCTTGTGCTATATTGTGATTAAAAAAAACATTTTTTCTAGGGACAGAAAACTGTAGGTAGGGAGAGTGTTTTTTTTCTTTCACTCTGCAAGTCCTTGTTTCCAGGGACCTGTAAGGACAGTGAGTTAATTTTCCTTGTGCTATATTGTGCTTAAAAAAAACATTTTTTCTAGGGACAGAAAACTGTAGGTAGGGAGAGTGTTTTTTTTCTTTCACTCTGCAAGTCCTTGTTTCCAGGGACCTGTAAGGACAGTGAGTTAATTGTCCTTGTGCTATATTGTGCTTAAAAAAAACATTTATTCTAGGGACAGAAAACTCTAGGTAGGGACAGTGTCAGTTTCTTTCACTCTGCAAGTCCTTGTTTCCAGGGACCTGTAAGGACAGTGAGTTAATTTTCCTTGTGCTATATTGTGATTAAAAAAAACATTTATTCTAGGGACAGAAAACTCTAGGTAGGGACAGTGTCAGTTTCTTTCACTCTGCAAGTCCTTGTTTCCAGGGACCTGTAAGGACAGTGAGTTAATTTTCCTTGTGCTATATTGTGATTAAAAAAAACATTTATTCTAGGGACAGAAAACTCTAGGTAGGGACAGTGTCAGTTTCTTTCACTCTGCAAGTCCTTGTTTCCAGGGACCTGTAAGGACAGTGAGTTAATTTTCCTTGTGCTATATTGTGATTAAAAAAAACATTTTTTCTAGGGACAGAAAACTGTAGGTAGGGAGAGTGTTTTTTTTCTTTCACTCTGCAAGTCCTTGTTTCCAGGGACCTGTAAGGACAGTGAGTTAATTTTCCTTGTGCTATATTGTGATTAAAAAAAACATTTTTTCTAGGGACAGAAAACTGTAGGTAGGGAGAGTGTTTTTTTTCTTTCACTCTGCAAGTCCTTGTTTCCAGGGACCTGTAAGGACAGTGAGTTAATTGTCCTTGTGCTATATTGTGATTAAAAAAAACATTTTTTCTAGGGACAGAAAACTGTAGGTAGGGACAGTGTCAGTTTCTTTCACTCTGCAAGTCCTTGTTTCCAGGGACCTGGAGAGACATTGAGTGAATTGTCCTTGTGCTATATTGTGATTAAAAAAAACATTTATTCTAGGGACAGAAAACTCTAGGTAGGGACAGTGTCAGTTTCTTTCACTCTGCAAGTCCTTGTTTCCAGGGACCTGTAAGGACAGTGAGTTAATTTTCCTTGTGCTATATTGTGATTAAAAAAAACATTTTTTCTAGGGACAGAAAACTGTAGGTAGGGAGAGTGTTTTTTTTCTTTCACTCTGCAAGTCCTTGTTTCCAGGGACCTGTAAGGACAGTGAGTTAATTTTCCTTGTGCTATATTGTGATTAAAAAAAACATTTTTTCTAGGGACAGAAAACTGTAGGTAGGGAGAGTGTTTTTTTTCTTTCACTCTGCAAGTCCTTGTTTCCAGGGACCTGTAAGGACAGTGAGTTAATTGTCCTTGTGCTATATTGTGCTTAAAAAAAACATTTATTCTAGGGACAGAAAACTCTAGGTAGGGACAGTGTCAGTTTCTTTCACTCTGCAAGTCCTTGTTTCCAGGGACCTGTAAGGACAGTGAGT
This sequence comes from Rana muscosa, assembly GCA_029206835.1. Classification (NCBI taxonomy): domain Eukaryota; kingdom Metazoa; phylum Chordata; class Amphibia; order Anura; family Ranidae; genus Rana; species Rana muscosa. The sequence goes on from CM055122.1 coordinate 358,323,677, forward strand.
TAATTTTCCTTGTGCTATATTGTGATTAAAAAAAACATTTATTCTAGGGACAGAAAACTCTAGGTAGGGACAGTGTCAGTTTCTTTCACTCTGCAAGTCCTTGTTTCCAGGGACCTGTAAGGACAGTGAGTTAATTTTCCTTGTGCTATATTGTGATTAAAAAAAACATTTTTTCTAGGGACAGAAAACTGTAGGTAGGGAGAGTGTTTTTTTTCTTTCACTCTGCAAGTCCTTGTTTCCAGGGACCTGTAAGGACAGTGAGTTAATTTTCCTTGTGCTATATTGTGATTAAAAAAAACATTTTTTCTAGGGACAGAAAACTGTAGGTAGGGAGAGTGTTTTTTTTCTTTCACTCTGCAAGTCCTTGTTTCCAGGGACCTGTAAGGACAGTGAGTTAATTGTCCTTGTGCTATATTGTGCTTAAAAAAAACATTTTTTCTAGGGACAGAAAACTCTAGGTAGGGAGAGTGTTTTTTTTTTTTCACTCTGCAAGTCCTTGTTTCCAGGGACCTGTAAGGACAGTGAGTTAATTGTCCTTGTGCTATATTGTGCTTAAAAAAAACATTTATTCTAGGGACAGAAAACTCTAGGTAGGGACAGTGTCAGTTTCTTTCACTCTGCAAGTCCTTGTTTCCAGGGACCTGTAAGGACAGTGAGTTAATTTTCCTTGTGCTATATTGTGCTTAAAAAAAACATTTATTCTAGGGACAGAAAACTCTAGGTAGGGACAGTGTCAGTTTCTTTCACTCTGCAAGTCCTTGTTTCCAGGGACCTGGAGAGACATTGAGTGAATTGTCCTTGTGCTATATTGTGATTAAAAAAAACATTTATTCTAGGGACAGAAAACTCTAGGTAGGGACAGTGTCAGTTTCTTTCACTGTGAAAGTCCTTGTTTCAAGGGACAGAGAAGGACACCTGAAGGTAGCCCTTATTGCTTTTTTCCCATCTCCCTGCAGGCCATCTATTAGAATGTCTGGAAGGCAAACAAGGAGAGGCAGACAGTCAGGAGGCAATAAAAGAGGGCAAGCAGGCTCTGTGTCTGGGGGCAACAGTGCTGGTCGTGGACGCGGTGCATTGTCATCAGCACATGGCCATGGGACACGCTTGTCCTTCTTTTCGGCAGCTGGACATGTTGAGCCACATCATGCCGAAGACTTGGTAGAGTGGATGACCAAGCCCTCCTCCTCCTCCTCATCCTCTCTCACCCAGGCTCAGGGTACTGGAAAAGCAGCTGCCAAAGCGTCGTCTTCCCTGGTATCAATGTCAGACAAATCATCAGTCACTCCTTCCCTAGACCCACCATGTCCTCCTCCTGAGGAGTCCCCCGAACTGTTTCAGCACAGTGTTGGGTACATGCTCCAGGAGGATGCCCAGCGTTTCGAAGGGTCTGATGATGAAACCCAGCTAGAGGAAGGCAGTAGCGTGAGAGCAGACAGAGGGGATGCTCAAGAAGGACACCAATCTGGCAGTCATGTTCCAGCAGCTGCAGCATACTGCCAGATTGGCTCCAGTGATGAGGAGGGAGGGGATGATGAGGTCAATGACTCCACGTGGGTGCCTAATAGGAGAGAGGAGGAGGAGGAGGATGAGGAGGAGGCACATCTCCAACGAGGCAGGATGCCCTTTGGTGGCCAGCGTAAGGGCAGTACACCGACGGAATCACACCGCAGAGCTCCGCCTGTGCAGGGCGCTGCCTCTGCCCGTCATTCAAAAAGTTCTTTGGTGTGGGCCTTTTTTGAGGCTAGTGCATCAGATCGCACAGCTGCTGTTTGCAACATATGTCTCAAGCGTATATCGCGTGGCCAAAACATCAGCCGCTTGGGTACCACATGCCTGACCAGACATATGTTGACCTGCCATGCAGCTCGTTGGCAAGCCTACCTCAAAGACCCACACCAAAGAACAAAGCGGACCTCTCCTTGCACCGCATCAGCTGGGATCTCCAACCCCACTATAACTTCAGTCCTCTCTGAAACATGCACTGAGAGGAATGAAGGTGTAGAATTAGGTGTGTCACAGCCAAGTACTTGCGCCCACTCTGCTAGCAGTACACCGACGTCCGATTCTAGCAGGCAAATTTCCCTGCCCCAGCTGCTGGACCGTCGAAAGAAGTTCACTCCCAGCCATCCACATGCCCAGCGGTTGAATGCTAGCTTGGCTAAATTGCTAGCGCTTCAACTGCTGCCTTTTCAGTTGGTAGACTCGGCCCCCTTCCGTGAGTTTGTGCAATGTGCGGTTCCTCAGTGGCAGGTTCCCAAACGCCACTTTTTCTCACGGAAGGCTATTCCGGCTCTCTACCGGCATGTGGAAGGCAATGTCTTGGCCTCGCTGGACAGGGCGGTCAGCGGTAAGGTGCATATTACCGCTGACTCATGGTCCAGCAGGCATGGACAGGGACGTTACCTTTCTTTCACGGCCCATTGGGTCACTCTTTTGGCAGCTGGGAAGGATTCAGGACAAGGTGCAGTAGTGTTGGAGGTTGTCCCACCGCCACGCCTCCAAAATGCTACTACTGGTTGTGACACACCTCTCTCCTCCACCCCCTCCTCTTCTTCTTCCTCCATGGCCTCTTCCTGTGGTTTGTCCTATGAACCAGCGGTGCTCCGTAGCCGTTCACGGGGCTACGCAAGTACGCAGGCAAAAAGATGCCATGCCGTGCTTGCGCTGGTGTGTTTGGGGGACAGAAGCCACACTGGGGCAGAGGTCCTGTCTGCTCTGCAGGGCCAGGCCGAGAGGTGGTTGACGCCACGCCAGCTTAAGCCAGGAATGGTGGTTTGCGACAATGGCACCAACCTCCTCTCCGCCCTCCGACAGGGACAACTGACCCATGTGCCCTGTGTGGCTCACGTCCTTAACCTGGTGGTGCAGCGCTTCTTGGGCAGGTACCCGGGCTTACAGGATGTCCTGAGGCAGGCCAGGAAAGTCTGTGTGCATTTCCGCAGATCTTATAATGCCAGTGCTCGCCTGGCTGAGCTGCAAAAGGAGTTGAACCTGCCCAAGAACCGCCTTATATGTGACATGCCCACCAGGTGGAACTCAACGTTGGCCATGCTGCAGCGGCTGCACACGCAGCAGAGGGCCATCAATGAGTACCTGTGCGACTACGGCACCAGGACAGGGTCAGGGGAGCTTGGTTTTTTTTCTCCACGCCAGTGGGGCATGATCAGGGATGCATGCACTGTCCTGGCACCATTTGAGGAGGCCACGAGGATGGTGAGCAGTGACAGTGCATGCATCAGTGACACTGTACCTCTTGTCCACCTGTTGGAGCACACGCTGCGTGGAATAATGGACAGGGCACTTGAGGCAGAACAGAGGCAGGAAGAGGAGGACTTCCTTGCCTCTCAAGGCCCCCTTTACCCAGACAGTGTTCCTTCTGTCCCACCCATCGCACAGGAAGAGGAGGAGGAGGAGGAGGAGGAGGAGGAGGAGGAGGATTGTGTCAGCATGGAGGTGGAGGCTGGCACTCAGCATCATCAGCAGCAGTCTTTTAGGGATGATTTACAGTCCCAAGAAACCAGTGGACTTGTACGTGGCTGGGAGGAGGTGGCTGCGGATCATGTCGTCCTTAGTGACCCAGAGGACTCCGGAGCGAATGCCTCAGCAAACCTACGCTGCATGGCCTCCCTGATCCTGCAAAGTCTGCGGAAGGATCCTCGTATTCTTCGGATCAAGGAGAGGGACCATTACTGGCTGGCCACTCTCCTTGATCCACGGTACAAGGGTAAGGTTGCGGACCTTATGTTACCGTCGCAGAGGGAGCAGAGGATGAGACAACTCCGGGAGGCCTTGCAGAAAGGTCTGTGCAACGCGTTCCCAGAGACTGGGAGGTTGCAAACTCCTGGTCCTGGACAACGAGTTGCTGAGGCTTCGGCCAGTCAAAGAAGGAGCGGTGGGGAAGGTGGCCGTCTGACCGATGCGTTCAGACAATTCTTTAGTCCGCAGCCCCAAAGTATGATCGGTTCCAGCAACCATCGCCAGCGTCTGATAAACATGGTGCAGGAATATCTAGGGGCAAGGTCAGACTTGGACACCTTCCCCACCGAAAATCCTCTGGCTTACTGGGTCTTGAGGATGGATCACTGGCCAGAGCTTGCACAGTATGCAATTGAGCTACTGGCCTGTCCTGCATCCAGCGTTCTTTCGGAACGCACATTCAGTGCTGCTGGAGGATTTGTCACGGATCACAGGGTGCGCCTGTCCACCGACTCGGTTGATCGACTGACTTTCATCAAGATGAACCAGTCTTGGATCACCACCAGCTACCACACACCTGATGCTGATATAACAGACTAATTGATTTTAAAATGTCACATCCCTTCAAGACTGATGCTGATGCTGAGTGCCTGTGCTGTTATGTTGACTGGCTATCCTCCTCCTCCGAGTCCTCAATGATACGATTGATGATGATAGCTTGGAAGATCATTTTTGTTTATGGGTGCCGCCACCAGTGCCTAACGCCCAATTTTTCAGCCCCTGTTTAACAGTGGCGTGTAATTACAATTTTTGAAGCAATACTTTGCAACAGGGCTCATTGCTGTGCTCCAAGTACAGTATCTGTGAGGAGTTGCAGTGTTGTGCCACCAGTGCCTAAGGCCCAATTTTTCAGCCCCTGTTTAACAGGGGCGTGTCATTACAATTTTTGAAGCAATACTTTGCAACAGGGCTCATTGCTGTGCTCCAAGTACAGTATCTGTGAAGGGTTGCAGTGTTGTGCCACCAGTGCCTAAGGCCCAATTTTTCAGCCCCTGTTCAACAGGGGCATGTAATTACAATTCTTGATCTAATAATTCACAGCAGGGCCCATTGCTGCACCCACCAAGAGTAACTGTCAGGGCTTACAGTGTTGTGGCACCAGCACCACCATCAAAGGCCCAATTTTTACTACCACTGTTCAACAATTATATGTAATTAAAATTCCTGATATAATAGTTGACAGCAGGGCGTTCCAGCACCAACCAAGAGTAACTGTGAGTGCTTACAGTGTTGTGCCAACACCAACAACTAAGGGGCCTATTTCTGCAGAGTATATACGGCAGGTCCCTACTTTCAAACATCCAACTTACAAACGACTCCTACTTGCAAACGCAAGAAGACAACAGGAAGTGAGAGGAAATCTACCACTAGGAAGGAAAATTCTCTCCTGTAAGAATAAATATGGGAGAAAGGTGTCTCCTCTGTACTGATGCTTTATCAGCAATCCTTGTTTCAAGAAAAACACCACATTTCAAAAACAGTTGTCATTAGGACGGAAAGTGAGGTGAAATGTTCTGAACAGGGGCACAGACAGCAAAACAAATGTTACAGGGGTGATAACCCTTACCTATGTTTTCCAAAAAGTTTAAAAATAGATTTTTGGTCTGGAGCTACACTTCAACAATGTACCTGTTCAAAATTACAAACAGATTCTACATAAGAACAAACCTACAGTCCCTGTCTTGTATGCACCGCCTGTATACGGCTGTTCAGAGTATATAGGGCCTTTTTTATTTTATGTGCGGGGTTCCCCTTAATATCCATACAAGACCCAAAGGGGCTGGTAATGGGCTGGGGTAGGGGGGGGGGTCATGGGGTAGCTATGCCATTTTTCTTAAAGATTTTCATCCATATTACCGGGACCAGACATTACATTAAAGCCGCAAGCAGTTTTAAATGGCTTTTTTTTCCTTTAGAAGTGTCATTTTGTGCAGGGACAGTTCTAAACACGGGAAACACGTGGCACTTCACAGGCATACTTTAGACACCCCCCAGGTACGATATTTAAAGGAATATTTGACTTTTTTTTTTTCACTTTATGCATCATTAAAATGACTGCTCCCGGAAAACGACCGTTTTTAAAACTTATTTTTGCATTGATACATGTCCCCTGGTGCAGAACCCGGGTTCCCAAACCCTTTTTAGGACAATAACATGCATAATAGTTGTTATAATTAGCACTTTAGAATTCGAACGTTCGCATCCATTGTATTTAATAGGGTTCTAATGTTCGTTCGAACTTTCGGTCCGTTCGCGGGTTCTGGTGCGAACCGAACCCGGGGGTGTTCGGCTCATCACTACTCACCAACTATGTAACCAATGCGTTAGCAGGACACTTTGGAGCTAGTAAGACAACTGAGCTAGTACTACATACATTTTGGTGGCCCCATCTGGAGAAAGACTGCAGGAAATATGTGGAGGCATGAACTACATGTACCCGAAATAAGAGTAACAGGACCAAAGTAGACATGTGCAATTCGTTTAGTTCCGAATTCGTTTTTGAACATATTTTGACAAATTAGTTAATTCCGAATTTTCGAAATTCGAAAATTCGAAAATCTAAAATTCAAAAATGGGAAATTTGGAAAGTTGAATTTCTGAATTTTCGGAAATTCGGAAATTAGAAATTCGGAAATTCCGTGGGAAACGGAGTTACCGCTCCAGGTGGATGTGCTTATGCAATCAGTGTCTTCTCAGGAAATCACGGGTGCCGGCAATGCACAAGGCAAATGGTAGAAAGGATGAATGGACAGCCGCACTCCAAAAACCATAGATTGTCTTTATTGTGTCATGGCCATGATTAAGCCTTAACCAGTAGTGTGAAACGCGTAGGCTGTATATCCCCATCTTTTGCTGTTATTTGTAGTGCTTTTTTTTTATCCTTTTTTTACAATAAAGACAACCATCTATGGTTTTTGGAGTGCGGCTGTCCATTCACCTTTCTACCATTTAGCTCGGACAACGTCCAAGGAATGCAATGTCGCCTCCTTAGGATTCGACGGATGAGGACACAAGGATGGCAGTACAATGTCTTCCTTGAGATGAAAGGTCGAAACAACCTTAGTAAGAAAAGAAGGCTGGGGAAGCAGCACCACCTTATCCTTGTGGAAGATCAGATAGGGAGCCTTGGCTGACAAGGCTGCCAGCTCAGAAACCCGTCTTAACTGACATAACACCCACCAAAAGGACCACTTTCTGAGAAAAAGTGTCAACAAGGGAATCTCCCTGATGTTCTCAAATGATGGTTTCTGAGGCACCTAGAGGCAATGCCGTTAAAGCTATTGACCGTAAGCAGGATGGCATATGGGACCCTGCGACAGCAGGTCCTCTCGTAGCGGTAGACGCCAGAAAGACGTCTGCTACACAAGCCCCACGGAGGTAGTGGTGGGTGGACCGGAGGGGCCGCCTGCCGAATCCCCTGTACAAACATTCTCACTAGAGAGTGAGCCACCAGAAATCATTGAAAAAAGGACAGCCAGGGCAGATATCTGCCCCTAATTGTACTTAAAGCAAAAATCTTTGGTCCCCCACACGCTATAAGAACAGCAGGACTCTAGAACCAATCAAGTATGTGGATACCACCTCATTTCCTCACAAATGGATATGTAGGTCTTCCAAGTGCGATGGTAAATCTTCCTAGAGGATGATTTCCGAGCACTCCTCATGGTAGAGATCACCGAGTCTGAGAGGCCCCGGTCTCTTAGCACCTGGCTCTCAAGCCATGCCATTAAGTCAGTGACGGTAAAAACAGGATGGCGCATAGGACCTTGCGACAGCAGGTCCTTTCTTAGCAGTAGTCGCCAAGAGGCGTCAGTTACCAGACGCACTAGATCGGCGTACCAAGGACGCAGAGGCCAATCCAGAGCAATTGGGACCATTGGAATCCTCTCTGCCTCCAGTCTGCGAAGAAGATGTGGAAGGAGCTTCAGAAGAGGAAAGGCATAGATTAGCCGGTACTGACTCCACGGTGCCACCAACGCATCTGTCGTGTTTGCCCATGGGTCTCTTGACCTGGCCACAAACCTCAATACCTTCCAATTGAGTCGAGAAGCCAGGAGATCTATGTCTGGCGTGCCTCCCCTCTGGCAAAGGAGCTGAAATGCCTCCGGGTGTAGAGACCATTCTCCTTGGTCCAGCATCTGGCGACTCGGGTAATCTGCCTGCCAGTTTCCCACACCCAGAATGTATATGGCCGACAGGGCCGGTACGCTCCTTTCTACCCACTTTAGGAGGTGAGCGACCTCCGATGCTGCAGCTGAGCTGCTTGCTCCTCCTTGATGATTGACATACGCTACCACTGTGGTGTTTGTCCGACTGGATTCTGACTGGACGCCCCTGTAGCCTCTGAGACCACGTGGAGAGGCAAAGCCAGATCGCCCAGAGTTCCAGGACAATGATCGGTAAGTGGGATTCCTTCGGAGTCCAGCAACCCAGGTTGACTGAGCCCCCAGACTCCTCACCAACCGGTAAGACAGGCGTCCGCCGTGACCACTAGGGATGAGCTTTGAGTTCGAGTCGAACCCATGGTCGACTCGAACATCGCCTGTTCGGTTGTTCGTCGAATTGCGAACATTATGGGCCGTTCGCGCCAAATTCGAGTGGCGCGTCACGGCCCATAATTCACTACGGCATCGCAGTGCATTGCTGGCTGATGATTGACCAAGCATGCACTATGTCCCGCATGCTTGGCCAATCACAGCGCCATCTGAACAGAGAGCCGTAGTTGGCCAAAGCCAGGGTGGCTTTGGCCAATTATGGCTCAGGGGGTTTAATACACGCCCCACACTATATAAGGCCACCTCCGTGGCAGCCTTGTGTAGTGTGTTGCGGTGTTGGTTAAAGAGAGGGCTAATGCCCCATACACACAATCGTTTTTTACGCCGTTAAAACTGCCATTTTTAAAAATGGCCCTAAAAAATGATCGTGTGTATGCTCCAGAGCATTTTTAACGACGTGAAAAACGTCCATTAAAAATTTCGGACATGCTCTCTTTTTTCACGTCGTTTTTCATGTCGTTTTTTTTAACGACGTGAAAAACGATAGTGTGTATGCTTTCACGAGGTGAAAAAAAACGCGTATGCTCAGAAGCAACTATAAGACGGGAGCGCTCGTTTTGGTAAAGCTAATGTTGGAAATGGAGATGGCACATTCGTCACGGTGGAATTAATAGCATCGTTTTAATGCTGCACATTCCGTTCTTCTTTTGATAATGCTTAAAAATTACCTTCTTTTGCTAATGATATTGAGAGTTATGCCAAACTTGTTTCTAAAGTAATTCCAAATTGCTCTAATGATTGTAAAATATTATTTCTAAGCCGCACCTCCCTCCTAAATAATACTAATAATAATAAAATAATGTAAATATCCTTTTTTTTTTAATTATATTTTACTATTGTATTTTTAATTTTTGGGGCCTTGTTTTTTATTTTTTGGCTTAAATTATTCTTGTGTAAAGTTACCACACCAACCTTCAAAATGTGTCTCATTTGGCCTCAGGGAGGTTTGTGTCCCTTGATAATAACAATAATATTATTTGAGATGTCCCTGCCTGCTCCCTAGCAAGCTCTCTTTTGAAATACAAATCACATAGTCAAGTTTTTTAAGGCAAAAAAAACCAACTTTATTTCGGAACATAACAAATTAAAGGGGAAGGCAGCACTGGAGAGCCTGCTTGCATTTGTGCATCCCTTTGACCCCACAACAACCATCCAAGATGTGAAAACCAAAATAGAGATTAGATCCCAAAAAAAAAGGAGCCCAATCTTGTCTTGAGCTCCCAGAGGTCAGGAGCCACAGCAGATAAGTCCTATATGTCCCCAGTCTGTGGTACTACAGCAGGCATTATTTTCTCCTCTTCCTTGTAGCCTTCTCTCCAGCCTTCTCTGCAGCCTTGGTTGGTTTCTTCCTTGGAGGCTGGGGATCAGGAGGAGAGGTTGTGGCAGGAGGAGTAGTAGGAGGAGGAGGAGGAGGTGGAGGAGTAGGGACAACCTCCGTTATATCGCTGTACATGGTGAGTTCACCCAGCAAGCCCTTATTGATCACTTTTAAAAGCAGGGTCTCACTATACACCTTTTGCCGTAAGTCCATTTGCCCTAGTTTGTGGGCGAGGACTGCGGCAAATCCCTCATCAACAGAGGGTGCCTCTCTGAGGGCCGCTGTTGCCTCTCTGATGAAGGCCCTGGTTTCCTCCTCCACCTGCCTACCTCTCCTTGGCCCTCGTGGTTTAACTACCAGGGGAGGCATCTGGGCTCTTGTTCTGGGCCCAGCCTCCTCCTGGGTGCCACTGGGCCCTGCCTCCTCCTGATCCCCAACATCACCCTCTTCCTGGCTCTGCTCTGGCTGTAAAAAAAGAAAGGGACATTATTTATTTTGGCCCACCATCATTCACAGACATTGTTCACCTCTAGACATTGTTGAAATCAATGTCAAAAGTTATGTCATTTTCATTGATTCCGCATCCTGGTTTTGTTGCCTTGTCCACATAAAATTAGGCCACTACTGTATCTTGCTCTTAAAAAACTTTATTGGTAGAAGTTTACATACCTAACAATACTAACATCTATTTAAATTCTACAATTTTGTAGGATATAAATATAGATATCAATACTTTACCTGGCTCCATATATACAAATCTGCCTCCTCAAGGACCTCATCTTGATCCTCAGAGGAAGCCAGAGCAGGGTTGCCAGGAAGGCTGGAGGACTGGCTGCAGGGAAGGCTGGAGGGTTGGCTACAAGGAAGGCTGGATTGACCTCTGGGGGGAAGGGTGGACAGAGATTCCCTCACTTCCAGCTGGTCATCCAGGAAAGATAACTTGCTGTAGTACCACAGACTGGGTTTATAAACCTTATCTGCTGGAGCACCTGACCTCTGGGACCTCAGGTCCATAGTCCTCTGGGTCCTGTATGTCCCTCTGATGGTCGCTATTTTGGTTTTCACATCTTGGAGAGTTGTTGTGGGTATCTTGGTTTGCACAAATGCAAGCAGGCTCTCCAGTGCTGCTTTCCTGGCGTCTTCATTTTTATTCGCGCCACTTTTGGTTTGCCATAGTATAGGTAGCTCTTGGCATTTGTCTATGAACTCCCCCATGAATTCCGGGTTTTTGAAAGTATTCATGATATCTGTAAAAGCCAGAAACAACAAAATATATATTTTTCAGGCAACATTCCTCAAATGTGCATTTTCTACATATTTTTTACGCACAAATCTCCTCGTCTGATGAACCTGAAATGCTTAAATTGTTAGGTACCTTCATCAAGACGTTCGTTGCTAACTCCCTCTCCCTCCAAATGAACGTATTTTCGAGACATGGATCTTCACTTGATATACACTGCGCATGCGTGAAACTCCTCACGCTTTCCCCGCCCCTGACGTTCGATATTGCACTTTCCCCGCCCCTTCTCACTCGTCGTAGTGCTTAACAAAACATGGCGGAGACACAGGTGGCTGAGATTACCTCTACAGAGGAGGAAATTCCAGAGGAGCCCAAATCCAGATCCAGGAGATATAAGGCATCCAACATGTCATTCGAGGAAATGGTGGAGATGGTCGCCATTTTGAAGAGGGAGGATTATGATGCCAAGCATGGGCCGTATAAAAGGCCTAATCTGGTCAAGGCAAAAATTATGGGCAAAGTGGTCAAAAGTCTTCGCAAAAAATTCGGGGTGTGCAGAACGAAGGAACAGCTCAGAAAACGTTGGTCTGATCTGAAGTTGCGGGAGCCCGACCAATACAAAAGAATCAAGAAAGTTTTAGGAAAAAGTAAGTTATTTTTTAATATTTTCCATGGTACATATTATTTACTTGTATTCTGTCGTGTATTTTTGACTTTGATGTAGTACAGTGAAAGATACCATCTTTCAGGTTCGTCCGCACAGTAAACGGACGTATTAAACCTCTTTCTCCGTACAGTTCCTCAAACGATGTTTTAGGATCATCCAGTGTGAACACCCATGTATTTTATTTTATTTGGGGGAGCAAATTTTGTAATCACTTATTTTTTAGGTGCTAATCCAAAGGACATTTGTTCGTTTGAAAAAAGAATATGCATGGTAATGTTAAGGGAGTGAATGCTCAGCAGCTGATGAAACATCTGAACGCAGTAGTACAAGTGTGGGTCTAAAGCCAAAAAGCTTGAGGGTGTCACACACAGGTGATCCTGTGTAGATACTTTGGGGTGTTACAATGTGTCAAATTTGTGTTTAAAAAGTATATGCTATGGTTTTGGCTATGTATCCAATCATGTGTTCCGGTTGGCACTGGGGGTCCATTTTAAAATGGAGCAGGCTTCAAAAGAATGTTTACAAAGTATTTTATCATGTTTAGTTTTTTTGAAAAATTGAGTCGCTACTAATGAAACTGTACCTTTTATTTCAATCTCCCTAGGGATTCCAATAGCTACCTCAGATGAGCCGATAATTGCAACACCTACAACAATACCCCCAGAACCCCAGGATGGAGAGGAACGTGATGTTGTGGAAGTGGAAAGTGGCACCACAACAGGTCAGAGAGAAACCAGACACATGCATGTTAAATAGATGTAGGCCTACATATTCTATCCTACATTTTTCTTTTTACATTTAGGTGCAGTTCTGGCCGAAGACCATAAAAAAGTTGACACATCACAGTGCCCATATCCTGATCCAATACCTCATGGTCTGCTGTCGTGACCTCGAAAAAATTAAGGGAGACTTGATAGAGATCAGGGCAAATACCAAGCGGGTGGAGGAAAGGCTCCAAAATATCATGGCTGTGCTTGGGCGTGTCTAATGTTTTTACACCAAAGAACGTTTAAATTGCTGAGTTTTGGAAGGTTTTTTGTTGTTTTACCCTTTAATGACTAGCACATGTTTAGCTTTTTCAGAATTTTTTAGAATATAGTTTGTTTACGCATGGCTTGTCATGCGTTTTAATACCCCAAAAATTAAGGGAACATCCACATTTCAAAGGAAGTTTACCACCAAAAAAAGAAATAAAGGTATTTTTACATTCCAAATAATTGTGGCTTCATTATGTAAATGTGGTGCTGAGTGAACTAATCAATGTTTTGTGTTTACACTGACAATGAAGGCTAATTAAGAATGATAAATACACATGGCAATACAAGTGCACTAGGTAAACCTACATGAAACATAAAACATTATAAAATGAAAACACCAAATCAATCTTTACTCCATAAAATAATGTATTTATTGGAAAACAAAATTTTAAACATTTTCTGGCATTTCAATGGCCCCTCTACCCATAAAATATTCCACATATTGGTTACGGACCTCACGTCCGGTTGGGGGGCAAGCCAGGACGGCCAGGTTCCAGGGCCACTAAAGTTTCTTGATTGAGTAAAGAGGCCTCAGGCCCACTCAAAGCTATATAACTGGTGGAATGCACCCGTAGGAAATTATGAAGCACACAGCAAGTCATTACCACATGGTTCCATTTGTATGGGGCAAGGTGGATGGAAGTCAGGAAGAGGCGAAATCGGCTGGCCATGATGCCAAAGGCATTTTCCACCACCCTTCTGGCTCTGGCCAGCCGATAATTGAACACCCTCCTCTCAGGGGTGAGGGTGCGTTGCGGGAATGGCCTCATCAAATGGGGTCCCAGGCCAAACGCCTCATCCGCAACAAACACAAAAGGTAGTCCCTCCACATTCTGCTCCGCTGGTGGCAAGGCCAGCAGATCCAAAAGGAGCCGTTCCCCAAACTCCGTCTGGGCAAATACTCCTCCATCAGACATCCTGCCATTCTTGCCAACGTCCACATAGAGGAACTCGTAGGTGGCCGACACCACTGCCATCATCACGATGCTGTGGAACCCCTTATAGTTATAATAAAAGGATCCCGAATGGAGTGGTGGGACGACCCGAACATGTTTGCAGTCGATGGCTCCTCCACAGTTCGGAAAGTTCCATCGCTGGGCAAACTCGGAAGCCACATTCTGCCATTCATGTGGCGAAGAAGGGAACTGTGGAATTAAAGAAAGAATAAATTAATACTTTGAGCCAGAAACATTGAAAGCTGATTTCATAAAAACATTCATGTCCAACATTGGTAGAAACTGTAAAAAAAAAAGATTAGTAAGCAACAACAAACCTAAAAAAAACAATAAATACAAATTGGGGGGGGGGGGTTGAAGATGAGTTGGGAATATCACAAATGAAGGCTGTAGCACTCTGTATGAAGTTAAAAAAAAAGGAACATTCCTAGGCAATCTTTAGGTTGCGTTTTGGGTAAAGCACTGCGATGGAACATAGAATAAAATACATGGAAATGACTAGGCAAGGTAGGTATGGCCCCAGGATAGCATGCTGGATAGGTTAGGTAAGCCAAATTTACAGGTAGGCCTCAAAACCAAAACTTTTACTATTAAAACATGAGGAGAAAGGGGACATTCCCTGCAGCTAAGAATCATGTGAATTAGGGACTGCTAATAAAGCAAAATAAAAAGTATCCAAAACAAAAATACATACAATGTGAAGTTTTTAAGAAGAACACTTACCTTAATATAGTCCTCCTGCAAAACTTGAAGGATGGCAGAACAAGTCTCTGGTATAATGATACCCAGAGCCTGGGGGGATATGCCTGTGGAGAACTTAAGGTCTTGCAGGCTTCTCCCAGTCGCCAGGTATCGCAACGTGGCAATGAGCCTCTGCTCAGCACTGATGGCTTCACGCATAACGGTGTCCTGCCTGGTAATGTAGGGGGACACCAAAGCCAACAGATGCTGAAATACGGGGTCAGACATCCTGAGAAAATTCCTGAAATCATCAGGATTATTCTCCCTGATCTCCCGCAACAAAGGCATGTGACAGAATTGGTGCCGCTGGAGCAACCAATTCTTGGTTAATGAACTCCTCCTGACCCTGCTCATGGCATGGAGTCGGGATACAGCATGAACCCCTGCACCAACTACAGCACGAACTCTACGACGAGTACGTAGCCGCAACATGGCTAGATAACGGTCGGCTGAACAGAACGAACTAGAAGAACGCACGGAAGAACAGCAAGGCCAATGAAGAACAAGCTGAAAAACAGGAACGAGCAGAGCAGACCGCACTGAATAAACAGATACGAACTGACTACACGCACTGCCAAACAGATACGAACCCACAGGCACAAACAGAACTCCACAAAACGATCTTCAAAGCACGAAGACTGAAAAGCGCGAATCGTCTCTCACCAAACTTTTACTAACACGCGGTAACACGGAATTAGCAAAAGCGTCCCAAAGGGTGGCGTCATTAGAACGGAACTTCCCCTTTATAGTGCCTTCGTACGTGTTGTACGTCACTGCGCTTTGCTTCATCGTTTTTTAAAATGATCGTGTGTACGCAAGACAGGCTTGAGAGGAAACATGAAAAAAAACGACGTGAAAAACGGCAAGAAAAAAAATGGCAAGACAATCGATCGTGTGTACGCGGCATTACAGAGAGAGAGAGAGAGAGACAGTGTAATTTATATTGAGTTAGATAGAGTAGGCAGGCGAGTCAGTTAGCTGCAGTTACAGTTTGTAGAGGATATATATGCATCCTAGGTGTTGTATATATATTTATACACTGTATTTAGTTTAGCTAGATCCGTTCCTGTTATTCTCTATACTGTGACAGGCATGCAGGTGATTGTGCTAGCTGCAGTCAGTGTTTCACTTAGTGTACTGTGTGCTTTGCATAGCGTTCACCTAAAGCTTACCTGAATACAGTTAGTGACCAATAGTGGTGTTCTCATAATAAAACCACAGGCAGAGAGCTGCAAGTATTTTCAGTTAGTGTACTGTGGCCTCTGCACAGTTTTCACCTAAAACTAAGTGAAGACAATTGCTGCTTTTCCCATACAAATACCACAGCAGGCAGTTGATTCTGATAGCTGCATTATCAGTACAGATATTTAAATATATATATATTTATGGTCGGAGCCCTCAGTCAGAAGAGATATGGATCACATAAACACATCACAAGACTAACAACACAGATAAGACCTGAAGTGTGGCCTGGCCTGTTGGACGGTATGCCAAGAGAAGGGGTCATACCTAAGATAGAAGTAATGAATAATTCTGTTGAGAATTGTTTGAAGGGAAGTGCCCTAAAAAGGGGTATGGGTGGGTGGGTACCGCGCACTAGAGCCGACACTGACGATGGTGGACGGTCTGCTTAAGTACCCCTCGAACTCCTCCCATAATTTCAGGCCAGCATACTGGCCTTCCTATATATATATACATCCCACCTTTGTGCAGCTACATCTCACTGCAGGCCATTAGTATGTCTGGAAGGCAAACAAGGAGAGGCAGACAGTCACGAGGCAATAAAAGAGGGCAAGCAGGCTCTGTGTCTAGAGGCCACAGTGCTGGTCGTGGACACAGTGCATCCTCATCAGCACGTGGCCGTGGGACACGCTTGTCCTTCTTTTCGGCAGCTGGCCATGTTGAGCCGCAACATGCCCAAGACTTGGTAGAGTGGATGACCAAGCCGTCCTCCTCATCCTCTCTTACCCAGACTCAGGGTACTTTGTCTGGCAAAGCAGCTGCCAAAGCGGCCTCTTCCCTCGGCTCAATGGCATCAGTCACTCCTTCCCTAGCCCCACCATGTCCTCCTGAGGAGTCCCCCGAACTGTTTGACCACAGTGTTGGGTACATGCTCCAGGAGGATGCCCAGTGTTTTGAAGGCTCCAATGATGGAACCCAGCTAGAGGAAGACAGTAACGTGAGCCAAGAGAGAGGGGGTAGTAACGTGAGCCCATAGAGAGGGGGTACCCAACAAGGACAGCTATCTGGCAGTCATGTTCCCCCAGCTGCAGAATACTGCCAGATTTGCTCCAGTGATGAGGAGGGAGGGGATGATGAGGTCACTGACTCCATGTGGGTGCCTGATAGGAGAGAGGAGGAGGAGAAGGAGGAGGAGGCACATCTCCAACGAGGCAGGATGCCCTCCAGGGGCCAGCTTAAGGGCAGCACACGGAGTGCATCACACCGCAGAGAGCTGCTGTCTCTGCGCGTTATTCCAAAAGTTCTTTGGTGTGGGCCTTTTTTTAGACATGTGCAGCAGATAGCACCATTGCCATTTGCAACATATGTCTCAGGCGTATATCGCACGTGGCCAAAACAGCAGCCGCTTGGGCACCACGTGCTTGACCAGACATATGTCGACCTGCCATGCAGTTCGTTGGCAAGCCTACCTAAAAGACCCACACCAAAGAACAAAGCGGACCTCTCCTTGCTCCTCATCAGCTGGGATCTCCAACCCCACTATACCTTCAGTCCTCTCTGAAACCTGCACTGAGAGGAATGAAGGTGTAGAATTAGGTGTGTCACAGCCAAGTACTTGCGGGCAATCTGCTATTGGTACACCAACGTCAGATTGTACCAGGCAAATTTCCCTGCCCCAGCTGCTGCACCGCAGAAATAAGTTCACTCCCAGCCATCCACATGCCCAGCGGTTGAATGCTAGCTTGGCTAAATTGCTAGCACTTCAACTGCTGCCTTTTCAGTCGGTAGACTCTGCCCCCTTTTGTGAGTTTGTGGAATGTGCGGTTCCTCAGTGGCAGGTTCCTAAACGCCACTTTTTCTCACGGAAGGCGATTCCGGCTCTCTACCAGCATGTGGAAGGCAATGTCTTGGCCTTGCCAGACAGGGCAGTCAGCGGTAAGGTGCATATTACCGCTGACTCATGGTCCAGCAGGCATCGACAGGGACGTTACCTATCTTTCACGGCGCATTGGGTGACTCTTCTGGCAGCTGGGAAGGATGCAGGACAAGGTGCAGTAGTGTTGGAGGTTGTTCCGCCACCACGCCTCCAAAATGTTACTACTGGTGATTCTGACACACCTCTCTTCTCCACCCCCTCCTCTTCTTCCTCCATGGCCTCTACCTGTGCTTTGTCCTCTGAACCAGCGGTGCTTCGTAGGCGTTCAATGGGCTACGCAAGTACGCAAGAAAAAAGATGCCATGCAGTGCTTGAGCTGGTGTGCTTGGGGGACAAGAGCCACACTGGGGCAGAGATTCTGTCAGCTCTGCAGGGGCAGGCTCAGAGGTGGTTGACGCCAAGCCAGCTTAAGCCAGGAAAGGTGGTTTGCGACAATGGCACCAACCTCCTCTCTGCCCTCTGACAGGGACAACTGACCCATGTGCCCTGTTTGGCTCACGTCCTTAACTTTGTGGTGCAGCGGTTCTTGAGCAGGTACCCAGGCTTACAGGAGGTCCTGAAGCAGGCCAGGAAACTCTGTGGGCATTTCCGCCAGTCATATAATGCCAGTGCTCGGCTGGCTGACCTGCAAAAGGAATCCAACCTGCTCAAGAACCGCCTAATCTGTGACATGCCCACCAGGTGGAACTCTACGTTGGCCATGCTGCAGCTGCTGCACATGCAGCAGAGGGCCATCAATGAGTATCTGTTGCAATATGGCACCAGGACAGGGTCAGGGGAGCTTGGATTTTTTCCCCACGCCAGTGGGCCATGATCAGGGATGCATGCACTGTCCTGGCACCATTTGAGGAGGCCACGAGGATGGCGAGCAGTGACAGTGTATGCATCAGTGACACTGTCCCTCTTGTCCACCTGTTGGAGTACACACTGCATGGAATAATGGACAGGGCACTTGAGGCAGAACAGAGGCAGGAGGAGGAGGACTTCCTTACCTCTCAAGGCCCCCTTTATCCAGACAGTGTTCCTGCTGGCTCGGCTATCACACAGGAAGAGGAGGAGAAGGAGGAGGAGGATTGTGTCAGCATGGAGGTGGAGCCTAGCACTCAGCATCAGCAGCAGTCTTCAAGGGATCAATTACAGTCCCAAGACACCCATGGACTTGTACGTGGCTGGGAGGAGGTGGCTGCGGATCATGTCATCCTGAGTGACCCAGTGGACTCCAGACCAAATGCCTCAGCAAACCTACGCTGTATGGCCTCCCTGATCCTGAAAAGCCTGCGGAGGGATCCTCGTATTCGTGCGATCAAGAAGAGGGATCATTACTGGCTGGCAACCCTCCTTGATCCACGGTACAAAAGTAAGGTTGCGGACCTTATCTTGCCGTCGCAGAGGGAGCAGAGGATGAAGCATCTTCGGGAGGCCTTGCAGAAAGGTCTGTGCAACATGTTCCCAGAGACTGGGAGGTTACAAATTCCTGGTCCTGGACAACGTGTTGCTGAGGCTTCGGTCAGTCAAAGAAGGAGCGGTGGAGAAGGTGGCTGTCTGACCGATGCGTTCAGACAATTTTTTAGTACGCATCCCCAAGGTAAGATCGGTTCCAGCAACCATCGTCAGCGTCTGGTTTACATGGTGCAGGAATACCTATGGGCAAGATCAGACTTGGACACCTTTCCCACCGAAAATCCTCTGGGTTACTGGGTCTTGAGGATGGATCACTAGCCAGAGCTTGCACAGTATGCAATTGAGCTACTGGCCTGTCCTGCATCCAGTGTTCTTTCGGAACGCACATTCAGTGCTGCTGGAGGCTTTGTAACCGATCACAGGGTGCGCCTGTCCACCGACTCGGTCGATCGACTGACCTTCATAAAAATGAATCAGCCTTGGATCACCACCAGCTACCAAGCACCTGATGCTGATGTAACCGAATATTTTTTTTTTAAATGTCAGATCCCTTCAAGACTGCCTATGCTGATGCTGAGTGACTATCCTGTTATGCTGAGTGACTATCCTCTTCCTCCTAAATGATCATGTTAATAGCTTGTAAGAACATTTTTGGTTCTGGGCACCGCCACCAGTGGCTAAGGCCCAATTTTTCAGACCCTGTTTAACAGGGGCGTGTAATTACAATTTTTGATGCAATACTTTGCAGCAGGGCTCATTGCTGCGCTCCAACTACAGTATCTGTGAGGGGTTGCAGTGTTGTGGCACCAGCACCAGTGCCTAAGGCCCAATTTTTCAGACCCTGTTTAACAGGGGCATGTAATTACAATTCTTGATGCAATACTTTGCAGCAGGGCTCATTGCTGCGCTCCAAGTACAGTATCTGTGAGGGGTTGCAGTGTTGTGGCACCAGTACCTAAGGCCCAATTGTTATGCCCCTGTTTAACATAATTGATTGGTCTGTGCCAAATTTATAGTGTCTACCAAATAGGGGATAGTTTTATTGCAATTACAATTCTAGATCTAATAATTCACAGCAGGGACCATTCCCGCACCCACCAAGAGTAACTGTGAGGACTTAGTGTTGTGGCACCAGCACCACCAACAAAGGCCCAATTTTTCCTACCACTGTTCAACAATGGCACGTAATTACAATTCTTGATATAATAGTTCACAGCAGGGCTTTCCAGCGCCCACCAAAACTAACTGTGGGGGCTTACAGTGTTGTGGCAACACCAACACCTAAGGGCCAAATTTCTGCACAGTATATACGGCAGGCCCCTACTTTTAAACATCCAACTTACAAACGACTCCTACTTGCAAACGAAAGGAGACAACAGTGAGAGGAAATCTACCCCTAGGAAGGGAAATTCTCTCCTGTAAGAGTTAATATGGGAAAAAAGTGTCTCCTCTCCACTGATGCTTTATCACCAATCCTTGTTTCAATAAAAACCCCAAATTTTCAAATAACATTTGTCATTGGGACGGAAAGTGAGGTGAAACGTTCTAAACATGTGCACACTGCACAGACAGCAAAACAAATGTTACAGTGGTGATAACTCTACCTTATGTTTTTCAAAAGCTTAAAAATAGATTTTGGGCTGGGGCTACACTTAAAAAATGTACCTGTTCCAAATTACAAACAGATTCTACTTAAGAAGAAAACTACAGGGTGCATACAAGACAGGGACTGTAGGTTTGTTCTTATGTAGAATCTGTTTGTGTGAGGGGGCGTGACCGGATGTTGAGGTGAGAGGCCGTAGCAACCCGGCCCCCGTACCTCGCTCCCATGTTGCGCTGTGATTGCGGGAATGGACGGAGAAAGTAGGAGAGGAGCGGCGGCGATGTGAGTGGGACTGGTCGGCTGACCCCCCCCCCCTGGAAATCGGGTGCCTGGAAATCCGAAGATCGGAGAGTGGAGCTGCACGGAGCGGAGGATAGGTGGCAGTGTGCGCACCCGTGAGGAGGATACAGGAATACATACCGGGAACCGCGCGCTTGCTATCTGCCGCCTGAAGCATTAGTGGTCTGGGCTGCCTGTTATCATACCCCTGCCGCCCTGCTGCGAGCCTGTCACAGCCATCCAGTTACCCAGCTATTCATGCATAAGGAGGCATCATTAAGGTACACCGGGTTTTTGCAATTCTGGACCCTGAGGTGAGCGGACTTTTTTTTGTATGTTTAAAACTTAAAGACCCAGGCATGTGGAGTACATTGGGTACAATAGTATCAACAGTGATTCCCTATTTTCCTTAGGGTGAGGAGCCTGGAGGAAGGTGGTCTGCTTCATAGGGGACTGCCTGGTCACCGGAGCCCGCAGAGGGATAGTGTGCGGGGAACATATAAAAGCATATTTATAGGGGGGTAAAAATGCCGGGCACACTATCGGTAATGACCAGGAACACCTCCAAGGACAGGTCAAGTGCAGGCACACAGCAACAGCAACAGCCTCAGTCTCAGTCTCAACCCCAGGCACAGTCAACCAGGGGGACTAAAGCAAGCCAGGCAGCAGCCGCGGCCGCGGCTAAACTAGAAAAGTTTGGGCAGGGGGCGTGGCCAGCGCGGCATGTGAGCAGTCGCATCTTCACAGAGCTCCCGCTTTGATCCTCCACTGATCCGGTATCCGGCACCGCAGAACACCCAGATTTTCGCCATCCGAACCTGGGAGAGTCCCCTCATCACCCGGCGGCCACTTAGGAACTTCACAGAGGCATGATGACCCGAGGACAGAGAGGAGAAGGATCCAAGCAGGATTCCCAAAATGGCGCCGCCCCGCCATCAGCACAGAGGGGACGCGCTGCAGAGAAGACAAACGAGGGGGGGAGTAAGCAGTTGAAACCACCCAAGGATCCTCCCGGAGAACCCCCTAAAGATATGAGGTACTATGCACAAAAAATGGCAGGGAAACTGAACTTGGCAGGAGCGCTGCCCCTGGAAGAGGGAGCCGCATGCAGTGACACTGACATGGAGGAGGGGGGGCGAGTGCTGGGAGCGGGCGCCATGATAGCTCACTTGCAGGAGGACAGTGAAGAACCTGATGAGGAGGGGGGTGAACAGCCTACTATGGCTGACTTACTAAGAGCTGTTAATAAATGCACAGCCTCTGTGAATGGCCTGCAAGTCCGCTTTGGGAACCTGGAGGAAGGGGTATGTCTGATTAGACAAGACATTCAAAAAATTAGGGAAAGAACCACGGCAGCTGAGAGCAGGATAAGTGATATAGAGGACAGACTCCCCGAACTGACCAGAGATGCCCAATCCACTGCACGCCTAGCCAGGGCTATAGATATGAGGGCAGAAGATTTTGAGAACCGCCTCAGGCGCAATAATGTTCGCATAGTGGGGCTGCCGGAGAAAGTGGAGGGCCGGGAACCCACACAATTTGTGGAACAGTGGATGGCAGATCTATTTGGCAAGGAGGCGTTCACTCATTTGTATGCGGTTGAGAGGGCCCACCAAGTGCCTACCAGACCTCTCCCACCGGGTAACCATCCTCGCCCGATGCTGGCCAGACTGTTAAACTACAGAGACAGAGAAATTATATTGCGGCTGGCCAGGGAGAAGAAGAACATTCAATTCAATGGCACAAGGGTCTCCTTCTACCCTGACTTTTCCCCTGCAGTTCAGAAGAGCCGGGCGCACTTTGCTGACATCAAGAAACGCTTGCAGAAGCTGCAGGCACCCTATGCCATGCTTTACCCTGTGAGGCTCAGAGTCATCCTGAGGGGCCAAGCACACTTTTTTGAAAACCCTGCAGATGCCTCGGACTGGCTGGATGCCAACGCGGGAGCATTTCACCAAAGACCCCCCGAGGATGATGACTGATGGGCCTGACAAGTTCTTGCTGATACCGCCCTACCTTTTCCTCGGCTGAGGATAGTGCCGGATACGAACATTGATTATTTTCACTTAATGCGAGTTCGGAAAAGTGTTTATTAATGGCAATGCTTACCTCACGGATTGCCTGTAAATGGACGGCCATGTTGGCTGAGTCCATGGACTGTTCATGGGACCCGTTGTCCCAAGCAAATCGGGAGTGCCCGTTGGCACCCCAGAACCTGTATTTCCTAGAGGGCCACGTGAAGAAGGCTCTTATATCTGAAAGGCCTGTTGGCCTACTACGGACAGGGTCTGTAAGTTGGTTCACCGCACCGTTGTGCGCACTGGGTTGCTACGGCAACACGAGAATTTGTTCCAGAGCAGACAGTTTCTATTTTCAGACTTGCAGAGTTCCAGTTCTATCTACTAACCGGCAGTCTATGCCGCCCCGGATGTCTTCCCAACCTGACATTTGGGGTCTTCCCCCTGATGGTTACATGCTTGATTTCCCCTGATGGAGACTGTCACAGTGTTGTCCTGGAACATTAGGGGGTTACAGGATCCTCTGAAACGTACTATGGTGTCCTCCCTGATGAGGAAACGCCTGCCTGCCATCTGTGCCTTGCAGGAGACACATCTTACTGCTGATTCTAAGTCGTGCCTGAACTATCGGTGGGTGGGCAGAGCGTATCACTCCACTCACACTTCCTATTCCAGGGGTGTGAGTGTTTTGATACACAGCTCCATAAATTTTGAAGAGCTCAGCTCTATGGTTGATGATGAGGGCAGATATGTTTTTCTCATGTGCAGGCTGTTTACCTTTAAATGTATTCTTGCTTTTGTGTATATACCTCCTCCGTACAATAACCAGGTGTTGAGAGCCTTAATGGAGTTTCAGTTGCGGTTCCCGGAGGTGCCTTTGTATGCCTTCGGGGATTTCAACTGCTTTATGGACCCTTTGCTAGACAAACATCCCCCGGGGGGAGGAGGGAGGGGGAAGTATTGCACGGCCCTAAGGAAATTTATAGAGGAGGTGGGGTGGAAGGACCCATGGAGGGCAAGGAACCCGGGAGTGAAGCAATTTTCATGCTTCTCAAAGGGCAATTCGTCTTTGTCCAGGATTGATTTACAGTATGTATATGCTCTTATGCGGCTGGGCGTTACGTTTCGGGGATGAAGTATGCTCCCAGAAGCGTGTCGGATCACTCGCCACTGATTGTGTCTTTAGAGGTGCGTCCCCCTTCCGCAGTGGCCAAGGCCCCGTGGAAGATGAACGCCTTTTGGATGAATCTCTTTTCGTCTCATGAACAGATAGAGTCCCAAATTTTGGAATTTTGGCGTATTCATGAGGCCCCTGAGACTGTGTCCAGGGATTGGGAGGCCTTTAAAGCTGTTTTGAGGGGTATATTTATTACAAAAATACAGGCTATTAAGAGGAAGACTCATGCTCGGAGGGAGGGAATGGAACTGTTGGCCAAGGAACTAGAGGGCACCTATGTCACGGACCCGTCTGAACCGAATAGAAAGGCGTGGCTGTCGGCGCAGGATGCCCTGTACCGGGTCACGTCTTCAGGCGCAGAGAGGAAGCGCTTTTTTCAGAAGGCGGCTTTCTATGAGGAGGGTGAGCACACAGGCCGCATGTTGGCGACCATTGCCCATTCCCAGCAGCTGTCCCCTTCAATTGGAGCACTACGTGCTCCCTCGGGAGTGGTGACTAACTCCCCAGACCAAATCTTGACAGAGCTTGGTCGTTTTTACTCTTCCCTTTATGAATCCAAGCGTACGTATTCGTTAGAGTCTTTAGATGACTACTTGGACCATGTCCCTCTACCTACCTTGACGGACTCCGCTAGAGAGGAGCTTGATGCCCCTTTGACCCTGGGTGAGCTGCAGATGGCGACTAACATGTTTCCCAACTCGAAGGCACCGGGAGATGACGGGCTTCCTGCCGAAGTGTACAAACAGTATGGAGAGCAGGTGCTACCGCACCTGCTGAGTAGTGATGAGCCGAACACCCCCGGGTTCGGTTCGCACCAGAACCCGCGAACGGACCGGAAGTTCGAACGAACATTAGAACCCTATTAAATACAATGGATGCGAACGTTCGAATTCTAAAGTGCTAATTATAACAACTATTATGCATGTTATTGTCCTAAAAAGGGTTTGGGAACCCGGGTTCTGCACCAGGGGACATGTATCAATGCAAAAAGAAGTTTTAAAAACGGTCGTTTTTCGGGAGCAGTCATTTTAATGATGCATAAAGTGAAAAAAAAAAAGTCAAATATTCCTTTAAATATCGTACCTGGGGGGTGTCTAAAGTATGCCTGTGAAGTGCCACGTGTTTCCCGTGTTTAGAACTGTCCCTGCACAAAATGACACTTCTAAAGGAAAAAAAAGCCATTTAAAACTGCTTGCGGCTTTAATGTAATGTCTGGTCCCGGTAATATGGATGAAATTCTTTAAGAAAAATGGCATAGCTACCCCATGACCCCCCCCCCCTACCCCAGCCCATTACCAGCCCCTTTGGGTCTTGTATGGATATTAAGGGGAACCCCGCACATAAAATAAAAAAGGCCCTATATACTCTGAACAGCCGTATACAGGCGGTGCATACAAGACAGGGACTGTAGGTTTGTTCTTATGTAGAATCTGTTTGTAATTTTGAACAGGTACATTGTTGAAGTGTAGCTCCAGCCCAAAAATCTATTTTTAAACTTTTTGGAAAACATAGGTAAGGGTTATCACCCCTGTAACATTTGTTTTGCTGTCTGTGCCCCTGTTCAGAACATTTCACCTCACTTTCCGTCCCAATGACAACTGTTTTTGAAATGTGGTGTTTTTCTTGAAACAAGGATTGCTGATAAAGCATCAGTACAGAGGAGACACCTTTCTCCCATATTTATTCTTACAGGAGAGAATTTTCCTTCCTAGTGGTAGATTTCCTCTCACTTCCTGTTGTCTTCTTGCGTTTGCAAGTAGGAGTCGTTTGTAAGTTGGATGTTTGAAAGTAGGGACCTGCCGTATATACTCTGCAGAAATAGGCCCCTTAGTTGTTGGTGTTGGCACAACACTGTAAGCACTCACAGTTACTCTTGGTTGGTGCTGGAACGCCCTGCTGTCAACTATTATATCAGGAATTTTAATTACATATAATTGTTGAACAGTGGTAGTAAAAATTGGGCCTTTGATGGTGGTGCTGGTGCCACAACACTGTAAGCCCTGACAGTTACTCTTGGTGGGTGCAGCAATGGGCCCTGCTGTGAATTATTAGATCAAGAATTGTAATTACATGCCCCTGTTGAACAGGGGCTGAAAAATTGGGCCTTAGGCACTGGTGGCACAACACTGCAACCCCTCACAGATACTGTACTTGGAGCACAGCAATGAGCCCTGTTGCAAAGTATTGCTTCAAAAATTGTAATGACACGCCCCTGTTAAACAGGGGCTGAAAAATTGGGCCTTAGGCACTGGTGGCACAACACTGCAACTCCTCACAGATACTGTACTTGGAGCACAGCAATGAGCCCTGTTGCAAAGTATTGCTTCAAAAATTGTAATTACACGCCCCTGTTAAACAGGGGCTGAAAAATTGGGCGTTAGGCACTGGTGGCGGCACCCATAAACAAAAATGATCTTCCAAGCTATCATCATCAATCGTATCATTGAGGACTCGGAGGAGGAGGATAGCCAGTCAACATAACAGCACAGGCACTCAGCATCAGCATCAGTCTTGAAGGGATGTGACATTTTAAAATCAATTAGTCTGTTATATCAGCATCAGGTGTGTGGTAGCTGGTGGTGATCCAAGACTGGTTCATCTTGATGAAAGTCAGTCGATCAACCGAGTCGGTGGACAGGCGCACCCTGTGATCCGTGACAAATCCTCCAGCAGCACTGAATGTGCGTTCCGAAAGAACGCTGGATGCAGGACAGGCCAGTAGCTCAATTGCATACTGTGCAAGCTCTGGCCAGTGATCCATCCTCAAGACCCAGTAAGCCAGAGGATTTTCGGTGGGGAAGGTGTCCAAGTCTGACCTTGCCCCTAGATATTCCTGCACCATGTTTATCAGACGCTGGCGATGGTTGCTGGAACCAATCATACTTTGGGGCTGCGGACTAAAGAATTGTCTGAACGCATCGGTCAGACGGCCACCTTCCCCACCGCTCCTTCTTTGACTGGCCGAAGCCTCAGCAACTCGTTGTCCAGGACCAGGAGTTTGCAACCTCCCAGTCTCTGGGAACGCGTTGCACAGACCTTTCTGCAAGGCCTCCCGGAGTTGTCTCATCCTCTGCTCCCTCTGCGACGGTAACATAAGGTCCGCAACCTTACCCTTGTACCGTGGATCAAGGAGAGTGGCCAGCCAGTAATGGTCCCTCTCCTTGATCCGAAGAATACGAGGATCCTTCCGCAGACTTTGCAGGATCAGGGAGGCCATGCAGCGTAGGTTTGCTGAGGCATTCGCTCCGGAGTCCTCTGGGTCACTAAGGACGACATGATCCGCAGCCACCTCCTCCCAGCCACGTACAAGTCCACTGGTTTCTTGGGACTGTAAATCATCCCTAAAAGACTGCTGCTGATGATGCTGAGTGCCAGCCTCCACCTCCATGCTGACACAATCCTCCTCCTCCTCCTCCTCCTCCTCCTCTTCCTGTGCGATGGGTGGGACAGAAGGAACACTGTCTGGGTAAAGGGGGCCTTGAGAGGCAAGGAAGTCCTCCTCTTCCTGCCTCTGTTCTGCCTCAAGTGCCCTGTCCATTATTCCACGCAGCGTGTGCTCCAACAGGTGGACAAGAGGTACAGTGTCACTGATGCATGCACTGTCACTGCTCACCATCCTCGTGGCCTCCTCAAATGGTGCCAGGACAGTGCATGCATCCCTGATCATGCCCCACTGGCGTGGAGAAAAAAAACCAAGCTCCCCTGACCCTGTCCTGGTGCCGTAGTCGCACAGGTACTCATTGATGGCCCTCTGCTGCGTGTGCAGCCGCTGCAGCATGGCCAACGTTGAGTTCCACCTGGTGGGCATGTCACATATAAGGCGGTTCTTGGGCAGGTTCAACTCCTTTTGCAGCTCAGCCAGGCGAGCACTGGCATTATAAGATCTGCGGAAATGCACACAGACTTTCCTGGCCTGCCTCAGGACATCCTGTAAGCCCGGGTACCTGCCCAAGAACCGCTGCACCACCAGGTTAAGGACGTGAGCCACACAGGGCACATGGGTCAGTTGTCCCTGTCGGAGGGCGGAGAGGAGGTTGGTGCCATTGTCGCAAACCACCATTCCTGGCTTAAGCTGGCGTGGCGTCAACCACCTCTCGGCCTGGCCCTGCAGAGCAGACAGGACCTCTGCCCCAGTGTGGCTTCTGTCCCCCAAACACACCAGCGCAAGCACGGCATGGCATCTTTTTGCCTGCGTACTTGCGTAGCCCCGTGAACGGCTACGGAGCACCGCTGGTTCATAGGACAAACCACAGGAAGAGGCCATGGAGGAAGAAGAAGAGGAGGGGGTGGAGGAGAGAGGTGTGTCACAACCAGTAGTAGCATTTTGGAGGCGTGGCGGTGGGACAACCTCCAACACTACTGCACCTTGTCCTGAATCCTTCCCAGCTGCCAAAAGAGTGACCCAATGGGCCGTGAAAGAAAGGTAACGTCCCTGTCCATGCCTGCTGGACCATGAGTCAGCGGTAATATGCACCTTACCGCTGACCGCCCTGTCCAGCGAGGCCAAGACATTGCCTTCCACATGCCGGTAGAGAGCCGGAATAGCCTTCCGTGAGAAAAAGTGGCGTTTGGGAACCTGCCACTGAGGAACCGCACATTGCACAAACTCACGGAAGGGGGCCGAGTCTACCAACTGAAAAGGCAGCAGTTGAAGCGCTAGCAATTTAGCCAAGCTAGCATTCAACCGCTGGGCATGTGGATGGCTGGGAGTGAACTTCTTTCGACGGTCCAGCAGCTGGGGCAGGGAAATTTGCCTGCTAGAATCGGACGTCGGTGTACTGCTAGCAGAGTGGGCGCAAGTACTTGGCTGTGACACACCTAATTCTACACCTTCATTCCTCTCAGTGCATGTTTCAGAGAGGACTGAAGTTATAGTGGGGTTGGAGATCCCAGCTGATGCGGTGCAAGGAGAGGTCCGCTTTGTTCTTTGGTGTGGGTCTTTGAGGTAGGCTTGCCAACGAGCTGCATGGCAGGTCAACATATGTCTGGTCAGGCATGTGGTACCCAAGCGGCTGATGTTTTGGCCACGCGATATACGCTTGAGACATATGTTGCAAACAGCAGCTGTGCGATCTGATGCACTAGCCTCAAAAAAGGCCCACACCAAAGAACTTTTTGAATGACGGGCAGAGGCAGCGCCCTGCACAGGCGGAGCTCTGCGGTGTGATTCCGTCGGTGTACTGCCCTTACGCTGGCCACCAAAGGGCATCCTGCCTCGTTGGAGATGTGCCTCCTCCTCATCCTCCTCCTCCTCCTCTCTCCTATTAGGCACCCACGTGGAGTCATTGACCTCATCATCCCCTCCCTCCTCATCACTGGAGCCAATCTGGCAGTATGCTGCAGCTGCTGGAACATGACTGCCAGATTGGTGTCCTTCTTGAGCATCCCCTCTGTCTGCTCTCACGCTACTGCCTTCCTCTAGCTGGGTTTCATCATCAGACCCTTCGAAACGCTGGGCATCCTCCTGGAGCATGTACCCAACACTGTGCTGAAACAGTTCGGGGGACTCCTCAGGAGGAGGACATGGTGGGTCTAGGGAAGGAGTGACTGATGATTTGTCTGACATTGATACCAGGGAAGACGACGCTTTGGCAGCTGCTTTTCCAGTACCCTGAGCCTGGGTGAGAGAGGATGAGGAGGAGGAGGAGGGCTTGGTCATCCACTCTACCAAGTCTTCGGCATGATGTGG
Source organism: Rana muscosa (assembly GCA_029206835.1). Taxonomy (NCBI): domain Eukaryota; kingdom Metazoa; phylum Chordata; class Amphibia; order Anura; family Ranidae; genus Rana; species Rana muscosa. Next base: position 358,353,233 of record CM055122.1, read on the forward strand.
CTCAACATGTCCAGCTGCCGAAAAGAAGGACAAGCGTGTCCCATGGCCATGTGCTGATGACAATGCACCGCGTCCACGACCAGCACTGTTGCCCCCAGACACAGAGCCTGCTTGCCCTCTTTTATTGCCTCCTGACTGTCTGCCTCTCCTTGTTTGCCTTCCAGACATTCTAATAGATGGCCTGCAGGGAGATGGGAAAAAAGCAATAAGGGCTACCTTCAGGTGTCCTTCTCTGTCCCTGGAAACAAGGACTTGCAGAGTGAAAGAAAAAAAACACTCTCCCTACCTACAGTTTTCTGTCCCTAGAAAAAATGTTTTTTTTAATCACAATATAGCACAAGGAAAATTAACTCACTGTCCTTACAGGTCCCTGGAAACAAGGACTTGCAGAGTGAAAGAAAAAAAACACTCTCCCTACCTACAGTTTTCTGTCCCTAGAAAAAAATGTTTTTTTTAATCACAATATAGCAAAAGGACAATTCACTCACTGTCCTTCCAGGTCCCTGGAAACAAGGACTTGCAGAGTGAAAGAAACTGACACTGTCCCTACCTAGAGTTTTCTGTCCCTAGAATAAATGTTTTTTTTAATCACAATATAGCAAAAGGACAATTCACTCACTGTCCTTCCAGGTCCCTGGAAACAAGGACTTGCAGAGTGAAAGAAACTGACACTGTCCCTACCTAGAGTTTTCTGTCCCTAGAATAAATGTTTTTTTTAATCACAATATAGCAAAAGGACAATTCACTCACTGTCCTTCCAGGTCCCTGGAAACAAGGACTTGCAGAGTGAAAGAAACTGACACTGTCCCTACCTAGAGTTTTCTGTCCCTAGAATAAATGTTTTTTTTAATCACAATATAGCACAAGGAAAATTAACTCACTGTCCTTACAGGTCCCTGGAAACAAGGACTTGCAGAGTGAAAGAAAAAAAACACTCTCCCTACCTACAGTTTTCTGTCCCTAGAAAAAAATGTTTTTTTTAATCACAATATAGCAAAAGGACAATTCACTCACTGTCCTTCCAGGTCCCTGGAAACAAGGACTTGCAGAGTGAAAGAAACTGACACTGTCCCTACCTAGAGTTTTCTGTCCCTGGAATAAATGTTTTTTTCAGCACAATATAGCACAAGGACAATTAACTCACTGTCCTTACAGGTCCCTGGAAACAAGGACTTGCAGAGTGAAAGAAAAAAAATACTCTCCCTACCTACAGTTTTCTGTCCCTAGAAAAAAATGTTTTTTTTAATCACAATATAGCAAAAGGACAATTCACTCACTGTCCTTCCAGGTCCCTGGAAACAAGGACTTGCAGAGTGAAAGAAACTGACACTGTCCCTACCTAGAGTTTTCTGTCCCTAGAATAAATGTTTTTTTTAATCACAATATAGCAAAAGGACAATTCACTCACTGTCCTTCCAGGTCCCTGGAAACAAGGACTTGCAGAGTGAAAGAAACTGACACTGTCCCTACCTAGAGTTTTCTGTCCCTAGAATAAATGTTTTTTTTAATCACAATATAGCAAAAGGACAATTCACTCACTGTCCTTCCAGGTCCCTGGAAACCAGGACTTGCAGAGTGAAAGAAACTGACACTGTCCCTACCTAGAGTTTTCTGTCCCTAGAATAAATGTTTTTTTTAATCACAATATAGCAAAAGGACAATTCACTCACTGTCCTTCCAGGTCCCTGGAAACAAGGACTTGCAGAGTGAAAGAAACTGACACTGTCCCTACCTAGAGTTTTCTGTCCCTAGAATAAATGTTTTTTTTAATCACAATATAGCAAAAGGACAATTCACTCACTGTCCTTCCAGGTCCCTGGAAACAAGGACTTGCAGAGTGAAAGAAACTGACACTGTCCCTACCTAGAGTTTTCTGTCCCTAGAATAAATGTTTTTTTTAATCACAATATAGCAAAAGGACAATTCACTCACTGTCCTTCCAGGTCCCTGGAAACAAGGACTTGCAGAGTGAAAGAAACTGACACTGTCCCTACCTAGAGTTTTCTGTCCCTAGAATAAATGTTTTTTTTAATCACAATATAGCAAAAGGACAATTCACTCACTGTCCTTCCAGGTCCCTGGAAACAAGGACTTGCAGAGTGAAAGAAACTGACACTGTCCCTACCTAGAGTTTTCTGTCCCTAGAATAAATGTTTTTTTTAATCACAATATAGCAAAAGGACAATTCACTCACTGTCCTTCCAGGTCCCTGGAAACAAGGACTTGCAGAGTGAAAGAAACTGACACTGTCCCTACCTAGAGTTTTCTGTCCCTAGAATAAATGTTTTTTTTAATCACAATATAGCAAAAGGACAATTCACTCACTGTCCTTCCAGGTCCCTGGAAACAAGGACTTGCAGAGTGAAAGAAACTGACACTGTCCCTACCTAGAGTTTTCTGTCCCTAGAATAAATGTTTTTTTAATCACAATATAGCAAAAGGACAATTCACTCACTGTCCTTCCAGGTCCCTGGAAACAAGGACTTGCAGAGTGAAAGAAACTGACACTGTCCCTACCTAGAGTTTTCTGTCCCTAGAATAAATGTTTTTTTTAATCACAATATAGCAAAAGGACAATTCACTCACTGTCCTTCCAGGTCCCTGGAAACAAGGACTTGCAGAGTGAAAGAAACTGACACTGTCCCTACCTAGAGTTTTCTGTCCCTAGAATAAATGTTTTTTTTAATCACAATATAGCAAAAGGACAATTCACTCACTGTCCTTCCAGGTCCCTGGAAACAAGGACTTGCAGAGTGAAAGAAACTGACACTGTCCCTACCTAGAGTTTTCTGTCCCTAGAATAAATGTTTTTTTTAATCACAATATAGCAAAAGGACAATTCACTCACTGTCCTTCCAGGTCCCTGGAAACAAGGACTTGCAGAGTGAAAGAAACTGACACTGTCCCTACCTAGAGTTTTCTGTCCCTAGAATAAATGTTTTTTTTTAAGCACACTATAGCAGAAGCACAAAACACACTGACACTCTCCCTACCTATCCTTCTCTTTCCCTAAACTAAAGGAATCCAGGTTAAGCAAGAAAGAAATAACAGTCACTGTCCCTGCCTATGCTACTCTATCCCTGCTCCGGAACACACTACACTAGGCCGCCGTGCTGGCGGCCTTTTATAGTGTGGGGCGTGTACTAAACACCCTCAGCAATAATTGGCCACAGGCATCCTGCCTGTGGCCAATCATTGCTCTCCTCGCTGCCGGCGCTGTGATTGGCCAAGCATGCGGGGTCACAGTGCATGCTTGGCCAATCACAGCGCCTGGATGACACTGCGATGGCGTAGTGCATTGTGGGCCGTTCGCGTCACTCGAATTTGGCGCGAACGGCCCAAATCGTTCGATCTTCGTCGAACGATCGAACAGCCAATGTTCGAGTCGAACGTATGTTCGACTCGAACACGAAGCTCATCCCTACTGCTGAGAGTCTTTAATGCAGCAAAGGTGACCGGTACCCTCCCCCAGTCCATGACTAGAGCTAACATTGTTTTAATTCTGAAACCAGGCAAGGACCCCTTAGACCCGGGATCGTACAGGCCCATTTCGCTCTTACAAAACGATGTTAAGATCCTGGCCAAGGCACTGGCAGTGAGACTGAATAAGGTTATATCCACTATAATTCACTCGGATCAGTCAGGGTTTATGCCCCAAAAATCGACAGCGATAAATCTGCGTAGACTTTATCTGAACATTCAATCGCGGGCGGACAATGTAGGTGACCGGGCATTGCTATCCCTAGATGCCCATAAGGCGTTTGATAGCGTCAAATGGGACTATCTGTGGGCGGTAATGAGGAAGTTTGGGTTTGGGACTGAGTTCATTCAGTGGGTGCAGCTGCTGTACTCTTCTCCGGTAGCGGCTATACGGGAGGGGGGAAGGATTTCGCATACGTTTAAATTACATAGAGGCACACGACAGGGCTGCCCCCTCTCCCCACTCCTGTTTGCCCTGGCCATTGAGCCGTTAGCTGCCTTGATTAGGGACTGTCCCTCAGTGCAGGGATTTCGATATGGGGATCTTCAGGAGAAGATCATGTTATATGCAGATGACACTATGCTTCTCCTTGGGGATACCTCCACTTCACTGACTGTGGCCATGACTATAGTGCGGCAATTCGGTACATACTCCGGGTTAGTTATTAATTGGACTAAGTCCTCCCTCCTGTTGTTGGATCGGGATCCTTTGGCATTCTCTCGACCTTGCAGGACATCCCTGTTGCTAAGTCCTTTAAATATTTGGGCATCCAGGTCACAGCTTGCTTGCTCGAATATGTTAACCTTAATCTCACCCCTCTGATCAACCGCTGTCGCGATCGGGTAAAGGTGTGGAGCAAGTTGAGGCTGTCACTGGTGGGGAGGGTGAACCTGATAAAAATGATCCTTATGCCGCAGCTGCTGTACGTGCTACACAATTCCCCCATGGTGATCCCTCTGAAAAAGTTTAGAATTATTAATTTGATCTTTCGATCACTTATATGGCTCTCCAAACCCCCTAGGGTCAAACTTGAACAATTGCAGCGCTCCAAAGACAACGGGGGATTGGCATTGCCCAATCCCTGGCTGTACTATTTAGCTTCACAAATGCAGCATATTGCACGAGTTATATCCCCTCGCCAGGACCTGGTACTGAATTTGCTGGACCCCTCAGTCCAACTGCTTAGCTACACGACGGGGGGAGGGGGGGAGTGGCGGATGGTCTGGAGGCCCTGAGGTACAGTAAATCTAACAAGCTCTTCCCCACGTATGCACTCATGCAAAAAACTTGGAATAAGGTCCGGATGCTTCAGGGAGTGACTGGCTTTACCGTCTACAGTCCTATATGGGAAAACCAATACTATAGGGAAATTGCCAAATTGCCGTATGGACAGAGGTGGGCGCAGTATGGGGTGTCACATATGACTCAAATATTTAGAGATGGCAGGTTAAAGACTTTTCAGGAGCTAAGGATGGAGTTCCGACTGCCGGTCTCCATGCAGTTTTACTATCTCCAGCTTAAGCACGCAGTTGAAGCGCAGAGGGAGACGGACGTTTGGTCCTTGGACTCGGCGTCGGTCTTCAACTACTTGTTTGAGGTGACGACATATAAGGGGTTCATCTCTTGTTGCTACGCCAGGTTGCTTAACCTCTTTCTACAGGGCGCCCCTTTGAGGGCAGTGTCCCTGTGGGAACAGGACGTGGGCGCGTTCGAGGAAGAGCAGTGGGAGGAGGCTTTACAAGCGGTCCCCTCGTGCTCCCTGAACGTGGCTCATAGGTTGTCTCAGCTCTATATTCTTCTGAGGGTTCACTACACACCGGCTAGATTGGCCCGCATGGGGATGACCCCCGATCCGTCCTGCACCAGGTGCTGCAGGGATCACGGGGATCTCATTCACTTGCTGTGGAGATGCCCGAAGCTTCACTTGTACTGGACACGGGTCGTTGACACTATTAATGGCGCTTTCCACTCTCAGATACCACTGGACCCTCGGGTCTGCCTGCTGGGGATACTAGATCACCTCCAGTTGGGGGGTATCCCCAAGCAGGCTATTAGTAGGGCCTTATTCCAGGCCCGTCTGATGATTTTGAGACATTGGAAAGATACTGCGGCGCCCACGGTACAGGAGTGGATCACACAGATGGGGGTTACGCTTAGGATGGAAAAACTTGTCTACCAACGCAGAGGGACTTGTACGAAATATGACAAACTATGGGACCCATGGCTGAGTGTTCCGGGTCTGGCACCTTTGGATTTGATATATGATCGATTGTTCTGACCTTGTTCAGGACCAGTATACAGGAGGTGACTGTGATCTGGGGGAGGGCAGGTGGGGAAGGTTGAATAAAGTGTATTTGGGTGTGCTGAGTCACACTGATTGGTCATACTGTTGGTTATCTGGAACTGTGCGAGGATGTATTCTGTCTTTTGTTTTTACAACTGCTCAATAAAGAACTTGTTTGAGAAAAAAAAAAAAGAAAAGTTTGGGCACGTCCCGGCATGTACAGCAAGCTACACACCTACAAAGGGACAAGGGTGTCAACAACTGAACCCCCAGCGGAAGAGTCTAGGTCAGATAACAACTATAGTGACACCTGGAAAGATGGCAGGGGGTACAGGGCCTAAGGGGAAAGTATCGGGCAATCTGGCAGAGCCAAATACAGGACCAATACCGGAGGGTGAACCCTCTATGAGAGAGATCTTTTCCGCAATTAACAGCTGCAAATCCTCACTGTCTGAAATATTTGGCCAGCTGCGGGAGATAAAGGAAGATATGTCAGTATTAAAGCAAGATGTGCAGGGGATTGGCGTGAGGACCTCCGCTCTGGAGGAGAGGTTAAGCCAGGTTGAGGACGATGTTAGCCCTATGGTAACCGAGATGGAAACAATGAGAGAACAATTGAACATGTGTATAAATAAAATAGATGACATGGAAAATAGGTTACGAAGGAAAAATATAAGAGTACTAGGCCTCCCTGAGAAAAGTGAAGGTAACTGCCCTACTGAATTTATGGAAGACTGGCTAATAGGAGTATTTGGTAAGGACTGCCTATCAAAATACTTTTCAATCGAACGGGCCCATAGAGTCCCCTTTAGGGCGCCGGCTGAGGGAGGTCGACCGAGACCTATGCTCATTAAACTCTTACACTTCACAGATAAAATTACCATTCTCCAAAAGGCAAGAGAGTTGAAAAATATACAAGTAAACGGTGCAAGAATATCAATTTATGCAGATTTCTCCCCTGAATTGCAGAGACAGAGAGCTAAATTTACCGAGTGTAAACACAGACTTCAGCAAAAAGGAATTAGATATGCAATGTTCTATCCAGCACGTTTAAGGATAACTGTGAATGGGGAAAACAAGTTTTTTAACACACCCGCCGAGTTGACATCTTGGATGAACACAAGGGAAGGAGAACCACAGCAGAGTGGAACTGTTTAGTAATTACACAAAGGAACTTTAGTAACAATTTTTTTTTCAGTCTGCTTCTCTTTCTTTTTTCTTTTTGAGAGAGGGGGAAGGAGGGGTGGAGGGAGGGAGAGGAGGAAGTGGAAACATGCACAGAAACTTAAGCGAAACGTAAGCAAAATTTCTCCCCCCCTCCTCCCCTTTTTTTTTCCCCTTCCCCACTTGGGTGAGCGTTTTTTTTTTTTTGCACAACGCATTTTTTTATTTACTTATTTACTTATTCACTTATTTGTTCATTTTTTTTTTTTTTTTGCACAATGAGAAAAAAGGAAAGGATTTTTTTTTTTTTTTTGCAACATGGGAGCGGGAGGGGGGAGGGTAGAAGGGAAGGGTTGTGAAAGTGTACTCTCAGTATTTTTTGTGGGGAGTGGTACAAGGGTGGAGGGCAAAGAAGACAAAACATAATGCATGTAAAAAGTGCGTAAGAAAGTTTGTTACACACAAACCATTCAAAACACTAAAACACATATTAAGAGGAGTGGTAGGGAGAGGTCTCACCTCAAAGGTAGGATGCGGTCACATTAGAAGCCCTCTATTTGGGCCCCAAGAAGGGCGGGGGGAGCAGCGGGTGGGAAGGGGAGGGGTGGGTGGGAAAGTATGTTTGTTTTGGGCACTAGAAGAGGGGGGAGATTCACTAAAAACACAAATCTTTGAGCGAAGAGTATTAACGGCACATTTTGGTAAGATGGGAGGCATAAAGATAAGAGCAGTCCTTAAAGGGGTAGATGACAGATAGTAGGGAGGTTGGGAAGAGAACCCCAAAACCTGGTAAAAGTATGAAAGTGTGTTCATGGAATGTTCGGGGGGTAAAAGATTCAACTAAAAGACAAGTGATTTTCTCAACAGCAGAAAGGAAGGACATCAAAATGCTGTGTCTGCAGGAGACGCACCTGGACGGGGAGACTATTAAGATACTAAAACATAGGAAATACAAAACACAGTACCATTCTACACACACTTCCTATTCAAGGGGTGTGAGTGTTTTGATAGATTCGGGCGCAGTGTTCTCCTGTAGACAGAGCAAGATAGATCCTAAGGGACGGTATGTGTTTCTTCATTGTTGGATAGAAACAAAAGAATATGTGGTGGCAAATATATATATCCCCCCCCCATTTGAAACCGTAGTCCTTTGGGCGCTAATAGAGTTCGTTATGGATAAGGTGGGGGTTCCCGTTATAGTGGTAGGGGATTTTAACATGACCATGGATAAAGGAATAGATAGGTTCCCGGCGGGTGCTTCCGCAGGACATCCGTCTGCCAGCCCTCTCCTTCATTTTTGTGAGGGGGTGGGTTTGACAGACGTGTGGCGGAGGAGACACCCGGGGGAAAAACAATTCTCCTGTCACTCAAGGACGCACGGTACCCTGTCCAGAATAGACCTCGTACTTTGTAACGAGGAGGCACTAGAAGTGGTGGGGGAGGTGGTTTATGAAACAAGAAGCATCTCAGATCACTCCCCAGTAATACTTGAAATAAAGCTGGATAAGGGGCATGGTAGTGGGGATTGGAAGATAAACCCATTCTGGTTGGAAGTAATTGGGGACCCGGGGGGAATTTGCGACAGTCTGAATGAATTTGTAGTATTAAATACCGGATCAGCCTCAACAGGAGGAGTGATTTGGGATGCTCTGAAAGCATTCTTACGGGGAATATTAATTCAAAAGGTATCAGTAGCTAAAAAACAGTCACGCGCTAAGGAAATTGCAGGGAGAGAAAAAGTGTTTAGCTCAGAGCTCAATTATATAAGAAATCCAACCCCAGAAAATCATGCAGAATGGTTAGTGTCACAGGGAGAGTACCAAAAAATAGTAATAAGCAAGGCGGAAAATAAAAAATTATTCCAGAAGCAGAATTTCTACGGGGAGGGCGAGAGAGTGGGGCGTATCCTGGCCCTAATAGCTAGGGCGGGGGCCCCCCCATCGGTTATTGTGGCGATAAGAGATGAGGAGGGGGAAGTCAGGAGAGGTACATCTGAAATAAAAGAGACCTTTAAAAAATATTATCAGAGTCTGTATAGTAGTACAACAAATGACAATTTAGAGAGGGAGATGGCAGACCTTTTTAAGGGCTCACAGATCCCTGGGCTATCAGAGGAAGATAGGGAGAGCCTGGAGGCACCGCTTACTCTGGAGGAGTTACAAATAGTAATAAAGGAGATGGCAGGTCAAAAGGCCCCGGGGCCGGATGGCCTACCAATAGAAATATATAAAACCTTTGGTGAGGTGTTGCTCCCAAAACTCCTGGAGGTTTTCAACTGGGCAGCAAAAGAAGGGCAGTTACCCCGGTCTATGACTGAAGCGACAATCATCATACTATTAAAGGAAGGGAAAGATCAGATGGAGACAGACTCATACAGACCAATATCTCTTTTATGTGCAGATGTTAAAATTCTGGCTAAAACCCTGGCAAGAAGGCTAAATAGGATAATCCCAAATTTGGTACATTTGGACCAGACGGGATTTATCCCAGGAAGGTCTACCTGCTCCAATATAAGAAGAGCATTCTTAAACACCCAGCTGCAGATGGAATCAGAGGGGTCTAGAGCGATATTGTCCTTGGATGCAGCCAAGGCGTTTGACAGCCTTGAGTGGCATTTTCTTTGGAAAACGTTGGCAGAGTACCATTTTGGTCCCAACTTTATCCAATGGATTAAAATACTATATAAAGACCTTAGAGCGAGGGTTAGGATAAATGGAGAATGTACAGACTGGTTCCAATTGGCGAGGGGGACAAGACAGGGATGCCCTTTGTCGCCCCTTCTTTTCGCCCTCGCCATGGAACCATTGGCCAGTGCTATAAGGACAGATCCAGAAATAAAGGGTTTCAAGAGGAGACTGGGGGAAGAGAAAATAGCTATGTATGCGGATGATATATTGCTCTTCCTAGGGGATTTGCAAACTTCACTGGCAGGGGCAATAAACATAATAGGGGAATTTGGAAAGTTCTCTGGAATAAAAATAAATTGGGAAAAATCGGTTCTTCTACCGATTGACCCATTGATGGGAGAGATAGTACAAGTGAAGGTGGTGTCCCAAATAAGATACCTAGGAATTAATATAACAAAGGACCCGAGGCAATATATAACTGGAAACTTAGTTCCCTTATTAGCAAAGCTTAGACAAAAATGCCGGGTGTGGAATAAGCTCCCACTTTCAGTAGCTGGCAGGTCCAATTTGATAAAAATGGTCTGGATGCCACAAGTTTTATATATCCTCCATAATTCTCCAGTATGGATCCCCAAACAGTGGTTTAATAAAATAGACAGCGTATTCAGGGAATTGATTTGGAGGAACGGAGCAGCAAGGATATGTCTCCGCGCCCTACAACAACCAAAAGAGAAGGGGGGACTGGACATCCCGATCCCTAGATATTACTTTTTAGCTGCTCAGATGCAGCACATGTGTGGCAGTAACCGAAGGGTAGAAAGTGAAATAAAGGGGCTAATTTTGAATGACACATGCCATGATACAGTAGTTGAGGCAGTGGAGGCGGACTCCTTCTGCTCTAAAGGCCCTACGGCCCAATTAATGGTAAAGAGCTGGAAAGAGGTCAAGAAGATCATGGGATATAAGGGATTTTCCGAATACTCACCTATATGGGATAACAGCAATCTGCAAGAACTTAGGGTTATGGGTAGGGCTGAGGATTGGGATAGAGTGGGAATACACTTGCTGGCGCAACTCTATAAGGAAGAAAGAATAAAATCATTTCAAGAAATAAAGGAGGAGTATGCAGTCCCAAATAGATCCTTTTATAAATACTTGCAAATCAGACACGCGCTGCACGCACAATTTGGACAGAGTCCACCAGAATGGAACGACATGCCCATCTTACGTAATTTAGTAGACACAGAGACCTCTAGAGGGGTAATCTCTGACATATACGGATCCCTAGTAAGGGCCGATCAGGGAGAGATTCTGGTTAACAAAAATAAGGCTAAATGGGAGAGAGATGTGGGCCCACTTTCGCAGAAACAATGGGAGCAAATAGTAGCGACAGGACCCAAAGTATCACTTTCACCCTCTCAAACAATATCCCAACTCTACCTGTTATATAGAGTATACTATACTCCCCAAAGGTTGTTCCAGTTTGGTAGGAGACCGGATCCGTGTTGTCAGAGATGTGGGGACAATAGGGGAGATTTAATACACATGGTCTGGAGCTGTCCCAAGTTATATCAATATTGGAAGCAAATAGTAGAAAGGATAAACCTGGTGTTTGAGACATCTCTTCGCCCAGAAGCCAGACTATGCGTATTGGGTCTCCTGGAAGAAGAGGGACTGCCAGTAGATGAACGGATAGCAATAACAAGATGTCTGTTCCAGGGCAGGAAAATAATTGCTCAGAAATGGCAAGCTGAAAGTCCCCCTACAATAAGCGAGTGGAGGATAGTGATGGAGGATACAGTAGCAAAAGAAGAATTCATATACAAAAAGAAAGGAAATAAATTTAAATTTAATAAAATGTGGAAAAAGTGGATAGAGAGGTGATCACACTGAGAATGGGTGTGGTAAAGGTATGGATGGGTGAGAGGTAATATAGGTGTGTAGAGGGCACAAGAAGGGTCTATATCGTATAATTTTATTCATGCTCAATGTGCGGTACTGTAATAGTGTATGTATGATTTGTTATGTAGAAAAAAGGAAAATAAAGAATATTTAAAGTAAAAAAAAAGAAGAAAACTACAGTCCCTGTCTTGTTTGCACCGCCTGTATACTGCTGTTCAGAGTATATAGGGCCTTTTTTAAATTTGGGTGCGGGGTACCCCTTAATATCCATACAACACCCAAAGGGGCTGGTAGTGGGCTGGGGGGGTACCCATGCCATTTTTCTCAATGATTTTCATCCATATTGCCGGGACCAGACATTACGTTAAAGCCGCAAGCAGTTTTAAATTACTTTTTTTCCTTTAGAAATGTCATTTTGTGCAGGGACAGTTCTAAACACGGGAAACACGTGCCACTTCACAGGCATACTTTAGACACCCCCCAGGTACGATATTTAACCACTTAAGACCCGGACCATTATGCAGCTTAAAGACCTGGCCACTTTTTGCGATTCGACACTGCGTCGCTTTAACTGACAATTGCGCGGTCGTGCGACGTGGCTCCCAAACAAAATTGGTGTCCTTTTTTTCCCACAAATAGAGCTTTCTTCTGGTGGTATTTGATCACCTTTGCGGTTTTTAGTTTTTGCGCTATAAACAAAAATGGAGCGACAATTTTGAAAAAAAATCAATATTTTTTACTTTTTGCTATAATAAATATCCCCCAAAAAAATATATAAAAAACATATTTTTTCCTCAGTTTAGGCCGATACGTATTGTTCTACATATTTTTGGTAAAAAAAAAATCGCAATAAGCGTTTATTGATTGGTCCGTGCCAAATTTATAGCGTCTACCAAATAGGGGATAGTTTTATTGCATTTTTATTAATATTTTTTTTTTCTAGTAATGGCGGCGATCATCGATTTTTATCGTGCTATAAAAATGCACTGAATATATGAAAGAAGGGTCTGTCTGCTTGGATCAGACTCCCCGGTGACTGCTGCAGTTACATAGTTACATAGTTAGTCAGGTTGAAAACAGACAAAGTCCATCCAGTTCAACCATAAAAAAATTAAAAAAAAATAAAAAAAAAATATCGTAAAATCCCATATACCCAATTCTATACCCACAGTTGATCCAGAGGAAGGCAAAAAACCCCAGCAGAGCATGATCCAATTTGCTACAGCAGGGGAAAAAATTCCTTCCTGATCCCCCGAGAGGCAATCGGATTTACCCTGGATCAACTTTACCTAGAACTGTTAGTACTCAGTTATATTATGTACATTTAGGAAAGTATCCAGGCCTTTCTTAAAGCAATCTACTGAGTTGGCCAGAACCACCTCTGCAGGGAGTCTGTTCCACATTTTCACAGCTCTTTCTGTGAAGAAACCTTTCCGCATTTGGAGATGAAATCTTTTTTCTTCTAGACGTAAAGAGTGCCCCCTTGTTCTCTGTGTTGACCGTAAAGTGAATAACTCATCACCAAGTTCACTATATGGACCCCTTATATATTTGTACATGTTAATCATATCCCCCCTTATTCTCCTCTTCTCAAGAGTGAATAAATTCAGTTCCTCTAATCTTTCTTCATAGCTGAGCTCCTCCATGCCTCTTATAAGTTTGGTTGCCCTTCTCTGCACTTTCTCCAGTTCCCCGATATGCTTTTTGAGAACTGGTGCCCAAAACTGAACTGCGTATTCCAGATGAGGTCTTACTAATGATTTGTACAGGGGCAAAATTATGTCTCTCTCTCTGGAGTCCATACCTCTCTTAATACAAGAAAGGACTTTGCTCGCTTTGGAAACCGCAGCTTGGCATTGCATGCCATTATTGAGCTTATGATCTACCAAAACCCCCAGATCCTTCTCCACTACGGATCCCCACAGTTGTACTCCCCCTAGTATGTATGATGCATTCATATTCTTAGCCCCCAAGTGCATAACTTTACATTTATCAACATTAAACCTCATTTGCCACATAGTCGCCCAATTAGACAGGGCATCGAGGTCGGCTTGTAAATTGGAGACATCTTGTAAAGACGTTATTCCACTGCATAGCTTGGTGTCATCTGCAAAGACAGAAATATTACTTTTGATCTCAGACCCAATATCATTTATAAAGATATTAAAAAGTAATGGTCCCAGCACTGAACCTTGGGGTACACCACTGATAACCTTAGACCATTCAGAGTAAGAATCATTAACCACTACTCTCTGAATTATGTCTTTTAGCCAGTTTTCTATCCATTTACAAACTGATATTTCCTTGTCAAAGTATTTTATTGGACATATATATTAGTCACATACAGATCATATGTAATACATGTTGTTGATATTTGTCCAATTATTACAAATATAGAAAAATAACAAATAGGGTCTACAGAATATATCCTAATGAAAGTTATAAGGACTTAAATGAGATAGAAAGTAAATAAATCCTTGTACTAATATATTCAAGACTGTAGTTGAAAGAAATATTTAACATATTAATTATAAATTGATCTGTATCTTCGAAAAAAGTAATGTAGAGTAATACTTTGTTATAGCTTCAATAAGGTGCGTTATGAAGTAAGAATAATAGAGAAAAGAAAAGAGAAAAAGAAGTAACGATATCAAAATAAAATAGGATAAAATAAAATTAGATAGATAATATAAAATAAAATAGATGGGATAGAATAGTAGGAAACCAGAGGGGGGGGGGGGGGGAGTGTAGGAGTCCACCTGAATGGCATGAATGAATCGGTCCGCGGCTTGAGGGTTTAAGTAAAACACAGTGTTCACTATATTGAGCAGGGTAGCTCCCAAGCTTCAGAAATTTGGTTTAGTAGATAGTTTAACCGATTGAGTCCTCCGGCTACCATGGCATGAGAATCGAGTTGTCACTAATAGAAGGTAGGTGAAATTTAATCCAAGGATCCCAGATCTTTTCAAAGATTGGAATTTGATTTCTTTCTATAACAAACTGATATTTCCAATCCTGTAGACTTTACCTTACACATGAGCCGTGTGTGTGGGGAACTGTATCAAACGCTTTTGCAAAATCCAAGTATACCACGTCCACAGCCACGCCTCTGTCCAAGGTTTTACTTACCTCTTCATAAAAAGAAATCAGGTTTGTCTGACAACTTCTGTCTTTCATGAATCCATGCTGTCTGTTGCTTAAATAGTTTTTTTCCAGCAAGAACTCATCTATGTGGTCTTTTATTAATCTCTCCAGTAGGGATGAGCTTCGTGTTCGAGTCGAACATACGTTCAACTCGAACATCGGCTGTTCGATCGTTCGACGAAGATCGAACGATTTGGGCCGTTCGCGCCAAATTCGAGTGACGCGAACGGCCCACAATGCACTACGCCATTGCAGTGTCATCCAGGCGCTGTGATTGGCCAAGCATGCACTGTGACCCCGCATGCTTGGCCAATCACAGCGCCGGCAGCGAGGAGAGCAATGATTGGCCACAGGCAGGATGCCTGTGGCCAATTATTGCTGAGGGTGTTTAGTACACGCCCCACACTATAAAAGGCCGCCAGCACGGCGGCCTAGTGTAGTGTGTTCCGGAGCAGGGAAAGACAAGCATAGGCAGGGACAGTGACATTTATTTCTTTCTTGCTTAACCTGGATTCCTTTAGTTTAGGGAAAGAGAAGGATAGGTAGGGAGAGTGTCAGTGTGTTTTACTGTGCGAGTCCTTGTTTCTAGGGACAAAGAAGGAAAGTGAGGGGATTTCTCCTTGTGCTATAGTGTGCTTTAAAAAAACATTTTTTCTAGGGACAGAAAACTGTAGGTAGGGAGAGTGTCAGTTTCTTTCACTGTGCCAGTCCTTGTTTCTAGGGACAAAGAAGGAAAGTGAGGGGAATTCTCCTTGTGCTATAGTGTGCTTTAAAAAAACATTTTTTCTAGGGACAGAAAACTGTAGGTAGGGAGAGTGTCAGTTTCTTTCACTGTGCCAGTCCTTGTTTCTAGGGACAAAGAAGGAAAGTGAGGGGAATTCTCCTTGTGCTATAGTGTGCTTTAAAAAAAATAGGATTTTTTACTCACCGTAAAATCCTTTTCTCTGAGTCCATGGACCGACACAGCTTCTCTATTGACAAAGTGGGTATTATCCGTTAATTAGGAGTGACTAGGCAGAAAAACTTGTAAAAAGTGTTGCATCACACCTTCTACAGTACCGCCCAGGGGGCGGACCCTCTGGGTATACCCTCTCAGTCTGCACATCGCAGATCAGTTCGTCAAAAAGCAGTACAAACTTAAAAGGAGGGGTGGGTGCTGTGTCGGTCCATGGACACAGAGAAAAGGATTTTACGGTGAGTAAAAAATCCTATTTACTCTTTCGTCCATGGACCGACACAGCTTCTCTATTGACAAAGTGGGACGTCCCAAAGCAGTGTCAGAGAAAAAACGAGGGGTGGTAACAGCATAAAAACAAACTTCACCCCAAAACACAAAACAGCACTCCTCCAACGGAGGAGTTGCATCTCTAAACAGCCGCCTGCAAAACCTTGCGGCCGAAAGAGGCATCCGAAGATGCACCTACATCAATTTTGTAGAATTTTGTGAAAGTGTGAGCGGACGACCAAGTCGCCGCTTTACATAGTTGGGAAACAGACGCTTGATGTCGGAAAGCCCAAGAGGCACCTATTGCCCTGGTCGAATGCGCCGTGACAGGAAAGGGGGGCGCCTGACCCTTTAAGGCGTAAGCCTGGATTACTATCTGTCGGATCCACCTAGAGATGGTGGCCGATGAGACTGCTTGGCCCTTCTTGGGACCAGCCACTGAAACAAACAGTGAGTCTGACTTCCGGAACAGGGAAGTAGCAGATATGTATACTCTCAAAGCTCGGACAACGTCCAAGGATGCAACGCCGACTCCTTAGGATTCGACGGCTGAGGACACAAGGATGGAAGTACAATGTCTTCGTTGAGATGAAAAGCCGAAACGACTTTCGGAAGAAAGGAAGGCTGCGGCCGCAGCACCACCTTATCCTTGTGGAAAATCAAATAGGGAGCCTTGCAGGACAAGGCTGCCAGCTCAGAGACTCGTCTAACTGACGTAACAGCCACCAAAAAGACCACTTTCTGAGAAAGTGTCAACAGGGGAATATCTCTAATATTCTCAAACGGTGCCGTCTGAAGCACCGAGAGGACCAGGTTCAAGTCCCACGGAGGTAATGGGGGGCGGACCAGAGGGGCCACATGTCGAACCCCCTGCCCAAATGTACTCACGAGAGAGTGAGTCGCCAGGGGTCGCTGAAAAAAGACAGCCAGGGCAGATATCTGTCCCTTAATCGTACTTAGGGCAAGCCTTTGGTCTACCCCATGCTGTAAAAACAGCAGGATTCTGGAAACCAAATAGGTACGCGGATGCCATTTCATTTCCTCACATATGGAGATGTAGGCCCTCCAAGTGCGGTGATAGACCTTCCTAGAGGACGGTTTTCGAGCACTTCTCATAGTAGAGATTACTGAGTCTGACAGGCCCCGATCTCTCAGTACCTGGTTCTCAACAGCCATGCCGTTAAAGCCAATGACTGTAAAGCAGGATGGAATATGGGACCTTGCGATAGCAGGTCCTTCCGTAGTGGTAGGCGCCAGGGGACGTCTGCTACCAGACGTACTAGATCGGCGTACCAAGGACGCTGAGGCCAATCTGGAGCGATTAGGATCATTGGAATTCCCTCTGCCTCCACTCTGCGGAGCAGAAGAGGAAGAAGCCTTAAGGGAGGGAAGGCATAGATTAGCCGATACTGACCCCACGATGCTACCAACGCGTCCGTTGCGTCTGCCCATGGGTCTCTTGACCGGGCCACAAACCTCAATACCTTCCGATTGAGTCGGGAAGCCAGAAGATCTACGTCTGGTGTGCCCCATCTTTGGCAGAGGAGTTGGAACACCTCCGGGTGTAAGGACCATTCTCCCTGGTCCAGCATCTGGCGGCTCAGGTAGTCCGCCTGCCAGTTTTCCACACCCGGAATGTACACGGCCGACAGTGCCGGTACGCTCCTCTCTGCCCACTTCAGGAAGCGAGCGATCTCCGATGCTGCAGCTGAGCTTCTTGTTCCTCCTTGATGATTGACATATGCCACTGCTGTGGCGTTGTCTGACTGGATCCTGACTGGACGCCCTTGCAGTCTCTGAGACCATTTGAAGAGGCACAGCTTGATCGCCCGGATCTCCAGGACATTGATCGGCAGGAGGGCTTCCTCTGGGGTCCAGCGACCTTGCGCCGACTGGACACCCCAGACTCCCCCCCAACCTGTAAGGCTGGCGTCCGTCGTGATCACTATCCAGTAAACCGGAAGAAATGACTTCCCGGCCATTAGAGCCGGTGCTGTCAGCCACCATACCAGGGATCTCCTGACTAGGTGGCTCACTCGGATTTGATAATCCAGAGATGAAGGGCATCTGTTCCATCTGGACAGAACTTCCTTCTGTAACACTCGAGTGTGGTATTGAGCATATGGGACCGCCTCGAAGGAGGCTACCATGAGGCCCAACACTCGCATGCAAAAACGGAGTGACGACCAATTCCTGGAAGTCAGCTGCCGTACTGCAGCCCGGAGGGTCTGCAACTTCTCCACAGGGAGGAATACCTTTGCCTCTGAGGAATCCAGAATCAACCCCAGGTACACTAGGCGTTGAGTGGGCACCAATACTGACCTTTGCGTGTTTAGTATCCAACCACAGTCTCGAAAAGTCTGACAGGTAATGGACACGCTTACCTCTAATTCTGAGCTTGAAGGGGCCTTCAGCAGAAGGTCGTCCAAGTAACCTGTGATAGCGATACCCCGCTGTCTTAGAAGTGCCAGAATCGGAGCGAGCACCTTGGTGAACGTCCTGGGTGCTGAGGCAAGGCCAAACGGGAGGGCCACAAACTGGTAGTGGTTCTTCCCAATAGCAAATCGCAGAAACCTCTGGTGTCTGGAGTATATGGGGACATGCAGGTATGCGTCCTTGATGTCCAAGGAGGCCAGAAAGTCCCCCGGATGGAGAGCCGTGACTACGGATCGAACCGACTCCATACCGAAATCTTTGTACCTTCACAAAGCAATTGAGGGCTCCGAGATCCAAGATTGGACGAACCCCCTCCTTCTTTGGCACAATGAACAGATTTGAGTAAAAACCCTGACCCCGTTCCTGTTCTGGAACTGGAATAACTACCCCGCGTTCCAGTAGACCCTGGACCGCCCCATACAGGGCCTCCCGACGGGTCGGTAGTAGCTGGAGATTGGAGGTGATGAATCTGTCTGGTGGACAAGAGAGAAATTCTATCTTGTAGCCTGAGGAGATTACTTCGCAAACCCACCTGTTGGAGACTAGAGCAGTCCACTGAGTCGCGAATTCGCGAAGACGTCCCCCCACCCGAGAGCTGGGTGGGGGCGGACCTTCATGTGGACGCAGATTTGTCCGCAGGCTTGTTGGGTCTGCGGGACCAAGGACGCTTTTGTCCTTGGGCAGGCGCTTTATCGGCCTGGGGTCTTTTCCCTGTCGCCCTAGGGGGACGAAAAAAACACTTGTGTGCAGTAAAGGAGGGCCCTTGCCCTTGGCGTGGCCCCTTACCCTTGCTAATTTGGGGAAGCAAAGTGCTTTTACTTCCTGTGGCATCCTTGATGATGTCATCCAGAGAAGCCCCAAAAAGTCTGTCGCCCTTAAAAGGCAGATCCAACAGGGCTTTCTTGGAAGTCTGGTCCGCAGACCAGCCTTTTAGCCAGATCAGGCGGCGTATTGCTACTGCATAAACCGAAGTTTTAGACAGCAGGGGAATAGTATTCATGTCTGACTCGCAGACAAACCTAAGGCCCTGGACCAACAGGTCGGCCAATGTTATCTCATCAGGAGGAGAATCTCGCTCCTTAACCCCTGGAGTAGCAATCTTGCCCATTCAGTAAGTGTGTGAGACACTAGGGCCCCCGCCAATGCCGGGCGTACTGCCGAGCCTACCACTGAGTATAGGTAGCAAGCGAGTGCTTCAGCCTTCTTATCCACAGGGTCCTAGAAAACAGGAGCCCCTTCTACAGGAATTGTGGTGGCTCTATTAAGTCTGGACACCGGAGGGTCCACTATAGGGGGGAGAGGTCCATTTCTTCAGAAAACTCTCCTCAAAAGGGGTACCGTACCGCAAACCTCTTTGGGGCTGTAAAGACCCTCAGTGGGTTCTCCCATTCCATGTATAAGAGTTTATCAAAAGACACACAAGGGAACACCTTAGCAGTGCGGGCAGGTCTATGAAACCCAAGTGGACCGGAGTCTCTGCTGCTTCTGCAGTATTTTCCAACTTTAGCGTATCCCGCACTGCAGTAATAAGGTCAGATACCAAAGCCGTCTCGCGTACTGACCTGGACTTGGAGTCCTCCTCACTGTCCGATCGGTCACGGTCTGCAGTCTCTGATGCGTCAGAATCTGGGCCCTGAGCCGTAGCTGGACCTGGTTCTGCATCAGAAATATCCCCAGAAGATTGCAGGGGACGGGGGCATTTATTACCCCCTGTATTCCCGTGTGCTGCTTCCACCCTGGCAGCAAACGCCTCTAGGATTGCCGACATAGCGTCCATAGACACCTCAGGGACACCAGCTGCTAAATCTGGTGTTTCAGGGGAGAAGACATCTGGCTCAGATGCCATGCTGACCACACGCTGACACTCACAGGGCTCCAGGCAAGATATCAATAGGCCACCCTCCTGCGCTGCAGAGATGCTGGGTTACCCAGAGGACTCACCACCCTGGATAGGTACTGCTATGCTGCGCCTGTGATGCTGTCCCCTTGCTGCTGTGTCAGTCTGCTTCTTTTATCAGCACTTCCTGTGTGAATTTTCACGCCAGTGTAATGCACCCTAGAGGCCGGAGGCTCTCGCAAAATGGTTGCCAAAAACGTCTGTATGGAAGATAATGTGGGCTCTAAGAAAATGGCCGCCGACAGAAGATAGAGGTCAGGCAGCCATAGCCCACAAAAAGATGGCCGCCGAACGGCAATATCTGCATACAGGGTGGACCAACATGGCCGCCGATCACCTGATAGGGGCCAGTGGGTGTGGCCGAACCACAGGAAGATGGCCGCCAGGCAGTTACAAGAGCCCAAACTTGGCATGGACCACCTCAAAATGGCCGCCGACAGCATGGAGACACAGAAACACAGGTAAGCAAAAATGACATTTCTTTTAAATGTTAGTTACAGCCAGCCCCGCTCCAGTGGGACCCCCTAGGTGACCCCCAGCACCCAGCAACCTTTAGCTAGAAGCCCAGGGAGGAGGGAAAGGCAGGGAGAGAGGGAAGAAAGGGGCCACAACCACTTACTTGATCTCTCCAGGAATGTCCAGCTAAATCACCCAGCCGAGGCAGGGGAGTTTTACTTACCTATCCTGCATGTATTCTGCTGGAAGACATTCCAAACAGATCATCGTCCGCGCACGGAAGGTGACTGTTGGCCAGGCATGCTGTGATTGGACCCAGAAGGGACGATCATATGTATGCCCTGGAGCATGACGCTCACCGGACAGGCTGCTGCGACTCGGCCGTAAGGTCAGCCGAAGCTGAGCGGTCCGATGCAAGCCTTGGAGCGTAAGCTCACCGGCCAGGCTGCTGCGACTCGGCCGTAAGGTCAGCCGAAGCTGAGCGGTCCGATGCAGGCCCTGGAGCGTAGGCTCACCGGCCACCCGTGGAGCGACGGGCATGTCGTGGAAAACCCAGCGCGTAGCTAGGGTCGGCACACGCTCGATGGCCGAAACTGGGGAGACTACAAGGATCGAGGATCCAGCCTGTCACCCAGTCGGCAGTTGATCGAAGATCGCAGGAAACAACAAATGTAGCAAAAAAAAAAAAAAAAAAAAATATATATATATATCTTTTTTCCCCGGACCAATGGGCACGAAGGGAGCCATGTCCTAATCCTTGCTAGACAGAAAAAAACTGATCTGCGATGTGCAGACTGAGAGGGTATACCCAGAGGGTCCGCCCCCTGGGCGGTACTGTAGAAGGTGTGATGCAACACTTTTTACAAGTTTTTCTGCCTAGTCACTCCTAATTAACGGATAATACCCACTTTGTCAATAGAGAAGCTGTGTCGGTCCATGGACGAAAGAGTAACATTTTTTCTAGGGACAGAAAACTGTAGGTAGGGAGAGTGTCAGTTTCTTTCACTGTGCCAGTCCTTGTTTCTAGGGACAAAGAAGGAAAGTGAGGGGAATTCTCCTTGTGCTATAGTGTGCTTTAAAAAAACATTTTTTCTAGGGACAGAAAACTGTAGGTAGGGAGAGTGTCAGTTTCTTTCACTGTGCCAGTCCTTGTTTCTAGGGACAAAGAAGGAAAGTGAGGGGATTTCTCCTTGTGCTATAGTGTGCTTTAAAAAAACATTTTTTCTAGGGACAGAAAACTGTAGGTAGGGAGAGTGTCAGTTTCTTTCACTGTGCCAGTCCTTGTTTCTAGGGACAAAGAAGGAAAGTGAGGGGAATTCTCCTTGTGCTATAGTGTGCTTTAAAAAAACATTTTTTCTAGGGACAGAAAACTGTAGGTAGGGAGAGTGTCAGTTTCTTTCACTGTGCCAGTCCTTGTTTCTAGGGACAAAGAAGGAAAGTGGGGGGATTTCTCCTTGTGCTATAGTGTGCTTTAAAAAAACATTTTTTCTAGGGACAGAAAACTGTAGGTAGGGAGAGTGTCAGTTTCTTTCACTGTGCCAGTCCTTGTTTCTAGGGACAAAGAAGGAAAGTGAGGGGATTTCTCCTTGTGCTATAGTGTGCTTTAAAAAAATTTTTTTCTAGGGACAGAAAACTGTAGGTAGGGAGAGTGTCCGTTTCTTTCACTGTGCCAGTCCTTGTTTCTAGGGACAAAGAAGGAAAGTGAGGGGATTTCTCCTTGTGCTATAGTGTGCTTTAAAAAAACATTTTTTCTAGGGACAGAAAACTGTAGGTAGGGAGAGTGTCAGTTTCTTTCACTGTGCCAGTCCTTGTTTCTAGGGACAAAGAAGGAAAGTGAGGGGAATTCTCCTTGTGCTATAGTGTGCTTTAAAAAAACATTTTTTCTAGGGACAGAAAACTGTAGGTAGGGAGAGTGTCAGTTTCTTTCACTGTGCCAGTCCTTGTTTCTAGGGACAAAGAAGGAAAGTGAGGGGATTTCTCCTTGTGCTATAGTGTGCTTTAAAAAAACATTTTTTCTACGGACAGAAAACTGTAGGTAGGGAGAGTGTCAGTTTCTTTCACTGTGCCAGTCCTTGTTTCTAGGGACAAAGAAGGAAAGTGAGGGGAATTCTCCTTGTGCTATAGTGTGCTTTAAAAAAACATTTTTTCTAGGGACAGAAAACTGTAGGTAGGGAGAGTGTCAGTTTCTTTCACTGTGCCAGTCCTTGTTTCTAGGGACAAAGAAGGAAAGTGAGGGGATTTCTCCTTGTGCTATAGTGTGCTTTAAAAAAACATTTTTTCTAGGGACAGAAAACTGTAGGTAGGGAGAGTGTCAGTTTCTTTCACTGTGCCAGTCCTTGTTTCTAGGGACAAAGAAGGAAAGTGAGGGGAATTCTCCTTGTGCTATAGTGTGCTTTAAAAAAACATTTTTTCTAGGGACAGAAAACTGTAGGTAGGGAGAGTGTCAGTTTCTTTCACTGTGCCAGTCCTTGTTTCTAGGGACAAAGAAGGAAAGTGAGGGGATTTCTCCTTGTGCTATAGTGTGCTTTAAAAAAACATTTTTTCTAGGGACAGAAAACTGTAGGTAGGGAGAGTGTCAGTTTCTTTCACTGTGCCAGTCCTTGTTTCTAGGGACAAAGAAGGAAAGTGAGGGGAATTCTCCTTGTGCTATAGTGTGCTTTAAAAAAACATTTTTTCTAGGGACAGAAAACTGTAGGTAGGGAGAGTGTCAGTTTCTTTCACTGTGCCAGTCCTTGTTTCTAGGGACAAAGAAGGAAAGTGAGGGGATTTCTCCTTGTGCTATAGTGTGCTTTAAAAAAACATTTTTTCTAGGGACAGAAAACTGTAGGTAGGGAGAGTGTCAGTTTCTTTCACTGTGCCAGTCCTTGTTTCTAGGGACAAAGAAGGAAAGTGAGGGGAATTCTCCTTGTGCTATAGTGTGCTTTAAAAAAACATTTTTTCTAGGGACAGAAAACTGTAGGTAGGGAGAGTGTCAGTTTCTTTCACTGTGCCAGTCCTTGTTTCTAGGGACAAAGAAGGAAAGTGAGGGGAATTCTCCTTGTGCTATAGTGTGCCAAAGCATTCCTCATCAACCATCTTTGAAATCCTTGTTTTTTGGACAGTCAGGGAAATTGTTGTTGTGCTATTCTGTGCAAAAGCAATAATCCTCAACCATATTTAGAAATCCTTAAGTAAAGGGACAGAGAAGGACACCTGAAGGTAGCCCTTATTGCTTTTTTCCCATCTCCCTGCAGGCCATCTATTAGAATGTCTGGAAGGCAAACAAGGAGAGGCAGACAGTCAGGAGGCAATAAAAGAGGGCAAGCAGGCTCTGTGTCTGGGGGCAACAGTGCTGGTCGTGGACGCGGTGCATTGTCATCAGCACATGGCCATGGGACACGCTTGTCCTTCTTTTCGGCAGCTGGACATGTTGAGCCACATCATGCCGAAGACTTGGTAGAGTGGATGACCAAGCCCTCCTCCTCCTCCTCATCCTCTCTCACCCAGGCTCAGGGTACTGGCAAAGCAGCTGCCAAAGCGTCCTCTTCCCTGGTATCAATGTCAGACTCATCATCAGTCACTCCTTCCCTAGACCCACCATGTCCTCCTCCTGAGGAGTCCCCCGAACTGTTTGAGCACAGTGTTGGGTACATGCTCCAGGAGGATGCCCAGCGTTTCGAAGGGTCTGATGATGAAACCCAGCTACAGGAAGGCAGTAGCGTGAGAGCAGACAGAGGGGATGCTCAAGAAGGACACCAATCTGGCAGTCATGTTCCAGCAGCTGCAGCATACTGCCAGATTGGCTCCAGTGATGAGGAGGGAGGGGATGATGAGGTCACTGACTCCACGTGGGTGCCTAATAGGAGAGAGGAGGAGGAGGAGGATGAGGAGGAGGCACATCTCCAACGAGGCAGGATGCCCTTTGGTGGCCAGCGTAAGGGCAGTACACCGACGGAATCACACCGCAGAGCTCCGCCTGTGCAGGGCGCTGCCTCTGCCCGTCATTCAAAAAGTTCCTTGGTGTGGGCCTTTTTTGAGGCTAGTGCATCAGATCGCACAGCTGCTGTTTGCAACATATGTCTCAAGCGTATATCGCGTGGCCAAAACATCAGCCGCTTGGGTACCACATGCCTGACCAGACATATGTTGACCTGCCATGCAGCTCGTTGGCAAGCCTACCTCAAAGACCCACACCAAAGAACAAAGCGGACCTCTCCTTGCACCGCATCAGCTGGGATCTCCAACCCCACTATAACTTCAGTCCTCTCTGAAACATGCACTGAGAGGAATGAAGGTGTAGAATTAGGTGTGTCACAGCCAAGTACTTGCGGCCACTCTGCTAGCAGTACACCGACGTCCGATTCTAGCAGGCAAATTTCCCTGCCCCAGCTGCTGGACCGTCGAAAGAAGTTCACTCCCAGCCATCCACATGCCCAGCGGTTGAATGCTAGCTTGGCTAAATTGCTAGCGCTTCAACTGCTGCCTTTTCAGTTGGTAGACTCGGCCCCCTTCCGTGAGTTTGTGCAATGTGCGGTTCCTCAGTGGCAGGTTCCCAAATGCCACTTTTTCTCACGGAAGGCTATTCCGGCTCTCTACCGGCATGTGGAAGGCAATGTCTTGGCCTCGCTGGACAGGGCGGTCAGCGGTAAGGTGCATATTACCGCTGACTCATGGTCCAGCAGGCATGGACAGGGACGTTACCTTTCTTTCACGGCCCATTGGGTCACTCTTTTGGCAGCTGGGAAGGATGCAGGACAAGGTGCAGTAGTGTTGGAGGTTGTTCCACCGCCACGCCTCCAAAATGCTACTTCTGGTTGTGACACACCTCTCTCCTCCACCCCCTCCTCTTCTTCTTCCTCCATGGCCTCTTCCTGTGGTTTGTCCTATGAACCAGCGGTGCTCCGTAGCCGTTCACGGGGCTACGCAAGTACGCAGGCAAAAAGATGCCATGCCGTGCTTGCGCTGGTGTGTTTGGGGGACAGAAGCCACACTGGGGCAGAGGTCCTGTCTGCTCTGCAGGGCCAGGCCGAGAGGTGGTTGACGCCACGCCAGCTTAAGCCAGGAATGGTGGTTTGCGACAATGGCACCAACCTCCTCTCCGCCCTCCGACAGGGACAACTGACCCATGTGCCCTGTGTGGCTCACGTCCTTAACCTGGTGGTGCAGCGGTTCTTGGGCAGGTACCCGGGCTTACAGGATGTCCTGAGGCAGGCCAGGAAAGTCTGTGTGCATTTCCGCAGATCTTATAATGCCAGTGCTCGCCTGGCTGAGCTGCAAAAGGAGTTGAACCTGCCCAAGAACCGCCTTATATGTGACATGCCCACCAGGTGGAACTCAACGTTGGCCATGCTGCAGCGGCTGCACACGCAGCAGAGGGCCATCAATGAGTACCTGTGCGACTACGGCACCAGGACAGGGTCAGGGGAGCTTGGTTTTTTTTCTCCACGCCAGTGGGGCATGATCAGGGATGCATGCACTGTCCTGGCACCATTTGAGGAGGCCACGAGGATGGTGAGCAGTGACAGTGCATGCATCAGTGACACTGTACCTCTTGTCCACCTGTTGGAGCACACGCTGCGTGGAATAATGGACAGGGCACTTGAGGCAGAACAGAGGCAGGAAGAGGAGGACTTCCTTGCCTCTCAAGGCCCCCTTTACCCAGACAGTGTTCCTTCTGTCCCACCCATCGCACAGGAAGAGGAAGAGGAGGAGGAGGAGGAGGAGGAGGAGGATTGTGTCAGCATGGAGGTGGAGGCTGGCACTCAGCATCATCAGCAGCAGTCTTTTAGGGATGATTTACAGTCCCAAGAAACCAGTGGACTTGTACGTGGCTGGGAGGAGGTGGCTGCGGATCATGTCGTCCTTAGTGACCCAGAGGACTCCGGAGCGAATGCCTCAGCAAACCTACGCTGCATGGCCTCCCTGATCCTGCAAAGTCTGCGGAAGGATCCTCGTATTCTTCGGATCAAGGAGAGGGACCATTACTGGCTGGCCACTCTCCTTGATCCACGGTACAAGGGTAAGGTTGCGGACCTTATGTTACCTTCGCAGAGGGAGCAGAGGATGAGACAACTCCGGGAGGCCTTGCAGAAAGTTCTGTGCAACGCGTTCCCAGAGACTGGGAGGTTACAAACTCCTGGTCCTGGACAACGAGTTGCTGAGGCTTCGGCCAGTCAAAGAAGGAGCGGTGGGGAAGGTGGCCGTCTGACCGATGCGTTCAGACAATTCTTTAGTCCGCAGCCCCAAAGTATGATCGGTTCCAGCAACCATCGCCAGCGTCTGATAAACATGGTGCAGGAATATCTAGGGGCAAGGTCAGACTTGGACACCTTCCCCACCGAAAATCCTCTGGCTTACTGGGTCTTGAGGATGGATCACTGGCCAGAGCTTGCACAGTATGCAATTGAGCTACTGGCCTGTCCTGCATCCAGCGTTCTTTCGGAACGCACATTCAGTGCTGCTGGAGGATTTGTCACGGATCACAGGGTGCGCCTGTCCACCGACTCGGTTGATCGACTGACTTTCATCAAGATGAACCAGTCTTGGATCACCACCAGCTACCACACACCTGATGCTGATATAACAGACTAATTGATTTTAACATGTCACATCCCTTCAAGACTGATGCTGATGCTGAGTGCCTGTGCTGTTATGTTGACTGGCTATCCTCCTCCTCCGAGTCCTCAATGATACGATTGATGATGATAGCTTGGAAGATCATTTTTGTTTATGGGTGCCGCCACCAGTGGCTAAGGCCCAATTTTTCAGCCCCTGTTTTACAGGGGCGTGTAATTACAATTTTTTTAGCAATAATTTGCCATAGGGCTCATTGCTGTGCTCCAAGTACAGTATCTGTGAGGGGTTGGAGTGTTGTGGCACCAGTGCCTAAGGCCCAATTTTTCAGCCCCTGTTTAACAGGGGCGTGTCATTACAATTTTTGAAGCAATACTTTGCAACAGGGCTCATTGCTGTGCTCCAAGTAACGTATCTGTGAGGGGTTGTAGTGTTGTGCCACCAGTGCCTAAGGCCCAATTTTTCAGCCCCTGTTCAACAGGGGCATGCAATTACAATTCTTGATCTAATAATTCACAGCAGGGCCCATTGCTGCACCCACCAAGAGTAACTCTGAGGGCTTACAGTGTTGTGGCAACGCCACCACCACCACCACCACCACGAAAGGCCCAATTTTTCAGCCCCTGTTCAAAAGGGGCATGTAATTACAATTCTTGATCTAATAATTCACAGCAGGGCCCATTCCTGCACCCACCAAGAGTAACTCTGAGGGCTTACAGTGTTGTGGCAACACCACCACCACCACGAAAGGCCCAATTTTTCAGCCCCTGTTCAACAGGGGCATGCAATTACAATTCTTGATCTAATAATTCACAGCAGGGCCCATTGCTGCACCCACCAAGAGTAACTGTCAGGGCTTACAGTGTTGTGGCACCAGCACCACCATCAAAGGCCCAATTTTTACTACCACTGTTCAACAATTATATGTAATTAAAATTCCTGATATAATAGTTGACAGCAGGGCGTTCCAGCACCAACCAAGAGTAACTGTGAGTGCTTACAGTGTTGTGCCAACACCAACAACTAAGGGGCCTATTTCTGCAGAGTATATACGGCAGGTCCCTACTTTCAAACATCCAACTTACAAACGACTCCTACTTGCAAACGCAAGAAGACAACAGGAAGTGAGAGGAAATCTACCACTAGGAAGGAAAATTCTCTCCTGTAAGAATAAATATGGGAGAAAGGTGTCTCCTCTGTACTGATGCTTTATCAGCAATCCTTGTTTCAAGAAAAACACCACATTTCAAAAACAGTTGTCATTGGGACGGAAAGTGAGGTGAAATGTTTTGAACAGGGGCACCGACAGCAAAACAAATGTTACAGGGGTGATAACCCTTACCTATGTTTTCCAAAAAGTTTAAAAATAGATTTTTGGGCTGGAGCTACACTTCAACAATGTACCTGTTCAAAATTACAAACAGATTCTACATAAGAACAAACCTACAGTCCCTGTCTTGTATGCACCGCCTGTATACGGCTGTTCAGAGTATATAGGGCCTTTTTTATTTTATGTGCGGGGTTCCCCTTAATATCCATACAAGACCCAAAGGGGCTGGTAATGGGCTGGGGTAGGGGGGGGGGGTCATGGGGTAGCTATGCCATTTTTCTTAAAGATTTTCATCCATATTACCGGGACCAGACATTACATTAAAGCCGCAAGCAGTTTTAAATGGCTTTTTTTTCCTTTAGAAGTGTCATTTTGTGCAGGGACAGTTCTAAACACGGGAAACACGTGGCACTTCACAGGCATACTTTAGACACCCCCCAGGTACGATATTTAAAGGAATATTTGACTTTTTTTTTTTCACTTTATGCATCATTAAAATGACTGCTCCCGAAAAACGACCGTTTTTAAAACTTCTTTTTGCATTGATACATGTCCCCTGGTGCAGAACCCGGGTTCCCAAACCCTTTTTAGGACAATAACATGCATAATAGTTGTTATAATTAGCACTTTAGAATTCGAACGTTCGCATCCATTGTATTTAATAGGGTTCTAATGTTCGTACGAACTTTCGGTCCGTTCGCGGGTTCTGGTGCGAACCGAACCCGGGGGTGTTCGGCTCATCACTACTCTCCAGTATCTTCCCAACTATGGAAGTTAAACTAACAGGTCTATAGTTACTTGGTAAAGACTTTGTTCCCTTTTTAAATATAGGCACCACATTGGCCCTGCGCCAATCCAGTGGTACTATTCCTGTCATTAATGAGTCCCTAAAAATTAGATACAATGGCTTTGAAATTACAGAGCTCAATTCTTTTAGGATCCGTGGGTGTATGCCATCTGGTCCAGGTGCTTTATCCACCTTTATTCTGTCTAAATATTTCTGGACCATATCATTTTTGAGCCATTGTGGATTTGGGGCTGTGTCACTACCACCCCCATTATGGACATGAACTCCCCCATGCTCCATTGTATACACAGAGCTGAAGAAAGTATTTAATAAATTAGCCTTCTCTTTGTCCCCAGTCACCCACTCTAGATTATTTTGTAAAGGGCCTACATGCTCAGACCTGACCTTTTTACTATTGATATATTTGAAGAATTTTTTGGGGTTTGTCCTACTATCTTTTGCAATCAGTCGTTCGTTTTGAATTTTTGCATCCTTGATTTCCTTTTTACATATCCTGTTATATTCTTTGTAACATTTAAACGACACTAGTGTTCCTTCATTTTTATATTTTTTAAAAGTGCTTTTCTTATTGTTTATAGCTTTTTTAACTTTAACTGTGAGCCACATAGGTTTTATTTTTAGCCTTTTAAACTTATTGCCCATGGGAATATACTTTGCAGTGAGTTCACAAACAGTCTTTTTGAAGAATTCCCATTTCTGTTCTGTGCTCATTGATGCCAATATTCCCTCCCAGTCTAAGTCCTGGAGAGCAGCCCTCATCCTTGGAAAATTTGCTTTATTGAAATTAAGTGTTTTTTTCCTTCCTGCATGTATTTCTTGCTTACAGCTAACATCAAATGAAATTATGTTATGGTCACTGCTACCCAGGTGTTCCTTTATCTGAACATTAGTTCATGCAGTGTCCCCAGCCCTTTACCTTCCCTTCGATCCCCATCACCCATCACCAGTTAAATGCCCAGCCAGCACGGGGGTTCTTTCTTTTTATATAAAAATGCACTGGTTACTGTAAAAATGACACTGGCAGTGAAGGGGTTAACCAGGAGGGGGTGCTGTAGGGGTTAAACAAAAAAAGTCTTTCAGCACTAGAAAACTGGCAGAAGTGTTAGAACATGGTGTCATATAGAAACTAGTCTTAGAAAAGTGAGGCCTCGTACACACGGCCGAGAATCTCGTCAGGAAAAAACACACGGCCGAGAATCTCGTCAGGAAAAAACACGTCGTTTTTGTGGATGAGATTCTTGGAGAAGAAACTTGTCTCGGCCGAGTGTACACACGCTCCTTTCAAAGAACCCGCCGTTCTTTGAATGGAGCGAACGCGGTGACGTCATCGACTACGACGAGCGTGCGCTCGTCACATTCGATGCCGTCGCCGCCATCTTGCTACACCCTACCTATGCCTAGGAAGCTACCGCGCATGCGTCAAAGTCAATTCGAGCATGCGCGGGTTTCCACGGCGACAGGTAAGTGTACACACACACACTTTTCTCGTCGAGAAACATGCCGACGAGAATCTCGACGAGAAAATAGAGAGCAGGTTCTCTATTTTTCTCGTCGAGATTCTGGTCAGTTTTCTCGACGAGAAACCATACACACGAACGATTTTCTCGGCAAGAAAGCTATCTTGGCAGTTTTCTTGTCGTTTCTTGCCGAGAAACTCGTTCGTGTGCACGAGGCTTCACTCCCAGTGCAGCTGGATACTTCCGGGAAAAGTAATCACTGAACAATAAACGACAATCCAGCGCTCAATGGGAGCAGTGAAAGCAGAACTATAACAAATGTTTGAATAAAAAAGTAAGTTCTTTTAATTGGATACTAGACATGTGCACACTGAAATATTTCGTTTCGGAATTTCGTTTTCGTCCAAAAAATAAATTTATTTAGTTACTCCCGAAATTAGTTTTTATTTTGTTTTTCGTTAGAAATTGCATTCGTCCGAAAATCTGAATTAATTAAGGTCGAATCTGTCATTGAAGGCTTATGGTGTCTGTCGAATGTTCAAAGAAGATTCGACGGAGCAGCGAAACTGTACGACTCTGCAATCATACATTTCCGGTCGAATGTTCCGCCCACAAGCAGTGATCTTTTCTCTCTATGTCGAATCTTTTCTCTCTATAATGTCGAATCTTTTCTCTCTATAATGTCGAATCTTTTCTCTCTATAATGTCGAATCTTTTCTCTCCTATGTCGAATCTTTTCTCTCCTATGTCGAATCTTTCCTCTCCTATGTCGAATCTTTCCTCTCCTATGTCGAATCTTTTCTCTCCTATGTCGAATCTTTCCTCTCCTATGTCGAATCTTTTCTCTCCTATGTCGAATCTTTTTTCTCTATAATGTCAAATCTTTTCTCTCCTATGTCGAATCTTTCCTCTCCTATGTCGAATCTTTTTTCTCTATAATGTCAAATCTTTTCTCTCCTATGTCGAATCTTTCCTCTCCTATGTCGAATCTTTCCTCTCCTATGTCGAATCTTTTCTCTCCTATGTCGAATCTTTCCTCTCCTATGTCGAATCTTTTTTCTCTATAATGTCAAATCTTTTCTCTCCTATGTCGAATCTTTCCTCTCCTATGTCGAATCTTTTCTCTCCTATGTCGAATCTTTCCTCTCCTATGTCAAATCTTTTTTCTCTATAATGTCAAATCTTTTCTCTCCTATGTCGAATCTTTTCTCTCCTATGTCGAATCTTTCCTCTCCTATGTCGAATCTTTTCTCTCCTATGTCGAATCTTTTTTCTCTATAATGTCAAATCTTTTCTCTCCTATGTCGAATCTTTCCTCTCCTATGTCGAATCTTTTTTCTCTATAATGTCAAATCTTTTCTCTCCTATGTCGAATCTTTCCTCTCCTATGTCGAATCTTTCCTCTCCTATGTCGAATCTTTTCTCTCCTATGTCGAATCTTTCCTCTCCTATGTCGAATCTTTCCTCTCTATAATGTCAAATCTTTTCTCTCCTATGTCGAATCTTTCCTCTCCTATGTCGAATCTTTTCTCTCCTATGTCAAATCTTTTCTCTCCTATGTCGAATCTTTTCTCTCCTATGTCGAATCTTTTCTCTCCTATGTCGAATCTTTCCTCTCCTATGTCGAATCTTTCCTCTCCTATGTCGAATCTTTCCTCTCCTATGTCGAATCTTTCCTCTCTATAATGTCAAATCTTTTCTCTCCTATGTCGAATCTTTTCTCTCCTATGTCGAATCTTTCCTCTCCTATGTCGAATCTTTCCTCTCCTATGTCGAATCTTTCCTCTCCTATGTCGAATCTTTCCTCTCCTATGTCGAATCTTTTCTCTCTATAATGTCGAATCTTTTCTCTCCTATGTAAAATAATCTTGGACTAATAGAGTTAAGGTTAGGCACATTCGACCACAGGTTCGATAGACACAGATTGTTATTGTCAGCGTCACGTCGAATCTCCTATCTATATCGAACTGTTGTAGCAACGAAAACGAAAATAAAGCATTTGTTTATGTCGGATCTTTCGGTTTTCGGATTCTGTGCTTTCGTTTTCGTTTGTTAAAACGATAACGAAAATAGCTGAAATTCGGACGAAAATGCATTCGGACGAAAACGAATGCACATGTCTATTGGATACACGCCAAAAATTGATAAGAAATTGATGTAGATAAAATCAATGTAATATGTAGCGGCTGCTCCTCACACTCTCCTCTTGGTCTCGTCTTTCTCTTGTTTAGGGGTATCTTAGAGGGGAGGGAGCAGGGACACTATGCCTAGCTTCCACCACAGATGTTAGTGCGGTATAAGCAACAGTTCAGTATTACCTTCGGGTCAGTGTTGTGCACCTGGATCCTCCCTCCAAGAGTCACCGCGAACCATGTCTTGTCAGAAAATGAGCTCCACACCATTAAAGTTCAACACTCCTTTATTCTTCTTGTCTGAACACAAACAGTTGAACTCCCTTGATAGAACAGAAAAGGAGGTGTGGATGCGAACAGGCCCAGACACAATGTAAGCTGCCACTTCCCTTCCTAGAAGTGTGTCCTGGTCTCCGTACGAGGGTAGATTTCCTTACAGGCTGTCTCCGACAAGAGACTCACTTGTCACCGGCAATATGCTGCACCGGGTCTTCAAATGAGGAGCTCCCCCCGGTCCATTGCGCCTTCCGGATTCGGGTACCCAATCCCTGGGCACCCTAGGATCTCCTTCCCTCGCGGAACTCAGTGTTGGGCACTGAGCTCCGGACCTCCATCCAAGTACCTCACCCCAGGCTAAAGGTGCCTAGGATGGAACTCGACCTCCGCTGTCCTCTAGGCCTAAGCCACCCAGAGGAGTGACACGACCCACCGTCCGCAAGCTGAAGGTGCCTGGGACGTCCACACCGTGACAAAGATGGGCGGCCCCCTTTATACCCTCTCCCAGCAAGCACGGCGGGTTCCCTGCCCCACCATACCGCTGCCGAGGGAGGACAAAAAAGGAGGACGGCACACAGCAATGATTCAACCCCAGCCCAGGGCGACAGCGCCACCCACTGGGCTGCAGGGAATAACACATCACTGATGTCTCTGCCGAATTCTAAATTATACCCGGGAAAGTACATACCCGCTACCAGTGGCGGATCCAGGGGGGGCAACAGGGCAATTGCCCCCCCCCCGAGACCATCTGTCACACTCGCTTGCTGTTTTTTTTTTTGCGCCTGATCTCCCGAAATTTGGGGACCCGGTACCGGCCGGCCGTAGGACCCCTTGACCCCAAACTTTGCACACATGTAGCCCAATGTCTCTTCTACAAGTGTGCAAAGTTTGGTGACTGGGGGACCTACGGCCGGGGAGCACCGATTTTTTAAATCCGGGCACCCCTTCCATAGACTCCAATGTTAAACGGTAATTTCTCCAGTGAATTTGCGGACCCGGTACCGGCCGGTCGTAGGTCCCCTGAACCCCAAACCTGGCACACATGTAGCCCCATGTCTTTTCTACAAGTGTGCAATGTTTGGTGTCTGGGGGACCTACGGCGGTGGAGCACTGATTTTTTAAATCCGGGCACCCCTTCCATAGACTCCAATGTTAAACGGTAATTTCTCCAGTGATTTTGCGGACCCGGTACCGGCCGGTCGTAGGTCCTCTGGACCCCAAACTTGGCACACATGTAGCCCCATGTCTCCTCTATAAGTTTGAAAAGTTTGGTGTCTGGGAGGACCGATTTTTCAAAGCCGGGCACTCCTTCCATAGACTTCCATGTTAAACATCAGTCTAGTCATGGGCACAGTGAGGCATGGGCACAGTGAGGCAAAGTGAGGCAAGTATAAGCCTAGGACACCCTAGGCTTATTCTTGAGTCAATACATTTTCCCAGTTTTTTGGGGTAAAATTAGGTGCCTCGGCTTATATTCGGGTCGGCTTATACTCGAGTATATACAGTACTTGTTCTGCGGCTGCCGCTGCCTCTCTGAGTCTCTCTCTCAGTTTCTCACATCATTTGATCAGCGGCGCTGAGAGAGAGACTCGTCTAATGTAGTTACGTGGCGCACGGACACGATACCAGGAGCGGAGGAGGAGGTGGGTGGAGCCTCTTCCCTGCACTCGCTGCTAACGCCTGGGCCGCTTGGCGTCTAGCAACGAGTGACATCAGTGAGTCACGTCGGGCCGCTCTGCGGGCAGGTGCAATAGCGTGCGGCTCCACAGACGGGTAAGAAAGTGGGCGGCTCCGCTTGCAGCGCGGTTTGTTGTCGGGGGGGCGGCGCGGTTCGTGGGCAGACTGTGCTGCTCAGTGTGTTGGCAGCGCAGGTGAGAAGGAGAGAGCAGGCTCAGTGTGGCAGCTGGCCAATCAGCTAGCCGGGAGCGGGGGAGCAGAGAGATGAGATTATCTCTCACCGCCCGTGCCTGCCCTGCATTCCTGCAGTGACTTTTGCCCTCACTGTGCAGGCAGCAGAGAGATTACAGTACATTATCTCTCTGCTGCCTGACTCTGGGAGTCTGGGACACAGCAAGAGACAACCAAAACTACACCTTAGCAGGCAAGTTAGTGACAATCCGCAAGGTGTGGCAGGCGACGTGGCAAATGACAATCTGCATCTGGTGGCAGGCAAGTGACAATCAGCAAGGTGTGGCAGGTGACGTGGCAAGTGACAATCCGCAAGGTGTGGCAAGTGACAATCCACAAGATGTGGCAGGTGACGTGGCAAGTGACAATCCACAACGTGTGGCAAGTGACACGCTCAGGGCTCCCACTAATTGCAGGCGACGGTGGCAAGTGACACACTCGGGGCTCCCACTGATTCTGCATTGAACTATTTAATTTCATATTACAATGTAATAATAGAAATAATGCGCTTCAATCATCCTGACACCATAACAACCATGGTGCCGGGATGATTGAAGCGCCGACACCAACCATTTCCCCGATAAATTTCCCACCAAAAAATCATTTTTTGGCAGTGCCCCTCCCGAGAAAAGACTCTGGATCCGCCCCTGCCCGCTACAAATACAAAAACCTTCAGAAGAAACTCATAGTCATTGTAAATGAAGCATAAAAAACGCATGAAATACAATACAATACCAAGGGGTTAAAATCAGCAAGTGTGCTCCGTTACTTAATGTTGTGAAGTAGCTTCGGTTCAGTGCTGGGATATGTTGGCTGTCAGGGAAGTGAAGGGATTTGCCACTCTCACGATGCAGCCTATGGCTGGATTACAAGCACCGGAGCTGTGAAGTCCAGGGAAAGATGTAGCAATCCGTTCGAAGCCCTGTGTTACGATCAGGCCACTTCTATGAGTGTGCACAACAGTGTATAAAAACGCTCATACCCATGCAAAAGGACCTCAAGAACCATAGTTGGCAACATTGCAAAAAAAACATCTGGGACACTTTTTTTGTATTGAGGCGGAGCCTTGCTATAATTAGGGGGCGGGGCATTCGTTTGTAGGCATGTCATGCTGAAATGAAAAATGTGGCGCGCGAAGCGCGGCGCGGCGCAAAATGGGCGTGGTTTACGCACGATAGTGGGTGTGGCTTAAATGGGCGTGGTTCAAAGGGGTGTGGCTACAGTCCGAGGTGAGAGAAAGAGAGAGAAAGAAATAGAAAGAAAGAAGCCAGATCCTACACCACAATAGAAATGTGTAACAAAATTGGCAGATAAGTATACTCCAAAACACCTGTTGGCGCTTCAATCATCCCGACACCATGTTTGTTATGGTGTCAGGATGATTGAAGCGCATTATTTCTATTATTACATTGTAATATAAAATTAAATCATTCAACTCACCATAATGCCGAATCACTGTAAGCCCCAAGTGTGTCACCTGCCACGTCGCCTGCCACCAGATGCCATCAGGTGCCCCCAATGGAGTCCCCCCTTACATCAGGCGTACCCAGCGGAGTCCCCCCTTACATCAGGTGTCCCCAGCGGAGTCCCCCCTTACATCAGGCGTCCCCAGCGGAGTCCCCCCTTACATCAGGCGTCCCCAGCGGAGTCCCCCCTTACATCAGGCGTCCCCAGTGGAGTCCCCCCTTACATCAGGCGTCCCCAGTGGAGTCCCCCCTTACATCAGGCATCCCCAGTGGAGTCCCCCTTTACATCAGGCGTCCCCAGCGGAGTCCCCCCTTACATCAGGCGTCCCCAGCGGAGTCCCCCCTTACATCAGGCGTCCCCAGCAGAGTCCCCCCTTACAACAGGCGTCCCCAGCGGAGTCCCCCCTTACAACAGGCGTTCCCAGCGGAGTCCCCCCTTACAACAGGCGTCCCCAGCGGAGTCCCCCCTTACATCAGGCGTCCCCAGCGGAGTCCCCCCTTACATCAGGCGTCCCCAGTGGAGTCCCCCCTTACATCAGGCGTCCCCAGTGGAGTCCCCCCTTACATCAGGCGTCCCCAGCGGAGTCCCCCCTTACGTCAGGCGTCCCCAGGGGAGTCCTTCCTTACATCAGGTGTCCTCAGCGGAGTCCCCCCTTACAACAGGCGTCCCCAGCGGAGTCCCCCCTTACATCAGGCGTCCCCAGCGGAGTCCCCTCTTACATCAGGCGTCCCCAGCGGAGTCCCCCCTTAACCAGGTGTCTCCTGTCTCGACCGCCATTACTGTTTCCCCTTCCCCGAGGGGGAACAAAATAGAGGCGGAGCCGACCGCGTGGCTGCACAAAAAATTAAGCTGTGGCGCCGCCCACCCCCGCCCCTTTCCATTACAGACAGACCTGCAGCGGGGCGGGGCGGGGGGGTGGCCGGCCGGCCAGCCAAAACACGGATGTAGTACAATAGAAGATAAAGCTGCTGCGGCGCCGCCCACCTACGGGGAGACGCGGGGTATGGGCGGCGCCGCAGCAGCTTTATTTTCTATTGTACTACATCCTGGTTTTGGTCTTCTTTAAAATGGCGGCCGGCGGAGACATTGTCTCCGCCGGCCGTGGACCTCTAGCGGCGTCGGCCCGCGGCGGCCAAAGTCGTGGAAACCGGGAAAAAACGGATTGGCCGGGACATTGGCCGGGACAAAATAAATCCGGGAAAAGGGTTTGAATCCCGGGAATGTCCCGGCCAATCCGTGACTGTTGGCAACTATGAAGAACCTATACTGCTGTAGGTCGGCTGGCACCTGTTGTTCCACTAGCTTGTGTTCAGCTCTGGCTGCACACTGCCATAGCTGCAGAACGGATTGCTACATCTTTCCCTGGACTTCACAGCTCCGGTGCTTGTAATCCAGCCATAGGCTGCATCGTGAGAGCGGCAAATCCCTTCACTTCCCTGACAGCCAACATATCCCAGCACTGAACCGAAGCTACTTCACAACATCAAGTAACGGAGCACACTTGCTGATTTTAACCCCTTGGTTGGCGGTATTGTATTTCATGCATTTTTTATGCTTCATTTACAATGACTATGAGTTTCTTCTGAAGGTTTTTGTATTACATTGATTTTATCTACATCAATTTATTATCAATTCTTGGCGTGTATCCAATTAAAAGAACTTACTTTTTTATTCAAACATTTGTTATAGTTCTGCTTTCACTGCTCCCATTGAGCGCTGGATTGTCATTTATTGCTGTAGGGGTTAAGGGTGCCCTGATGTGTGTTTCTTACTGTGGGGGGGGGGGGCGTGGCTTAGCGTGTGACATCACTGATCGTCGTTCACTACACTTACCTCTCCCCGTTCTTCCTCTCTGTGACCCGATCGCGGGACACCAGCGGTGATCGGGTCCGCTGTTCCCGCGGGGACAGTCACGGAGAAGTGGACCCGGTCGCGACCCACGGCGGGGCTCTTAAAGGGGACGTACCTGTACGCCCTTGTGTCCAGCCGTGCCATTCTGCCGACGTACATCGGCGTGCGGCGGTCCTTAAGTGGTTAAAGGAATATTTCCCTTTTTTTTTCATTAAAATTACTGCTCCCGTTTTTAAAACTTTTTTTTGCTTTGATACATGTCCCCTGGGGCAGGACCCAGGTCCCCAAACACTTTTTAGGACAATAACTTGCATATTAGCCTTGATAATTATTACTTTTGATTTCGAACATTCGCGTCCATTGTATTTAATAGGGTTCTAAAGTTTGCGCAAACTTTTGGTCCGTTCGCAGGTTCTGGTGCGAACCGAACCGGGGGGTGTTCGGCTCATCCCTAGTGACCACCATCCAGTAAAAAGGAGGGAACGACTTCCCAGACAGAAGTGCCGGTGATGTCGGCCACCAACTAGGGAGGTCCTGACTAGGTGGCTCACCCGGATTTTGACAATCCAGGAATGAAGGGCACTTGACCCTTCTGGACAGAATTACCTTCTGTAACACTCACGTGTGAAATAGTGCATATGGTACTGCCTCGACAGAGGCTACTGTCATGGTTATGCAGTAATGTCTGTCTCTCAGCTTACCCCTTCTCCATGTGTTCACCTTAGAGGCCAGCCTCTCTCACCTGGCTGCTTTTATAATCTCTCCTCCCAGTATGCTCCACCCCAGGCCCTATCAGGGAACACTATATTAACCTGTGCTCTGCAAGCCAGCCGTGCTCATCAACGTGTTTGTTAAGCATTGTGTGTTTGGGTTCCAGCCTGCCGTGTGCTACGTCTGTGTCTGTGTTTACGATAGTGGCTTGTTCCCGACTATCCCTGTCTGCTATTGACCTTGACCTTCAGCTTGTCATTCGTTTATCCGTGTCTGCTTGTTGCCCTGACCTTGGCTTTTCCCCTCACTATTCTTTTATCCTGTGCTGCTGCTTCCCCTCTATCCTCTTTACCCTACGGAGGGTGAGCTAGGGGACTCTGGGGGCCGCGACCTGGATCCAGCTGCAGCGTAGGCCATCCTCACCACTAGAGGCTCTGGTGAAAACCTGCTGGGTCTTAGACTCCGCGCCCTGGGGAATCTTGGGCTCTAGCTCCCTGTGGATCCCTGTTGTGCTCCACTGGTCCCGCTTTCCACAACCACCCAGTGTCCCATCCGCAGCAGTCAGCCATAGGGTTCACTACCTTGTGGTGCACTCCTGACCCCCAACGGTGTGCATCTGTCATCTGGCCACAGGTGACCTGACAGCTACCATGAAGCCCAGGACTTGCCTGAAAAAGTAGCATGACGACCATCTTTGGGATGTCAACTGCCGCACCGCAGCCCGAAGGGTCTGCAACTTTCCCATAGGGAGAAAAAAACTTTTGCCTCTGAGGAGTCCAGAATCAACCCTAGATACACTAGGAGTTGAGACGGTACCAATACTGACGTCTGAGTGTTCAGCACCCAACCAAGTATCGGAGGGTCTGACAGGTTATAGACACGCTCACCTCTAATTTTGAGTTTGAAGTGGCCCTCAGAATCAGATCGTCCAAGTTGCCCATGATAGCGATGCCATGCTGTCTTAGTAGGGCCAGAATCGGGGCGAGCACCTTGGTGAACACCCTTGGTGCCTATGCCAGGCCAAAGGGGAGAGCCACCAATTGGTAGTGGTCTTCCCCAGCTCTCTGATGCCTGGTGCATATGAGGACATACAAGCATGCGTCCTTGATGTCCAAGGGTGCCGGAAAATCCCCCGGATGGAGGGTAGCGACAACAGAGCGAACCAACTCCTTCCGGAATCTCTGTACATTCACAAAGCAATTGAGGGCCCTGAGATCCAAGATTGGATGAACCCCCTCCTTCTTCAGCACTACGAACAGATTTGAGTAGAACCCCTG
Organism: Rana muscosa; assembly: GCA_029206835.1. Taxonomy (NCBI): domain Eukaryota; kingdom Metazoa; phylum Chordata; class Amphibia; order Anura; family Ranidae; genus Rana; species Rana muscosa. The sequence continues at coordinate 358,393,618 of CM055122.1, forward strand.
AACCCGTTCCTGTATTGAAACAGGAAGGACCACCCTGCGTATCAGCAGGCCTTGAACCGTCCCATATAGGGCTCCCTGACGAGTCGGCTGAAGCTGGCAGTTTAGAGGAAAAAAAATCTGTTTGGTAGGCAAGTGAGGTTGGGCTTGTGAAACCAGGGACGCTTCGGTCCCTCAGCAGGCGCTTTATCGGCCCGGGGCCATTTATTTGCCACACTAGGCGGACGAAAGAACTGCTTGTGCACGGTGAAGGAGGGCCCTTTGCCTATGGCATGGCTCCTTACCCCTTTTTGGATTGCGGGAGCAGTATGATCTTACCTCCTGTGGCATCCTTAATGATGTCATCCAGAGAGGCTCCAAAAAGACTGTCACTCTTAAAGGGCAGGTCCAATAAGGCCTTCTTGGAAGTTTTTGGTCCGTAGACCAGCACTTAGCCAAACCAGGTAGCGTAACACCACCGTATAAACCGAGCCTCTGGACAGCAAGGGGATAGAATCCATGTCTGACTCGCAGACAAACTTAAGGCCCTGTACCAACTGGTCGGCCAAAGCTACCTCATCCGGAGGAGCCTCCCGTGTCTTTAACCCCTGTGTATAGGCAGCGAGCGATTGTCCGCAGGGTCCCCGAAGACAGGAGCCCCTTCCACTGGACTCGTGGTTACAGGGGGTCCCCGAGTTACGAATATCCGAGTTGCGAATGACTCCTACTTACGAATGGGGTCTTGCACTCCATCCTTAGCCATCCGTGCACATAAACACTTAAAAACAACCTAATTACATGCCTACCTGTTCCTCTCCTTACCCTGCTGTGTCCTGTGCCTGTATTGCGGCCGCGGCCTGGTCCGGCCTAGTGAAGCCTGCAGATCCCCGGTCTTTCCTGCACTGCTGCCCCGCGGAGGTGCTGACCTGGCCTGGACTCGGATTTGCGGACACTACTGCTCTCACCTGCCTCACCAGCCATCCATCTCCCTGCTGTGACCTGGTGAGCTGCCCAGCCAAGACTGCCTGTGTGGGCTGGTTGAGGTGTCCTGGAGCCCAGCATCTTTACATCCTTCTGCCTGTCTTGCAGCTCTCTGGGCCTTCCCTGCCTGGTACTCCCAGCCAGCCACCCTCACTGGACTGCAGATGTTCTCCACGCCCCACATACAGTACAGGACTGCATCAGAAGCGCCCTGAAAGCAGGTGAGATTACATACTGACAAAAGGTTGGTTTGGTATGGCGCGCTTTGGAGAGGGCTGTATAGAGGTCTATAAAAAAAGGAAAGGAGGGGGGAGGGGTTACGCACTGGGTAAGGTTGTAAGGGCTCAGTCATTAATAGTTCACTTGTATATATGTATGTCCATGTATGGAAGAAAGGTTTAGGGCGAGATTGCTGAGATTTATTAGATGGCTGCCAGTTCAGGTTAGAAGCTAGAAGAGGCTCTGGAACAGACAAAACGGGAAAGGGAACAGCGCCCTCTAAATGCAGCAAGTTAAAAACATTTTTTTCATTTAAAAGATTACGATACACTCACATTTGAGCGGTGGTAATCAAGCGTGTCAGGGGTTAAAAGAAACTTCATCCGCAGGTCCTCAGGTATGATACTAGCCTGATGAAGGGACACACATGTCCTGAACACAAAGCACCTCCCGCATACCTCCGACCCGGAAGTGATGACCCCAGGACCTCACGGAGCACATACAGTCCAGATCCAAGTTGCCGGCCGGCGCTGCTCAACATCCAGTGCAGGAAGAGACACAGGATTGAGGACTCCACTCCAACTGCCCATGAAACCACCATCACACCTGAGGACCTGCGGATGAAGTTTCTTTTAACCCCTGACACGCTTGATTACCACCGCTCAAATGTAAGTGTATCTTAATCTTTTAAATTAAAAAACTGTTTTTAACTTGCTGCATTTAGAGGGCGCTGTTCCCTTTCCCGTTTTGAGATTACATACTGTACTGTTCTCTGCCCACTACTACAGTATATGCCCTGTACAGTACTGTACTTGTACCACAAACGATTGAATGAGAGCTCTACATAGGCAGATGATATGAGCTCATGCTGGAACACAGGGATAGAATGTACAGTACATTCTATTCCTGTGTCCCAGCATGAGCTCATGTCATCTGCCTATGTGGAGAACTTAAAAAAGGTACTGTCCCGACTTACAAACAATTTCGACTTAAGAACAAACCTACAGTCCCTATCTTGTTTGTAAGCCGGGGACCCCCTGTACTTGGTTAAGTCTGGACACAGGGGGTCCACTATCGGGGGAGAGGTCCATTTTTTCAGGAAACTCTCCTCAAAGGGGAACCGCCAAATTCTTTGGGGCCGAAAAAACATTCAGTGTTTTTTCCCCCTCCTTGTATAAAAGTTTATCAAGATAAGACATACAAGAAAACACCTTGGCAGTTCGGGCCGGCTTACGGAACCCAAAGGGAACCGCCGTCTCTGCTGCTTCTGCAGAATTCTCCAACTTCAGCGTAACCGGCACTGCGGTGATAGATACCAAGCCTTTTCGCATGCTGACCCGGACCTGGAGTCATCCTCACTGTCCGACCGGTCACGGCCCGTGGTCTCTGATGCATCAGAATCAGGGCCATGAGCCCCAGCTGGGCCTGGCTCTGCATCAGAATTATCCCCAGAAGATGGCGGGGGAAGGGGGTGCTTCCTACCCCCCGTGTTCCCACGCACCGCTTCCACCTTGGCAACAATAGCCTCCAGGATCGCCGACATAGCGTCCACTGATATAGCAGGGGCACCAGTTGCCAACTCAGGTGTTTCAGGGGAAAAAACATCTGCTTCTGACGTCATGCTGACCCACGCGCCTGACACCCACAGGGACTCCAGGCAAGGTATCAACAGCCCACCCTCCTAGCTGCTACAGAGATGCAGGGTCTCCCAGAGGACTCACCACCCTTAGAACGGTCACTGTTACTGTTGCCGTCTGCTACCGCCTGAGATGCTCCCCCACTGCCTGTGTCAGTCTGATCCTCCATCAGTGTGTGTCTGTATATTGCGCGCCTGTAGAATGCACCCTAGAGGCCAAAGACTTCCACAAAATGGCCGCCGAGCAGCCGTGCTGAAGAACGGCGTGGACAAGAAACTGACCGCCGAGCAGTCGACAGAGGCCAAAGCGGGTGCGGACCACAAGAAAATGGCCGCCGAGCAGTAGATAGAGCTAGCAAGCGTGGACCACAAGAAAATGGCTGTCGACAGCATGGAGGGAGAAACACACAGGTAAGCAGAAAAACGGACATTTCCAATGACAGCCATACAGCGCAGTTCCCGCTCCAGATGGAGCCCCCCAGGTGAACCCCCAGCACCCAGCAGCCAGCCTAGCTCACAGAGCCCAGGGAGGAGGGAAGGCACTGAGTGGGGAAAGAAAGGGGAAAACCACTTACTTGATCTCTCCAGGAATGTCCAGCCAAGTCCTCCTGCCAAAGCAGGGGAAGCTACTTACCCTTTCTGCGTGGATTATGCTGGAAAACATTCCGGATAGATCATCTTCCGCGTGGTTACGGAGGTGACTGTCGGCCCAGCATGCTGTGATTCAGCCATAGAGACCGGTCATATGCATGCCCTGGAGCACGAAGCTCACCAGCCACCCGTGGAAAAACGGGCATGTCGTGGAAAACCCAGCTCGTAGCTAGGGTTGGCACATGCTTGATGGCCGAAAACTGGGGAGACTAAGGAGGATCTGGAATCCAGCCTGTCACCCAGTCGGCAGTTGATCGAAGATCGCAGGAACAAAGAACGTAGAAAAAAACCCTCGGACCTATGAGCCCGAAGAGAGCCATGTCCTTCTCCTATGCTAGGCAGAGAAGAACTGATCTGCTTAGTGCAGGCTGAGGGGATATAGCCAGTAGGACCGCCCCCTGGGTGGTGCTGTTCAGCTCTGAAGTTGTTAACACTTTTTCTGCCTAGTCATTCCTGAATGAAGGCTAATACCCACTTTGTCAAGATTGAAGCTGTGTCCGTCCATGAACGAAAGAGAAAATAAATTTTTTGGCAGTGCACATGTCTAGACCAAAGCATGGGGTCTGCTTAAACTACCAATCCCAGACAGAAAATGGAAAATAATTTTGATTGATTTCATTGTGGAACTTCCCCAATCAGAAGGTTGTACTGCCATCTATGTAGTGGTTGATCGCCTGTCCAAGATGGCATATATTCTACCCATGAAAGGCACACCATCTGCTCTGGAAACAGCAAAGATTTTCATCAGGGAAAAAGTAAGGCTCCATGGGATCCCAGCTAACATTGTGTCTGACAGGGGGGTGCAATTCACCTCAAGATTTTAGAAAGCCCTCTCAAACTCTGAAGATCGAGTTGTCCTTCTCCTCAGCCTATCACCCTCAAACTAATGTTCAAACGGAAAAGGACCAACTCTGGAGCAATACTTACATTGCTTTTACGTTGCTTTTCTTCCTTCTCTCAGAATGACTGGGTATCATTACTTCCACTAGCTGAGTTTGCATACAACAATTCCAAGCACTCTGCCACTGAACAATCTCCATTCTTTGCCAATTATGGCTTTCAGTCATCATTTCTACCCAATATAATTCCTGAATGCTCTGTTCCAACTGTGGTAGAAACAGTAACTTTTTTGGAATCTAACAACTAACTGTTGCAGGAAGCAATAACCAAAGCACAGGAATACAATAAAATTGCTTTTGACAGGAAGAGACATGGGGAATTAATCCTGGAATCCGGCGATCAGTTATGGCTGTCCACAACTAACTTGTTTCTTATGAATTGGAATTACCAGCCTCCTTTAGAATCCACCCGGTCTTCTATGTGACCCTACTAAAACTTGCCACTCCCGATCCTTTTCCCAAATCGAATACAGGACCACCTGAGCGGATGATGGTGGACGGGGAAGAGTATGAGGTAGAAGTGATTCTGGATTGCAGAAAAAGGAGAACTCAAACCCAGTACCTAATCATATGTAAAGGGTACGGTCCTGAAAAAAATTTGTGGGAACCTGAAAACATCCATGCCAGAAGACTCATCCAAGCGTTCAACCAAGCCCACCCAGAGAAGATGACCAATGGGTTTGCCAAGGGGGCAATGTCAGGAAGGCTCTGTCAAAAGACAGAATAATAGCAGTAGACAAATCCCTGTTCCCTGAATCTCTGTAAGAAGAGAGCGTGTGCTAACGCATATGCGCATGCGCAGGTGAACCACTATGCGCCGGGATGCAAACAAATATGCGCATGCGTGAACAAATGTGCGTGGTGAATCCTGTAACATATAAGGGCGCCAAAAATATAGAAAGTCCTGTGAGCCTCCACTAACCCAAAATGCCTAATTACCAAAAGTCAGCTGCAAGCATTAAACATGTCTCATAAAATCATGCAGATGTAAATAAATTGAATATATACGCTGCGCTTCCAAAATTGTGTGTAGTCCAATTTTGGAAGCGCAGCGTATATATTCAATTTCTATAAGGGCGCCAAATGGGCTATTTAGGCTGGATCAGCACCTTTCTCGTCTACAGTGTTCTGTGATTGTCCTGTTCCCTTTTACCTGCATTTGCTCTTGAAATACTGACCCGGCTTGCTCCTGACTGTTCATGTTCTCCGCCTCCATTGACCCCAGCTTGTCCATTGACCATTCTCATGTCTCCACATCAGTACCTGATCTGATTGCTCTGTGTATGACCCGACTTGTCTGAATTTGCTTATGTTCTAGCCCCTTTGGAGCTACCAAGTTGCCAGCACCTGCCCATCTACCACTGGGTATCTATATTTAAATCCTCTATAGCAGTGATCCCCAACCTTTTTGGCACCGGGGACTGGCGTTGTTGAAGAATATTGTGCCAAGGCCCGGGGGGGGGGGGGGGGTGGGTGTATGTGGCTTTTCGTGGGCAATTTATCAGGGCAATGGCTGGTGTTAGCGCTTCAATTATCCCGGCACCATGATTGATATGATGTCAGGATGATTGAAGCGCATTATTTCTATTATTACATTGTAATATACAATGAAATAGTCAACTCACCATAATGCAGAATGTGCCAGAGTGTCACTTGCCATGTCGCCTGCCACCAAATGTGGATTGTCACTTGCCACGTCGCCTGCCTTCAGATGCAGCTTGTGAATTGCCACAACGCTTGTCACCAGATGCATTTTGTCCCTTGCCATGTCGCCTGCCACCAGATGCTTTTTTGTCCCTTGCCACGTCATTTGCCACCAGATGCGGATTGTCACTTGCCACATCGTCTTCCTTCATATGCAGCTTGTCACTTGCCACGTTGCCTGCCACCAGATGCACGTTGCCATTTGCCACGTCGCCTGCCACCAGATGCGTAGTGTCACTTGCCACGTTGCCTGCCTTCATATGCAGCTTGTCACTTGCCACGTCCCTTGCAATGTCGCCTGCCACCAGATGGGGAGGGTCACTTGCCACGTCGCCTGCCACCAGATGCATTTTGTCCCTTGCCAAGTCGCCTGCCACCAGATGCATTTTGTCACTTGCCACGTCACCTGCCATCAGATGAAGCTTGTCATTTGCCACCAGATGTGGATTGTCACCTGCCACCACATGAAGATTGTCACTTCAGTGGTGGCAGCACAGGTGTGCGCATTAGTTTAGAGGCAAGCCTGGAGTAGTGGGTAGTGAGGGAGAACAGCGGTAATGGGGGGGGGCGGGTGGATAGAGATGATCTTATCTCTCTGCTCCCCTGCCTCATCTCCAGCAGTGTATCGGTAATCTGCCGCACTGTGTGGGTGGAGGAGCAGTGATGCGGTCGGGCAGTGAGAGATGGTCTTACCCGCCTCACCTCCAGCATTACAGTACCCCAGCTGTGAGCGGGGAAGAGTAGAGATGCAGGCGGGGGTGAGAGATGATCTCATCTCTCTGCTCGCTCGCCTCAGTATAGCGGCCCCGCTGTGAGCACGGAACAGCGCTGATGCGGACGGGCTGTGAGAGATGATATCATCTCTCTGCTCACTCCGCCGCCACACATCAGACAGTGTAGCCTTCGCGGCCCGGCAGCAAACAGGCCACGGCCCAACAGTTGACGACCCCTGCTCTATAGGTCCCATTTAATACAAACCTAAGGTGTATGCTGTGTGTATGACTGAGCAGGCTGATAAGTAACTGTATGCTGTATGTGTATGAGTTTGCAGGCTGACACTGTTTTAAAATGGCTGCCGCATATTCAAGTGACCATGTGGCTGGGGGGGAGGTGTAACCATGTATGGCAGACATCACCCACAATAGGAGCTGTGAGTGGCTTAAGAGGGCTACGCCCTGTGGGCGGTCTCTGGTTTACAGGATTCTGGGCAATAGCATGGGGGCGCTATGAAAAAATCTAGCATGCAACCAGCATCGTCTTGGTCCTGTGTATCTGTTCACCTTACAACTTTTAGAGCTAAGTATTGTTTGTATTTGGAGTGTATGTTTAAGAAGTGTATGTTTAAGGTGTGTTATTTTGTGTTTTATATAACTTTGGCATTTTTTGGATATATTGTTTAGTTAAATAACCTATATTTTAGTCCTCCTATTGGCCCTAATTGATATAGCCTGAAGTGTTTGTTTGTCTATGGTTAAGTGTTCATTTGGTGTCTCAATTGTGTAGTCAGTTTTTGTGGGGAGGAATTTCGGTTTTCTAGTGAAGAAATCTCGGTTTGGGCTGGTTTAGGTGGAATGAGAGACTGAATTTCATTTGTTAATGCCACCATTTTGTTGTAGTCTGGATTTCGTCCACCATTTTATCGTGGACTGATTTTAGTCAGCCATTTTGTTGTAGTCTGGATTTCATCTGCCATTTTGCATTGGACTGAGCTTCAATTGTTGCAACTGTCATTTAGTGTCTGCTGAGTTTTGATTCTGGCTGGAATTGCTCTGCTTTTGGGCATGGTTTCAGCATTTAGTGAGGTTGAGTCATCTTTTTGCAAAAGTTTCAGTTTTTGGCTCTGGTTGCGTTGTTGTTGTGTGGTATTTTGGTCAGTTTTGCAATATGGGGGGTTTGTTTTGCCCTTTCCTGGACAAGAGGCTTTAGTGATGTTGAAGTTTCCTATATTACACTATAAATTCAAGAGGTGGTGTCATGTACCTGAAGGGAGACTGAAGTGACGTGGTTGGCCTCTCTTGTATCTCCAGCCCTGGTCCCGCTGGAGGTGGAACAGAGGGAACCGAGGGACAGGAGGAGCACGAGTGCCTGCAGATGTAGACCCAGAAACCAGTAGCAGGGGGTGCGAGCCTGGACGAGCAGGAGGACCATCAGATCACGGAAGGTAGCTGTGCACCAAGAATCACCCGGGGTTAAAGAGTCACTCCGCTGGAACAGTGGCACTGGGACGTCAGATGATGTTAAGTCCCTGGAAGACTTCCAGCAGGAAGTCGCAGACACTCGGAGGTTGAAGAGGAGCGACACAGGAAGCAGATGCAAGGTCACAAGGGTAGCCGGGTCAGGTAACAGGCGGGCAGCGAAGTACAAGGCAGAAGGCAGAAGCAGGGTCAAATGGGTAGCCAGGATCAGGAGCCAGTAATCAGAACAGAGCAGAGTCCAGAAGCAGGGTCAAGGCAAGCCCGGTTCAGCAACAGGTATCAAGCAAGATCACAACAGGGTTCAGGATATCGGGTAACAGCTGAAGACCAGTCAGCAAGGGTCTGGGGTCAGGGCACTTCCTTAAATAGGCCGCATGCGAATTGGTGCGCCCGTGCACATGCGCATTGGATGAAAACGAATAGTTCTCTTACATTGCCCCCCCTTACGGGCAGCCTCCGGGTGGCCACCAGGGAAGTTTTCTCAGGGTAAAGGTGAAGATAGGCCCGAATTAACTGTGGATCATGTACATTGGAAGAAGGTTCCCATGAGTTGTCTTCAGGGCCATAGCCCTTCCACTTGATTAAAAACTGGGTTTGACCTCTTCTCTTCCTGCAATCTAAAATGGCTTTAACCTCAAATTCCTCGTTTCCTTCAACAAGCAATGGAGCAGGAGTTTTGGGTTCACAATCAGAAAAGGGGTTCGCCATGGATCGTTTTAAGAGAGAGACGTGAAACATCGGGTGAATCCTCAAACTCACCGGCAGTCTAAGCTCAAAGGCAACATCTATTGATTTTATCACTTACATTGCAGATACAACATTCGTGCATCCGCCCCTGAAGAAGCGAGCAGGGTCTCGCGAAACTAGTAGGGTGTCAGGTCACCTGTGGCCAGATGACAGGTGCACACCGTAGGGGGACAGGAGTGCACCACAAGATAGTGAACCCTATGGCTGACTGCTGCGGATAGGAAACTGGGTGGTAGTGGATAGCGGGACCAGAGGAGCACAACCTGGATCCTACAGGAAGCTAGAGCCAAGATTCCCCAGGGCGCGGAGTCTAAGACACAGCAGGTCTTCTCCAGAGCCTCTAGTGGTGAGGATGTTACGCTGCAGGCTGGGTCCAGGTCGCGGCCCCTAGAGTCTCCTAGCTCACGCCCGGTAAGGTAAGGGGAAAAGAGGGGAAGCAGCAGCACAAGATACAAGAATAACGAATAACAAGCCGAAGGTCAAGGGTCACAAGCAGGCAGGGATAGTCGGGGACAAGCCAATAACGTAACAGAGAGACAGACGTAGCACACGGCAGGCAGGAACCCAAACAGACAATGCTTAACAAACACGTTGATCAGCAAAGCAGGCTTGCAGTGCACAGGTTAATATAGTGTTCTGTGATAGGGCCTAGGGTGGAGTCAGGCTGGGAGGAGATTATAAAGGAAGCCAGGTGAAAGGGTTCTGGCCTCTAAGATGAACACATGAGGAGGAAAGGTAAGATGGCAGACATACATTAATGCATATCCATGACAGTACCCTCCCTCTTACGAGGCCTCCCCCTTCCCCGCCTGGGCCCAGGTTTAGAGGGAAACTTCAGATGAAACTCCTTTAACAGACGAGGTGCAAAGACCTCAGATGCAGTGATCCAAGACCTCTCCTCAGGACCAAACCCTTTCCAATGAACGAGGTACTGAAGAACGCCTTTACAGAGTCAGGAGTCCAGAATTTGACTGATCTCGTACTCCTGATTATCCTCAGAGACAGGCGCCACGGTAGGGAGAGGACGAGAGAATTTATTGAGGACTAAAGGCTTTAGAAGAGCAACATGGAAGGAGTTAGTGATTTTAAGGCTCTTAGGAATCTGGAGTTTGAAACAAACCGGATTCAGTTTAGCAATTACAGTGTATGGACCAATGAATCGTGGAGCAAACTTCAGAGAAGGAACTCGGAGCTTGATGTTCCTGGTAGAGAGCCAGACTTTGTCCCCTGGCTGAAGAGAAGGCGGTTTACGCCTGCGGCGGTCGGCAAAGCCTTTGAATTTTTCAGCAGCTGCCCTGAGGGAATCATGAACGTCACCCCAAACGGAATTGAGAGACTCCTGAACGGAAGCCAAAGCTGGAATATCTGGAGAACAGATCATGGGAAGAGGAAGTTGAGGGTGTTTTCCATAAACTGTGAAAAAGGGTGTCTTCTGCGAACTGGTATTCACATGATTGTTATGGTAGAATTCTGCCCACGGGAGTAGAGAGGACCAATCGTCATGGTGAGAAGACACAAAGGTGCGAAGAAAGACCTCTAACTCCTGATTAACCCTCTCAGTCTGTCAATTGGATTGGGGATGGTAAGAAGAGGAAAAATTCAAGACAATATTGAGGGATTTGCAAAAGGCTCTCCAAAAACGAGACGTGATTTGGACTCCCCTGTCGGAAACAATATGAGAAGGAACCGCATGAAGGCGGAGAATTTCTCGAATGAAAATGGGAACCAAGGCAGGGGCAGAAGGAAGACCAGGAAGAGGAACAAAATGAGCCATCTTGGAGAACCGATCGATTACCACCCAAATGACTGTATTATTCTTAGACAGTGGGAGGTCGGTGATAAAATCCATGGCAATATGAGCCCAGGGCTCCTTGGGAATGGGCAAGGGCATGAGGAGACCAGCAGGAGCTTGTGTGGAGGATTTGGACTGAGCACAGACATGACAAGCTTTAACGTAGTCTTTGACGTCTGAGCGGAGATTAGGCCACCAGTAGTGACGACTGATGAGTAGGAAGGATCGGAGGAATCCAGAATGACCTGCCACCTTGGAATCATGTCCCCAACGAAGGATCTTAGCTCTTAGCTCAGTGGGGACGAAGGTCTTACCAGGCGGAATTTCTGACTTCAGGGTGGTAGAGTGGGCAACAATGCACGAGGTTGGAATGATCGGTTCAGGGGCGGACTCCTCGTCCAAAGTGTCAAATGACCTAGAGAGCGCATCAGCCCGACCGTTGCAGGAACCAGGTTTGTAGGTAATCGTGAAATTAAAACGGGCAAAGAAGAGACTCCACCTGGCCTGTCTAGGATTCAGACGTTTAGCATTCTGTAGATACTGTAAATTTTTGTGATCAGTAAAGATCGTTATGGAGTGAGGGGAACCCTCCAAGAGATGACGCCACTCCTCTAACGCCAATTTAATTGCGAGAAGTTCCTGATTACCGATGGCATAATTCCTCTCTGCCTGAGAACATTTTTTGGAGAAGAACGCACATGGTTGACGTCTCTTCTCAAAGATTTGAAGAAGCACAGCTCCCACCCCCATTGAGGAAGCGTCCACTTCAATAAAAAATGCATTCCCAGGATTTGGTCTCCTCAAGAGGGGGCCAGAAACAAAGGCCTGTTTCAGGTTGTGAAATGCAGAGACAGCTTCGGTAGGCCAGTCTTTGGCATTCACACCCTTCTTGGTCAAAGCGATAATAGGCGCGGCAATGGAAGAGTAATTCCTTATGAACTGCCTATAATTTGTGAAGCCAAGAAAGTGCTGTGTGGCCTTGAGGCTAGCAGGAAGAGGCCAGTTGGTAATAGCCAAGACCTTCCCAGGATCCATACAAAGACTCGAACATGAGACAAAGCACCCCAGAAACAGGACCTCAGAACATTCAAAGGAACATTTCTCCAGCTTGGCATAGAGATTGTTCTCTCTAAGACACTGAAGTACAGTGCGGACATGGTTTCTGTGGATGAGGAGATTTTCTGAAAAGATCAGAATGTCATCCAGATAGATGACAACAAACTGGTACAGCAGATCTCTGAAGATTTCATTGACAAAGTTTTGAAACACGGCTGGAGCATTACACAGACCAAAAGGCATCACCAGGTATTCGTAATGCCCGTCTCTAGTGTTGAATGCAGTCTTCCATTCGTCACCCTCCCGTATTCGAATGAGATTGTACACGCCTCTGAGATCCAACTTGGTGAAAATGGAGGCACCCTTCAACCTATCGAATAGCGCAGATATTAAGGGTAAGGGATATCGATTTTTAATAGTAACCGCATTTAAATCTCGATAATCGATGCAGGGTCTTAAGGTACCATCCTTTTTGGCAACAAAAAATAACCCTGCCCCTGCAGGCGATGAGGATTTCCAGATGAAACCTCTTTCCAGATTCTCTGCGACATACTCAGACATGGCCTGGGTCTCTGGGATGGACAGAGGGTAGGTACGACCCCTGGGTAGAGTTGCTCCGGAGACAAGATCAATAGCACAGTCAAAAGACCTGTGGGGAGGAAGCACCTCAGCTGATTTCTTACAGAACACATCCCGGTAATCGCTGTATGCAGCGGGAAGATCAGAAGAAACAGAAGTGGCAGCAACCGGAAGACTCTCCTTGGGGGTCACCTTGAGAAGACACGACGAGAAACAAGAGGAACCCCAGGCCAGGATCTGCCCAGAGACCCAGTCCACATGTGGAGAGTGGAGCTGTAGCCAAGGGAGGCCCAATACAACGGGGGTAGAGGCCTTGGGTAGAATGAGAAAGGATATCCACTCCTGGTGGAGAATCCCCACCGACATCCTAATGGGTAGCATCTGGAAGCGAATAGGGCCCCCTGGGAGAACAGTGCCATCAATTGCCGAGACTACCAATGGGGTAGTGAGAGGTGAAAGGGTAAGCTTCATAGAAGAAGCAGTTCTCCAATCCATAAAATTGCCGGCAGCCCCGGAATCCAGATATGCAAGGGTTGACTGAGGAGAAGTGCCTACATGAAGGAACACCGGCAAGAGAAGGCGAGAAGGTGATGTTTCTGGGTCCAATACTCCACCTTCCAAATGTATTAGACCCGAGCGTTTCCCGGACGAAGCCAGCAGGAGTCACGAAAATGACCCTTGCCCCCACAATAGAGGCACAAGCCCAGAGTTCTGCGCCTAGCACGTTCTTCGGGGGTTAGTCTGGTCCGGCCCAGCTGCATAGGTTCCTCAGCAGGTAGAGGATGCTCCACGGGATGAAGGAAGGGGAGCTCAGACTGGCTAGAACCCAGAGAGTGCTGGCGTCTTTTTTCTAGGGACCTCTCTTGAAAACGAATGTCGATCTGATTGCATAACAAAATTACATCGTCCAGACCGACGGGAATGGCTCTTCCCGCTAATTCGTCTTTCACTCGGTCAGAGAGGCCATGTAAAAAGGTAGCGACCAGGGCCTCATTATTCCAGCTCAATTCAGCTGTGTGGATACGGAACTGAAGAGTATATTGTCCCACTGAACTAGATTCTTGGCGAAGACGTAAGACAGCACTAGCCGCTGAAGAAGCCCGAGACGGCTCTTCGAAGATATTACGATAGAGCTTTAAGAAGTCGGACAGGTTGGAAACCACCAGATCATTCCTCTCCCACAGGGGGGCAGCCCAGGCTAAAGCTTCACCGGAGAGGAGGGAAATGATATAGGCTACCTTAGCCCGGTCAGACAGGAAGTTTTGAGGCTGAAGCTCAAAATTAATCGTGCATTGGCTGAGAAACCTCCTGCAGGCCTTGGAGTCCCCAGAGAAACGGAACGGAGCTGGCAGTTTTAGCGAGTGTGTGGCTGCGACTGGTGCGATAGGTACAGCCGCTGGTTGTACTTGAGGTTGCGGATTCGGGGTTCCCAAGGAGGCCTGAAGCTGCTCGAATCGAGAAGCCAAATCCTGGAGGAATCGCATCACCTGAGTCTGATTCGATTCCTGGGTTTCAAGTCTGCGGACTATGCCCCGCAATGGATCATCCGCGGGGAGCGGCATATCAGCCGGGTCCATGGCTGATCAAACTGTCAGGTCACCTGTGGCCAGATGACAGGTGCACACCATAGGGGGACAGGAGTGCACCACAAGATAGTGAACCCTATGGCTGACTGCTGCGGATAGGAAACTGGGTGGTAGTGGAAAGCGGGACCAGAGGAGCACAACCCAGGATCCTACAGGAAGCTAGAGCCAAGATTCCCCAGGGCGCGGAGTCTAAGACCCAGCAGGTCTTCTCCAGAGCCTCTAGTGGTGAGGATGTTACGCTGCAGGCTGGGTCCAGGTCGCGGCCCCTAGAGTCTCCTAGCTCACGCCCCGTAAGGTAAGGGGAAAAGAGGGGAAGCAGCAGCACAAGATACAAGAATAACGAATAACAAGCCGAAGGTCAAGGGTCACAAGCAGACAAGGATAATGAAGGACAAGCCGAAGGTCAAGGGTCACAAGCAGGCAGGGATAGTCGGGGACAAGCCAATAACGTAACAGAGAGACAGACGTAGCACACGGCAGGCAGGAACCCAAACACACAATGCTTAACAAACACGTTGATCAGCAAAGCAGGCTTGCAGTGCACAGGTTAATATAGTGTTCTGTGATAGGGCCTGGGGTGGAGTCAGGCTGGGAGGAGATTATAAAGGAAGCCAGGTGAAAGGGTTCTGGTCTCTAAGATGAACACATGAGGAGGAAAGGTTAGATGGCAGACAGACATTAATGCATATCCATGACATCGGGCTTCATTGATGCTTGTTTTATGCCTGTACATGCTGGATATTATCTATGTCTGCATTATGTCTACATATTTCCCTGTTTATATGTATGTACATTTTATTTCCTTATTGTATATGTGTATCTGCTGGCCCAGCAACTTTCAAGTTTTACTGTTGCTCATTGATGTATAACATTTGTAATAAATCTTTATACATTTACTTTCATCTGTGCTGTGTACATTGGCTATTATGCCGAGTAACTCACAATCATTGTTGTTGCGTTTCGTTACATAACACTTTGAAACAAATTAATTGATTTTTGTCTCATTGTTTGCTGTGAACATTGGCTAAACCTCTCTCACCTCATTCAAAGTCCCAGGGCGACCTCTTTTGTCTTTTTGTGTTCTTCAACAAGCAATGGGGCAGGAGTTTTGGGTTCACAATCAGGGAAGGGGTTAGCCATGGATCGTTTTAAGAGAGAGACGTGAAACATCGGGTAAATCCTCAAACTCACCGGCAGGCTAAGCTCAAAGGCAACAGCATTGATCCTCTTCTTAAAAGAAAACGGGCCAATGTACCTTGGTCCCAATTTTTTAGAGGGACAAATCAACTTTAGGTTTGCAGTGGAAAGCTACACTTTATCCCCTAGTTTAAGGTCTAGGTTAACTCTTCTCCTCCTATCATAGAACCTCTTATTATTTTCCTGGGCTTTAGTGATGGTTTCTTGCAAGAGTTGGTTGTTGGACCTCCAGAAGTCCAGACGATCCTGTACTGCTGGAACTGAAGATTCCTGGGGAACATCAGACAAGAAGGATGGGTGAAACCCATAATTAGCAAAAAAGGGGGTTTGTTTGATTGCAGAATGTATAGAGTTATTGTATGCAAATTCTGCTAACGGCAAAAGAGAGGCCCAGTCATCTTGCGCAAATGAAGAAAAACACTGCAGATACTGCTCCAGGGTCTGGTTTGTCCTCTCTGTTTGACCGTTAGTCTGTGGATGGTAGGCAGATGACAAACAGTGTTTAATGCCCAGGGCTTCACATAAGGATTTCCAAAATCGGGATGTGATTTTAGCAGGAATACCGTGTAGGCAGGGCCGGCGCTAGCAATAGGCAAGTCAGGTGGCTGCCTAGGGCGCCAGGGTGGGGGGGGGGGCGGCAAAATCCGGATCCCCAGCCACTCGCTGGGGATTCGGAGTATTAAAATCCAGGACCGGCATTTTTTAAAAACATGCCTTATGGCGCCAGCCGACAGGCTAGGGAGCGGTTGCGCCTGTGATGCGCCTGCAATGCCACCCTAGCAGCGGCAGTGAGAAGATGAGGGGAGAGAGCTGGGACAAAGAGCAGCCGGCCGGAAGTGCTGCATGATCCATGGATGAACCGGCCGGGGCGGGTGAGATGGAAGCCCTGCTGCAGCAGCATGTAGGTCTGGGCTTGCCGTGATATCCGATCGCCCCCCCCCTCCTCCTGGTCGCCCGGGATCTGTTGTGAGAGGAGTGGACAGGCAGCAGCTCCGCTCTCCTTGAGTAAAGCCTTCACCGCCGCTGACACAGGTATATAGTGGAAGCACAGGCTCAGTGCTGCAGTCTGCACCCAGTCATAAGAAATTAAAAAATGTACTCTGCTGTCAAGTTTATACTACATACATTGCACTGTGTACAGAGGGGGAAAAGATATATGTGTTTGGGAGGGGGAGATGTGCAGGGGGGTTAAAGAGGGGGAACTGGTGTGTGTGTGTGGGGGGGGCAGATGTGTGGGGGGGCAGAGGGGGAACTGGTGTGTGTGTGTGTGGGGGGGGCAGATGTGCGGGGGGGGCAGAGGGGGAACTGGTGTGTGGGGGGGGCAGAGGGGGAACTGGTGTGTGTGTGGGGGGGGCAGAGCAGATGTGCAGGGGGGTACAGAGGGGGAACTGGTGTGTGTGTGGGGGGGGGGGCAGATGTGCAGGGGGTACAGAGGAGGAACTGGTGTGTGGGGGGTGGGCAGATGTGCAGGGGGGTACAGAGGGGTAACTGGTGTGTGTGTGTGTGTGGGGGGGGGCAGATGTGCAGGGGGGGTACAGAGGGGGAACTGGTGTGTGTGTGTGGGGGGGGCAGATGTGCAGGGGGGTACAGAGGGGGAAAAGATATATGTGTGTGTGGGGGGGGAGGAGATGTGCGGGAGGCAGAGGGGGAACTGGTGTGTTTGGGGGGGCAGATGTGCGGGGGGGAAGAGGGGGAACGTGTGTGTGTGGGGGGGGCAGAGGGGGAACTGGTGTGTGTGTGGGGGGGGCAGATGTGCAGGGGGGTACAGAGGGGTAACTGGTGTGTGTGTGTGGGGGGGGGCAGATGTGCAGGGGGGGTACAGAGGGGGAACTGGTGTGTGTGGGGGGGGGCAGATGTGCAGGGGGTACAAAGGAGGAACTGGTGTGTGGGGGGGGCAGATGTGCAGGGGGGTACAGAGGGGTAACTGGTGTATGTGTGTGTGTGGGGGGGCAGATGTGCAGGGGGGGTACAGAGGGGGAACTGGTGTATGTGGGGGGGCAGATGTGCAGGGGGGTACAGAGGGGGAAAAGATATGTGTGTGGGGGGGGAGATGTGCGGGAGGCAGAGGGGGAACTGGTGTGTTTGGGGGGGGGCAGATGTGCGGGGGGGAAGAGGGGGAACATGTGTGTGTTTGTGGGGGGGGCAGAGGGGGAACTGGTGTGTGTGTGGGGGGGCAGATGTGCAGGGGGGTACAGAGGGGTAACTGGTGTGTGTGTGTGTGGGGACAGATGTGCAGGGGGGGTACAGAGGGGGAACTGGTGTGTGTGTGGGGGGGCAGAGGGGGAACTGGTGTGTGGGGGGGCAGATGTGCGGGGGGGCAGAGGGGGAACTGGTGTGTGTGTGTGGGGGGGGGATGTGCAGGGGGGTACAGAGGGGGAACTGGTGTGTGTGTGTGTGTGTGTGTGGGGGGGCATATGTGCAGGGGGGGTACAGAGGGGTAACTGGTGTGTGTGCGTGTGGGGACAGATGTGCAGGGGGGGTACAGAGGGGGAACTGGTGTGTGTGTGTGTGGGGGGGGCAGAGGGGGAACTGGTGTGTGGGGGGGGGCAGATGTGCGGGGGGGCAGAGGGGGAACTGGTGTGTGTGTGGGGGGGGAGATGTGCAGGGGGGTACAGAGGGGGAACTGGTGTGTGTGTGTGTGGGGGGGGGGGCAGATGTGCAGGGGGGGTACAGAGGGGTAACTGGTGTGTGTGTGTGTGGGGGGGGGCAGATGTGCAGGGGGGGTACAGAGGGGTAACTGGTGTGTGTGAGGGGGGGCAGATGTGCAGGGGGGTACAGAGGGGGAAAAGATATATGTACGTGTGGGGGGGGGGGGAGATGTGCGGGAGGCAGAGGGGGAACTGGTGTGTTTGGGGGGGCAGATGTGCGGGGTGAAGAGGGGGAACATGTGTGTGTGTGTGTGGGGGGGGCAGAGGGGAACTGGTGTGTGTGTGTGTGGGGGGCAGATGTGCAGGGGGGTACAGAGGGTGGAACTGGTGTGTGTGGGGGGGCAGATGTGCAGGGGGGGTACAGAGGGGTAACTGGTGTGTGTGTGTGGGGGCGGGCAGATGTGCAGGGGGGGTACAGAGGGGGAACTGGTGTGTGTGTGTGGGGGGGGGGCAGATGTGCAGGGGGGTACAGAGGGGAAACAGATGTGTGTGTGTGTGTTGGGGGGGAGGTTACAGAGAGGAACTGATGTGTGTGTGTGTGTGTGTGTGTGGGGGGGGGACAGATGTGCAGGGGGGTACATATAGGAACTGATATGTGTGTGTTGGGGAGGTTTAAGGGGAACAAAGGTGGGGGGTTGCAGAGGGGAACAGGCATTTAGGATGATACAGTGATGGGGTGATCTGAGGTGTGAAGGTGGAAGAATTGTAGTGATCTGCTGAGACCTGAAAATACAGAAATGGGGGTGATCTGAGGTGTGGAGGTTCAAATCCACTTTTGTAAAAAAATAAATAAATGCAGATCTTTTTGCAGGTCAAAAAAATGTGCATTTATTGTTTTTACTAGGAGCGTGTAAAACATTGTCAGTGTATCTGCCTGCTCATACAGACAGGCAGTTACGCAGTTAGCCTCTCTGTATACTGCTCTAGCCTGCTCTAGCCTCGTTTCCTTCAACAAGCAATGGAGCAGGAGTTTTGGGTTCACAATCAGAAAAGGGGTTCGCCATGGATCGTTTTAAGAGAGAGACGTGAAACATCGGGTGAATCCTCAAACTCACCGGCAGTCTAAGCTCAAAGGCAACATCTATTGATTTTATCACTTACATTGCAGATACAACATTCGTGCATCCGCCCCTGAAGAAGCGAGCAGGGTCTCGCGAAACTAGTAGGGTGTCAGGTCACCTGTGGCCAGATGACAGGTGCACACCGTAGGGGGACAGGAGTGCACCACAAGATAGTGAACCCTATGGCTGACTGCTGCGGATAGGAAACTGGGTGGTAGTGGAAAGCGGGACCAGAGGAGCACAACCCGGGATCCTACAGGAAGCTAGAGCCAAGATTCCCCAGGGCGCGGAGTCTAAGACACAGCAGGTCTTCTCCAGAGCCTCTAGTGGTGAGGATGTTACGCTGCAGGCTGGGTCCAGGTCGCGGCCCCTAGAGTCTCCTAGCTCACGCCCCGTAAGGTAAGGGGAAAAGAGGGGAAGCAGCAGCACAAGATACAAGAATAACGAATAACAAGCCGAAGGTCAAGGGTCACAAGCAGGCAGGGATAGTCGGGGACAAGCCAATAACGTAACAGAGAGACAGACGTAGCACACGGCAGGCAGGAACCCAAACACACAATGCTTAACAAACACGTTGATCAGCAAAGCAGGCTTGCAGTGCACAGGTTAATATAGTGTTCTGTGATAGGGCCTAGGGTGGAGTCAGGCTGGGAGGAGATTATAAAGGAAGCCAGGTGAAAGGGTTCTGGCCTCTAAGATGAAAACATGAGGAGGAAAGGTAAGATGGCAGACATACATTAATGCATATCCATGACAGTACCCTCCCTCTTACGAGGCCTCCCCCTTCCCCGCCTGGGCCCAGGTTTAGAGGGAAACTTCAGATGAAACTCCTTTAACAGACGAGGTGCAAAGACCTCAGATGCAGTGATCCAAGACCTCTCCTCAGGACCAAACCCTTTCCAATGAATGAGGTACTGAAGAACGCCTTTACAGAGTCGGGAGTCCAGAATTTGACTGATCTCGTACTCCTGATTATCCTCCGAGACAGGCGCCACGGTAGGGAGAGGACGAGAGAATTTATTGAGGACTAAAGGCTTTAGAAGAGCAACATGGAAGGAGTTAGTGATTTTAAGGCTCTTAGGAATCTGGAGTTTGAAACAAACCGGATTCAGTTTAGCAATTACAGTGTATGGACCAATGAATCGTGGAGCAAACTTCAGAGAAGGAACTCGGAGCTTGATGTTCCTGGTAGAGAGCCAGACTTTGTCCCCTGGCTGAAGAGAAGGCGGTTTACGCCTGCGGCGGTCGGCAAAGCCTTTGAATTTTTCAGCAGCTGCCCTGAGGGAATCATGAACGTCACCCCAAACGGAATTGAGAGACTCCTGAACGGAAGCCAAAGCTGGAATATCTGGAGAACAGATCATGGGAAGAGGAAGTTGAGGGTGTTTTCCATAAACTGTGAAAAAGGGTGTCTTCTGCGAACTGGTATTCACATGATTGTTATGGTAGAATTCTGCCCACGGGAGTAGAGAGGACCAATCGTCATGGTGAGAAGACACAAAGGTGCGAAGAAAGACCTCCAACTCCTGATTAACCCTCTCAGTCTGTCCATTGGATTGGGGATGGTAAGAAGAGGAAAAATTCAAGACAATATTGAGGGATTTGCAAAAGGCTCTCCAAAAACGAGACGTGAATTGGACTCCCCTGTCGGAAACAATATGAGAAGGAACCGCATGAAGGCGGAGAATTTCTCGAATGAAAATGGGAACCAAGGCAGGGGCAGAAGGAAGACCAGGAAGAGGAACAAAATGAGCCATCTTGGAGAACCGATCGATTACCACCCAAATGACTGTATTATTCTTAGACAGTGGGAGGTCGGTGATAAAATCCATGGCAATATGACCCCAGGGCTCCTTGGGAATGGGCAAGGGCATGAGGAGACCAGCAGGAGCTTGTGTGGAGGATTTGGACTGAGCACAGACATGACAAGCTTTAACGTAGTCTTTGACGTCTGAGCGGAGATTAGGCCACCAGTAGTGACGACTGATGAGTAGGAAGGATCGGAGGAATCCAGAATGACCTGCCACCTTGGAATCATGTCCCCAACGAAGGATCTTAGCTCTTAGCTCAGTGGGGACGAAGGTCTTACCAGGCGGAATTTCTGACTTCAGGGTGGTAGAGTGGGCAACAATGCACGAGGTTGGAATGATCGGTTCAGGGGCGGACTCCTCGTCCAAAGTGTCAAATGACCTAGAGAGCGCATCAGCCCGACCGTTGCAGGAACCAGGTTTGTAGGTAATCGTGAAATTAAAACGGGCAAAGAAGAGACTCCACCTGGCCTGTCTAGGATTCAGACGTTTAGCATTCTGTAGATACTGTAAATTTTTGTGATCAGTAAAGATCGTTATGGAGTGAGGGGAACCCTCCAAGAGATGACGCCACTCCTCTAACGCCAATTTAATTGCGAGAAGTTCCTGATTACCGATGGCATAATTCCTCTCTGCCTGAGAACATTTTTTGGAGAAGAACGCACATGGTTGACGTCTCTTCTCAAAGATTTGAAGAAGCACAGCTCCCACCCCCATTGAGGAAGCGTCCACTTCAATAAAAAATGCATTCCCAGGATTTGGTCTCCTCAAGAGGGGGCCAGAAGCAAAGGCTTGTTTCAGGTTGTGAAATGCAGAGACAGCTTCGGTAGGCCAGTCTTTGGCATTCACACCCTTCTTGGTCAAAGCGATAATAGGCGCGGCAATGGAAGAGTAATTCCTTATGAACTGCCTATAATTTGTGAAGCCAAGAAAGTGCTGTGTGGCCTTGAGGCTAGCAGGAAGAGGCCAGTTGGTAATAGCCAAGACCTTCCCAGGATCCATACGAAGACCCGAACATGAGACAAAGCACCCCAGAAACAGGACCTCAGAACATTCAAAGGAACATTTCTCCAGCTTGGCATATAGATTGTTCTCTCTAAGACACTGAAGTACAGTGCGGACATGGTTTCTGTGGACGAGGAGATTTTCAGAAAAGATCAGAATGTCATCCAGATAGATGACAACAAACTGGTACAGCAGATCTCTGAAGATTTCATTGACAAAGTTTTGAAACACGGCTGGAGCATTACACAGACCAAAAGGCATCACCAGGTATTCGTAATGCCCGTCTCTAGTGTTGAATGCAGTCTTCCATTCGTCACCCTCCCGTATTCGAATGAGATTGTACGCGCCTCTGAGATCCAACTTGGTGAAAATGGAGGCACCCTTCAACCTATCGAATAGCTCAGATATTAAGGGTAAGGGGTATCGATTTTTAATAGTAACCGCATTTAAACCTCGATAATCGATGCAGGGTCTTAAGGTACCATCCTTTTTGGCAACAAAAAATAACCCTGCCCCTGCAGGCGATGAGGATTTCCGGATGAAACCTCTTTCCAGATTCTCTGCGACATACTCAGACATGGCCTGGGTCTCTGGGATGGACAGAGGGTAGGTACGACCCCTGGGTAGAGTTGCTCCGGGGACAAGATCAATAGCACAGTCAAAAGACCTGTGGGGAGGAAGCACCTCAGCTGATTTCTTACAGAACACATCCCGGTAATCGCTGTATGCAGCGGGAAGATCAGAAGAAACAGAAGTGGCAGCAACCGGAAGACTCTCCTTGGGGGTCACCTTGAGAAGACACGACGAGAAACAAGAGGAACCCCAGGCCAGGATCTGCCCAGAGACCCAGTCCACATGTGGAGAGTGGAGCTGTAGCCAAGGGAGGCCCAATACAACGGGGGTAGAGGCCTTGGGTAGAATGAGAAAGGATATCCACTCCTGGTGGAGAATCCCCACCAACATCCTAATGGGTAGCATCTGGAAGCGAATAGGGCCCCCTGGGAGAACAGTGCCATCAATTGCCGAGACTACCAATGGGGTAGTGAGAGGTGAAAGGGTAAGCTTCATAGAAGAAGCAGTTCTCCAATCCATAAAATTGCCGGCAGCCCCGGAATCCAGATATGCAAGGGTTGACTGAGGAGAAGTGCCTACATGAAGGAACACCGGCAAGAGAAGGCGAGAAGGTGATGTTTCTGGGTCCAATACTCCACCTTCCAAATGTATTAGACCCGAGCGTTTCCCAGACGAAGCCAGCAGGAGTCACGAAAATGACCCTTGCCCCCACAATAGAGGCACAAGCCCAGAGTTCTGCGCCTAGCACGTTCTTCGGGGGTTAGTCTGGTCCGGCCCAGCTGCATAGGTTCCTCAGCAGGTAGAGGATGCTCCACGGGATGAAGGAAGGGGAGCTCAGACTGGCTAGAACCCAGAGAGTGCTGGCGTCTTTTTTCTAGGGACCTCTCTTGAAAACGAATGTCGATCTGATTGCATAACAAAATTACATCGTCCAGACCGACGGGAATGGCTCTTCCCGCTAATTCGTCTTTCACTCGGTCAGAGAGGCCATGTAAAAAGGTAGCGACCAGGGCCTCATTATTCCAGCTCAATTCAGCTGTGTGGATACGGAACTGAAGAGTATATTGTCCCACTGAACTAGATTCTTGGCGAAGACGTAAGACAGCACTAGCCGCTGAAGAAGCCCGAGACGGCTCTTCGAAGATATTACGATAGAGCTTTAAGAAGTCGGACAGGTTGGAAACCACCAGATCATTCCTCTCCCACAGGGGGGCAGCCCAGGCTAAAGCTTCACCGGAGAGGAGGGAAATGATATAGGCTACCTTAGCCCGGTCAGACAGGAAGTTTTGAGGCTGAAGCTCAAAATTAATCGTGCATTGGCTGAGAAACCTCCTGCAGGCCTTGGAGTCCCCAGAGAAACGGAACGGAGCTGGCAGTTTTAGCGAGTGTGTGGCTGCGACTGGTGCGATAGGTACAGCCGCTGGTTGTACTTGAGGTTGCGGATTCGGGGTTCCCAAGGAGGCCTGAAGCTGCTCGAATCGAGAAGCCAAATCCTGGAGGAATCGCATCACCTGAGTCTGATTCGATTCCTGGGTTTCAAGTCTGCGGACTATGCCCCGCAATGGATCATCCGCGGGGAGCGGCATATCAGCCGGGTCCATGGCTGATCAAACTGTCAGGTCACCTGTGGCCAGATGACAGGTGCACACCATAGGGGGACAGGAGTGCACCACAAGATAGTGAACCCTATGGCTGACTGCTGCGGATAGGAAACTGGGTGGTAGTGGAAAGCGGGACCAGAGGAGCACAACCCAGGATCCTACAGGAAGCTAGAGCCAAGATTCCCCAGGGCGCGGAGTCTAAGACCCAGCAGGTCTTCTCCAGAGCCTCTAGTGGTGAGGATGTTACGCTGCAGGCTGGGTCCAGGTCGCGGCCCCTAGAGTCTCCTAGCTCACGCCCCGTAAGGTAAGGGGAAAAGAGGGGAAGCAGCAGCACAAGATACAAGAATAACGAATAACAAGCCGAAGGTCAAGGGTCACAAGCAGACAAGGATAATGAAGGACAAGCCGAAGGTCAAGGGTCACAAGCAGGCAGGGATAGTCGGGGACAAGCCAATAACGTAACAGAGAGACAGACGTAGCACACGGCAGGCAGGAACCCAAACACACAATGCTTAACAAACAGGTTGATCAGCAAAGCAGGCTTGCAGTGCACAGGTTAATATAGTGTTCTGTGATAGGGCCTGGGGTGGAGTCAGGCTGGGAGGAGATTATAAAGGAAGCCAGGTGAAAGGGTTCTGGTCTCTAAGATGAACACATGAGGAGGAAAGGTTAGATGGCAGACAGACATTAATGCATATCCATGACATCGGGCTTCATTGATGCTTGTTTTATGCCTGTACATGCTGGATATTATCTATGTCTGCATTATGTCTACATATTTCCCTGTTTATATGTATGTACATTTTATTTCCTTATTGTATATGTGTATCTGCTGGCCCAGCAACTTTCAAGTTTTACTGTTGCTCATTGATGTATAACATTTGTAATAAATCTTTATACATTTACTTTCATCTGTGCTGTGTACATTGGCTATTATGCCGAGTAACTCACAATCATTGTTGTTGCGTTTCGTTACATAACACTTTGAAACAAATTAATTGATTTTTGTCTCATTGTTTGCTGTTAACATTGGCTAAACCTCTCTCACCTCATTCAAAGTCCCAGGGCGACCTCTTTTGTCTTTTTGTGTTCTTCAACAAGCAATGGGGCAGGAGTTTTGGGTTCACAATCAGGGAAGGGGTTAGCCATGGATCGTTTTAAGAGAGAGACGTGAAACATCGGGTAAATCCTCAAACTCACCGGCAGGCTAAGCTCAAAGGCAACAGCATTGATCCTCTTCTTAAAAGAAAACGGGCCAATGTACCTTGGTCCCAATTTTTTAGAGGGACAAATCAACTTTAGGTTTGCAGTGGAAAGCTACACTTTATCCCCTAGTTTAAGGTCTAGGTTAACTCTTCTCCTCCTATCATAGAACCTCTTATTATTTTCCTGGGCTTTAGTGATGGTTTCTTGCAAGAGTTGGTTGTTGGACCTCCAGAAGTCCAGACGATCCTGTACTGCTGGAACTGAAGATTCCTGGGGAACATCAGACAAGAAGGATGGGTGAAACCCATAATTAGCAAAAAAGGGGGTTTGTTTGATTGCAGAATGTATAGAGTTATTGTATGCAAATTCTGCTAACGGCAAAAGAGAGGCCCAGTCATCTTGCGCAAATGAAGAAAAACACTGCAGATACTGCTCCAGGGTCTGGTTTGTCCTCTCTGTTTGACCGTTAGTCTGTGGATGGTAGGCAGATGACAAACAGTGTTTAATGCCCAGGGCTTCACATAAGGATTTCCAAAATCGGGATGTGAATTGCACCCCATAGTCAGAGGTGATTTTAGCAGGAATACCGTGTAGGCAGGGCCGGCGCTAGCAATAGGCAAGTCAGATGGCTGCCTAGGGCGCCAGGGTGGGGGGGCGGCAAAATCCGAATCCCCAGCCACTCGCTGGGGATTCGGAGTATTAAAATCCAGGATCGGCATTTTTTAAAAACATGCCTTATGGCGCCAGCCGACAGGCTAGGGAGCGGTTGCGCCTGTGATGCGCCTGCAATGCCACCCTAGCAGCGGCAGTGAGAAGATGAGGGGAGAGAGCCGGGACAAAGAGCAGCCGGCCGGAAGTGCTGCATGATCCATGGATGAACCGGCCGGGGCGGGTGAGATGGAAGCCCTGCTGCAGCAGCATGTAGGTCTGGGCTTGCCGTGATATCCGATCCCCCCCCCCCCTCCTCCTGGTCGCCCGGGATCTGTTGTGAGAGGAGTGGACAGACAGGCAGCAGCGCCGCTCTCCTTGAGTAAAGCCTTCACCGCCGCTGACACAGGTATATAGTGGAAGCACAGGCTCAGTGCTGCAGTCTGCACCCAGTCATAAGAAATTAAAAAATGTACTCTGCTGTCAAGTTTATACTACATACATTGCACTGTGTACAGAGGGGGAAAAGATATATGTGTTTGTGAGGGGGAGATGTGCAGGGGGGTTAAAGAGGGGGAACTGGTGTGTGTGTGTGGGGGGGGGGCAGATGTGTGGGGGGGCAGAGGGGGAACTGGTGTGTGTGTGTGGGGGGGGGCAGATGTGCGGGGGGGGGGCAGAGGGGGAACTGGTGTGTGGGGGGGGCAGAGGGGGAACTGGTGTGTGTGTGGGGGGGGGCAGATGTGCAGGGGGTACAGAGGGGGAAATGGTGTGTGTGTGTGTGGGGGGGGGCAGATGTGCAGGGGGTACAGAGGAGGAACTGGTGTGTGGGGGGTGGGCAGATGTGCAGGGGGGTACAGAGGGGGAACTGGTGTGTGTGTGTGGGGGGGGGCAGATGTGCAGGGGGGTACAGAGGGGGAAAAGATATATGTGTGTGTGTGGGGGGGGAGGAGATGTGCGGGAGGCAGAGGGGGAACTGGTGTGTGTGGGGGGGCAGATGTGCAGGGGGGGTACAGAGGGGTAACTGGTGTGAGTGTGTGTGGGGGCAGATGTGCAGGGGGGTACAGAGGGGGAACTGGTGTGTGTGGGGGGGGCAGATGTGCAGGGGGTACAAAGGAGGAACTGGTGTGTGTGGGGGGGGCAGATGTGCAGGGGGGGTACAGAGGGGTAACTGGTGTATGTGTGTGTGTGGGGGGGAAGATGTGCAGGGGGGTACAGAGGGGGAACTGGTGTATGTGGGGGGGCAGATGTGCAGGGGGGTACAGAGGGGGAAAAGATATGTGTGTGGGGGGGGAAATGTGCGGGAGGCAGAGGGGGAACTGGTGTGTTTGGGGGGGGGCAGATGTGCGGGGGGGAAGAGGGGGAACATGTGTGTGTTTGTGGGGGGGGCAGAGGGGGAACTGGTATGTGTGTGGGGGGGGGCAGATGTGCAGGGGGGTACAGAGGGGTAACTGGTGTGTGTGTGGGGACAGATGTGCAGGGGGGGTACAGAGGGGGAACTGGTGTGTGTGTGTGGGGGGGGGCAGATGTGCGGGGGGCAGAGGGGGAACTGGTGTGTGGGGGGGGGCAGATGTGCGGGGGGGCAGAGGGGGAACTGGTGTGTGTGTGGGGGGGGGGAGATGTGCAGGGGGTACAGAGGGGGAACTGGTGTGTGTGTGTGTGTGTATGTGTGTGTGGGGGGGGCAGATGTGCAGGGGGGTACAGAGGGGTAACTGGTGTGTGTGTGTGTGTGGGGGCAGATGTGCAGGGGGGTACAGAGGGGTAACTGGTGTGTGTGAGGGGGGGGCAGATGTGCAGGGGGGTACAGAGGGGGAAAAGATATATGTGCGTGTGGGGGGGGGAGATGTGCGGGAGGCAGAGGGGGAACTGGTGTGTTTGGGGGGGCAGATGTGCGGGGTGAAGAGGGGGAACATGTGTGTGTGTGTGTGGGGGGGGCAGAGGGGAACTGGTGTGTGTGTGTGTGTGTGGGGGGGGGCAGATGTGCAGGGGGTACAGAGGGTGGAACTGGTGTGTGTGGGGGGGGCAGATGTGCAGGGGGGTACAGAGGGGGAACAGGTGTGTGTGTGTGTGTGTGTGTGTGTTGGGGGGGAGGTTACAGAGAGGAACTGATGTGTGTGTGTGTGTGTGGGGGGGGGGGGACAGATGTGCAGGGGGGTACATATAGGAACTGATATGTGTGTGTTGGGGAGGTTTAAGGGGAACAAAGGTGGGGGGGTGCAGAGGGGAACAGGCATTTAGGATGATACAGTGATGGGGTGATCTGAGGTGTGCAGGTGGAAGAATTGTAGTGATCTTCTGAGACCTGAAAATACAGAAATGGGGGTGATCTGAGGTGTGGAGGTTTAAATCCACTTTTGTAAAAAAATAAATAAATGCAGATCTTTTTGCAGGTCAAAAAAATTTGCATTTATTGTTTTTACTAGGAGCCTGTAAAACATTGTCAGTGTATCTGCCTGCTCATACAGACAGGCGGTTACGCAGTTAGCCTCTCTGTATACTGCTCTAGCCTGTGGACCAGGGCTGGCGTGAGGAAGTGAGCCGGTGCCATCCTCTAATTGTCTTCGGGCCAGGTCCAGAGGCACAGGTGCAGGCCTGTGGACCACGGCTGAAGAAATGGGTGAAGAGGCACCGCAAAAATCTCGGTGAGGGGGCGGAGCCAATGGGGGGAGGCAAAATGAGGCTTCGCCTAGGGTGTCAAAAATCCTTGCACCAGCCCTGCGTGTAGGCGTACAACTTCCTTGATAAAAGAAGAAGCAGTATCTGCAGCGGAAGGGGTACCTTTCAGGGGCACAAAGTGGGCCATCTTAGATAGTCGATCTACAATTACAAAAAAAGTGGTGAACCCTTCGGATGGGGGTAATTCGACAATAAAGTCCATAGTGATCATAGTCCATAATTTATCAGTAGGGATGAGCCGAACACCCCCGGGTTCGGTTCGCACCAGAACCTTCGAACGGACCGAAAGTTCGCGCGAATTTTCGAACCCTATTCGTTATAATGGACGCGAACGTTCGAAATCAAAATTGCTAATTACAACGGCCAATATGCATGTTAATGTTATAAAACAGGTTTGGGGACCCGGGTCCTGCCCCAGGGGACATATATCAATGCAAAAAGAAATTTTAAAAACTAAAGTTTTTTCGGGAGCAGTCATTTTAATGATGCATAAAGTGAAAAAAAAAAAGTGAAATTTTCCTTTAAATATGGTACCTGGGGGGTGTCTAAAGTATGCCTGTGAAGTGGCATGTGTTTCCCGTGTTTAGAACTGTCCTTGCACAAAATGACATTTGTAAAGGAAAAAAAGAAGCCATTTAAAACCACTTGCGGCTTTAATGTCATGTCTTGTCCTGGCCGCCATATGGCTGAAAATCCTTGAGAAAAATGGCATGGCTACCCCATCACCCCCCCCCCCACCCCAGCCCCTTTGGGTCTTGTATGGATACTAAGGGGGACCCCGCACCCAAAATAAAACCCTATACCTACAACCCTATATACTCTGAACAGCAGTATATAGGTGGTGCAAACAAGACATGGACTGTAGGTTTGTTCTTAAGTAGAATCTGAACAGGTACATTATGAAGTGTAGCTACATCCCAAAAAAATCAATTTTTAAGCTTTTTGGAGAACATAGGGAGGGGTTATCACCCCTGTAACATTTGCTGTCTTTGCACATCTGTTCAGAACATGTCACCTCACTTTCCGTCCCAATGACAAATGTTTTTGGAAAAGTGGGGTTTTAATTGAAACAAGGATTGGTGATAAAGCATCAGTAGAGAGGAGATACCTTTTTCCCAAATTAAATCTAACAGGATAGAATTTTCCTTCCTAGGGGTAGATTTCCTCTCACTTCCTGTTTTCTCTTGCCGTTTGCAAGTAGGAGTCGTTTGTAAGTTGGATGTTTGAAAGTAGGGGCCTGCCGTATATACTCTGCAGAAATTTGCCCTATTAGATGTTGGTGTAGCCACAAGACTGGTGGGCACAGGAATGGGCCCTGCTGTGAGTTAATAGATCAAGATTTGTACTTGCATGCACCTGTTGAACCGGGCAGAAAAATTGGGCCTTTGGTGGTGGTGGTGGTGGTGGTGGACGGTGTTGCCACAAGACTGTAAGCCCTCACAGTTACTCTTGGTGGGTGCAGGAATGGGCCCTGCTGTGAGTTATTAGATCAAGATTTGTAATTGCATGCACCTGTTGAACAGGGCAGAAAAATTGGGCCTTTGGTGGTGGTGGTGGTGGTGGACGGTGTTGCCACAAGACTGTAGGCCCTCATAGTTACTCTTGGTGGGCGCAGGAATGGGCCCTGCTGTGAACTATTAGATCAAGATTTGTAATTACACGCCCCTGTTAAACAGGGGCTGAAAAATTGTGCCTTAGGCATTGGTGCTGGTGCCACAACACTGCAACCCCTCACAGATACTGTACTTGGAGCACAGCAGTCACACCTGTTGCGAAGCATCTTTTTAAAAAATTGTAATTACACGCCCCTGTTATACAGGGGCTGAAAAATTGTGCCTTAGGCACTGGTGCTGGTGCCACAACACTGCAACCCCTCACAGATACTGTACTCTGAGCACAGCAATGAGACCTGTTGCAAAGCATTGCCTAAAAATTGTAATTACACGCCCCAACAGGGGCTGAAAAATTGTGCCTTAGGCACTGGTGCTGGTGCCACAACACTGCAACCCCTCACAGATACTGTACTCTGAGCACAGCAATGAGACCTGTTGCAAAGCATTGCCTAAAAATTGTAATTACACGCCCCAACAGGGGCTGAAAAATTGTGCCTTAGGCACTGGTGCTGGTGCCACAACACTGCAACCCCTCACAGATACTGTACTCTGAGCACAGCAGTCACACCTGTTGCGAAGCATCTTTTTTAAAAATTGTAATTACACGCCCCTGTTATACAGGGGCTGAAAAATTGTGCCTTAGGCACTGGTGTGGTGGCATGGATCATTGAGGAGGAGGAAGAGGATAGTCAGTGAACATAACAGGACAGTCACTCAGCATCAGCATAGGCAGTCTTGAAGGGATGTGACATTATAAATTATTCCGTTATATCCGCTTCAGGTGTCTGGTAGCTGGTGGTGATCCAAGACTGATTCATTTTTATGAAGGTCAGTCGATCAACCGAGTCGGTGGACAGGCGCACCCTATGATCGGTGACAAATCCTCCAGCAGCACTGAATGTGCGTTCGGAAAGAACGCTGGATGCAGGACAGGCCAGTAGCTCAATTGCATACTGTGCAAGCTCTGGCCAGTGATCCATCCTCAGGACCCAGTAAGCCAGAGGATTTTCGGTGGGAAAGGTGTCCAAGTCTGACCTTGCCCCTAGGTATTCCTGCACCATGTATATCAGACGCTGGCGATGGTTGCTGGAACCGATCATACCTTGGGGCTGCGGACTAAAAAATTGTCTGAACGCATCGGTCAGACGTCCACCTTCCCCACCGCTCCTTCTGCTACTGACCGAAGCCTCAGCAACTTGTCGTCCAGGACCAGGAGTTTGTAACCTCCCAGTTTCTGGGAACGCGTTGCACAGACCTTTCTGCAAGGCCTCCCTGAGATGTCTCATCCTCTGCTCCCTCTGCGACGGCAAGATAAGGTCCGCAACCTTACCCTTGTACCGTGGATCAAGGAGAGTGGCCAGCCAGTAATGGTCACTCTCCTTGATCCGAAGAACACGAGGATCCTTCCGCAGGCTTTGCAGGATCAGGGAGGCCATGCAGCGTAGGTTAGCTGAGGCATTCGGTCCGGAGTCTTCTGGGTCACTGAGGATGACATGATCGCCAGCCACCTCCTCCCAGCCACGTACAAGTCCACTGGTTTGTTGGGACTGTACATCATCCCTAAAAGACTGCTGCTGCTGATGCTGAGTGCCAGGCTCCACCTCCATGCTCACACAATCCTCCTCCTCCTCCTCCTCCTCCTCCTCTTCCTGTGTGATGGGTGGGACAGAAGGAACATGGTCTGGATAAAGGGGGCCTTGAGAGACAAGGAAGTCCTCCTCTTCCTGCCTCTGTTCTGCCTCAAGTGCCCTGTCCATTATCCCACGCAGCGTATGCTCCAACAGGTGGACAAGAGGTACAGTGTCACTGATGCATGCACTGTCACTGCTCACCATCCTCGTGGCCTCCTCAAATGGTGAGAGGACAGTGCATGCATCCCTGATCATGCTCCACTGGCGTGGGGAAAAAAAGCCAAGCTCCCCTGACCCTGTCCTGGTGCCGTAGTCGCAAAGGTACTCATTGATGGCCCTCTGCTGCGTGTGCAGTCGCTGCAGCATGGCCAACGTTGAGTTCCACCTGGTGGGCATGTCACATATTAGGCGGTTCTTGGGCAGGTTCAGCTCCTTTTGCAGCTCAGTCAGCCGAGCACTGGCATTATAAGATCGGCGGAAATGCACACAGACTTTCCTGGCCT